>LR738715.1:72034549-72127458 GCA_902687465.1 Secale cereale | reverse complement strand
ACCATTTTATATGGATACATACCCATAGGATTCTTATATGCAGTTCTATAAGCCCATAGTGCATCATCAAGTTTCTTAGACCAATTCTTTCTAGATCTGTTAACAGTTTTTTGCAAGACCAACTTTATTTCCCTATTACTTAATTCAACTTGACCACTAGACTGAGGATGATAAGGAGATGCAATTCTACGATCAACATTATATTTAGGAAGAATTTTATGGAAAGCACCATGAATGAAGTGTGAACCACCATCTGCCATTAAATATCTAGGGACTCCAAACCCTGGGAAAATAACTTCTTTAAGCATTTTAATAGAAGTGTTGTGATCAACACTACTAGCTGTAATAGCTTCTACCCACTTAGTAACGTAATCAACAACAACTAAATGTGAGTGTACCCATTGGAGGAAGGAAAAGGACCCATATAATCAAATCCCCAAACATCAAATGGTTCAATAACAAGTGAATAGTTCATAAGATTTTCCTGATGTCTACCAATATTACCAATTCTTTGACATACATTGCAAGATAGAACAAACTTACATGCATCATTGAAAAGAGTAGGCCAATAAAGATTGTAATACCTTGTGTGCAGTTCTGTCTCCCGCATAGTGTCCTCCATAAGCCTCAGAGTGACACTTCCGTAGGATTTGTTCCTGTTCATGCTTAGGTATACAACGTCTAATAATACCACCTAGTCCTTCTTTATATAGATGTGGGTCATCCCAAAAGTAATATCTCAAATGAAAGAAAAACTTTGTTTGTTGGTATGTGAAACTAGGTGGTTTATATTTAGCAACAATGTAATTGGCATAGTCTGCATACCAAGGAGTATAACAAGAAGCATTTATAATGGCTAATTGTTCGCTAGGAAAACTATCATTAATTGGTAGTGGGTCAACAAGAACATTTTCCATTCTAGAAAAATTACCAGCTACGAGATTGTCAACTCCTTTTCTATAAGTAATATGCAAGTCAAACTCTTGTAACAAAAGCACCCACCTAATCAACCTAGGTTTTTCATCTTTATTTTCCATGAGATATTTAATAGCAGCATGATCAGTGTGTACAATTACCTTAGAATCAACAATGTAAGACTGAATTATCATATGAAACACAACTATAAATTCTTTCTTAGTGGTAGCATAGTTTTGTTGAGCACTGTCTAAGGTTTTACTAGCATAATGAATAACATTTAATTTCTTATCAACTCTTTGTCCTAGAACAAGCCCAACAGCATAATCACTAGCATCACACATGATTTCAAAATGAAAGTTCCAATTAGGTGGTTGAACAACAGGTGCAGAAGTTAAGGCTTTCTTAAGTGTTTCAAAGGCTTGTACACAATCATCATAAAAAATGAGTGGAACATCTTTTTGCAAGAGATTAGTAAGAGGCCTAGAAATTTTAGAGAAGTCTTTAATAAACCTCCTATAGAAACCAGCATGACCAAGGAAACTTCTTATACCTTTAATATCTTGAGGACATGGCAACTTCTCAATTTCATCAACTTTAGCTTTGTGTACTTCAATACCTCTTTCGAAGATTTTATGTCCCAAGACAATACCTTCATTCACAATAAAGTGGCACTTTTCTCAATTCAGACAAGATTAGTTTCTTCACATCTCTGTAAAACTCAATCAAGGTTGCTTAAGAAATCATCAAAAGAAGTTCCATACACGAAAAACCATCCATGAAAACCTAAAAAATCTTTTCACAAAAGCCGGAGAATATAGCAGTCACAAATCTTTGAAAGGTAGCAGATGCATTGCATAAACCAAAAGGCATACGTCTATAAACAAAAGTACCAAAAGGGCATGTAAAAGTGCTTTTTTCTTGATCATCTTGTGACACGAGTATTTGGGAAAAACTAGAGTATCCATCCAGAAAATAGAAACGTGTATACTTTGATAATCTTTATAGCATCTGATCAATCAATGGTAGGGGGTAATGATCCTTCCTAGTAGCTTTGCTTAGTTTTCTAAAATCAATTGCCATCCTATAACATGTTACAATTCTTTGTGGGATAAGTTCATTTTTATCATTAGGGACAACAATAATACTTCCCTTCTTAGGAACACAATGAACATGACTTACCCATCTACTATCAGCTATAGGATAGATTATACTTCCTCCGTCCCAAAATACTTGTCATCAAAATGAATAAAAAGGGGTGTATCTTGAACTAAAATACATCTAGATACATCCCCTTTTATTCATTTTGATGACAAGTATTTCCGGACGGAGGGAGTACCTGCTTCCAGGAGCTTAAATATTTCATTTCTTATGACTTCCTTCATCTTAGGATTTAGTCGCCGCTCGTGATCAACAACTGCTACCTCTTGAGCTTTCGTTGTATTCCCTCGAAGAGGAAAGGGAGATGCAGCACAGTAGCGTAAGTATTTCCCTCAGTTTTTGAGAACCAAGGTATCAATCCAGTAGGAGACCACGGCCAGTCCCTCGCACCTGCACAAACAAATAAGAACTTCACAGCCAACGCGATAAGGGATTGTCAATCCCTTTACGGTCACTTACGAGAGTGAGATCTGATAGAGATGATAGTTTATATTTTTGGTATTTTTGGTTTAATAAAACAACAAATAAAAGCGGTAAAGTAAAGTAGATGTAGATTGATATGTTGAGAATAGACCCAGGGGCCATAGTTTTCTCTAGTGGCTTCTCTCATGATAGCGATATTCTACGGCGGGTAAACAAATTACTGTTGAGCAATTGATAGAAAAGCGAATAATTATGAGACTATCTAGGCATGATCATTGTATATAGGCATCACGTCTGAGACAAGTAGACCAACTCCTGCCTGCATCTACTACTATTACTCCACACATCGACCGCTATCCATCATGCATCTAGTGTATTGGGTTCATACGAACAGAGTAACGCCTTAAGCAAGATGACATGATGTAGAGGGATAAACTCAAGCAATATGATGAAAACCCCATCTTTTTATCCTCGATGGCAACAATACAATACGTGCCTTGCTGCCCCTACTATCACTGGGAAAGGACACCGCAAGATTGAACCCAAAGCCAAGCACTTCTCCCATTGCAAGAACTATAGATCTAGTAGGCCAAACCAAACCAATAATTCGAAGAGACTTGCAAGGATATTATGAGCACACATAAAAATTTCAGAGAAGAACCAAATATCTTTCATAGATAACCTTGATCATAAACTCACAATTCATCGGATCTCGACAAACACACCGCAAAAAGAGATTACATCGAATAGATCTCCTCGAAGACCGAGGAGAACTTTGTATTGAGATGCAGAGAGAGAGAAGAAGCCATCTAGATACTAGCTATGGACCCGAAGGTCTGTGGTAAACTACTCACAACTCATGGTGAGGGCGATGATGATAATGATGGAGGCCTCCGTGATGGATCCCCCTCCCGGAACAGGCTCCAAGATGGGATCTCCACGGGAACAGAAGCTATGGCGGTGGAATTAGGGTTTTCTCTCTGCGTATGGAGTTTCTAGGGTCCGTGGATATATATAGGAAGAAGGAGGGCACCGGGGGCTACACGGGGCAGCCTCTAGGCAGGGGGGCGCGCCCTGGGAAGGGGGGCGCGCCCCCCACCCTCGAGGGCAGCCTCTCTGTCCCCTGGCTTGGCCCTGAAGTTTCCCGTGCGTGATTTTCTCCAAAAATATCTCTCGCGAAGGTTTCATTCCGTTTGGACTCCGTTTGATATTCTTTTTCTGCAAAACCCTGAAATAGGCAAAAAACAGCAATCTGGACTGAGCCTTTGGGTTAGTAGGTTAGTCCCTAAAATGACATAAAAGTGAATGATAAAGCCCATTAAACATCCAAGACTTCATAAATAATAGCATGGAACAATAAAAAATTATAGATACGTTGGAGACGTATCAAGCATCCCCAAGCTTAATTCCTGCTCGTCCTCGAGTAGGTAAATGATAAAGAAAGAATTTTTGATGTGGAATGCTAACCAATATAGTTTTTCGATGTAATACTCTTAATTGTGGCATGAATGTTCAGATCTGAAAGATTCAAGATAAAAGTCTATATTGACATAAAAAATAACAATACTTCAAGCATACTAACAAAGCAATCATGTCTTATCAAAATACTATGGCTAAAGAAAGTTATCCCTACAAAATCATATAGTCTGGCTACGCTCCCTCTTCATCACACAAAATATTCATATCATGCACAACCCCGATTTTAGCCAAGCATTTGTTTTCATACTGTATCTTTTCAAACCTTTCAACTTTCACGCAATACATGAGCGTGAGCCATGGATATAGCACTATGGGTGGAATAGAGGTGGTTGTGGAGAAGACAAAAAGGAGGGAGATAGTCTCACATCGACTAGGCGTATCAACGGGCTATGAAGATTCCCATCAATAGATATCAATGTGAGTGAGTAGGGATTGCCATGCAACGGATGCACTAGAGCTAAATATGAATGAAAGCTCAACAAAAGAAACTAGTGGGTGTGCATCCAACTTGCTTGCTCACGAAGACCTAGGGCATTTGAGGAAGTCCATCGTTGGAATATACAAGCCAAGTTCAATAATGAAAAATTCCCACTATCACATGAAAGTGACTAAACATGAGACTCTCTACAATGAAGAACATGGTGCTACTTTGAAGCACAAGTGTGGAAAAAGATAGTAGCAATTGTCCCTTTTTGTTGGGCCTTTCTTTTTTCTTTGGCCTTTTTTCCTTTTTTTGTGGAGGGGCTTTATAGATTCAGCCTTTCCTCCCATGGGATAATGCTCTAATAATGATGATCATCACACTTTCATTACAACACGAAATTACAACTCGATACTACAACAACAAAGTATGACTCTATATGAATGCCTCCGGCGGTGGACCGGTATGTGCAATGAAACAAGAGTGATATGTATGAAAAGTTATGCATGGTGACTTTTCCACAAATACGATGTCAACTACATGATCATGCATGGCAATATGACAATATGATGCGTGTCATATAAACGGAACGGTGGAAAGTTGCATGGCAATATATCTCGGAATGGCTATGGAAATGCCATGATAGGTAGGTATGGTGGCTGTTTTGAGGAACAATATGGTGGCTGTTTTGAGGACGGATATATAGTGGGTTTATGGCACCGGCGAAAGTTGCGCGGTACAAGAGAGGCTAGCAATGGTGGAAGGGTGAGAGTGCGTATAATTCATGGACTCAACATTAGTCATAAGAACTCATATACTTATTGCAAAAATCTACGAGTCATCAAAACAAAGAAATCAACGCATGCCCCTAGGGGGGAGGTTGGTAGGAGTTAACCATCGTGCGCCCCCGACCTCCACACAAAGGTTGACACTCTACAAATACCTCATGCTTTAACTTAGTCACACAACGGTTCACCATACGTGCATGCTACGAGAATCACTAACCTTAACACAAGTATTTCTCAACTTCATAATAAGTCCACTAGCATGACTCTAATATCACTATCCTCATGTCTCAAAACAATTATCAAGCATCCAACATCTCTTTCTATTCAATGCACTTGGTGTGATTTTTTTTACTACATTGACATTGGATGTTTATCATGTGAAGACTAGTTTCTTTAGCCTAAACACATTACCATGCTGTTCTAATAGACTCTCGAATAGATATAAGTGAAGCATGAGAGTTCAACAATTTCTACAAAATATTACCACCACCATGCTCTAAAAGATATAAGTGAAGCACTAGAGCAAAAACTAATCAACTCAAAAGATATAAGTGAAGCACATAGAGTGTTCTAATAATTTCTAGGCCATATTTAACTCTCCCAAATAGGTGTGTCCAGCAAGGATAATTGTGGCCAACTAACAAGAAAAGACTCAAATTATACAAGACGCTCCAAGCAAAACACATATCATGTTGCGAATAAAAATACAGCTCCAAGTATAGTTACCGATGGATGAAGACGAAAGAGGGGATGCCTTCCCGGGGCATCCCCAAGCTTAGGCTTTTGATTATCTTGAATTTACTTGGGGTGCCATGGGCATACCCAAGCTTAGGCCTTTGCTACTCCTTGTTCCATAGTCCATCAAAGCAATACTCAAAACTTGAAAACTTCACAACACAAAACTTAGACAAAAATTCCCGTGAGCTCCGTTAGTATAAGAAAGCAAACCACTACTCAAAGGTACAGCAATGAATTCATTATTTGTTTATATTGGTGTTAAACCTACTGTACTCCAAGTTCTCTATGGTTCATATCCTCCAATATTACTCATAGATGCATCGGAATAAGCAAACAACACACGAAAACCAGAATTTGTCAAAGACAGAACAGTATGTAGTAATCTGCAGGGTTCGCCTACTTCTGGAACTCCAAAAAAATTCAAAATAAATTGTTAAATTTGCGCAATTTGTCTACCAATCAGCAGAAAAAAGAATCAACTAAAAAGCACGCTCCAGTAAAATCCCACGACTACTTTAGCAAGCGCTAACCATTCTGTTTTTCACAGCAAGATCATATAAACTTCACACAAGACTTCCCAAAGGTTCTACTTGGCACAAACACTAAACAAAACATGAAAACACATATAAACAGAGGCTATATGCAATATTTATTCCCTAACAGCAACAAAAACAAAAAACATAAAATTGGGTTGCCTCCCAACAAGCGCTATCGTTTTACGCCCCTAGCTAGGCACGATACAAGATAGATCTAGGGATAGCCATAGTGGTACGATATGTCGCGAAAGCTCATCTCATATTCCCTACGTTCAGCAGCAAGCTTCCTTTGTGGCAAGAAAAAGTAATCAAAAGGGCTAATTTAATGGGACAAAAGTCCCCTACATCAATCTCGGGAGGAACAGGTTCCTCCTTTGGCCCTTTGTAGTGGATGGCCAATTCATGATTATAGGCATTCTTTTGGCAGAAGGCCACAAGCCTTCGTTCAAGGGAGAAGCCTAAACCATTATTTTAGACAGAAAATTCATCGTTTATCTCTGAAATTCTATCAATCAAGATCTCAACAGGGATCTTTTTTCTAAGGTTTTCATTATAAGCAACATGATCAGGAGATCGCAAACGCATAAGGTCTTCTTGATTGAACAAGATAGCCTCTATAGGAGGTCGACCGACATCTACTCCTTAATGAGCAAAGATTTCTCTGGCCTCTTTCATGATATGTCTAAATTCATGAGCCAAAAAGATAGTAGCTGCACGCTTAACGGAAGAATGCTCAATATTGGAGAACTCCAAAAATACTCTCTGAATACAGGGATGCAAATGGATAAATTGCTTTTCAATTTCCACTATGAGCATAGATACATCATCTGCAAGGCTACTAGTTCTGTGAAGAATAGAGCCACCCATAGTGGGCAAAGCACCGGAACAAGTAAAGAAGTCTTGAAGAACCCCTTTTCCAATAATATTACCACTACCAACCCGGAACTTCTTAACATGTAAAGTGGTAGCTGTCGGGGGAAACTGTCCTCCCACGAGCACCTATGGGACCGGAGCCCCTTCTACGTTGCGGTAAGGGAGCGGAGGGAGCACGGAGAGCAGATCGAGGAGCGCACGCGGGCAGTTTTACCCAGGTTCGGGCCGCGCGGACGCGTAAAACCCTACTCCTGCCTTAGGTTGTATTGAGTTCTTGAGCTCGGGAGCTTGAAGAGCTACATTACTAGCTACACCAAGCGAGAGAGTTGTCTAGGTTTCGAACCCCCTCTACGTTGTGCATGGGCCTCCTTTTATAGCTCAAGGGGTCACCGACAGGTGTCAACGTAGAGGAGGGTAAAAGTGTAATTTTGGTGGTAGTTGTAACAGTGCGTGAATAGTGCCTGAACAGTGGATGAACAGTGGTCTTCACCTAACTTTGACAGTGGGGGACAAGGGCATTAAATGCCCGTCGCCGTAGACCCCAAAAGTGTCCGTCCATGCTCCTCCGTTTGCCACGGTGGTAGCCTCGTCACCGCAGCTTGCCACCATGTGCCCCAAGCTGCACAGCCATCTGCCACGTGCCCCTGGAAGAGCCCCAGGGCGACGCGTGGGCCGATGAGCTGGAGCGCGGGCACACAGCGTAGGTCTCCCCGGCAAGCACCTTGCCGGGGTAGTGATCTTGCCGGGCCCGAAAGCTTGTCGCTCTCCGGGTCCTGCCGGGGCGCATGACGCGCCGAGGCATCTCTTGAGATATGTATTCCTTGGCCTTCCTGGCAAGCTTCTCTTGCCAGGGTCTTGTGCTAAAGTGATAACCTTGAGCCTGGTGCGGCCTTCCCGGCAAGCTCCTCTTGCCGGGGCCTTGATCTTCTGACTTGTATACTTTGTTCTTGAATGGCTTCATAGGGACCAGAAAGGTTTCCGGCGAGCACGTGGTAAGCCCTGCCGCGGGAAGCTGCTACTGCCCGTGCACAAGTTGGGGTACTAAGGTACCCCTATCTTAGTACACCGACAGGAGCCCCCGGGCCTGGGCCACACACGGTGCCGAGCGTTGTTGGGCCAGGCCCAAAACAGTGCACGGGCACACGCGGCCCACGGCAAGCCGTATCTCCTTCCGTATCCGCCGCATCCCTCCCTAACGGCACGCGTCGATTGCGGCATCGTGGGAGAGATCGTGGCCTGTTTCTTTAATGGGAAATGCGGAACGTCCCCCACTTCCCCCTTAAAAGCAGAGGAAGCAGGGGCAGTTCCCCTCCATCGTCTTCATTGCGCCTTGATTCTCCAGAAACCTCCGCTGCTTCTTGCCTCCGCCCCTCCTCCGCCGTCTTCCCTCGCCGCCTCCGCCATGGCTCCGAAGAGCGACAAGGCGAAAAGCGACAAGGCTAAGAACGACAAGGCCAAGAAGGAGAAGTCCGAGCAGGCGGCGTAGCTGGCCGCCCTGTGGAAGAGGTGCGTGGTCTTCGCGCCGAGGCTTGGCGCGAGGGAGCTGCGGAACAAATATTATTTGTTCTGGGCGAGGGAGACCAAAGCTCATCCCCGCACCAGAGCCTTCCCCGCCGTCGCCAAAGATATGTTCCCCGGCGGGTACTTCTTCTTCGCTGCATTTTTCCACTGTGGTCTGTGCCCTCCGTTCTCGGAGTTCTTTTGTGATATCATGAACACATATGGCCTCCACCTCCTAGATTTTACCCCCAACGCGATCCTTACGATGGCCGTTTTCGTACATCTGTGCGAAAACTATGTTGGGATTCATCCAAACGTAGCCCTTTTCCGCCACTTCTTCATGCCTAGAGTAGAGGCTGGCGCTCCCCTCTCCGGCGGCATCTCCTGGATCTTCAGGCTGAACAAGAAGGACTCGTACCTGAAGGGAGAGCTCCGCGGCAAGTGGGAGGAATGGAGAGCCGATTGGTGCTGGGTGGTGGAGGATAAGCCGGAGCCCTTCACCGCGCCGCGCACAACTGCCATAGTGCGCGGCAGGGATTGGAGCGAATTGGCCCCGGAGGACAACAAGCTTAGTATCGCCCTCATCAGGATTATTCGTCTCCGGGTCGCCAATCTGACTATCGGAGAGGTTGGAGCAGTTTCCTCCGTCGCCGCATCGCCCCTCTACAAGAAAGGAAGAGGGCCGCCTGGGAATTCGGCAATGCGGCGGATATCATGAGGCTGCGCCCTGGATTAAACTATAACTTCACTGCCTTGGAGTTGAAGGGGATGGTCCGAGAGCTCTTCAAGCATGACCCGGCCCACCCGGAGTGGTTCAAACCTTCCCGGGGAGTGGTGCCGCTGTGCAACAACACTGCCCGTGATTCCTTGCGCACGATGATGCCTGCGTGCGACTCCCATGGCGTCGCCCCCACTTGGATAGAGCCTCCGCCGGATACTGTGCTGTCCTTCTTCGACAACTTGGTCGAGACGCCCCGCAACACCGAGGAGAACAAAGGCCTCACCCGGGCCATTACCAAACGGGACATAGCCTACATCGCCTCCAGGATGGAGGAGGCCGCCGCAGCTGCAGCGGCGGGTGACTTTGGGTACACTGTGGACGAGGCACAGGCCGCGGACGAGCGAGCCAAGCGGAGGAGGCGGAAATCCTCAAGCTGCTGAAGCTTGCGCCCGAGGAGTTTGCCGGGGAGCCTTCCGTGAGGTTTCCCGGGACGAGCGAGGTTGCCGGGGGAAGCAAGGTTGCCGGGGGGAGCGAGGCCGCCGGGCACGGCGCTGAGTCCAGCGGGCCTGCCGAGGAGGAGGAGGGCGCCGAGGATGATGAAGACTCTGGTGGATCTCTGAATCTCGATGACGACGCCTCCTCATCCTCAGAGAACTCCCCGCCTCCGGCAAGTCCCACGCAGCAACCGAAGAAGCGCCTCCGCAAGGAAGCTGAGACGGCGAGGCCGCAGGCGCCTCGACAGCAGCCAGCGCGCCGTGCGACGCGCGCCACCAGGACGAGCGAAGTCATCAAGGAAGCGCCCCGCGCCCGAGCGCCAAGCGGAGGGGGATCCTCCCGGAGCGGAACGGCCGCTCCTTCTGCTCCTCGGCCCTCGGCGACGACGGAGGCTGGGTCTTCGCAGCCCACAGCCCCGGAGACCGCCAAGCGCCCGAGGGAGCCTTCTCCTCCAGCTCCTCGCGCAGGAGCACCCCAGGCGGATTTTGACTTCTCCGCCCTCAGCTGCGACGAAGAGGAAGAGGAGTAAGTACTTGCAATTCTTTAGTTTCTTCGATTCTGTCTTGATTTTCCTTGTTGATTCTGATCTTGTTTTGCTTTGCTTTCAGGACCCTGACCCAGCGGATGGCGAAGAGGGCCAAGATCCCTGTGGTCGAGGTTGAAGACGACTCGCCCGCCGCGGCGACCGGAGACGTGCCAGCGGCAAACTTGCCGGATCAATCTGCTGCTCCGAGGAGCAGCCCCCAGCGCAGCCCCCAGCGTAAGTCTGGTTTTTATCTTTCTGCTTGACGGGCGCGCTTGAGGTTATCATCTTGGTTGACGTTTCGATGTCTTGTTTGTCTTGTGCAGGAGTGGAGCCGCAGCCGCAGGAGCGCCCGGAGGTCGCCCCCGAAGAGCTACTTGCTCCACCCTCCCCGCCAAGGAGGAGCTCCCCGGCAAGGGAGAATGCTCCGCCAAGGACGGGCACCCCGCCAAGGGCGAGTACCCCGCCAAGGGTGAGCACCCCGACAAGGGTGAGCACCCCGCCAAGGGAGGGCGCGGGTGGCCCTCCGCCAGCAGGGGCCACCACTCCGCCGCCAAGGGAGAATTCCCCGGCGAGAGAGCCTGTCGTTGAAGAAGTCCGCGAAGGTGAGTCTTGCAATCTCTTCTCCTTGAACTTGTCTTTTTGGATATTTGCTTGACTCTTTCTTTTCTTTTTCTTCTGCTAGATCCTCCTGCACCGGAGCGGATGGAGACGGAGACCACCAGCGAGGAGGGCGTGCACGGCGACGGCGGCAATGCCACTGCCGCTGACGAGCCAGCCGCCGAAGAGACCGCCCCGACCGCCGACGCCGCGGCTGGGGAAGAGGCCGGCGACCACACTGCTGGCCCGGAGGCCGCAGGAGCGTCGGACGCTGCACCGGCCGCCGACCCCTCCGCCTCCATGGAGCGGTCGGGTGTCTATCTTGAGGCCCCCAACGGGGTCTTTATACAAGTCCCGTGGGCGTCCTCGTCTCGAGCACCCGGGGAGGGAGAGACCTTTGACGGAGAGGTCCTCGCCTCCGCGGGGTTGAAGGTTGTTGAAGCGCCTGGCGGCGGCGACGAGCCCGAAGAGGAGAAGCTCCTTCGTCGGCTCCTGGCCTTGTACCGGGCCAGGCAGGCGAAGTTGGAGTCTCGGGAGGCTCTTGCCGCTAAGGCTGGAGCTGATCTGAAGAAGCGTGTCGCGGAGCTCCGCGCCGACAACCAGGCGGCCCTCCGTAACTTGGCGGAGGAGCGCGAAGAGCTTGCCGGGGCGCAGCAAGCCTTCCTCCTTGAGAAAGCTGAGGCCGAGGAGCAGCAACGGTTGGTTGGCGAGGAGCTGTCCCGGCGAGAAGGAGCACTCAACCAGCGGAAGGTCGACCTCGACGCCCACGAGGACGACCTCACCGCCCGGGAGCAAGCCATTGGTGGGGCTCTGAAGGAGGCGAGGAGCGCTGCAGCCGCCGCAGAGACCGCCAAGAAGGATCTGGAAGCCAAGGTGCAGCAGCTGGAGTTGTTCCTGAAGGCAAGCGAGGACCGAGTCACTGCGCTCAATGTGGAGCGGGAGAAAGACGCCCACACCATCTTTGAGCTGCAGGTACGTCTCTCCGAGAAGGGCACCGAGCTTGCTGCCGCCAAGGATTCCATTGCTGACTTAGAGCTAAAGGTCTCCACCCTGACTGGTTCGCTTGATGCCGCCCGGGATCGCGAGACGAAACTGAAGGACGAACTCCGCAAGGAAAGGAACTTGGTGGAGAGCGTCGCCGTCTCGGCGAACAACTTCAACCGGGCAGTGGAGCAGTGGACCGATGAGCTGGTCACCTCTGCTGCCAATATTGATAAGGAGATGGTGGCGCTGAGGGCGGAGCATCTCGGGTACTCCCCGGATGAAAATCTCCCCCACAGCGCCAAGTTGAGTCTGTTCTTCAGAGGAATCGCGCCGGCGCTCGCGCGGCTGCAGGAGAAGATCCCCGTGCAGCTGGCCGACGAGGCGCGTCGGCTCTGCATGGGCACCTTGGAGCGCGTCTTGTCGAAGATCGTCTACCGCAACCCCGACATCAACCTCGTCAACGTCCTCCGCAGCTTGCCGCCCGAAGCCGATCAGGAGGCGTTGAAGGCGCAGGTTGCCCACATCGTCGCCAAGGTGAACAAGATCACAAGGCGTGAAGGCGACCGCGTAGATTAGATTTCTTTCTTTCTGCTTCCCTTGCTGCTGCAAGGCATGTTATGGACAAGAATCTATTAGTATCACGGCAAGTTATCTTTGTAATATACAATCTTATTTTGATCAATCAATGCAGTGTTATCTCCCTTGCTTCTGGTCCTCCACTTTGTATGCTTTCTACCCTACGCTTTTAGGGGACTTGCCGGCAAGGGGCCCTTGCCGCGAGCGCTGAGTGCTGGACTCTTAGCAGCCTGCTGGCAAAAGACCTTGTCGGCAAGTAACCTTGCCGCAGCTAGTCGCAGCACACTCAAACTGCTGAGCGAACTCGAAAACGAAGTAAGGGCGCGACACTTGTCGCAGCTCACTTAAGCCGTTGAGCGTGCTCGAAACAGAGTAAGGGCGCGGCTAGCCGCGGGTAGGTTCCTTCGCGCACAGGTTTTCCATAGAAAGTGTGGTTGTTCAAGGAAGACAACTAAAATTTAAAAATTTGAATTACTCAAACTTTGGTAACTTAGCTTTCATAAATTGCTTGTTCCCCGACAAGGCTTCTCTTTCTTGAACAGCACTTGGTTCATCCTCCACCTCCTTCCCCCCGGCAAACTTGTGCGCGAGGAACGTTCCTTCTGCTTAAGAGGAAAGAAAAAGAGGAGGGAAAACAAGCATGGTACCTCTCGGCTTACTAGCGCTTATCGGGGATGTGCGTTGCACAAGATGCCAAACAATGCATGCAAATAACAAAGAAAAGCATGGAAACGACAAATAGCGCGAAGCACAAAAGCTTTACTGATGCACGGGGTCTGCGCCCGGCTTTGTACAAAGGTTTACATGCAACAGCGGCAAGACTTGTACAAAAGGTGGTTGCCGGAGCGGATCACGGCAACCGCGCCTCATGGGTGAAACTTGCGAAGATGCTCTATGTTCCAGGAATTGCTCACCGGTAAGCCTTCTTCGGTCTCAAGGCGGACAACTTCGGGCCTTGTGACTTGTCTCACCCGATAAGGGCCTTCCCACTTTGGCGTCAACTTGTTGGAATTCTTGGCGGACTGAACACGCCGAAGAACAAGGTCGCCTTCCTCGAGACTCCTGGCCTTGACCTTGCGGCTATGATAGCGACGCAAGGCTTGCTGATATCGAGCAGCTCGTACAGCAGCCTGGAGACGTTCCTCCTCAAGGAGCAATGCATCATCTTGTCGCAGTTGCTCTTGCTCGAGCTCATCATAAGCGAGCACTCGAGGAGATCCGTATACGAGTTCCGTGGGGAGAACTGCCTCTGCTCCATAGACAAGAGCAAAGGGTGTCTGTCCGGTGGCTCGAGTTGGAGTCGTCCTGATTGACCAAAGAGCCGCCGGCAACTCCTCTATCCAATTTCTTCCGCACTTGCGCAGCCTGTCGAAGGTTCTTGTCTTGAGCCCGCGCAACACTTCAGCATTGGCCCTCTCCGCTTGACCATTGCTCCTCGGGTGAGCAACAGAAGCGAAGCAGACCTTGGCGCCAAGGTCTTGGACGTACTGCATGAAGGTGCGACTTGTGAACTGTGTGCCGTTGTCGGTGATAATCCTGTTAGGGATTCCGAAACGGCAAACAATCGCTCTGAAGAACCTGACCGCTGACTGTGCTGTCACCTTTCTCACTGGTTCCACTTCTGGCCACTTTGTGAACTTGTCGATTGCTACGTACAAGTACTCAAAGCCCCCGACTGCGCGGGGGAAAGGGCCGAGGATATCGAGCCCCCAGACCGAGAAGGGCCAGGACAAAGGGATCGTCTGGAGAGCTTGAGCTGGCTGGTGAATTTGCTTGGCATGGAACTGGCACGCTTCACACTTGGTTACTTGTGCAGTTGCATCTTGGAGGGCTTCTGGCCAGAAGAACCCTTGCCGGAACGCCTTCCCGGCAAGTGCCCTTGCGCCAATGTGGTGGCCACATATGCCTCCATGTATATCTGCCAACAGCTTCTGTCCATCTTCTCTGGAAATGCACTTCAACCTGACACCATTGAGCCTTCTTCTGTACATCTCATTGTCAACGAACTGGTACGTACTTGACTGCCTGGTTATTTTCTCTATCTCTTCTGGCTCGTCGGGAAGTTCTCCAGTTTGTAGAAAACAGACGATCTGGTGTGCCCATGCTGGAGCCCGAGGCTCGACGGCAAGGACTAAAGGCGTGACGGCTGCTGCGGGGACCCCAGCTTCTACGGCGAGAACCTGCGGCTCTGCCGGAGCTGATGGTCCCCCGGCAAGCCTGCCGGGGCAAGGCTTGTCGGGAACGCTTGCTTCAACTGTACAGACGCTTGGATCTGCAGGAGCAAACTGTTCCTCAGCATCTTGGCTGTTGACCCTGGGGACCTTGGCGGCGGCTTCTGGAAGATCCGCCGGCAAGTAGTCGCCGGAGACCAACTTTCTCTTCTTACTCTGCCCAACTGATGGTGTAACGGATGGCTGAGTTAGCTTGAGCAGGAAGGTCCCTGGTTCCACAGGTAACTTCATTGCAGCACACTTTGAGAGGCCATCTGCAATATCATTCTGAGCCTTTGGGACGTGCTCCATTTGCAGACCTTCAAAGTGCTCTTCAAGCTTCCTCACTTCATCAACATAAGCTTCCATCAAAGGGCTCTGGTAACTCTTATTCACTTGTCGGACCACCAACTGTGAGTCTCCCCGCACAATCAACTTCTTGATCCCAAGCTCGGCTGCAATTCTGAGGCCGGCAAGCAAGCCTTCATATTCAGCAGTATTGTTTGTCGCTTGTTCCTTGGGAAAGTGCATCTGGATAACATACTTGAGGTGCTCTCCGGTGGGCGCTATGAGTACCACGCCGGCACCGACGCCTTGCAGCGAGAAAGCACCATCAAAGTACATCATCCATCCGTTGCTCGCTTCTTGGACGGGGACGCTTGTCTCTTGGACTTCTTCATCTGGCGTTGGGGTCCATTCCAATATGAATTCTGCCAAAGCTCTGCTCTGTATGGTTGAAGTACTCTCAAACTTGAGACCAAAGCTTGACAGCTCTAGTGCCCACTCGACGATCCTGCCTGTTGCTTCTGGATTTTGCAATATCCTCTTCAACGGAAAGCGAGTGACCACCGTTATCTCGTGTGCTTGGAAGTAATGGCGCAGCTTTCTCGAGGCCATGAGGAGGCCGAAAAGCAACTTCTGCACCCCAGAGTATCTTGATCTAGCCCCCTGCAAGAGGGAACTTACAAAATACATCGGGCGCTGAACCATCTTCTTTCGCACTTCTCCTTGCTCCTGCGCAGACTTGTCCTTGTCGGGGCCGGAGCTTGTCGGTGGAGCCCCCTGCTTGTCGCTGGATTCGCTTGCCGGGGAAGTGGGTTCCTCATCTGCCTCCCTCTCCGCTACTAACGCAGCACTAACCACTTGATTGGTTGCCGCTAGGTACAGCAACAACTTCTCTTGTGGTCTAGGTGCGACAAGTATTGGAGTAGAGGACAGGTATCCTTTCAAGTCTTGCAGCGCTGCCTCCGCTTCCGGAGTCCATTTCATAGGACCTGCCTTTTTCAAGATTTTGAAGAAAGGCAAGGCGCGTTCTGCAGACTTTGAAATGAACCTGCTGAGGGCAGCCACACAACCAGCAAGTCTTCTTACGTCCTTGACACGCCTCGGGGCTTCAATCTGCTCGATGGCTTTTATCTTGTCGGGATTGGCTTCAATCCCCCTCTGGGACACAAAGAACCCGAGAAGCTTGCCGGAGGGGACTCCGAAGACGCACTTCTCGGGGTTCAGCTTGAGTTGGATCTTGCGCAAATTCTCAAAGGTTTCTTCTAAGTCTTGGATCAGAGTATCCTTGCTCTTGCTCTTGACCACTATATCATCCATGTAGGCTTCTACATTCCTGTGTATCTGTGGCTCAAAAGCAGTGTGTACCACCCTCGCAAATGTCGAGCCTGCATTCTTCAATCCAAAGGGCATGCGTATGAAGCAATATGTGCCACATGGAGTAATGAATGCAGTCTTCTCTTCATCTTCCTTGGCCATGAAAATCTGGTGGTAACCTGAGTATGCATCAAGGAAGGAAAGCAGCTCGCATCTGGCGGTGGAGTCAACAATCTGGTCAATACGCGGTAAGGGAAATGGATCCTTGGGACATGCTTTATTCACATCGGTGAAGTCTATACAAAGTCTCCACTTCCCATTGGCCTTGCGTACGACAACTGGATTGGCTAACCACGTAGGATGGATCACGCCTCTAACCAGGCCTGCTGCTTCCAACTTCTTTATCTCTTCGGCGATGAATTCTTGGCGCTCCACGGCTTGCTTCCTGACCTTCTGCTTGACGGGCCGCGCATGAGGACAAACAGCAAGCTTGTGCTCAATTACCTTCCTAGGAACGCCGGGGATGTCAGATGGTTGCCATGCAAACACATCGACATTCGCCCGCAGGAAGGCAACAAGCGCGCTTTCCTATTTGTTGTCGAGCGTAGCACTGATGGTGAAAGTACCACCAGTGCCGTCCTCCTTAGCGGACACCTTCTTGGTTGCCGGTGGAGCTGCCATTCCTTTCTTGTACTTGCCGGTGGAGCTCGATGGTGCGTCCTCGACGGCAGTGCAGCACTCCGAAGAGGTGCGTTTGCCGGAGTGGGCCCCAGAGCTCTTGCCGGACTTGGTCTTGGTCTTCCCCCCGGGAGCTTCAGCGGCAAGTGTGTTGCTCTCTGCTGCGGCTGCTGCATCCCGGTAGATCTTGCCGGCGTAGATAAGCGCGTCTTTCTTGTCGCCAGGGACAGAGATGACGCTTATCGGCCCCGGCATCTTGAGTATGTTGTAGGCATAGTGGGAAGCTGCCATGAACTTGGCGAGGGCAGGACGTCCAAGTATCCCATTGTATGGTAATGGGATATCGGCAACATCAAACGTGATCCTCTCCGTCCTGAAGTTGAGCTCCCCGCCAAAGGTCACTGGCAGCGTAATCTTCCCCTTCGGCTTGCTCCTTCCCGGGTTGATCCCTTGGAATGACCCGGTTTCTTCGAGCTCGCCGTCTGGGATCTGTAGCTTCTTGATCACAGCTGAGGAGATCAAGTTCAGGCCAGCCCCGCCGTCAACCAACATCTTGGTGACCTTGAGGTTGCGGATAGTTGGTGAGACCAACATCGGCAAGCACCCGACCGCCGTGGTGCGGTCAGGGTGGTCCTCAAGGTCAAAGATGATGGGCGTGCCGGACCACTTCAGCAGCCTGCGTGACTCGACGGGCGGCTCTGCTGCATTCACTTCGCGCACCCACTGCTTGAGCTGGCGGTGGGAAGTGTGCAGAGAGGCGCCTCCATCGACACACAGAACTTCTGTGGCCTTCTGGAACTCCTGCTCGCTGTTGTCTCCTTCTTCCATGTCATCATCGTCGTCTTCTTCCTCATCCTTGTCGCGGCCCCGGGGAGGTCTGTCGCCTTGCCGCTGCTTGGCCTTGCCGCGGCGTCCCCCCCGGCCATTGAACGGCCGCTTCTTGCTGGGCTCTCCTCCGCCTCCCTGGGCCTTCTCCTTGTCGCGACGCTCGTATTCAGCCTTCTGCTGCTCTACGAGGTACTCGACTCTTTTGCAGTTCTGAAGATCGTGGCCCTTGGTGCGGTGGATCTTGCAGTACTGGTTGTCGGAACCTTCCTGCTTGTCGGCTGCCGCTACAGGGGCGGGCTCCTTGCCAGAACCGCCAGCCTGCGCCTTCTTGGCGGGAGCCTCCTTGCCGGACTGTTCGACAACCAGCACTTCCTTGCTCTTCTTCTTTCTATTGTTCCGCCGCCGGCTCTTCCTTGCCGGGGCGGCATCCTCGCTGTCGCTTCCTCCTGCGCCCGTATCCTCTCCGGGGAGTCTCCTCCCCTCTTCGGCGCGCGCGCACTTGTCAGCCAGAGCGTAGAGCTCGCTGACATCCCGAATCTTGGTCATGGCCATCTCTTCCCTCATGCAGCGGTTACGCACGTTCTGGTGGAACGCGCTGATAACCGCGGCAGGGTGGACGTCGGGAATGTTGTGTTGCACGCGGCTGAACCTCTGGATATACTTGCGCAGGGATTCTCCCTCCTTCTGGGCTAAGATGTGGAGATCACTCTCCTGTCCGTGGGGTTTGTGGCCGCCCGTGAAGGCGCCAACAAACTGGTGGCACAGATCCGCCCACGAAGAAATGGAGTTCTCCGGCAAGTGCATAAGCCAAGACCGGACGTTTGGCTTAAGCACTAGCGGGAAGTAATTGGCTAGTATCTTCTCGTCGCGTCCCCCGGCAGCCTGCACCGCGATGGTGTAGATGCTGAGGAACTCCGAGGGGTGTGTCTTGCCGTCGTACTTCTCGGGTACGTCGGGCTTGAAGTTATTCATGCTAGGCCACTGGACTTGCCGCAGCTCACGGGTGAACGCAGGGCAACCTGCCGCGTACGGCAAGTCGCCTGGTTCGCCGGGCGCGTGCGCGTCGACAGCGGTCCCAGCGCGCTGATCGGATTGTCTTCGGGCTTCTCATCGACGCTCGATGCGGGTTCGAGCGTCCTCTTGCCGCCTGTCGTCGAGGACCTGGCGCTAGTCACGACGAGCCCGCGGGTCCGACGACGCCGTGGAGTCGTCGTCGACATTGATCCGGCGGGGTGGCGTCTTCTGCTTCCGCGGCGGGGAGTGCACGGTGGTTGCACCCCCAGCGGTCTTGTCGCCATCGGCCTTCGCTCGATCGACTTGCCGCGGCCGTGAGGTTGCCGGCTGTTGTGGCGCGTCGTTGTTGGCGAAGGCGATGAGGCTCTGGATCGTCGCCCTCCAGTCTTCGGCCTTGTTTGCCGCTGGAGGGAAATCGAGGAGCAGCTGTGCTCTTGCTAGAGCTTCTGCTGGAGAAGAGGGGAACGGCGGCGAGCGGTGTGAGGAGCGGGACACGCTCAGACTTCTAACAGTGTTAGAAGGAGCATGCTCCCGTCCCGGCAACCGCGCCTTGCTCGTACCAGCGCGCTGGTCTTGAGCGTCCCGCGATCCTCCGGCTTGGCTACGCCCCAGCAAGCGTATGGTACCTCCGGTACCACGCCGCTGCGGGTCTTGTATGTCCTGAGAGGGATGTGGCGCGTCCACGGACACCGAGGCCTTGGAATTCGCCCGGTCGTCCGTCTTGTCCTTGGACTTGGTGGCGCAGTGGGTTTCCTCGCCGAAGACCACCCTTCCGCCGGCGTCTCCTCCACCAACCGTTGGTTCTGGTGGCGGTGGAATCGACGTAGACGGGCCTCCGACCTCCGAAGCCTTCTTCTTCGGAGGCATGCTGATGAAGTTGATGAAGCTGGAGAGGTTGATGAAGAATGCGCCCGCGTGAGTGCCGGATCAGGTTCACACAACCTCGACGCCCCCTACCTGGCGCGCCAAAGATGTCGGGGGAAACTGTCCTCCCACGAGCACCTATGGGACCGGAGCCCCTTCTACGTTGCGGTAAGGGAGCGGAGGGAGCACGGAGAGCAGATCGAGGAGCGCACGCGGGCAGTTTTACCCAGGTTCGGGCCGCGCGGACGCGTAAAACCCTACTCCTGCCTTAGGTTGTATTGAGTTCTTGAGCTCGGGAGCTTGAAGAGCTACAATACTAGCTACACCAAGCGAGAGACTTGTCTAGGTTTCGAACCCCCTCTACGTTGTGCATGGGCCTCCTTTTATAGCTCAAGGGGTCACCGACAGGTGTCAACGTAGAGGAGGGTAAAAGTGTAATTTTGGTGGTAGTTGTAACAGTGCGTGAATAGTGCCTGAACAGTGGATGAACAGTGGTCTTCACCTAACTTTGACAGTGGGGGACAAGGGCATTAAATGCCCGGCGCCGTCGACCCCAAAAGTGTCCGTCCATGCTCCTCCGTTTGCCACGGTGGTAGCCTCGTCACCGCAGCTTGCCACCGTGTGCCCCAAGCTGCACAGCCATCTTCCACGTGCCCCTGGAAGAGCCCCAGGGCGACGCGTGGGCCGATGAGCTGGAGCGCGGGCACACAGCGTAGGTCTCCCCGGCAAGCACCTTGCCGGGGTAGTGATCTTGCCGGGCCCGGAAGCTTGTCGCTCTCCGGGTCCTGCCGGGGCGCATGACGCGCCGAGGCATCTCTTGAGATATGTATTCCTTGGCCTTCCTGGCAAGCTTCTCTTGCCAGGGTCTTGTGCTAAACTGATAACCTTGAGCCTGGTGCGGCCTTCCCGGTAAGCTCCTCTTGCCGGGGCCTTGATCTTCTGACTTGTATACTTTGTTCTTGAATGGCTTCATAGGGACCAGAAAGGTTTCCGGCGAGCACATGGTAAGCCCTGCCGCGGGAAGCTGCTACTGCCCGTGCACAAGTTGGGGTACTAAGGTACCCCTATCTTAGTACACCGACAGTAGCTTCATCCGGGCGGTCAACATGAACATTGCCCTCGGCATTGCTACCCTTCTCGACAAAATCGTCCCCCATCTCAGACATGAGGGCAAGCAAGCACGCAACACACAAGCAAACAAGAAGCAAGCGAACGATAAACACACGGTGGAAGAAGGGCGAATAAAACGGCAAGGGTGAAGTGGGGGAGAGGAAAACGAGAGGCAAATAAATGTAATGCGAAGGATAAGGGTTTGTGATAGGTACTTGGTATATGACTTTTGCGTAAGCCTCCACGGCAACGGCGCCAGAAATCCTTCTTGCTACCTCTTGAGCTTTCGTTGTATTCCATCGAAGAGGAAAGGGAGATGCAACATAGTAGCATAAGTATTTCCCTCAGTTTTTGAGAACCAAGGTATCAATCCAGTAGGAGACCACGCGCCAGTCCCTCGCACCTGCACAAACAAATAAGAACTTCACAGCCAACGCGATAAGGGGTTATCAATCCCTTTACGATCACTTACGAGAGTGAGATCTGATAGAGATGATAGTTTATATTTTTGGTATCTTTGGTTTAATAAAACAGCAAATAAAAGGTGTAAAGTAAAGTAGATGTAGATTGATATGTTGAGAATATACCCGGGGGCCATAGTTTTCTCTAGTGGCTTCTCTCATGATAGCGATATTCTACAGCGGGTAAACAAATTACTGTCAAGCAATTGATAGAAAAGCGAATAATTATGAGACTATCTAGGCATGATCATTGTATATAGGCATCACGTCCGAGACAAGTAGACCGACTCCTGCCTGCATCTACTACTATTACTCTACACATCGACCGCTATCCAGCATGCATCTAGTGTATTGAGTTCATACGAACAGAGTAACGCCTTAAGCAAGATGACATGATGTAGAGGGATAAACTCAAGCAATATGATGAAAACCCCATCTTTTTATCCTCGATGGCAACAATACAATATGTGCCTTGCTGCCCCTACTGTCACTCGGAAAGGACACCGCAAGATTGAACCCAAAGCCAAGCACTTCTCCCATTGCAAGAACTGTAGATCTAGTAGGCCAAACCAAACCAATAATTCGAAGAGACTTGCAAGGATATTATGATCACACATAAAAAGTTCAGAGAAGAACCAAATATCTTTCATAGATAACCTTGATCATAAACTCACAATTCATCAGATCTCGACAAACACACCGCAAAAAGAGATTACATCGAATAGATCTCCTCGAAGACCGAGGAGAACTTTGTATTGAGATCCAGAGAGAGATAAGAAGCCATCTAGATACAAGCTATGGACCCGAACGTCTATGGTAAACTAGTCACAACTCATGGTGAGGGCGATGATGGTGATGATGAAGGCCTCCGTGATGGATCCCCCTCCCGGAACATGCTCCAAGATGGGATATCCACGGGAACAGAAGCTACGGCGGTGGAATTAGGGTTTTCTCTCTGCGTATGGAGTTTTTGGGGTCCGTGGATATATATAGGAAGAAGGAGGGCACCGGGGGTCACACGGGGTAGCCTCGAGGCAGGGGGCGCGCCCTGGGAAGGGGGCTCGGCCCCCACCCTCGAGGGCAGCCCCTCTGTCCCCTGGCTTGGCCCTGAAGTTTCCCGTGCGTGATTTTCTCCAAAAATATCTCTCGCGAAGGTTTCATTCCGTTTGGACTCCGTTTGATATTCTTTTTCTGCAAAACCCTGAAATAGGCAAAAAACAGCAATCTAGACTGGGCCTTTGGGTTAGTAGGTTAGTTCCAAAAATGATATAAAAATGAATGATAAAGCCCATTAAACATCCAAGACTTCATAAATAATAGGATGGAACAATAAAAAATTATAGATACGTTGGAGACGTATCAACAACTGGCTTAGCATCACGCTCCATATTAATCTTGTGCTCACATAGATTGGGGCTAATGCCCTTAAGATCATCAAGATTATATCCAATAGCGGCACTATGCTTCCTCAGAGTTTTCAATGATCTCTTTTCTTCATGCTCTGAAAGATTAGAACTAATAATAACATGATATATCTTCTTTTCATCAAGGTAAGCATATTTCAATGTATCAGGCAATTGCTTAAGCTCAAACACAGGATCACTCTTGCGTGGAAGAGGATCTTCGAGAGTCTCAACTGAAAAATTGTGTTTCAAAATAGGTATTTGTTTGAGGAATATCTCACCTGTTTCATTTCTTTCATTCATATGCATATCATTTTCATGGTATAACAAATATTGTTCTAACAGATTGGTAGGAGGCACGGCAATAGAAGCAAGACCAATAATTTCATCCTTACTAGGAAATTCTTTATCACGAGGTTGTTTATGGAATTTGGAGAAATTAAATTCATGAGATACATCACCAAAATTAACACTGACATTTTCCTTAGCGCAATCAATCTTAGCATTAACCGTATTCAAGAAAGGTCTACCAAATATAATGGGACAAAAATCATCTTGTGGGGAACAAGAAATAGAAAATCAGTAGGGTATTTAATTTTCCCACACAAGGCTTCAACATCTCTAATAATCCTAAGTGGTGAAATAGTATCTCTATTCGCATGTTTAATAGTAACATCAGTATCTTCTATCTCAGTAGGTGCAATATCATTCATAATTTCTTGATATAGGGTAAATGGAATAGCACTGACACTGGCACCCAAATCACATAAACCATGATAAAAATGATCTCCTATTTTAACAGAAACAACAGGCATGCCTACAACAAGTCTATTTTTTCTTTAGGATCAGTACTAACAATTCTAGTAGCTTCATCACAAAAATAAATAACATGCCTATCAATATTATCAACCAAGAGATCTTTAATCATATCAACATTAGGTTCAACTTTAATTTGTTCAGGGGTGTAGGTGTTCTTATAACTTTTGTTGACCACAGTTGAAACCTTATCATGTTCTTTTATCCTAACATGGAAAGGGGTCTTCTCAATATAAGCAGTACGAATAACTGGATTAACACTATAAGTGATAATTTCTTCTTTAGATTTAGTAGATTCTTCTACTTATACTTCAATAGGGGGATGATATTTCGACCACTTCGCCTTGGGGAGATCAACTAGAAAATGATTCACAAAAAGAAGCTACTATCTCAGAGTCAAGTCCGTACTTAGTGCTAAATTAATGTCAATCATCAGTATCCATAAAGTATTTAACACAATCAAACTCAAGCTTATACCTGACTCTTTACCTTTGCTAAGTTCCCAATCTTTAGATCTGCATTTAATTCTTTCCAAAAGATCCCATCTGAGTTCAATAGTCCTCTTCATACAAGAACCAGTACAAGAAGTATCGAGCATGGTTTGATAATTACGAGAAAGACGAGCATAAAAAAATCCACATAATAGTTTCTCTTGAAAGCTCATGATTGGGGCATGAAACTTCATTGACTTAAGCCTCCCCAAGATTGAGCGATACTTTCTCCTTCATGGGGCCAAAAATTATATATATAACTCCGTTCACGATGAACCAAATGCATAGGATAACACTTATGATGAAATTCCAATTTCAAACGGTTCCAATACCATGTTACAATATCATCACTTATGATAACACTTATTTTCCTCCAAAGATAAAGGGAAAACCTTCTTATTACCTCCATCTTTGGATAAACCTGCAAGCTTGAACAATCCACTAATTTCATCCACATATATTAGGTGCATATCAGGATGCATCGTTCCGTCTCCTGCATAAGGATTAGCTAGCAGTTTCTCTATCATACCCGAAGGAATATCGTAATAAATATTTTTAGTAGGTGCAGCGGATTGAGGGACAACTCTTTGTCCTTCTGTTTGAGGTGAAGATACCCCAAACAAGCCACTCAAAGGATTACTTTCCATTGTGACAAGTGATAGTAAATTTCAGCATGTAATAGAAATGTTTCCTTACCAAATTCCACTCACCAAAGGCGCTTCACTCTTCGACAACGGAGACCGAAAAGAGTGTTGATGACCCACAAGTTTAGGGGATCAATCGTACTCCTTTCGATAAGTTAGAGTGTCTAACCCAATGAGGAGCAGAAGGAAATGACAAGCGGTTTTCGGCAAGGTATTGTATGCAAGCACTGAAATTATCGGTAACATATAGTTTGATAGCAAGGTAATTCGTAAAGGGTAACAAGTAACAAGTGTAATAAAGGTGCAGCAAGGTGGCCCAATCGCTTTTATAGCAAAGGACAATCTTGGATGAACTCCTATGTAAAGCAAAGCGCTCCCGATGGCACATGAGAATTATCGTCAAGTTAGTTTTCATCATGCTCATATGATTCGTGTTTGCTACTTTGATAATTTGATATGTGGGTGGATCGGTGCTTGGGTGCTGTCCTTACTTGGAAAAGCTTCCCACTTATGATTAACCCCTTTCGCAAGCATCCAGAACTACGAAAGAAGAATTAAGATAAATCTAACCATAACATTAAACATGTGGATCCAAATCAGCCCCTTACGAAGCAACACATAAACTAGGGTTTAAGCTTCTGTCATTCTAGCAACCCATCATCTACTTTCTACTTTCCAATGCCTTCTCCTAGGCCCAAATAATGGTGAAGTGTCATGTAGTCGATGTTCACATAAGACCAATAGAGGAAAGACACCATACATCTCATCAAAAATATCGAACGAATACCAAATTCACATGATTAATTATAACAAGACTTCTCGCATGTCCCCATGGATAAAAGTAACTACTCACAAAGCATGTTCATGTTCATGATCATAGGAGTATTAAATATCATTAAATATCTGAACATATGATCTTCCACCAAATAAACCAACTAGCATGAACTACAAGAAGTAATCAACACTACTAGCAACCCACATGTACCAACCTGAGGTTTTGAGACAAAGATTGAATACGAGAGATGAACTAGGGTTTGAGATGAAATGGTGCTGGTGAAAATGTTGATGGAGATTGGTCCTCCCACGATGAGAGGATTGTTGGTGATGACGATGGCTTTGATTAAGTTTCCCTGGCGGAATCGCTCCGCCAGAGAACTAGATTGCCTCTGCCGAGGTTCCACCTTGAGACGGCGGTGCTTCATACAGAGAGTCTTATCTTTATTTTTTCTAGGTCAAAACAATTCATATAGCAGAAGATGGGCATCGGAGGATGGCCAGGGGGCCCACAAGCTCAGGGGGCGCGCCTTAGGGGGCAGGGCGTGCCCCTAGGCTTGTGGCCACCTGGTGGGTCCCCTCCTGGTATTTCTTTACCCAATATTTTTTATATATTACAAAATAATTCTCTGTAAAGTTTCAGGACATTTGAAATTGTGCAAAATAGGGATCTCAAATTTGCTCCTTTACGGTCCAGAATTCCAGCAGCCGGTACTCTCACTCTTCATGTGAATCTTGTAAAATAAGAGAGAAAAGGCATAAGAATTGCATCATAAAGTGTAAGAATAGTCCATAATGCAATAAATATCAACATAAAAACATGATGCAAAATGGACGTATCACGGTGGCATATCTTTGCCTCGAGGAGCGGCGATCGAAGAACTTGCGCTCCCGCGCCATCCACACTGCCCTCGCCGCGGGCTACTCGCCCGGCGACCCTACACCAACACCCCCTCGCCCGCCAGCACCTTGTTGCACCCGCTGGCGTATACGGCGCCCCCTATCAGTCGCGGCCTCAGGTGCTCGTGGCACCCCCTCCTCACCCGTAGCAGTAGCCGACCGATCGGTGCCGACAACGCCGGTGTGGCCGTTGTGGCCAACAACGCAACAACGGCGGCGCTCATAAGAACCAGCAGCGTGCCAATCCATAGTACCTGATACGTCTCCAACGTATCTATAATTTTTGATTGTTCCATGCAATTATTTATGAAGTCTTGGATGTTTAATGGGCTTTATCTTACACTTTTATATAATTTTTGGGACTAACCTACTAACCCAAAGGCCTAGTCCAGATTGCTGTATTTTGCCTGTTTCAGGGTTTTGGAGAAAAGGAATATCAAACGGAGTCCAAATGGAATGAAACCTTCGCAAGAGATATTTTGGGAGAAAATCATGCACGGAGAACTTGAGAACCACGTCAGAAGAGCCACGAGGGGCCCACGAGGGTGGGGGGCGTGCCCCCCTTCCCTGGGCGCGCCCCTTTGCCTCGTGGGGCCCCCGTGACTCCCCGGTGTCCTCCTTCCTCCTATATAAGTCTATGTACCCCGAAACCATCAGCAACAGAGAGAAAACCCTAATTCCACAGCCGTAACCTTCTGTTCCTGTGAGATCCCATCTTGGAGAATGTTCCGGAGCTCCACCGGAGGGGGATCCATCACAGAGTTCATCATCATCATCATCATCGCCCTCACCATGAGTTGTGAGTAGTTTACCACAGACCTTCGGGTCCATAGCTAGTATCTAGATGGCTTCTTCTCTCTCTCTGGATCTCAATACAAAGTTCTCCTCGGTCTTCGAGGAGATCTATTCGATGTAATCTCTTTTTGCGGTGTGTTTGTCGAGATCCGATGAATTGTGAGTTTATGATCAAGATTATTTACGAGAAATATTTGGTTCTTCTCTGAACTTTTTATGTGTGCTCATAATATCCTTGCAAGTCTCTTCGAATTATTGGTTTGGTTTGGCCTACTAGATCTATAGTTCTTGCAATGGGAGAAGTGCTTGGCTTTGGGTTCAATCTTGCGGTGTCCTTTCCCAGTGACAGTAGGGGCAGCAAGGCACATATTGTATTGTTGCCATCGAGGATAAAAAGATGGGTTTTATATCATATTGCTCGAGTTTATCCCTCTACATTATGTCATCTTGCTTAAGGCGTTACTCTGTTCTTATGAATTCAATACACTAGATGCATGCTGGATAGCGGTCGATGTGTGGAGTAATAGTAGTAGATGCAGAATCGTTTCGGTCTACTTGTCTCGGACGTGATGCCTATATACAATGATCATGCCTAGATAGTCTCATAATTATTCGCTTTTCTATCAATTGCTCGACAATAATTTGTTTACCCGCCGTAGAATACCGCTATCATGAGAGAAGCCACTAGAGAACACTATGGCCCCCGGGTCTATTCTCAACATACCAATCTACATCTACTTTACTTTTATCGCTTTTATTTTTTGTTCTTATAAACAAAAAATACAAAAAATATAAACTATCATCTCTATCAGATCTCACTTTCGTAAGTGACCGTAAAGGGATTGACAACCCCTTATCGCGTTGGGTGCGAAGTTCTTATTTGTTTGTGCAGGTGCGAGGGACTCGCGCGTGGTATCCTACTGGATTGATACCTTGGTTCTCAAAAACGAAGGGAAATACTTATGCTACTGTGCTGCATCTCCCTTTCTTCTTCGAGGGAATACAACGCAAGCTCGAGAAGTAGCAGTACCCACCGCCGCCGTGGAGCGGAAGCCATAATCCTTGGACCGGGGTGGTGCACGCCTGTACGATGCCTATACCGCGTGCCCCCGTTCCCATCCTTCTCAGGCCGCAGTCGTCAGGCCATCAGGCTCTCTATGCGGTCTACTACATGGTTGCAACGTTCGGCTATGGCAGGCTGAACCCTAGCGGTGGGGTAGCGGGCTACATCGGCTACTCAGCTCCACCGGTTGCGTCGGTCCCTTGTGACCTGGCCCTGATTTCCGCGCTTCAGTACACGGCCCAACCCGGTTCCTACACCGGAGGTGGAGACTGGTTTATGGACACCAGTGCATCTTCACATATGGCAGCCTACCCGAGTAACCTCTCTTCCACGTCTACCGTTCGCGCTTCCTCTCATATCATCGTCGGTAACGGTGTCGGCTTCCCCATTACTCATGTTGGTTCTACTAATTTCCCTTCCACTTCTAGACCACAATTTCTCAATAATGTTCTTGTGTCTCCTGAACTTATTCAGAATTTAGTCTCTGTTCGTAATCCTTCTTGTGATAATTCTGTAACTATGGAATTTGACGAAGTTGGATTTTTGTTAAGGACACCCGTACCCAGATGGTTCTTCACCAATGTGATAGCCCTAGTGACATGTACCCCGCCCAGTCTTCATCATCATCCCGTGCTGGACCTCTTGCTTTTTCTGTCGGCGGTGATCTTTGGCATGCCCACCTTGGTCATCCTAGCTCCACCGCTCTTCGTCAAATAATTAGGGATTTTTATTTTTCATGTAATAAAATGGATGGTCACTCTTGTCAAGTATACCGTATGGGCAAACATGTTAGACTTCCTTTCAGTTCTTCATCCATAGCTGCTTCTTATCCTTTCGAATTAATTCATAGTGATGTATGGACGTCGCCTATACCTAGTAATTTAGTTTTTTATACTATCTTGCCATTTTGGATGATTACTCTCACTTTATGCGAACATTTCCGCTTCGTATGAAATCCGATGTTCTCGCCACACTCATTGAATTCTACTCCTATGTGTCTACCCAGTTTGGCCGTCCCATACATGCTCTTCAGACTGACAACATGAAAGAATTTGATAACATCACCATCCACGCTCTTCTCTCCAACCACAATACAATTTTCCACCTCACATGTCCATAGACCTCACAATAAAATGGTAGGGCTGAACGTGTTCTTCGTACTCTTAATGACTGTGTTCGCAACCTTCTTTTTCATGCTTACATACCACCTTGTTTTTGGCCCGATGCCCTGATACGTCTCAAACGTATCTACTTTTCCAAACACTTTTGATATTGTTTTGACCTCATTCTTGCATGATTTGAACTAAACTAACCCGGACTAACGCTGTTTTCAGCAGAGCTGCCTGTATGGTTTTATTGTGTGCAGGAAAACGGATTTTTAGGTATCTCAGAAAAATCCACGAAAAATCACAGAAAATCCACGCACCCGAAGGAACCAGGTGCCAGAAGTGGGGCCAGGGGGTGCCCAGGCGCCCTGTGGGCGCGCCCCCCCTGGGCCGCGCCGGGGGGTCGACTGGGTGGGGCCCACACCCCCTGGTGCCCTACTTTACCTTGTATTTTTACTCGCGACGCGGAAACCCCAGATCAGAAGTTCTTTCGCAGTTTTCCGTCGCGGAGCCGCCGCCACCCTCTGTTCTTCCTCGGGAGGGCTAATCTGGAGGCTGAATTGGCCTCCGGAGAGGGGAGATCGCCGCCATCGTCATCATCATCACCACTCCATCATCCCTCCATGACTTCCCCTTCCATGTGTGAGTAATTCCCCTGCTGTAGGCGAAGGGGATGGTAGGGATTGGATGAGTTAGATCATGTAATAGTTTATCAGATCGTTGGGGGCATGTTGCCTATCATCTACTATGGTGTTTATCATCTTTGCTTCAACTTGTTATTCTTAATGCTTGACACTTAGGGCCCGAGTGCCATGATTTCAGATCTGAACCATATGTGTTTGCATGAATATATTAGTGTTCGTGATCCTATCTATGAGTTGATTGCACCTGTTACGGTTCGGAACCGGCGATCCCAAAAGTGACAGCTTGGGACACCAAAGGGGATGGTCCGTAGTTTGAGGATTACATGTATCCATTGAGTTCATTGCTTTGTTCCGGTGCTCTTTGACAGGAGCACCGTAATATCCATAAGTTCCTTTTGGCCCCGTTCGTAGCGGGATGGTAGGACAAAAGATGTTGTGCAAGTTCTTATTGCAAGCACGTACAACTACCTACGGGATACATGCCTAATGTTTGATATTTGCCTAGATGATCATTACTTTTTCGTGTGCCGTGCCCCAAGTTAGAATCTATCTCATCCATGCAGCGCCCAACCATCCATCTCCCTAGCCTACAGTGTTTTAAACCCTGCTTGTCACTAGTTGCTACTTTTGCCATTTACCTTTTGCTATTTACTTTTACTGTTTACTTTTACTATCACTATCATCACTATCATATCACTGTTACCACTATCTTTTGTTGCAAGTAAGTATATTTCAGGTGCGGTTGAATTGACAACTCAACTGTCAAAGCTTATAAATACTCTTTGGCTCCCCGTGTGTCGAATCAATAAATTGGGTTATTCTTACCCGCGAAGACTATCTCGATCCCTTACGGTTGAGGGTTATCAAGTACCGTTTTCTGGCGCCGTTGCCGGGGAGCATAGCAATATTTACAAGTCTACTTGAGGTATCCTACCTGCTGCACTTCATCCACTATGGGTAAGAAAGGAGACCCCAAGGTTCCGATCTTACTATCCACTACAAGAAGAGGTACTGCTCTGAGCACTAGTGCTACACTTGATTCACCTTCCGTTATGAGTAAGTTTGCCTCACCACCACCACATGATGCTCCTACTGAATCTGTTACTATGTCTGATACTCTTGATGATGCTTCTACTACTTTTGATGATATTAGTTCGCTTGGTTATGCTCTTGAGAAACAAATTGCTGCTGCTGCTAAAAAGTCTGGAATTGAACTTCCTGTTACTCGCTACCCTATTGGTGAAACTTATGATTATCCTGATTTGAGTAAACTCAAAGAGAGGCTCCTTGATGATGATTACTATATGCTTGATGAAGATTTATGCAGGGAACTGACAGAGTTTTCCGGCTCTGACCCTGAAGTCATTACGAAGCTATTTGAAAAACACTTTTTGAAGAACAAAACCGTTCCTAATCCTGAATTTGCTACATCTCTTATATGCATTGATGATCCTGATTATGATTTCTCTGTTGATCTTTCACTTATACCTATGGTTGAAGCTGACCCCTTTTATGGCAGACAAAATGATGATGCTATTGCACACCTAACTAAACTTGGTGAGCTAGGTGGCCTATTTACCACAGATGAAAAGATACGATACTTTTATGTGACCAAGCTTCTTCCTTTCTCCTTGAAGGAAGGTGCTAAAGCATGGTATGATTCACTCCCATGTGGTTCCATTAAGAGTCCTCAAGACTTAGCTCACTCTTTTGTTGATAAGTACTTTCCTGCTCACATGCAACATGCTGCTTTACAAAGAATTTATAACTTTAAACAGTTGCAGGATGAGTCCCTCCCTAAAGCTTGGGGGAGGTACTGCGGTCTGATTCGGGCTAGACCAGGACATGAAATCCCTAAGAATGAATTAATCGATATATTCTATGCTGGTCTAACTGATGAATCCAGGTCCTATTTGGACAGTTGTGCTAGTTGTGTTTTCAGGAAAAGAACACCGGACGATGCAGAAGATTTGATGGGCAGGATTGCCAAAAACCATGAAGATTGGTCTGTCCCTGAACCACCTCCACCAACAAAGAAGAGGGGCATGTTTGTTCTGAGCCCCGAGGATATGCGAGAAGCAAAGAAGTCTATTAAAGAGAAAGGTATTAAAGCTGAAGACGTGAAGAATCTACCCCCTATTGAGAAGCTGTGTGAGCCTACCACTCACCCTCCTATGGTAGAGGTACACTCTCTTTTAGATTTCAACGCAAGTGACATCCCTCATGGTAAGCCTCCTGATCAATGTTTAGATGAGTTTGATAATTTTATTATGAAACAAAATCATTTTAATGAGAGGATACAAAGTCAATTGCATGATAATTCCCTTGCTATCAAAAGACTGCTTGATGTTTTAGATAGAACAGTTAATGATGTTCAATGTCTTGTGAAGCATTTTCATATGGTTCAAACTCAGCTTGATCAAATTTCTAATGTGCAAAGAGATTTGCTTGCTAACAATGCCAAACAAGATAATTTGCAGGCTTTCGGGATTAAGACCCGAGGAGGAACTAGCACTCAAGATCCTCTCTACCCAGAGGGTCATCCGAAGAGAATCGAGCAGGATTCTCAAATGCATGAAGAAGAAATTGTTGGCTCTCCAAAGAAAAAGAAGAAACATAAGGAGACTGACAATTCTAATGATCCTATTGCAGATGAAGAACCAGCTATTGATCCCAATAGTGTATCTATCTCCGATGCTGAGACTGAAGACGATGCTGAACCTGAAGGTAATAATAATGAGAAGAATGATCCGCCTGAAGTTCGAGAAGAAGAAGCACCTGACAAACGTAAGAGGTACACTAAAGAAGACTTCATCGCAAGAAAACATGGGAAGGAAAGAGAACCATGGGTACAGAAACCCATGCCCTTTCCGGGTAAGTCCATCAAATCCAAAGAAGAAGAGCATTACAATAAGTTTTGTGAGTGGATTAAACCTCTTTTTCTTCAAATCCCTTTGACTGATGCTATTAAGGTACTTCCTTATTCAAAATATATGAAAGATATTGTCACTAACAAAAGAAAAGTTCCTAATGATGCAATATCTACTATGCTTGCTAACTACTCTTTCAGTGGCAAGATTCCTGAGAAGCTCGGTGATCCAAGTATACCCACCATTCCTTGCTCCATAAAGAATAATTATGTCAAAACTGCTTTATGTGATCTTGGAGCAGGAGTGAGTGTTATGCCTCTCTCTCTTTACGAAAGGCTTTGTTTAGAGAAACTAATTCCTATAGATATCTCCCTTCAGATGGCTGACAAGTCAATCGCTGTTCCGATAGGTATTTGTGAGGATGTTCCCGTAGAAGTTGCTAATTGTTTAATTCTTACTGATTTTGTTGTGCTTGACATGCCCGAGGATGGGAGCATGTCCATTATTCTTGGTAGACCTTTTCTTAACACCGCAGGTGCTATTATTGATTGCAATAAAGGGAAGGTTACCTTCCATGTGAATGATAAAGAACACACGGTATATTTTCCAAAGAAGATCGACAGGAGGCATGGCCTCAACTCTATAGAGAATATCGAGACTATGAAAATTGGAAAATGGGACTGTCCACTACATGTGCCTCACAAATACAAAACTATCATGGTGGGGACAATGTCCATCAAAGTAAAGGTTTAGTAACTACTTCGTAGGAGGTGAGACTTCTTGCTCTATATATCGCCTGTTTGTTGGTAAGACTTGATCAACCTTGCTAGTAAACATGTTTTATATAGATAAAAAGTTGAGCTTGCTATGTTTTCATTTGTTTTTAGTTTTGTCCTACTTGTTGTACCAAGTATTTATGTTTTTGAAGCTTCACAATACTACTAACTGCTTCAAGTTTTCAGAGAGTTTCGCAGCTTTTTGAACTTCGAAAAATTTTCAACAGTGAAGTTTTCAGAAAAATTCCAGAAAAATTATAATAAAAATTTCCACGTCGGGAGAGACCCAGAAAGTCCTGGGGCCAGCCAGGGGGACCCACCAGTGGCCCAGGCGGCCAGCTGGCACGGCCCAGCCCCTGGTCGCGCCCATAGGGCGCCTGGGGCCCACAGGCCCCCCCTCCAGGTATGTCTTCTTCCTCCCTCTCTCTCTTTCTCCAAAAACTCGAGTTCTGTTCTTGTTCTTGTGTTCTTGCTGTTCTTGGAGGCGATTCTTCGATCTCTCTCTACAGCCCATCATTTGAGCTGAAATTTTGAGCAAGTACTCCCTGGTATGTGACTCCTCCACCCCTCCAATTAGATTTTTGATTGGTGGCCTCGTTTGTGAGTATTTAGTAGTTCTTGGTGCTGTAGAGATGAGCTTGCATGCATGTGTAGAAAGTTATTTTCCAAGTTTTGATGCAAGTTTATGCCTTGGGCAAGTGAGTTGAGTAGTTTGCCTTAGCTCACTTTGTTTTAATCCTCGTTTTTGTAAATTGCATTTTTTTTTTCAGAAATGAGTTTGTTAGGAAGGGCAAAAGTATGGCTTGAGAAGAGGAGGCCCGCACACTCCGACCGAGTTACTAGAGCCGCAGCTTCACCATCGACTGCTAGGGTGAGCTATAATGAAGATCATGTGCCCCTGGAGTTGTTGGAAGATACAAGTCCAGCATGTGCGATGCCATTTCCATGTGATGAATTCATGGAAGCTGCGGGAATCAAGGATGAGTTTTATAATCTTTGTGCTAATGCAGGTTTGACACGACTCGTCACAAGCCGTGTTACTCAGTATCAAAAACTCACCTCCAGTTTCATTAACAGTTTTAGATATAATCCTGATTCAGGTGCTATTGAGTTTAAAATTTATAATGATCTTATCACCATGACTTTGGGAAATTTTTGTGAAATAATAGGTGTGCCGAACGTTGGGAGGACGGCTAGGATGGCCACTCAGCCCTCCGAGCTGAAAACCGTCATCAACTCTCTCTGCAGCATGGGTACGAGGGATATTCATCGGTCGAAGATCTCCAGCATCTTATTTCCTCACCTCAGGTATTTTGCATATTATATTGCCAGAGGGTTGTTAGCTCGTGACAACACGAGCAACATTTCTGCTCCGGATATTGCTATCCTGGCGGCAGCCCTCTCAGGGAGGTCTGATTATAATCTGGGTGCCTTAATTGCTCGACGCCTTGCTATGAACGGTAACAAGGGGGACTTATATGGTGGCGTTTATGCCACACTTATCTTAGAACATCTTGGAGGAACCCCACACCCTGATGATAATCCTTTTACTTATTTAAGCTTTGATCTTGCTGCTATGAAAAGGCATAAGTTTGTTACCATGGGTTCTGAGCTTGATAATCTTGTTTATATCTTGCGTTTCGGAATTGCCGCGAAACGCGAGATCCGTCTACCTGCACCTCTTTTGTTTGATTTTTCTCGCAGGAACGGATGGTCCTTTGATGTTGTCCAGTTCGATGAGTTCATGGTCCAGCATCAGTTTCATAACCCCATGGAGGGGGTTGTGCCCGACGAGGAGGGGCACGGTGAGATACCACCTCTTCAGGGAGAAACCGCCACCGAGTTTTGTGAAGGTTATTCCTCTGTTTGGCATTCGGAACCTTCCTCGTGGGAGACTCCGAGGAGTTCGGTGTACGCGCCAGCATCTTTCTACGACCCTTGGACTCACCCCATACCCCCGGAGCAGGAGGCTCCTGGGGGCAGTAGCTGCTACCAACTTAGGCCAAAAGCCTAAGCTTGGGGGAGTACGTGCCCCTCTCACTTTTCCATTGTATTATCCGTTTTATTCGCTTTGATCTTTTCGAAGTTTTTTGCCCGTTCTTCTTTATTTCTCTATTTGCAAAAACAACAAAAAGATTTTCTCTTCCTTTTGCTTTTATTCAACCTTTGAAAAATCCAAAAAGATTTCCTTTTCTCTTTAGTTTGCTTTGCTTTCAGAGTTCAGCTCGAGTCCGTGATGGCATTTGATTATATTTCCTACGTTCGATCGTGCAAGTGACAAGCAGTAATGACGAAGATCGACTGAAAGGAAGCAACAAGGAAGAACGGTATGAACTCTTATTGTTTCTACTTTTGTACATATGCCTGTACTTACGATCTAGAGACCAGCTTGTAGCGACATAGTGCTATGTTTACAATGCTCTTCCAGTGGTTCATGCTTTCCTTGTGGCTAGTCCCGAATAACTAGAGTATATAATGTGTTATTGAAATGATCTACATGCATTGCACTGTTCATAGTCTGGTATACTAAGGTGGTATTTCCCTTTAGAGAATTTTTGGATTGACTTGGCACATGCTTACACATGTTTAAGACTAAAAAGTCTACTCTGCCTTGATGATCTTTGAGTTTTAGAATAGTTATATCACTTTCATGCCCGATTCAATGTTGCTTTGTCGCTCTGCATGATTATGAACGTTATTGCTCTCTAGTTGGTCGCTTCCCAGTCTTTTGCTAAACCTCCACCTGTACTAAGCGGACTGACTGCTTGTGCATCCAAAATCCTTAAAACGGGTTACGCCATATGAGTCCACTATACCTTCCTATACATGGTATTTACCTGCCATTCCTAACGAAGGCTTTCATGTACCATCTCGAAACTAATCAAAAGCATTTCTCTTTTGTGCCTATGTTTTAGCTCATGAGGAAGTAGTAGTTAATTCATGATCTTTTTAAGTTGGACAAGTTTCACCCCTGGATTGCATGTCTAATGTGCAAACCCCTAATATGAATAGGAACTGGCATTGAGTGCGCCCGGCTCAAAAAGATAATATAACAAACAAACTGTCGTGGAAATAACACGGCAGATGTCCGGTTTAGCGGACTTGATGATGGAACCATCGCACGGGTTAGCTTGAAAGGATTCATGGCACACAAAGGACACAAAGGACTTATACTAGTTCGGCCCCTTGAGAAGGTAAAAGCCTACGTCTAGTTGGTTTGGGATTGCTTGGGCGTCGGTTTACAGGGAGCGGATTCGCTTTGCCTGTGTCTCGACGGGTTGATTGTTGCTTGTCCTTGAACCGTCGCCGGGTCGTCCCTTTATATAGAGGTGACGCCTGGTCCGGTTTACAGAGTCCCGAGGCTGGCTCATAATCGTGTCCGCCTCGGTCTCTGCCCTTTTCTTTCCTATCTCTCAAGTTACATCTCTTGTCGGTTTACAAACCGTACTTCTATACATGGGCCTTGAAATCTCATGGGCCGTAGTTTCTACTAAAATAGTAAAACCAAGTACAATATAACTAAGCCGGTTTACAATATCCGGTTTATACCTACTAACCATATCCCTGACATTAGGCCCCAGAATGATTTGAACTTGTTCATATCAGTCTTCGTCGTCTCATATAATTCTCTTCTGTCTTCATCTTTTTGTAAACCGGCTCTGACGTCATCCTCCGAAATCATTAAAGTCTGACAATGACATCATCTCCGCATTTAACGCTGTGAGCTGTACTGTAGCGTATTTTAAGGGTTATCCCGAAGATCGAGGCATCACGGGATCTTTATCCGATTTCTGTCTCCTCGATTCTCGCTCCTGTCGTTTCAGATCTGACCTCTGGCTATAAATACTGCCACGCTCCATTCATTATCTTCTTCTCCCTTCATCCTCTTCCTGCGTCTTCTTCCTCCATTGCTGCCCGAGCTCAAACCGCCGCCGACGACCGCCGGATCTCCAGTCCTCGACCGGCCGCTGCATCAACCTGAGCCTTGACCAGATTATCTCCGCCGCCGATTTTCGCTGTCCCTGGTATGTTTATCCTCCTTGCGGTTAATCTGCGTCCGTCATTGCTTCGCCTTGTTCTTCCGCCATTAGGGCTTCCAATGAAGCTTCGTCTCTTCATAGATACGTTTCTCATAGAAGTCTTGTGACCTTTAGGCCCTAGTCTGTAGATCTTCCGCTTAGTATTAGATTAGATCTTACCGTCATAATGTTGTAGATTTATCCGTTCCGCCATTAGAGCTCTCAGCAAGCTTCGTATTGTTCGTTCTTTGAACCTGTGACTCGTAGTAGCCTTACTTTTCGATCTTCTTCCATTTTTACTCCGCTGTAGATGCGTCGAATCTTTATTGCACCTGTCTGACATGTAAATTCGTCCTTTTGGTATGAAGTCTGTGTAGCTTTCCCCCTTAGCAATTATTACTCCGCTGTAGACTAGTTTCTTTTCCTCAGCATACTCAGATCTTTCCCCCTTAGCAGTTATTTAGAAACCTGTTTTTCTCCTCGGCAGATTCGCTAAGTATGTTCCGGTTTAAATTGTCATGCCATAAACCGGAAATGATATAAACTGATGCAACGATTTAAACTGTTCCTCTTCAACTGCCATTTAAACGGGAAATGATATAACTTGTTTTATGATTGCCGGTTTAACCTTGCCAGCTAGTTCTCCGTTTCAACCATTGTATAACATGAATAGACCCCGGATCATTGTACGTTCATAATCCGTCTCTGTACTTTCTCTTCTTCAGCACTTTGTTCAAATGGCTAAGCAGTATGTTTCGTGCGATTGGGTCCGTTCTGTCGTAACTGAGGATGACTTAGTCAAGCTGTCGAGCATCGGCACATTAGGCCCTCAGGCTGAGCTAAAATGGCGTGCTCCGGGTAATGAGTGCCCTCCTACTCCTAGATCCGGGGAAGTCATCGTATTTCTGGACCACATCTCCAGAGGCTTCTCTCCCCCCGGTTCAAGATTTTTCCGGGATGTTCTTGCCACCTTCCAACTGCATCCATAGGACATCGGACCAAACTCTGTTTCCAACATTTGCGATTTCCAAGTATTTTCTGAAGTGTATCTGCAAGAGGAGCCTTCAGTTGATTTATTCCGGGATTTCTTCCATGCAAACCGGCGCACTGAATTCACCAGCGGACCTCACCAAGAGCTTGGTGGGATTAGCATTCAGAAAAGGAGGGATGTAGTTTTTCCTCACGCCTCCTTACACACCCACCCTAAGGACTGGAATAAGTCCTGGTTTTATTGTGTAGACACCTCTCCTGAAGGTGAAAATCCTTTGCCGGGTTATCGCGAAACTCGTATCCCGGCGAATCACCCCTTGCCACAACGGCTAAGTGCTGCTGAACGGACCCGGTTTTCACCACAGCTCTCCAAGCTGAGAGCTTTCATGGCAAATGGTCTGATTGGCACTGATTTCCTTCGCTGCTGGCTATCCTGGAGCATCCTTCCCTTAAGCCGGCGCCCTAAGCTGATGTGTAAGTACTCCGGTAAACCGGATGATCCTCAGAGGTTTACTAAGGAGAAGCTTTCTGAATCGGAAGTAGTGGAGTCAGCCAAGAAGATTGTCAATCCTGCCTTAACAGATTGCTCTAAAGTTGGCTTGGCCCCATACTTTAAGAAGAATAAGCTGCCTGAAGTAAGTTTGTCTTTAACTTGTACTTTATAAACCGTCCTCTTTGAACCGTCTTTCACTTGCCTTTGCTTTTTTCATTTAGGCTGAAGACCCCTTCTGGAGGAGAAAACCTCAGGAAAAAACTGTAAAGCAGGCTCGCCGGAAAACCCCTGCAAACAAGAAGAGGAAAGCAGCCGTTGATGCCGGTTCTCCTTCTGAGGATGATGATCCGGACTCCGAGGTATGCCTTATTCCGGTTTAAGTTTTGCTTTCATGTACTTGTACTCATATCTAATGATACCTTTTCACAGGAACCACTTGAAGGTGATAACCCGGCTGAGATTGAGGTAACCCTTATTTCTTCTGATTCAGAACCTCCTCCTCAAAAAAGCCGTCGGACTGTCAGAAAATAACAATTTTCTCACCCCTATGCTAAGTTGGATCCTAATTTTACTTTGAAGAAGCAACAGCACGAAGCTTTTCGCCGGACCACTCGCCATAGTGGCCTGGCGGTGGAGTCCTCTGGAATCTCATTAACTCCGGTTCGAAAGCGCCGTGCTGAGGTGATACTCTCTCCGACCCTTCTTCATCCCAAGGCCGGACTTATCCGAAAACCACTTAAACCGTCTGATCCTGACTATCAGGAAACTCCGCTGTCTTCTTCCGGCGAATCGACCGCTACACAGCTTCCTCCTTTGAAGACCGTCCCGGGGTAATTCTCTTTAGCTTTTCCGGTTTATGACACCCCTTTCTTTTTATAATACTAACTTGTCTTTCCTGTTTTTCAGCAAACCGAAACCTAGCAAAAAGGCCAAGGCGAATAAGCCTGTTGCCGATCCTTCTGCTGATGAACCAGTGATTGATCCGTCTACAGCCGTTCCTCTGGAAGGTACCTCTGCAGCTCCGCTTGAAGAACCTGCTCTTGAAACTCCTGTCGCTGAAAATGTCCAAGACCCACCAAGTCCAGCCCGGGTTAATTCTCCTCAAGTTAACCCGGCGTCTCCTGATCCGGCTCAAGTTGAAATTACTCCTCCCAATGCACCCACTTCCCCTGATGTTGTGGTTACTGGCACTGCTTATGTTGCGCCAGCTGAACCCACCGTTTTGGCAAAACATACAGCTAAAGCGGAAAAGATAACTCAGGAAAAGGGGAAGTGGAGTACTGATATATCCAGTCTTTCGAGTATGAGTGCTCAAGATATCTATTCCGGATATTTGAACCGGCTCCACATCAGCCGGGATTATGAAGCCAGCCTGGTAAATCTGATGAGAGAAAAATATGAAGTAAGTTTTCCTCTTCTGACTTTGCTTCTTTGACGCATCTTTATCTCATAGCAGCCCCCAAGTTCCGGTTTATCTGCTTTACTGAAGGTAATCCGGAACTTTGTAATTTGAACTGCTGATCCATACATTAGCCCCCAAGTATCAAGTAGATAACTTGGTTATGTAGTTGATACTTGAAATTTCAAAATTGCCTCTGATGCATTGCTTCAACTGCCATTAGCCCCCAAGTGTCAAGTAGACAACTTGGTTGTGTGCTTAAGACTTGTACTTTCAATTTGTCTTTGCTGTATTACTTCAACTGCCATTAGCCCCCAAGTGTCAAGTAGACAACTTTAGTTGTGTGCTTGAGACTTGTAATTTCTAATCTTGCTTTTGAACTTTATCTACAGGCTGAGCTGAACCGGAATGCTCTGGAAATCAGTGAACTTCGAAGCTGGCTTACGGAGACTGAGTCAGCCGCTTCGAAGGCTAAGAAAGAACTTCAAGTAAGTTTAAAAACTGCTGAAGACTTGAAGAGATTCTTTGACGAGGAGCGGACTACTTTTGAAGTCCAGAATAAAGATCTTGAGAAACGTGTTCAGGATGCCGAAGGAGCACTTAACCCGGTTACTGAAGAATTGACCGGGTTAAAGCGCCAAATTGACTTGATGACTTCTGCTATCTTTGGTAAGCATAACCTGAACTCCTATCTTTTATCTTTGCAACCTGTGACCTACGCCGGTTTAACTTTCATTGTTGTATGTAGGACGCCGTGTCTCCCATCTTGGGGATGATGTACGGAATAAGCTGAAGGCCTGCTATACCTTGGTTGAACAATTGTACTCTGGAACACAAAGGATTATCAGCGCCACTTCCTTCGGTAAACCGGCTCCTTCAACCATCAAGGATACTTTGAATAGTTTGTCCATTCTGCCGGCTCGTCTTGAAGAGGTTAAGAAATCGGCTGCTCGAGGAGGTGCTCTTCTGGCCCTTACGAGAGCTAAAGCTTGGGTCCCGGACCTTGATCCGGAGGAGGTGTTAACCGGATTTCCTGATACCAAGGAGGACGGTTCAGCGTTTAATGAAAAGGACCTTTATGCTCTGACAAAGGAGATGCGTCCACTCGCCAGCAAGATTGCGGTGGAGTCTGACTTGTCTCGATACCATCCATCATATAACCTGCAAAATGAGCGGGTGGAGCGACCGGTTTACGATATTGTAAACTTAATCCCGCCGGTTCGTCCTCACACCTTTGCTCCTGATATTGATCCTGCTCAGCTTATCAACGATGAAGTATATTTCCGTGCCTTGGCCAAGATTGATTGGCGTGCACCAGATTTCCCTCCGCTTCACGAGGAGGAAGACATTCCGGAACAAGACGGTGGCCAACCATCTCAGCAAGGAGAAGCACAATCTTGAATGCTACTGTTGTAATCATGATTGTTATTCCGTCAAACAATGCTTCCAACTATTTGGCTTTTATGCCTTGTAATAGGTTTAGCTGAAACTTAATGCGCTGTGATCCGACATTTGGTCTTTATGAAATATTCGTTCGTTGACTTGTTGATTGATGCGGATGCCTTGCTCTGTTCATAAAAAATATCAAAAAACATGTCCTAGTGGCTTACCACTGGACGGATTAACTTGTTCTCTTGATACATCTAATAAGCATATCTTTAAAAAATAACTGTGATACCTGAATTGTATGTAACCAAAATACCTTAAACCGGTCAGGATGTTAGAATCACCTTAATCGGTCTTCATCAATTCTGATAAACCCTTGAAACTCTTCGGTTCATCTTGTCGATAAATCTTTCTCATCTTGGTTCAGAAATTTGTAACTTGTACCTGATCGTGTACTGCCAACCTGTCGGCTCATCATGAAGTCGATCCGGGTTATGATGAACGCCGGTTTAATTCTCGTTGGTGTTCATGACCCAGACTTATAACATTATAAATAGGTGGTCAACTTCTGGAGCTGTTCCCCTTGGTTTAAAAGGTTATGGAACACAAAAAACATCAAAAAACACACAATTCTTGTAAATCAAACCATGTAGTCGAGGCTTTTTCAAAGAGCTGCCAGGCTCAAAACAAGGTTCAGCCAATCAATGGGACGTGGGCAAACCGGACTGTCCCAAGGGGCCTAGCCAATCATTGAACGTGAGCGTATCAACTGTTCAAGGGGCCGATAAAACTGTAAACATAGCCAATCATTGGGACGTGGGCAAACCGGACTGTCCCAAGGGGCCTAGCCAATCATTGAACGTGAGCGTATCAACTGTTCAAGGGGCCGATAATCGTAACATAGCCAATCATGGGGACGTGGGCAAACCGGACTGTCCCCAGGGGCCGGGTCATCCCTGAACGTGAGCGTATCGACTGTTCAGGGAGCCCAAAGAATCACAACATAGCCAATCAATGGGACGTGGGCAAACCGGACTGTCCCAAGGGGCCGGGTCATCCCTGAACGTGAGTGTATCGACTGTTCAGGGAGCCCAAAGAATCATAACATAGCCAATCAATGGGACGTGGGCAAACCGGACTGTCCCAAGGGGCCTCTGACGTTCCTCCTGACCCTGCAGGTTTTTTCTTTTTATGGGGTTTTTTTTTCTCTTCTTGAACCGGACATAATCTCTTGTTCCCGAGAGTTCTACCGCTCCTTTACATACCCTGCAAAGATTAGTTTCTAAAACCAGCCAACATTGAAATATGATCTTTGATAACAAACTGATATGGTTATTTTCCGCAAAATTTATGTATATGGAGAAAAGGCTGAGCCCCCGGTTTACCGAGGGTGCCGGTTTATTCATTATTCATAATATATACATAGGATACATTGGAGCCCATGGCTCAAGTGTAGTATGGCCGTAGATGAGCAATGTTCCACGGCCTTTTCGTCTCCTCTTCTGATGTCCGTGAATCCTTGTGTTCTCGAATGTCCACCAAATAATATGACCCGTTGTGTAAATTTTTGCTGATCACAAAGGGCCCTTCCCATGGCGGGGATAGCTTGTGCATATCTGTTTGATCTTGGATAAGCCGAAGTACCAAATCACCCTCCTGAAATGTCCTGGTTCTAATCCGGCGGCTGTGATATCTGCGCAGATCTTGCTGATAAATCGCCGACCGTGCTGCAGCTATATCACGCTCTTCATCCAACCGATCCAAACCGTCTTGTCTTGACTCCTCATTAATGGCTTCCACATAGGCCGCTACCCTCGGTGAATCATGGCGTATGTCACTTGGAAGAACTGCTTCTGCGCCGTAAACCATGAAGAAAGGTGTATAACCTGTAGACCGGTTGGGTGTAGTGTTAATACTCCAAAGGACAGACGGTAATTCTTCAACCCAACACCCTGGGGTTCTCTGCAAAGGTGTCATAAGCCGGGGTTTGATTCCTCGCAAAATCTCCTGATTTGCCCTTTCTGCCTGACCATTGGATTGGGGGTGAGCCACAGAAGACACGTCCAAACGAATATGCTCTTGTTGACAGAATTCTTCCATCTCACCCTGAGATAAGTTGGTGCCATTATCTGTGATGATGCTGTGTGGAAAACCAAACCGGAATATTACTTTTTTGATGAACTTAACTGCTGTTGCCGCATCACACTTGCTTATAGGCTCCGCTTCAACCCACTTCGTAAACTTGTCTACTGCTACTAGTAGATGAGTTTTCTGATCTTGGGATCTCTTGAAAGGACCAACCATGTCAAGCCCCCAAGTTGCAAAAGGCCAAGTTATTGGTATCATCCGGAGTTCCTGTGTCGGAACAAGAGCACGTCTTGAGAACTTCTGACAAGCGTCACACTTGCGGACCAGGTCTGCCGCATCTGCATGTGCGGTTAACCAATAAAAGCCATGTCGGAAAGCTTTAGCCACTAAAGATTTTGATCCGGCATGATGACCACAATCCCCTTCATGAATCTCCCTTAGAATCTCACAACCTTCCTCAGCTGAAACACACCGTTGAAATACTCCAGAAGTGCTACGATGGTGCAGCTCCCCGTTGGCAATTGTCATAGATTTGGAACGCCGGATTATCTGCCGTGCTTCATCTTCGTCCTCCGGTAACTCTCCTCGGCTTAAATATGCCAAATAGGGTAACGTCCAATCCGGAATAACATGGGTTGCTGCAACCAACTGTGCCTCTGGGTCCGGAACAGCTAGGTCGTCCTCTGAAGGTACTTGAACCGAAGGATTGTGCAATTCATCCAAAAAGGTGTTTGGTGGTACCGGTTTACGTTGCGACCCTAGCCGGCTTAAAGCGTCAGCTGCTTCGTTCTTCCGCCGGTCTATATGCTCCACCTGATATCCTTTGAAATGTCCTGCAACCGCTTCAACCTCTCGTCGATAAGCCGCCATGAGGGGATCCCTTGAATCCCACTTGCCCGAAACTTGCTGTGCCACTAGGTCTGAATCGCCCAGGCACTTAACCCGGCTCAAATTCATCTCTTTTGCCAATCGCAAACCATGAAGCAGCGCCTCATATTCCGCTGCATTATTAGTACAAGGAAATAATAACCGGAGTACATAACAAAATTTATCACCTCTGGGGGAAGTTAAGACAACTCCAGCCCCTGAGCCCTCCAACTGCTTCGAACCGTCGAAGTGAATCGTCCAATAAGTAAGATCCGGCTTCTCCTCAGGAGTCTGCAATTCTGTCCAGTCATTGATGAAGTCGACCAATGCCTGAGATTTTATAGCAGTACGTGGTAAATACTTCAACTCATGCGGACTGAGCTCAATGGCCCACTTGGCTATTCTGCCTGTAGCTTCTCTATTCTGGATTATGTCTCCCAACGGAGCTGAACTAACCACAGTTATTGGATGCCCTTGGAAATAATGCTTCAGTTTCTGGTTTGCCATGAACACCCCATATACCAATTTCTGCCAATGAGGGTATCTTTGCTTAGACTCGATGAGTACTTCACTCACATAGTAAACCGGGCGCTGGACCGGATGTTCCTTCCCTGCTTCCTTGCGCTCAACCACAATCGCAACGCTGACTGCCCGCGTGTTTGCAGCAACATATAACAGCAAAGGCTCCTTATCAATAGGAGCAGCTAAAACCGGTGGTTTCGCTAGTTGCTGCTTCAGATTTTCAAATGCTGTATTTGCCTCATCACTCCAAATGAACCGGTCCATTTTCTTCAACATTTGATAAAGCGGGATCGCCTTTTCTCCTAAGCGACTGATAAACCGGCTCAGCGCCGTGATCCGGCCAGCTATGCGCTGAACATCATTGATGCAAACCGGTTTTGTTAAAGATGTGATGGCCTTGATCTTCTCCGGGTTGGCTTCTATTCCCCTGTTCGAGACCAGGAACCCCAGAAGCTTACCAGCCGGGACACCAAAGGCACATTTCTCCGGATTAAGCATCATCCTGTAAGCCCGAAGATTATCAAAGGTTTCTCTGAGGTCTTCTATCATTGTTCTTTCCTCCTTTGATTTAACCACGATGTCATCCACATAAGCATGCACGTTTCTTCCTATCTGCCCCTTCAAACAATTCTGAACACAACGCTGATAAGTTGCCTGTGCACACTTGAGCCCAAAGGGCATAGATACATAGCAAAAAGCACCAAAAGGAGTTATGAAAGCTGTCTTCTCTTGATCTTCAACTGCCATCTTGATCTGGTGATATCCTGAATACGCATCCAGAAAACTCAGCCGCTCACACCCTGCTGTGGCATCAATAATCTGATCAATGCGAGGTAGAGCAAATGGATCAGTCGGGCAAGCTTTATTGAGGTCTGTGTAGTCCACACACATCCTCCACTTCCCATTCTTCTTTAGAACCAATACCGGATTAGCCAACCATTCCGGATGAAAAACTTCTATTATGAACCCTGCTGCCAAAAGTCTGGCCACTTCCTCTCCTATAGCCTTGCGCCTCTCTTCATTAAAGCGGCGCAGATACTGTTTTACCGGTTTAAACTTCGGATCAATATTCAACTTGTTCTCAGCGAGTTCCCTCGGTATACCTGGCATGTCAGAAGGTTTCCATGCAAAGATATCCCGGTTCTCACGGATGAACTCGATGAGCGCGCTTTCCTATTTAGGATCCAGGTTAGCACTGATGGTGAATTGCTTAGACGAATCTCCAGGCACAAAATCAACCTGTTTGGTCTCTTCCGCTGATTTGAATTTTAAAGCCGGATCATGCTCGGTAGTTGGTTTCTTCAGCGGAGTCATATCTGCCGGATCAACATTATCTTTATAAAATTTTAACTCTTCCGTGGCACATACCGCTTCTGCATAAGCTGCATCACCTTCCTCACACTCCACTGCTATCTTACGACTGCCGTGCACCGTAATCGTGCCTTTATGACCCGGCATCTTAAGCTGCAAGTAAACGTAACATGGCCTAGCCATAAATTTAGCATAAACCGTCCTTCCAAACAAAGCATGATACGGACTTTTAATTTTGACAACCTCAAAGGTGATCATCTCCGATCTGGAATCATGCTCATCTCCAAAGGTAACTTCCAAGTCAATCTTACCAACTGGATAAGCTGACTTACCTGGGACCACCCCGTGAAACACTGTGTTTGATGTCCTTAACTTTTTATCTGTCAGACCCATGCGGCGAAAGGTCTCGTAATACAATATATTGATACTGCTACCTCCGTCCATGAGAACCTTAGTAAATTTGTATCCTCCCACCTGAGGTGCTACCACCAAGGCTAAGTGTCCCGGATTATCTACCCGTAACGGGTGGTCCTCTCTGCTCCATACAATGGGCTGCTCTGACCATCGCAGAAACTGTGGCGTCGCCGGTTCTACTGCATTAACAGCCCGCTTTAAAACCTTCTGGTCTCTCTTGCATAAACTTGTGGTGAAAACATGATATTGACCGCTGCTCAACTCCTTCGGATTACTCTGGTATCCAGATTGCTGCTGTTGCTGCGGGCGCTGTTGCTGCTGGTTTCCTTGGTTACTGTAACTCCCTTGGCCCTGCTGCTGACTATTCTGATTACTGTAACCACCTTGATGATGCGATTGATTTCCCTGACCATGATAACCACCTTGATGATGTGATTGGTTTCCCTGGCCATTGTAACCACCTTGATGATGTGATTGATTTCCCTGACCATTGAAGTTTCCTTGACTACTTTGGCCGCCCGGCCGAGATTGATAGCCGCCGTTGTTCCCTTGATAACCGCCGTTGCCTCTATATCCTGATCCGGAGTTGTTTCCTTGATAACCCGGACCATAAAACCCGGGCCCTGAACCGCCGTTCGGGGGCCGGTTAGGAGGATTAAAACGGCCGTTCCCTGCTTTCATAAAGGACAGGCATTCCCTTATAGAATGCCTTGCAATCCTCCCTCTTCCACTATGCTTTAGACAGGGTTGATCCAAATCCTGCTCCCAACCCGGGTTTCCTCCGCCGATTTGGAGAGTGGAACCCTGCTGATTAACCTGAAGACCGCCTTGAGCCTGCGTATTAGCAACAAAATCGGAGCTATTTTCTGCCTTCCTTTTGCCCAAAAAGCTTGAAGTAACCGGATTAACCGGCGCCGGTTTACCAGACTTGCTGGCCTTCCCCGTTTTATCTCCTTCTGACTCCGGATACTTGGTATTATCTGAGTCTCCGTACTTCACCAGGGCGCTCATTAAAGTCCCCATGTCATTGCACTCCCGTTTGAGCCGTCCGAGTTTTAATTTCAAAGATTCAAACCGGCAATTGTTCTCCAATGTTACAATTGCTGTGCTTGGGTTAATGCCATTTGAGGAGTGCAAGATCTCTGCCACTCTGCGTACCCAAGCTGCTGTAGACTCCTGCTCTCCTTGCACACATGCTGCTAAATCTATCACCGACATCGGTTGCTTGCATGTATCCTTGAAGTTTTTGATGAACTGACTGCGCAGCTCCCCCCATGATCCGATAGAATTCGGAGGTAGTGCCTTTAGCCAAGTCCGGGCCGTGCCCTCAAGCATCATAGTGAAATATTTGGCACAAGCCGATTCATCCACGTCCAGCATCTCCATGGCCATCTCGTAAGTCTCCACCCAAGCTTCGGGTGGTAAACCGGCTGTATAATTAGGCACCTTGCGAGGTCCTTTGAAATCCTTGGGCAACTTAACGCTCCGCAGGGCGGGGACGAGACATTGTATTCCAAAACCGCTCCCTGTAGCTCCTGTCCCTGTAGTGGCTGTGTGAACCGGCGTCGACTGACGAATTTCCTCCCTGGCCTCCGATCTAGGCCGGTTTAGGTCCGGGGCTGGCATCTCCGCCCTTGCCGGATTATCCTGCCTGTGCTGATGTCTCCTACGTTCACTGCTAGACACTTCTGGCTCCTCCCAATGTCTAGAGTAACTTCGGTTGGGACGTGGTGTTGAATGCAACCTTTCCCTGCTATGAGAGTACGCTTGCTGCTGTATTAACGCCGTATTAAGCAGTTTCTGGGCCCTGCGCGCCTCTATCGCCACCGGGGATGTTTCTTCCACAGGTAAAGCGGCCAACCGTGCTGCCGCTGCAGCAATATTATCCAAAGGGTTTGAGTAGTGTCCCGGAGGGACAGGAACATAAGGCACCGATGTAATCCGACGCTCCCGTTCTGCGACGGGCTGCTGAACCGGTTCATCCCGAGCCGGCGGGCTTCTCCGGTTTAAGGCCGGATTATTACTGGCCCCAGCCCTAGGTGTTTTGAACAAATTCGCAGATTCGTAACCCGGCGGTAGGCGGGATCGATACTTTCGCCCCCTCACTCCTTCCACAGAAGCCTGCTCCATTCTCAAGTGAAAGGCTTGATCATCCAACTCTGCTTGTCTTATGGCTAACATCTCTCCTTCTGCCTTTAAATCCTCCTTTAACTGATCGATCCGAGCTTTCAACTGAAGAAGCGCTGCATCATGTTGCTCCTTATCTGCCGGAGCTACGACCTCCACTGCCTTAGCTGTGAACTCCTCGATCAAGGTGGATAGAGCTTCAGTAAGGGAGGGATTTGAACCGCTTCCCCCTGCACCAGCCTCTGCTGTTGTTCCGTTCGTCGGGGGTTGTGAACCGGCCATGAAGACCGCCACCCGGTTTGGCGGGCCGAAGGGGTCCGGAATACTGTTTCCATCGGACTCACCCTCAGACCGGCCGTCCCGCAACTGATACAGAGATTCAGTTTCCCCGGATGAAGACTCGTCATCTGAGTAGACGACGGTTGCACCATCAGATTCCGATCCGTCCTCGGCTTGGCCTCCGTGAATCGCTCCAACGAACACATGCTTCACGACAGGCTGGATCCGGGCCGATCTCGCACGCTGATCCGGCTCGACGATGTTGGGGAGGGTGTCCGGCTCAGGTCCCGGTTCACCAATTTTGCCAATGAAGACTTGGATGCTGCCGAAGGGGACCCGGTACCCGTATTCGATCGAATCGGCCTCCGGTCCCCAACCCGCGTCGTCGATGTAGATCCGGCCACGGCGACTCTTGGTCATCCGGCCGACTGCGTAACCCTTTAACCCTTCGAAGCCGCCTTTCAAGAACTCGAAACCATCGTGCGCAGGCCCCAAGGTGGGCGCCAACTGTCGTGGAAATAACACGGCAGATGTCCGGTTTAGCGGACTTGATGATGGAACCATCGCACGGGTTAGCTTGAAAGGATTCATGGCACACAAAGGACACAAAGGACTTATACTAGTTCGGCCCCTTGAGAAGGTAAAAGCCTACGTCTAGTTGGTTTGGGATTGCTTGGGCGTCGGTTTACAAGGAGCGGATTCGCTTTGCCTGTGTCTCGACGGGTTGATTGTTGCTTGTCCTTGAACCGTTGCCGGGTCGTCCCTTTATATAGAGGTGACGCCTGGTCCGGTTTACAGAGTCCCGAGGCTGGCTCATAATCGTGTCCGCCTCGGTCTCTGCCCTTTTCTTTCCTATCTCTCAAGTTACATCTCTTGTCGGTTTACAAACCTTACTTCTATACATGGGCCTTGAAATCTCATGGGCCGTAGTTTCTACTAAAATAGTAAAACAAAGTACAATATAACTAAGCCGGTTTACAATATCCGGTTTATACCTACTAACCATATCCCTGACACAAACCCTCCTTCACGCTTTGTTCATGAGAAATCAGAAAACTTTGGCAGTGATAAACAAAGGAGATTAAGAGGATGTGATCGTCCTCATGCGGGAGCCGTTCCTCGAGACTTGTCCACTCAAAAAGTGATTGAGTTATCTGCTAGCATTCGTTGACGAAATATGCACCTCTCAAAAACGTTTTTACCTCTGTTTTTAAAACCAAGAGCTCTGGTACATGTTTAGTTTTTGTTTCCGATCACGGGTTTTCAACTTTGCCAACAAAAGCCACGGTTCGAGAGTCTCACCTTCTTTCTTCAAAGCACCAACTATGAGAGCATAATTGTCATTCTGAGTGTAACGTGCATTGTCCCAAAGTATTACATTGTCTTCTGCATACTTGTGATATGATTTATTCTGAAATTCTCAGTTCTAGTCTCCTTTAAAACTCTGGAGGAGTTTCAGCATTTATGTTTTGCTTCACTCATGGAAACTAGCGAGATACCACCCTAGTATGCTCAAGCTATGTGCAATGTAATCTTGTTTTGATTTTCAGTAGTATATTATTTACTTTTAAGTATTTGTGACTAGTCACTTGAAAGAAGGATTGCTCCTTGCATTGTCCTCATAGTACTGTTTCAATACTTGCTAAACTCTTTTCGTAGTACATGCTTATATACATCTAATGAAGCAAAAGAGTTTGTCAAAGTTATCTTTGTCGCGTTCAGTTCGTTGAACTGAATTGCTTGAGGACAAGCAATATGCTAAGCTTGGGGGAGTTGATACGTCTCAAACGTATCTACTTTTCCAAACACTTTTGATATTGTTTTGACCTCATTCTTGCATGATTTGAACTAAACTAACCCGGACTGACGCTGTTTTCAGCAGAGCTGCCTGTATGGTTTTATTGTGTGCAGGAAAACGGATTTTTAGGTATCTCAGAAAAATCCACGAAAAATCACAGAAAATCCACGCACCCGAAGGAACCAGGTGCCAGAAGTGGGGCCAGAGGGGGGCCAGGGGGTGCCCAGGCGCCCTGTGGGCGCGCCCCCCCTGGGCTGCGCCGGGGGTCGCCTGGGTGGGGCCCACACCCCCTGATGCCCTACTTTACCTCGTATTTTTACTCGCGACACGGAAACCCCAAATCAGAAGTTCTTTCGCAGTTTTCCGTCGCGGAGCCGCCGCCACCCTCTGTTCTTCCTCGGGAGGGCTAATCTGGAGGCTGAATTGGCCTCTGGAGAGGGGAGATCGTCGCCATCGTCATCATCATCACCACTCCATCATCCCTCCTTGACTTCCCCTTCCATGTGTGAGTAATTCCCCTGCTGTAGGCGAAGGGGATGGTAGGGATTGGATGAGTTAGATCATGTAATAGTTTATAAGATCGTTGGGGGCATGTTGCCTATCATCTACTATGGTGTTTATCATCTTTGCTTCAACTTGTTATTCTTAATGCTTGACACTTAGGGCCCGAGTGCCATGATTTCAGATCTGAACCATATGTGTTTGCATGAATATATTTGTGTTCATGATCCTATCTATGAGTTGTTTGCACCTGTTACGGTTCGGAACCGGCGATCCCAAAAGTGACAGCTTGGGACACCAAAGGGGATGGTCCGTAGTTTGAGGATTACATGTATCCATTGAGTTCATTGATTTGTTCCGGTGCTCTTTGATAGGAGCACCTTAATATCCATAAGTTCCTTTTGGCCCCGTTCGTAGCGGGATGGTAGGACAAAAGATGTTGTGCAAGTTCTTATTGCAAGCATGTACAACTACCTATGGGATACATGCCTAATGTTTGATATTTGCCTAGATGATCATTACTTTTCCGTGTGCCGTGCCCCAAGTTAGAATCTATCTCATCCATGCAGCGCCCAACCATCCATCTCCCTAGCCTACAGTGTTTTAAACCCTGCTTGTCACTAGTTGCTACTTTTGCCATTTACCTTTTGCTATTTACTTTTACTGTTTACTTTTACTATCACTATCATCACTATCATATCACTGTTACCACTATCTTTTGTTGCAAGTAAGTATATTTCAGGTGCGGTTAAATTGACAACTCAACTGTCAAAGCTTATAAATACTCTTTGGCTCCCCGTGTGTCGAATCAATAAATTGGGTTATTCTTACCCGCGAAGACTATCTCGATCCCTTACGGTTGAGGGTTATCATGCCCTCGCGACCACCACCCTTCTCATTAACCCTCGCGCTTGTTGTGCCCATTGGAATTACACCCTCACCATCTTCTTTTGGGTTCTCCCCCATCATACGATGGCCTTCGGATTTTTGGTTGTCTTTGTTTCCCTAGTATTGCAGCCACCACTCCTCATAAACTTGCCCCCGGTCTTTACCTCGTGTCTTCCTCAGTTACCCGGCTAACACTAAAGGCTACCGCTACTTTGATCCGGTTTCTCACCACGTCATCACCTCCCGACATGTTTATTTCGGCGAATGATGTTTTCCTTTTTCATAGGAACTGGGGGTGGATCCTTCATCGGTGGTCGGTCCTCCCTTGACCAGCCCTCCTCACCGTCGTGCTGTACCGGGGCTTGGTGCGCCCCCCGTCCCCGCGGCCTCGGCCTTGCCATCTCTCGTTGTGGTTTCTCCGTCCACGCAGGGTTCCTCGGCCTCTTCACCAGCCATGATGGGCTCCGAGGCCGCCTCGCCGGCCACATTCGCCTCGTCGGCCACGCCGGTCTCCTCACCAGACTCGTAGGAGTCACTGGCCTCTTTGCTGGTCTCATCGCCCGGTTCGCCACCCTCTCGAGAGGCGGCCATAGATGTGCCACCTGCCGCTGTCATGCAGCCTACAGGTCCCGTCACCCGTGCGCGCGAGGGCATCCATCGACCGAGTCTCCGGTACTCCACGGATGAGTATGCTTGTGTGGTTTATACCGCGCCTCGTTGCCGCTTCCTGCCTCTGCTCATGCAGCTCTTCGCGACCTACTGTGATTTGAAACGATGCGGGAGGAGTATGATGCCCTGCAGTACAATCAGACTTGCCAGCTTGTCCCACGTTCCCATCACGCCGACATCATTACCGAGAAGTGGGTGTTCAAGCACAAGCTTCGCCCCGATGGTACACTCGATTGCTACAAAGCGCATTGGGTGGTTCGTGGCTTCCTTCAGCATGCCGGCGTTCACTTCACGGATGCGTTTTCCCTGGTTGTCAAACCCTGGGCGATTCGCGCCATTCTTCAGCTCGCGGTGTCCCACGCCTGGCCGGTGCACCAGATGGGCGTCTCGAGCGCCTTCCTGCATGGTCATCTCGAGGAGCAGGTATATTGTCATCAACCCACGGGGTTTGTCGACTCCACTTACCCGAAGCATGTATGCCTGCTTTCACGCTCGTTGTACGGGCTTAAGCAGGCTCCTCCTGCTTGGTACCACTGCATCACAACATTTCTTCATCGGCTTGTCTTCTGCTCCACTCGCTCAAATGTTTCGTTGTTCATATATCACCAGGGCGATGCTACCGCCTACCTGCTCCTCTACATCGACTGCATCATCCTGACAGCTTGCTCCATGGCTCTTCTTCGACAGCTCATCGTTCGTCTTTGGACCGAGTTCGCCATTAAGGACATAGGTCATGTCCACTACTTGCTCGGGATCGAGGTGGTGCATCGTGCGGTATGAGTTCTTTCTACATTAGCGAAAGTACACTCATGGGCTCCTCGGTCGTGTTGGGATGCTTAATTACAAACTCGCGACCACGCCTATCGACACCAAGGCCAAGCTCTCTGCCACATGTAGCGGGTTGATACGTCTCCAACGTATCTACTTTTCCAAACACTTTTGCCCTTGTTTTGGACTCTAACTTGCATGATTTGAATGGAACTAACCCGGACTGATGCTGTTTTCAGTAGAACTGCCATGGTGTTTTTTTGAGGGGTTAACGACAGTGGGAGAGGCTCCCACTGACTTTTGTATTAACTCATACCATAAAGTTACATAGTTACAAGGGTGGGATTAAGGCCCCCAGGCCATCACTATAGCTATGCAGAAGATAACAGCAGGCAGGTGAACACAGCTAAAGCAAGAAATGCAGGAAAGAACTACTTCAGAGCCCTTGGAGGAACGCGGAGATGAAAGGGTGCAACTCCTTTTTACAGTTATGCATGAGCAGGCCCATCAAACCCTTGAAGCGTGCCAGCCAAGAACCCAAGGAGTGTGGCACTCTTCTAAAGTGCTCATTGTTTCTTTCCAACCAAATACTCCAAGCAGCTAGCATAAAAATGTCTATGAAGAGGGGGTGGCCCCACCACTGCTTGCCAACATGAATCAGTCTGAGACGATTCTCATTACTTGGCCAAAAGATCCCCAGTTTGGCCCAACAAAGCTCACTAAAAGGACAGTGAAAGAAGAGATGTTCCACTGTCTCTTCAGGGGGCTGGTCACACAACAAGCAGGCATAGTTGTTGTTCTGGATGTTGTAGTGACGGCATTTGAGCATATTCCTTGTGTTTAGACGGTCGACCATGAGAAGCCAGCAAAACACTTTAAACTTGATTGGGCTTTTGGCCTTCCAGAGCCAAGTAAACGCCTTGTCAACCTCGACCTCCCTGAAGTAGTGCGTGTAGTATACGCTAGGGGAGAAACGGTTGGCGATCGAGCAGGCCCAAGTGTCTTACTCCTCAGGCACTATTGCAACATGAGCGCACTGCCCTTGGATGGCCCTGATTTCATCGCGGGCTTGATCCGAGAGGGGGAGTTGGAACAACTCACCAGGATCCCCAGCTTGCAGGACTTCATTAACAGTGGTAGCTTCGTCCGTGCAAAGGGAAAAAGCCCTGGGAAAGAGGTGCATGAGGGGGTGTTCTTCTGTATCCAGCCATACATCCTTCCAGAAGAGAGCCGAGAGCCCATTCCCAATCCCAACTGACGTGATCCCTATGAAGATATCGCTGTGCATCATAACATCTCGCCACCAAAAGGAGCCAGCAGCATTGCACGCATGCGACACTTGATCGGAGTAGTACGCATTCCAGACCAGCGAGACCCATGGCACGTCCTCCTTGTTATAAAATTTAAAAAGGTGTTTGAGCAGGAGGGCCACATTCTGGGTTTTGATATCAATGACTCCAATCCACCTTTCTTCTTCAGTCTGCAAACTAGATCCCACGCCGCCAAGGAGTTGTTTTTGACGCCGTCATCTGTGTTCTTTGCCCAAAGGCAATACCCGCGGAGTTTGTCTAGATGTTCAACCACACGGGACGGTAGCTTGATCGTGCACATGGCATATATGAGCATTGAGGTGATTGCAGATTTAACCAGCGTGAGCTTAGCGCCGTAGGACATCAAGGACAAAGCTGTTGATAATTTCCTCTCCACGCCATGAACCAAAGGCATCAAGTCGAACACTGATGGTCTAGTGGTCCCCATGGGAAGCCCAAGGTAAGTGAAAGGCATCACCCCCACCGTACAGCCAAAGATGCGAGCAAGATCATCAGTTTTCTCTTGGGACAGATTGATTGGGATGAGCGTGGACTTGCCAAAGTTAATTTTGAGCCCGACTGAGTCAGCATAGTCCACAAGGATGGATTTCATAACAGCTGCTTGGGATTGACAGGCGGGTAACAGAAGGATCGTGTCGTCAGCGTACTGAACCACCGGGTAGTCGGTCACAGTAGGTGAGGGGAGAGGCAGATGGATCATCCCTCGACTGAATGCATCACTGATGGCTGCCTGCAAAAGGTCCGCAGCAAGCACAAAGATCAAGGGCGACAGTGGCTCCCCTTGGCGAACGCCGCATTTGCATTTGAATTTCCTCTCCGGACAGCCATTGAAAAGAACAGAGGAGACACCAGATCCAAAGAGCGAGTTCATCCACCCTAGCCACCTATCATCGAAACCCATGTGTTTCATTATATTCAACATCGGCTCATGCTCAATGGTGTCAAACGCTTTGGCAAAATCCAATTTCAAGAGAGCCACCTCGCGCGAGGACGCTTGGTACCGGTGGATGTACTCAAAAGACCAGGCCAAACAGCCCTGGATCATCCTACCCTTGAGAAATCCATATTGATTTTTGTGCAGAATCCTTAAGATGCGCTTCTGCAGACGATCGGCGAGTAATTTGGTGACAATTTTGAGGCAGCAATTCAGAAGAGTGACAGGTCTATAGTCACTAGGAGATTCGGGTGAGGCAATCTTCGGAATAAGGGTAATGTACCCTTCATTGATACTAGTTATGTCCAGATTACCCTCATAAAAGTCCTGACAGAGCTTGTAGAAGTCCTTTTTTATGATCATCCAGCAGGATTTAAGGAAACATCCGTTAAAGCCATCGGGGCCCGGAGCGCGGTCAGTAGACATGGTACGTACCACCGCGTCAATCTCCTCATGCGTGAAGGGAGCCGAGAGCTCTTCCAATCCCTCCACTCTGCGTATAAATCGGCTAAGATCAAATTTCATAGTGGTTGGTTTTGATGATCCCAGCCTTTCCTTGAAAGGAGTATAGAGGATCCCTTCTTTACCTGCATGATCCAACACAACTGTATCACCTTGGCGTAGGGACGCAATGGAATTATGTGTGTACCTCCTGTGGACAGTGCTTGGAAGAGCTTGGTGTTTTCATCCGCAAATCTGAAGCAACTAATCGTACATCTCTTTCTCCAATAATCATTCTGGTGACGCAGGAGTACACTCAGATGATTTTTCAGAAGACATCTAAAGTTTGCTTCCAGTTGAAAGAGGCCCTGTTTGTCCTCAATATTATCAAGAAGGAGTAGGACCTCATTGTAGTTTTGGATTAATATTTTGAGCCTCGAAATCCCTTTGCTCCATCGCTTGAGATCATATATCAGGTTCTTGAGTTTTTTTGCATATGAGGGAAGCTGAGTTGGGGGCAAAGCAAGGCTTGGACCAAGAGTTTTGGACAGTCTCCAGGAAGCCAGGATGTTTGGTCACAAAATTCTCAAAACGGAAGAGTTTATATTTTTGGATTTTGGATTCAATGGAAACCACACAAGGGATGTGGTCTGAGATTGGTTTTCCCATCGGTATAACCACAATGTTAGGGTGAGAGGTGGTCCAATTAGAGGAGGTGAAAAACCAGTCCAACTGTTCCAACATCGGATCATCCTGCATATTACTCCACGTGAAGGATCTTCCTTTTACAGGCAATTCCATAAGCGTCTGTGCACGGATGATTTCATTGAACAGAAGGATATCATTGACATTTCCTCCCGGTTTATTTCTCTTGGTGGTTGATCTGATGAAGTTAAAATCCCCTACGAGTAGCCAATTTTCATCATCAGGGATTTGCAGATCAAAAAGCCAAGAGGTGAAATTAGATCGCTCATGTCCAGTACAAGGGCCATAAATATTAACTAGATTCCAGGTGAGAGCTGACTGAGTGGAGACAAACGATATCCCAATAGCAAAGGAATTAACACACTAGGGCGAGCCAGTAAAAACAGAGCTATTCCAAATAGTAATAATGCCACCAGATGCCCCAGAAGATGGGGCAAACACAAACTTATCAAAGTGCTTAGGGCAGAAAGTTTTAACGAATGATAAATCAAAAGCATCACGCTTAGTTTCCTGAATACAAATAACATCATAGCCACTAGAGTCGATTGCATTTCTTAACGCGAGAAGTTTCTTATCAGAGTTGATGCCTCTGATATTCCATGACAGAACATTCCACGACTTATTTATCTCCTAGGGTGGAGAGAGCAGGTGAAGCAACCGACTGCTGCGCATGAAGCAGTTTGCCCTCAGTGATGTCTTCAGGCGATCCCACAACGAGCACCCATGCGCTGAATATCATCGACAGAAAGAGGTGGCGGGGGAGTCTATTCCTCAGACACAGAAGCCGCAGCCATAGAGATGGTCTTGATCGTTGGTGATGCACGTGGCTTGACCCTAGACTTGGATTGCCTAGCTTCATTGAAATGATTTACCTTCAAGCCTTCATACTTGTTAGTATGAGTGCTCCTCCGAACTGCAGTTAAGTCAAGAGGAGCATGCTTATTCCCAGAATATGAGGCTATCATGTTGGATGTAGAAGCAAGAAATCTCAAAGCCATACCCTGGTGACACTGAGGAACAAGAGAGTGATCGGGCGAGCGAGCCACCTCCAGCATTTCAGACTGCTCGAACTGAATAATGCAGCCATCAAGGAGGAATTTAGCCGCGAAGATTTCGGAGAGGAGGTCAGGTTCTGGCAGCAATTGATCCATCATGGCCATTCCCAGACACAACAAAGTCACACTAAAGATCTTGAAAGGGTCCAGGGGGAATAAAGCTCCACCAAAGAAAGGACTGTCCACCAGAGCAGGAGTGTAGATCCTCTTGAACATCTACCCCATCCACATAAGGAGCTCAGAGTCAGAGTCAGCAGTGATTATTACTAAAGTCCCACCTGCTCTGAAGAACGACATTCGGGCAAGAGGGTTGCCATTAACAAACACATCAGCTAGGGCCTCCACCGACTCCACCTCAGATTCAGACATCCACACATCCGACAGGTTGTCAGAAACATTGTTCTCAGGATCAACTCCATCCATCAGAGATCGGCCATCATACTGGAAGAAATTTCTGAAACTAAATCCAGTGTATGGTGGGGGCACAACAGGCCACACCCTCCAACCATTCTCCTGAAGTTCTTCTGGGGCAGGCACATCAGCATTCCACGCAGCATTGTTAAGAGCATCCTGGGCCTCCATCTCGTCAATCCTAGCTTGCTGCATTAAGGTGTAATACGGCAGCTCATAGGGATGAGGAGAGGCATTGAGCAGAGGGGGGGGGGGGGGCTTCTTCAGTACCAACTAGACCAGGAATATTATTCCTACCATTCAGAACATACACTGGAACCGACCAAGATCGACCAAGCCCAGGCAACATGCTAACTCTGGTAACCAGTAGACTATGAGGGACTTCAGCAATGTCTTTGATGTGTCATTTCACAAGAACACACGCTTTGTTCTGTCCAGGGTGTGGCCAAACCAAAAGCTTACCAAAGTGCGAGACATCTTTGTGAATGTAATGTTCAGTTTGGTAATGCATTGGAAAGGCCAAAAACATAATCCACACTTCATACTCAAAGGGGGGCATACGCATATTAATTCCTTCATCATGCGGCGCAAGAGAAAAGTGAGAATCATCAGTCAATGTATGAGGCCCTTCCCTAATCGCAGCGTCTCTACTTTCCATGTCAGAGAAAACCACACAACCGATCCCAAGGGGGTACACAAAATCATCTACCAGTTTGTACTCAAGATCCTCAATAATAATGTGACAGACCTCAGCAAGCCATAGCTCCTTCTGATGACCAGGGACAGGAGGGTCCACAGTGACTATGGCGTATCTATTGTGATTGAGAGGTGGATCATCGACGACCATGACCTGCCGCTGAACCCGGTCGTTTGGCCCTCTCTCGAAGGTCGATCCTGCTGGCGCAAAGGCGAACGGACAAACTGGGAAGTTCGCCATGGCGGTGGTCGAAAGGTTCGGAGTAGCAGAGGAGGTTTCAGATCGTGACGGAAGGGGCTGGATTGCGGTGGAAGCCGGTGGTGGCGAGCTCGAGGTGGAAGGAGCAGAGTCGGATTGGGGGTTTTGGCAGGCGGAAAAGACTGCACGCTGACCAGGGAGCCCAAACGGCAAGCAATCAGATATCTCCACGTCCTGGAGTTGCGGGACTTTCTGTTGCTCCTTGTGTGCTGTTGGCGAAGAGATATGCTGGCTAGCACTAGGAAACCCAGTCATTACGGGATCTTCTGCCACCGGCCGCATAAAAGATCTCTCCAACAACGAGCGTGGTTTTGGTTTAGGGACCCAATAAAATTGACCAGTAAATGAAGCACATAGGACTGGTTTAGAGGCATTATGGCCCAAGCGATGGCAGGACTTGCACCTGCGTAAACCAGGGCACCCCGAGGCCCAGTGGCCTGTTTTGGAGCAAGAATGTCATAAAATATTTTGGAAAGCGTGATCCACCATGCATGGCCCAAGAGACTGCTTGTTGAATTGTTGCCAACACGTACAATCACCAGTAGTATCAGCACATTTTGGCAGAAAATTCCAGTGCAATCCTGAGGAAGGTGGCCAAAACGATCGCAAGAGGAACAATGCTTGAGACGTTTAAAAATGTACTCTTTGGATGGAATGTCCAAAACCTCAGCTAATAACTTTACGTCATCATTTGAATACCCCGCTTGCCAACCATCAAGAATATAGTGCAGTTTATCATCTGGTCTGACGTCCCAAAAACCCTGCCGATAATGAGTACCCTGAAAATAAGGCAATTTGGCCACTGATCGAGGAAACACCGGCAAATCTAGAGTGCCAACTTGAAATGACCGTGATTGACCCTGAAAATACGGGAGAGATAAACTGCCAAAATGGATCACCAGCAATGGGGAAAGATCACCGGAATAACTTGCCGTCGGTGAGGATAAATACCCAACTGTTCAAAAACTTTCACTGATGAAGGATCAATAGGAGCCTTGGCCTTAGATGATAACCATTTAGATTTGATGGCCGGACCCGGTGAAGATGCGAGATTCATTAACTCAACATCCGCATGCCAGAGATTAACGCTCGTGGGAGTGGTATGATTCCGATGAAGATGAAAATGACAAACGAAATCTGGCCAAATGCGGTCCCGTAAACCATAGATGAAATGACCCACACGATTAGAGGCCACCGATCCGATCAGCTAGTCGGCGTACCTTAAACCCAGAGCTGAGACCACCAATTCAAGATTGAAGGGCAAGACCCACAGAATCATCCGAGAGAGGGAAGGAGGCAGAAGAGAAAGAGACCTCCAAAAATAATTCCTTGGAGTTTGGTCCATCAACATAGTGAACCGTAGAGCGGAACCTAGCATGCACGTGTGCCTCGACCACCAGACCAGGGGAGAAATTCCAATGGATGAGGTCGTCCATTGGCGATCTCTGGCCGGAACCCTAGAGAGGACTAGGATCACCATGGGTGGGACTCGCCGTGGGAGACCTCCATCATTTCAACCGCCATGGTGTTATTTTTGTGCAGAAATAAAAGTTCTCGGAATGACCTCAAATTTAACGGAGAATTATTTTGTAATATATAAAAAATATTTGCGGAAAGAACCAAACCAGGGGGCCCACACCCTGTCCACGAGGGTGGGGGCGCGCCCCCTGGGCGCGCACCCTGCCTCGTGGGCCCCCTGTTGCTCCACCGACGTATCCCCCGACTCCATATATTCACTTTCGGGGAGAAAAAAATCAGAGAGGAAGAATTATCGTGTTTAATGATACGGAGCCGCCGCCAAGCCCTAATCTCTCTTGGGAGGGCTGATCTGGTGTCCGTTCGGGGCTCCGGAGAGGGGAGATCGTCGCCATTGTCATCATCAAGCTTCTTCCATCACCAATTCCATGATGCTCACCGCCGTGCATGAGTAATCCCATCGTAGGCTTGCTGGACGGTGATGGGTTGGATGAGATTTACCATGTAATCGAGTTAGTTTTGTTAGGGTTTGATCCCTAGTATCCACTATGTTCTAAGATTGATGTTGCTATGACATTTCTATGCTTAATGCTTGTCACTAGGGCCCGAGTGCCATGATTTCAGATCTGAACCTATTATGTTTTCATGAATATATGTGTGTTCTTGATCCTATCTTGCAAGTCAATAGTCACCTACTATGTGTTATGATCTGGCAACCCCGAAGTGACAATAGTCGGGACCACTCCCGGTGATGACCATAGTTTGAGGAGTTCATGTATTCACTATGTGTTAATGCTTTGGTCCAGTACTCTATTAAAAGGAGGCCTTAATATCCCTTAGTTTCCACTAGGACCCCGCTGCCATGGGAGGGTAGGATAAAAGATGTCATGCAAGTTCTTTTCCATAAGCACGTATGACTATATTCGGAATACATGCCTACACTACATTGATGAACTGGAGCTAGTTCTGTGTCACCCTCTATTATAACTATTACATGAGGAATCGCATCTGACATAATTATCCATCACCGATCCAATGCCTACGAGCTTTTTACATATTGCTTGTTGCTTATTTAATTTTCCGCTGCTACTGTTACAATCACTACAAAAACACTACCGTTACTTTTGCTACCGTTACCATTACTTCCATATTACCTTGCTACTAAACTACCTTGCTGCAGATACTAAGTTTCCAGGTGTGGTTGAATTGACAATTCAGCTGCTAATACTTAATAGTATTCTTTGGCTCCCCTTGCGTCGAATCAATAAATTTGGGTTGAATACTTTATCCTCGAAAACTTTTGCGATCCCCTACACTTGTGGGTTATCAAGACTATTTTCTGGCGCCGTTGCCAGGGAGCATAGCTATATTATTTAAGTCACTTGGGATTTATATTTGTTGATCACTATGAAGAACTTGAAAGACTCAAAAACCAAGATTTATCCCTCAACTACGAGGGGGGGTAAGGAACTGTCATCTAGCTCTGCACTTGATTCACCCTCTGATATGAGTAAACTTGCGACACCTACTCCTGCTAGGAATTTGATATGTCGCATGTTCTTGATGATGCCACTTCTTCTATGTATGATGAAACTACTTCTATGCTAGATAATACTGTGCCACTAGGTGAATTCCTAGATGAACAAATTGCTAAGGTTAGGGAGAATGCAAATATTGAAACTGATAATATTGATGAAAGTGATGATGAAGATTCTCCCCCTAGATATGAATTTCCTGTTATTCCTGAGGGTTATGTTATGGATGAAGAAACTGCTAGAGACTTTCTTGCTTGCAACGATAGATATGATCTTAAGAAATTATTGGCTAAGCTGAAAGAAAAGTCTTTGAATGCTAGAATGAAATATGACCCTGCTTTTGCTACTTCACCTATCTTCTAATACTCCATCCGTTCCAGTATGTAAGGTGTATAATTTTCGGCACGGTGACCAAGGCACACAATTATAGACGTGTTAGGACAAAATTACCCTTGGCAAATTTATTTGTTAGTGGCAAGTAAATCGGTTAGTCCAGAAAAGTAAGAGATACATGCAATCCACATAGAGATAGTTTCCTTATATTGTTACAAAGAGAGATCCAGACAATCAGGAGAGAGATCCTTTCCTTTTTCTGAAGGGCTAACAAGGGAATTATGGGGAATTAGAAGAAATGCACCTTACATTTTGAAATTTTATCAAAAAATAAATACACCTTAGATAAAGGAATGGAGGGAGTATTTACTAATTGGAGGCATCATACGAGCTCCCACGTTAATCCTAAGAATTAAGCAAAATTATCCGTTAGATCTCCCCATTATTTATGTTCAACCGTCGGATGATGTATGTTAAGGAGTCCTTGCCCAATGTCCCTCGCAAGACCTTTATCCTGAGCAAACTCTTTTGCGTTCTACCAAAAAAATATAGCTTCAATTCTAACCTATCTCCCCCATCCTCCATTCTGCGCGGGAGCTAGCTTAGGACATAGCTGCACGAGAGCTAGCTTAAAGAGTTGCATGTTGACATGCATATATCTCCCAGATTTGAAGATTGATCAGCCGATGCTAGCTAGCTAATATTGTATCCGTGCTGGTCTTTGACGCCGGAGGTGGCAAGGTGTACCCCGGAGGCGGTGACGTGCATCACGTACTGGTGCAAGGCGACGGCAGCGGGATGTGTGCAGCAAGAAAAAATATCTCCCTTGAAGATTGTACTAGATTGTCCGTCCATGTGGCACTGCACGCTGGCCCTCTCCTAACGTGAGCGAGTGCGGCTTCCTGATGCGGGCATCAAATTGGATGACCTCATTACCAAAACATGATTTGGCTTGAATCGGAGGCGCATGTATACAACTTGGCTTGATTCCGATCAGACACACAAGTACATATTTGGGTCTGGCTGCTGGATTGATTCCACGCAAAGCTAGGTAGCTTACGATCAGCCGGAACCCACGTGCATGCTACAGGCAGCTAGTTAGATTTCAATTGACGGGAAACACACGTACATACTACAGCCAACTGACCCCAGCAATTGCTTTTGTCCGGCAGCAAAACGCGGATCTGCCAAGCATTTTAACGTGGGATGAAGAGATGATGGGCAGTACGTTGGCATCGGCCGGGACGCCTGGGCGGACGAGACGTCGGCCACGGCCTAGGGACGTCCTCACCAGCAAACAGCCTTGCAAATTCAGAGTAGTCTTTATTTTCTTATATTCGATTCTTTTGTGTTCCCTTCATTGTCATATGGATATTGTTAATTGCAGATGCTAGAGGAACAGACTCGCCTAATATAAACAAAATTGCACAATAAAGTTTCCATTACCGTGTACTTGATCTGATTTTTATGAATATTAGTTCTGTGCAATAACTTTTGTTCAACTAGGAAAAATGGATTACTACCTATAATAGCAAATTTGACCAACAAACAGACACATTCATGTCTTGGGTTTCAGATATTATAAGTTTGATCTGTAGCTCAATAGTTAATCCAATGGTTAATCCTTTTTATTATCACAGAACAACTTGAGTCCATTGTAATATTGATTTCTTTTTCTTTTCAGGGAAAAACCATGAGAATTGTGCAGCAGCACTAGAATGTACAGGTTTATATGGAACATGACCGGCATGTTACAGTTTTTCGTATTACAAGTTGTAGTGTATGTTCGACCGTCGCCACTGTATTTTTTTTTAATTTTTACAATCATCCGTCATTGCTAGGGGACAAGTGAGCTACTTGAATGCATGACTACGAAACCCTTAATTATGTATATATGTAAAAATACTGCAGGTTTTTTTACTATTGTTTACATGTATAATCAATTCCTTTGATCTAATTTTGGAAGAGTTGAGGTTTTCGTGTCATGTCTACCTAGGAAAGGGAAAGTGCTATGGGTCAAAGCCTCAAATCTAATTTTTAATCTAATGGAATTAGGATTTCATATAATTAATAATCCATTAATGAAATTCTGTAGAACAATCTTCTATGTATAGTACCTATTGTTAACTATATTTAGTCCGTTTCTTTCAATGCATATCAGTACGATAATGTTCCTGCTGCAAATATTTTCACTTGGCATAAATGTAATAGTTCTATGTAAGTTATATAGTTCTGAAAATATGTCTTCGGTTGATTCTTCATATCTACTGCCTCTGTAAACTAATATTAGACTGTTTAGATCACTACGTTAATGATCTAAAAAGTCTTATATTAGTTTATATAGGGAGTACTTTCTTATATCTACATCTTATTTCTATTTGTAGAAACTAGAGACCATTTGGCACATTACTTGATAGGTAAAACTTAACACCTAAGAAAATTGATTGTTTTTTGTTAACCTTGATGACCTGGCATCTTCCATTTATGGCGGTGTTCAAATACATGTATAGTTTATCACATTTCTACATTTACATCTCTCTATACCTTTTATTCTGCCAAGACAAGCTTATGCCAATAAACATCTAATCTATTATTAACCCAACATGATTAGTAAGCCTGGGTTTGGCACTGTGCTGGACTGTCATGCGCGTGTTTACCCCATCTATTTAGTGTTTGTTCGACCTACTCTTTTCGTCCATTCATTGTTAGTTTTACATGGTCAATTCTAAAATAACTACAACACAATTTATCAAATGCGTACCAAGACTAACCGAACAAAACAATGCTTCAATTTTTTTTGCATGCATTTTATGGCATAGTTATAAAAGGTTGAAGGAATATTATTAATGTTTGCTATATATGATGAAACCTATTACACGATATTAATAATTTTGAGTACGCTTAATTTATTTTCAATAGTTCACGTTCCAAAATATGCAAGTACAATCAATATATTTTTTTATACTCCTAAGTCATGTATAATACTAGCCCGTGCAGATGCACGGGTTGATGACTAGTTATTACTAATAAGGATTATGATTTCTCTGTTGATCCTAAGTTAATTACTTTGGTTGAATCTGATCCTTTCCATGGCTATGAATCTGAAACTATTGTGGCACATCTTACTAAGTTGAATGATATTGCTTCCCTGTTTACCAACGAGGAAAAAACTCGTTATTACTATATCCTTAAGTTATTTCCGTTCTCGTTAAAGGGTGATTCTAAGACATGGTTTAATTCTCTTGATCCTGGTTGTGCGCGTAGTCCCCATGATATGATTTATTACTTTTGTGCTAAATATTTTCCCGCTCATAAGAAACAAGCTGCCTTATGGGAAATATATAATTTTGTGCAAATTGAAGAAGAGAGTCTCCCACAAGCTTGGGGGAGGCTTCTCCAATTACTTAATGCTTTGCCTGATCATCCTCTTCAGAGGAATGAAATACTTGATGTCTTTTATAATGGACTAACCGATGCTTCCAGAGACCACCTGGATAGTTGTGCTGGTTGTGTTTTCAGAGAAATAACAGTTGATCAAGCTGAATTACTATTGAATAATATGTTGACCAATGAAAATAATTGGACACTTCCCGAACCAGCTCGTAAACCAACTCCAAAGAAAAGGGGAGTTCTGTTTCTCAGTCCTGAAGATATGCAAGAGGCAAAAACATCTATGAAAGAAAAAGGTATTAAAGCTGAAGATGTTAAGAATTTACCGCCTATTGAATAAATACATGGTCTTGATAACCCGACACAGGTAGTAAATGTAAATTCTCTTTATAGATTTGATGAAGGTGATATTCCTCGTTATAAGTCTGCTAGCCAATGCTTAGATGAGTTTGACAATTTTATTGTGAAGCAAGAAAACTTCAATGCTAATGTTGGTAGACAATTGCAACGTAATGCTTATATGATTGACCGCTTGAGTGATTATATGTCTAGAGTTAAAGGTGAATTGAAACTCATTAGTAAACATGCTTCTATGGTTATTGTCAGGGATATTACTAGCAGGTATGAACCGGCTAGTATAAACCGGATTATAATAAATATGTGTAATTGTAATATTTAGTAGAGGCTACGGCCCATGAGATCTTAGGCCCATGTATAGAGTTATGGTTTGTAAACCGTCCGATGATGTAACTTGAGAGATAAGGAAGAAAAGAGCAGAGACCGAGGCGGACACGAGTATGAGCCGGCCTCGGGACTCTGTAAACCGGACCAGGCGTCACCTCTATATAAAGGGACGACCCGGCGACGGTTCAGGGACAAGCAAGAAACAACCCGTCGAGACAGGCAAGCAAATTGCTCCCTGTTCATCGACGCCCAAGCAATACCAAACCAAACTAGACGTAGGCTTTTACCTTCATCGAAGGGGCCGAACTAGTATAAACCCTCTGTGTCCTTTGTGTGCTTTTAACCCCTTCAAGCTAACCTGTGCGATGTTTCCATCATCAAGTCCGCTAAACCGGACATCTGCCGTGTTATTTCCACGACAGTTGGCGCCCACCGTGGGGCCTCCGCGCGATGGTTTCGAGTTCTTGAAGGGCAGCTTCGAAGGGCTCAAGGGCTACGCGGTCGGCCGGATGACCAAGAGTCGCCGCGGCCGGATCTACATCGACGACGCAGGTTGGGGACCGGAGGCCGATTCAATCGAATACGGGTACCGGATTCCCTTCGGTGGCATCCACGTCTTCATCGGCAAGATCGGCGAACCGGGACCTGAGCCGGACATCTTCCCCGACATCGTCGAGCCGGCTCAGCATGCGAGATCGGCCCGGATTCAGCCCGCCATGAAGCACGTCTTTGTTGGAGCAGTCCACGGGGTCCAAACCGATGATGGATTGGAATCCGGTGGCGAAACAGTTATCTACTCCGACGACGAGTCTTCATCCGGAGAGACTGAATCTTTGTATCAGTTGCAGGACGGCTGGTCTGAGGGTGAGTCCGACGGGAACAGTATTCCGGACCCCTTTGACCCGCGAAACCGGGTGGCTGTCTTTATGGCCGGTTCACAACCCACGCAGCAATCCACGGTGAACGGGGCGACAGCAGAAGCTGGTGTAGGGAGGAGTGGCCAGGCCCTCTCACCCGCTGACGTTCTATCCACCTTAGTCGAGGAGTTCACAGCCCGGGCCATGGCAGAGGTAGCTCCAGCAAAGAAGGCGCAACATGATGCAGAGCTCCTTCAGTTAAAGGGCCGGCTTGACCAAGCAAGGGATGATCTGAAACAGAGAAGGCTATGATAGCGATAAGGCAAGCGGAATTGAATGATCAGGCTTTTCACTTAAGGATGAAGCAGGCCTCTACACAGGGAGTAAGGAGTCGGAAGTACCAATCCCGTCTGCCGCCGTTTTATGAAGCGACGGATCTGTTCAGGACGCCAGGGGCAGGGACTAGCAATAATCCAGCTTTAAACCGGAGGGCACCCCCAGCGAGGGACGAGCCGGTTCAGCAGCCTACTGCAGAGCAAGATCGACGGATCACATCTACACCTCACGTTCCTACCCCTCCGGGTCATTACTCGAATCCTTTGGACAATATCGTTGCAGCTGCTTCACGCTTGGCCGCTTTACCTATTGAGGGGACGTCTCCGGTGGCATTGGAGGCATGCATGGTTAAGGATCTACTCGACACGGCGTTGATACAACAGCAAGCATATTCTCATAGCAGGGAGAGGTTACATTCAACACCACGTCCCAGCCGGCGTTACACTAGGCATTGAGAGGAACCAGAAGTGTCTAGTCGTGAACGCAGGCGGCATCGGCACAGACAGGATAATCCGGCAGGCGCGGCTGCACAAGCTCAGGATGTAAACCGGGTTAGGTCGGTAGCCCGGGAGGAAATCCGTCAGACGACGCCGGTTCACACGACCACGGCGGAGACAGGAGTCACAACGAGTTCCTTTGGGGTACAGTGTCTTATCCCCGCTTTACGGAGCGTGAAGCTGCCCAAGGATTTCAAAGGGCCACGTAAGGTGCCTAATTACACCGCAGATTTGGCTCTTGAAGCTTGGGTTGAGAGTTACGAGATGGCCATGGAGATGCTGGATGTAGATGAAGCGGCTTGTGCAAAGTACTTTATTATGATGCTTGAAGGTACAACCCGGACCTGGCTAAAGGGTTTACCCGCAAATTCTATCGGGTCATGGGGAGAGCTACGTCGCCAGTTTATCAAAAATTTCAAGGATACATGCAAGCAGCCGATGTCAATAGTGGATCTAGCAGCATGTGTGCAAGGAGAGTAGGAATCTAGAAGTGCATGGGTACGGCAAGTATCAAAGATCTTACATTCTTCAAATGGTATCAATCCCAGTACAGCAATAGTGACTTTAGAGAACAATTGCTGGTTTGAGTCTCTAAAGCTAAAACTGGGACGGCTTAAATGAGATTGTAACGATATGGGAACTCTCATGAGTGCTCTGGTGAATTATGGGGACTCGGACAACACTAAGTACCCAGAAGCGGAGGGAGACAAAGAAGGGAAAGTCAACAAGCCCGGTAAACCGGCGCAGGGTAATCCGGCTACAACAAGCTTCTTGGGCAAGCGAAAGGCGGAGGGTGGCTCTGATTTCGTGGCCAATACCCAAGTTCAAGAGGGTTTCCAGCGCAATAGGGGTAAACCACCCCCACAAACCGGCGGAGGAAATGTTAGTTGGGACCAGGAGTTAAGTCAGCCTTGTCCGAAACATAGCACAAGGGGACGACCAGCGAAACACACTATAGGAGAATGCAGGCCCTTGATGGAAGCCATAGCGGGCCGCTTCAATTCTAATGACAGGCCTCCGAATGGTGGTTCAGGCCCAGGGTTCTATGGTCCGGGTCATCAGGGAAACAACTCCGGATCAGGATATCGGGGCAATAGCAATGGTTATCATGGCCGGGCCAATAATCAATATGGTCAAGGTGATTATAATAACTAGGGTAATCCGCCACATGGTCAGGGTGGCTACAATAACCAAGGCAGCCAACAGCAGGGCCAAGGTAATCACAATAACCAGGGTAATCAGCAGCGTCAGCAACAGCAGCCGCAATCCGGATATCAGAGTAATCCGAAGGATTTGAGCAGTGGGCAATATCATGTGTTCACCACGAGTCTGTGTAAACGAGATTAGAAGGTTCTAAAGCGGGCAATCCACGCGGTTGAACCGGCGACACCGCAATTCCTGCGCTGGTCAGAGCAGCACATTGTATGGACCAGGGAGGATCACCCGATGCGGGAAGATAATCCGGGCCATTTGGCCTTGGTGGTGGCACCACAGGTGGGAGGTTATAAGTTCACTAAAGTTCTTATGGACGGCGGCAGCAGCATCAATATCTTGTATTACGAGACCTTCCGTCGAATGGGCTTGACGGATAAGAAGCTGAGGCGGTCAAACATGGTGTTCCACGGGGTGGTCCCAGGTAAGTCAGCTTATCCAGTTGGGAAAATTGACTTAGAAGTTACCTTTGGAGATGAGCATGATTCCAGGTCAGAGATGATAACTTTCGAAGTCGTCAAGATCCGGAGCCCTTATCACACTCTGTTTGGGAGGACGGTTTATGCCAAGTTTATGGCCAGACCGTGTTATGTTTACCTGCAGCTCAAGATGCCGGGTCACAAGGGCACAATCACGGTTCACAGAAGTCGCAAGGTTGCGTTGGAGTGTGAAGAGGGAGACGCTGCTTACGCGGAGGCAGTATGTGCTACCGAGGAGTTAAAATTTTATAAGGATAATGTTGATCCGGCAGATATGACCCCGTTAAAGAAGCCAACTACAGAGCATGATCCGACGCTGAAATTTAAATCGGTAGAGGAGACCAAGCAAGTTGATTTTGTACCGGGTGATTCATCCAATCAGTTCACGATCAGCGCTAACCTTGATCCCAAATAGGAAAGCGCGCTCATCGAGTTCATCCGTGAGAACCGGGATATCTTTGCATGGAAACCTTCTGACATGCCAGGTATACCGAGGGAACTCGCTGAGCACAGTCTTAATATTGATCCGAAGTTTAAACCGGTCAAGCAGTATCTGCGCCGCTTCAACGAAGAGAGGCGCAAGGCTATAGGAGAGGAGGTGGCCAGACTTTTGGCTGCAGGGTTCATAGTGGAAGTTTTTCACCCAGAGTGGTTAGCTAATCCGGTGCTGGTGCTAAAGAAGAATGGAAAATGGAGAATGTGTGTGGACTACACAGACCTCAATAAAGCTTGTCCAACGGATCCTTTTGCTCTACCTCGCATTGATCAGATCATCGATGCTACAACGGGATGTGAGCGGCTAAGTTTTTTGGATGCATACTCGGGATATCACCAGATCAAGATGGCAGTTAAGGACCAAGAAAAGACAGCTTTCATAACTCCTTTTGGTGCTTTTTGCTATGTATCTATGCCTTTTGGGCTCAAGAGTGCCCAAGCAACTTATCAGCGTTGCGTGCAGAAATGTCTTAAGGGGCAGATAGGAAGAAATGTTCATGCCTATGTGGATGATATCGTGGTGAAGTCAAGGAAGGAAGAGACACTGATAGAGGACCTCAAGGAGACCTTTGACAATCTTCGGGCCTATAAGATGATGCTTAATCCGGAGAAGTGTGCTTTCGGTGTTCCGGCAGGCAAGCTCCTTGGGTTTTTGGTGTCAAACAGAGGAATAGAAGCTAATCCGGAGAAGATCAAGGCAATCACATCTTTAACAAAACCGGTTTGCATTAATGATGTTCAGCGTATCGCTGGCCGGATTACATCATTGAGCCGGTTTATTAGCCGTTTTGGGGGAGAAGGCGATTCCGCTTTATCAGATGCTGAGAAAGACGGATCGGTTTATATGGAGTGATGAGGCAAATGCTGCGTTTGAGGATTTGAAGCGACAGGTGGCAAGGCCACCGGTCCTGGCTGCCCCTGTTGATAACGAACCTTTGCTGCTATACGTCGCCGCCAACGCACGAGCAGTTAGTGTGGCGATCGTGGTGGAACGCAAGGAAGCAGGGAAAGAATATCCGGTTCGGCGTCCGGTTTATTACGTGAGTGAGGTACTCATTGAGTCTAAGCAGAGGTACCCGCATTGGCAGAAGCTGGTGTATGGTGTGTTCATGGCAAACCGGAAGTTGAAGCACTATTTCCAGGGTCATCCGATAACCGTGGTTAGTTCAGCACCGTTGGGGGACATAATCCAGAACAGAGAAGCTACGGGTAGAGTGGCGAAGTGGGCCATTGAGCTCAGCCCACATGAGTTGAAATATGTGCCACGCACCGCTATAAAATCTCAGGCATTGGTGGATTTCATCAATGATTGGACGAAATTACAAACACCTGAGGAGAAGCCGGATCTTACTTACTGGACAATTCACTTTGACGGTTCAAGACAGTTAGAAGGCTTGGGGGATGGAGTTGTCTTAACTTCCCCGCGAGGTGATAAGTTTTGTTACGTCCTCCGTTTATTGTTTCCTTGTACTAATAATGCAGCGGAGTATGAAGCGTTACTTCATGGCTTACGGATGGCAAAGGAGATGAACTTGAGCCGGGTCAAGTGCTTTGGCGATTCAGATTTGGTGCCACAACAAGTTTTAGGCAAGTGGGATTCAAGGGATCCTCTCATGGCAGCTTACAGACGAGAAGTGGAACAAGTGGCTGGATATTTCAAGGGGTATCAAGTGGACCACATAGACCGGCGAAAGAATGAAGCGGCTGATGCTTTAAGCCGGTTGGGTTCTCAACGTAAACTGGTACCACCAAATACTTTTTTGGATGAGCTGCATAGTCCATTAGTACAAGTACCATCAGAGGAAGTCCTGGCTGTTCCTGATCCGGAGGCACAACTAGTTGCGGCACTTCGTGTTATTCCGGATTGGACGCTGCCTTATTTGGCGTATCTGAGCCGAGGAGAGCTGCCGGATGACGAAATAGAGGCACGACAGATAGTCCGGCGTTCTAAGTCCATGACAATTGCAAACGGGGAACTTCATAATCACAGCTGGAGCATTTCAGCGGTGTGTATCAACCGAAGAAGGTTGCGAGATTCTTCGCGAGATCCATGAAGGGGATTGTGGTCATCATGCCGGTTCAAAATCATTGGTGGCTAAATCTTTTCGACATGGGTTCTATTGGTTAACAGCTCATGCTGATGCGGCGGATTTAGTCCGGAAGTGTGATGCTTGTCAGAAGTTTTCACGACGTGCTCTTGTTTCGGCACAGGAGCTCCGGATGATACCGATAACCTGGCCGTTTGCGACTTGGGGGCTTGATATGGTTGGACCCTTTAAGCGATCCCAAGATCAGAAAACTCATCTACTTGTGGCGGTGGATAAGCTTACAAAGTGGATTGAGGCAGAGCCTGTGAGCAAGTGTGATGCAGCCACAACGGTCAAATTCATCAAAAAGGTAATTTTCCGGTTTGGCTTTCCACACAGCATCATCACAGACAACGGCACCAATTTATCTAAGGGTGAGATGGAAGAATTTTGTCAACGAGAACATATTCGCCTAGATGTATCTTCTGTCGCCCACCCTCAAACCAATGGTCAAGCTGAAAGAGCAAACCAGGAGATTTTGCGAGGTATCAAGCCCCGGCTTATGACTCCCTTGCAAAGAACCCCGGGATGTTGGGTTGAGGAGTTACCATCTGTCCTTTGGAGTATCAATACTACGCCAAACCGGTCCACAGGTTATACACCTTTCTTTATGGTGTACGGTGCTGAAGCGGTCCTTCCAAGTGATATTCGTCATGACTCACCAAGGGTGACGGCCTATGTTGAAGCGGCCAACGAGCAGGCGAGACAGGACCGTTTAGACCGGCTGGATGAAGCGCGTGATATAGCAGCAGCACGGTCTGCGATTTATCAACAAGACTTGCGCAGGTATCACAGCCGCCGGATCAAGAGCAGGACATTCCAGGAGGGAGACTTAGTACTCCGGCTCATCCAAGACCAAACCGATATGCACAAACTATCCCCACCTTGGGAAGGGCCCTTTGTGGTCAGCAAGAATCTGCACAACGGTTCATACTACCTGGTGGACGTTCGAGAACACAAGGACTCACGGACATCGGAAGAGGAGACAAAGAGGCCGTGGAACATCGCCCTCTTACGGCCCTACTATACCTGAGCCATGAGCTCCACTCTATCCTATGTATATATTATGAATAATGAATAAACCGGCACCCTCGGTAAACCGAGGGTTCAGCCTTTTTTCCAATACAAAGATCTTATGAGGACAACCATACTTATATTATTATATGTCATGTTTCAAACATATCGATCGGTTTAAAACTGCTTTTGCAGAATATATGCACTCAGAAGCAATAAAACTCCCTGAAGAGCGTAAGGACATATCCGGCTCAAAGAGGACGCTTGAAGGAAGCCCTCTGGATGGTAATCCATCCAGTGATTGACTCAAAGTTTTACCCATGGTTTCATGGAACCATGGAGGCCCTCTGGACAGGCGACAGCCATCCAGTGATTGGCTCAAAGTTTACCCATGGTTTCATGGAACCATGGAGGCCCTCTGGACAGGCGACAGCCATCCAGTGATTGGCTCAAAGTTTACCCATGGTTTCATGGAACCATGAAGGCCCTCTGGACAGGCGACAGCCATCCAATGATTGGCTCAAAGTTTACCCATGGTTTCATGGAACCATGGAGGCCCTCTGGACAGGCGACAGCCATCCAGTGATTGGCTCAAAGTTTACCCATGGTTTCATGGAACCATGGAGGCCCTCTGGACAGGCGACATCCATCCAGTGATTGGCTCAAAGTTTACCCATGGTTTCATGGAACCATGGAGGCCCTCTGGACAGGCGACAACCATCTAGTGATTGGCTCAAAGTTTACCCGTGGTTTCATGGAACCATGGAGGCCCTCTGGATAGGCGACAGCCATCCAGTGATTGGCTAAAGATTTACCCATGGTTTCATGGAACCATGGAGGCCCTCTGGACAGGCGACAGCCACCCAGTGATTGGCTAAAGATTTTCTTATGGTTCCTATGGATGATTCGGCCACATCCATCGACCGGCCCTCTGGATGGAAAGCCCATTCCATTGATTGGCTGAACCTTGCTTTGAGCCTGGCAGCTCGTAAAAAGCCTCGACTACACGGTTTTATTTGCAAATTTGCATTTCTGATCTTTATGTGTTATGGTTCTTTAATCCGGAGTGGGACAATTCAAGAAATTGACCACACATCTACAAAGGTAAAGATCTGGCTCATGAGCACCAGCATGAGTAAAAAGTCTGGGTTATAAAACACCAGCAAGAGTTAATCCGGTGTTCATCATAGCCCAGAACAATCATGAGCTTCTATAAGACCAGGGATTATTAATGGGTCTATTCAAAGACTCCCTTCAAAGAGGCAAAATTCGCCGGATTAAGAGCATCAAGCATACTTGATCTCAGGTATAAAGTTATTTTTGATATAAGTATAGACTTGTTTGATATGTTGTGAGAACAATTTAATGGGTCCAATGGTAAAACCGTTAGGAGATATCTTCATTATCTATGCAGGAACAGATGATATATAAGATAATCCATATCAGACCAAATTGGTAATATCAAAACAAAAGTCGGAATATCCGAATCAACGCAGACAAATGTTTTCAGCTATCCTATTACAAGGCATAGCAAGCCTGACGGATTAAAAATTGTTCGGCAAAATGAGACTGCAACTACAAAGATATGCTATGAGCTACGCTCCCTCCTGCTGAGACGACTGGGCATCAACTTGATCCGGAGTCTCCTCCTCTTCTTGAAGCGGCTGGAAGTCAGGGACGCACCAGTCGATTTTCGTTAAAGTACGAAACTACATTTCTTCGTTGATGAGTTCAGACGGATCGATATCTGGAGCGAAGGTATGAGGGCGCACTGGGGGGGGGGGGGATTAGATTGACGGTATCATAAACCGGCCGCTTCACCCGCTCGTTTTGCAAGTCATATCCCGGATGATACCTGGATATTTCTGATTCGGCCGCAAGTTTGCTGGCCAGAGGACGCATCTCCTTCGTCAAGACATGGAGATCCTTTGCGGTGAAAGCCGATCCGTCTTCTTTGGTATTTGGATACCCATTAAAGGCTTCTTCCGGATCAAAGTCCGGAGCCCACGCCTTCGCTCTGGTAAGCGCCACGAGGGAACCAGCTCGAGCGGCAGACTTCTTAACTTCCTCCAAACGAACCGGCAAGACAGACAGCTTTTGCAATGTGCCTTGGATGGTAGTAGGGGCCGGTTTATTGAATGATGTTGCACTTATGATCCTTTGAGCGCCGGAATACAGCTGCTCGACCAAAGTATAACATGCCTTGAGTTTTTTCCGTAAGTCATCCCCAAGATGGGTGACACGGCGCCCTGCATATGATTATCACAATTAAACTGGCACGGATAGAAGATTGCAAGGATGAAAGCAGGAATACAGATTAAATACTTACCGAAGATTGCAGAAGTCATCAACTCTATTTGCCGCTTTAAACCAGATAACTCTTCAGTCATCGGATTAAGAGCTTCTTCAGCATCCTTGGCCCTTTTCTCCAGATCTTTCTTTTGAAGCTCAAAGGCGGTCCGCTCTTCTTCAAAGAATTTCTTCAGCTGTTCAGCAGTCTCTAAACTCAGCTTCAAATCTTTCTTGGCCTTAGAAGCAGCAACCTCCGTTTTAGCAAGTCTGCTCCGGAGTTCACTGATTTCTTCGTCCCTCCGGTTTAAATCAGCCTACAAGGAAGATCAAGTGGTAAGCGGAAGTAATTTAAAGACAAAGTCTCAAGCACACAAACAAGTTGTCTACTTGACACTTGGGGGCTAATGGGTAGTTGAAGCAATAAGCAGAAGTAATTCAAAGACAAAGTCTCAAGCAAACAAAACAAGTTGTCTACTTGACACTTGGGGACTAATGGATAATTGAAGTATTGAGGGAAAAGTCAGGCAAGTCCCAGGCACATAAACCGAGTTATGCCCCTGGCACTTGGGGGCTAATGTAAGATCATTTGATTAATCAGGAAGTACCGGTTCACCTTCTAAACATAGCTAAACCGGAACTTGGGGGCTGATAGGGTATAGACAGAAAGGCATTGAAAGTCAAAAGAAGATGCAAGGGATTACCTCATACTTGTCCTTCATCATGTTAATCAAGCCTGCTTCATAATCTCGACCAGTGTGGAGCCGGTTCAAGTACCCGGAATAGAGTTCCTGGGCACTCGTGTCAGCAAAGCTAGACAATTCAGTACTCCATTTACCCTTTTCTTTGTGCAGCTTCTCCGCTTTAGCCGTATGTTTGGCTAAGACAGTGGGCTCAGCAGGAGCGGTATAAGTTGTGTGAGTTATTTCCACCTCCGAAGAAGCAATTGTTGGGGGTATGGTTGCAGTGCGAACCGGACTGGGAGGAGCCAGATTGGTCTGAGGAGAATTGGCCCGGGCAGGACTTGCCGGTTCACGAACATCCTCAGCATTAGGATTCTCAGGCATAGTAGTGTGATCGGCAGGAGCAGGATCTTCAAGTGGAATTGTAGGCTCACCTTCCGGAGGGATAGCTGAGTCCTGATCAGCCGCCGGATTATCAATGGCAGTCTCAGCAGTTGGTTGGTTGACTTTTGGTTTTTTGCTAGGCTTTGGCTTGCTGAAGGAAGTTGGAAAAACAAATTAGAGCTATAAGACAAAGTGCAATCATAAACCGGATAAATTTAAAGACTTACCCTGGGACAGTTTTCAGGGGTGGAAGCTGTGTGGCAGTTGATTCACCGGAAGAAGATAATGGAGTCTCCTGATAATCAGGGTCAGACGGTTTAAGAGGTTTGCGTATAAGCCCGGCCTTGGGATGAAGAAGGGTTGGACAGAGTATAACCTCAGAGCGGCGCTCTCGGGCCGGAGTAAGAGATATTCCGGATGATTCCACAGCAAGGCCGCTGTGGCGAGTGGTCCGGCGAAGAGCTTCATGTTGCTGTTTCTTTGAAATAAAATCAGGATCCAATTGAGCATACGGGTGAGAAAACTGATATTTCTGGACTGTCCGACGACTTTTTTGAGGAAGTGATTCCGAATCAGAAGAAAGGATAGTTACCTCAATTTCGGCCGGTTTATCTCCTTCAGCCAACTCCTGTAAAAAGTTATCATTAGATACAGATATGGGTAAAAAGTGAGCAAGTTAAAGCCGGATCAATTCATGCCTCAGAGTCCGGATCGTCGTCCTCAGCGTGAGAACTGGAGCCACCGACTGCTTTCCTCTTCTTGGAGGCAAAGGTTATCCGGCGTGGTACTTTTCTGGCCTTTTCCTGAGGCTTCCTTTTCCAGAAAGGATCATTGGCCTGTTCAAAAAGGTAAAAGATAAATTGAAAGAACCATTTAAAGGAACGGATTACAGGCATAAGAAAGAAAGTAAGATATACCGCAGGTAGCTTATTTTTCTTGTAGTATGGAGCCAGTCCGGTTTGGCTACATTCTTCTAAAGTGATGTTAAGCATTTTCTTGGCGGACTCAGTGACTTCTGACTCAGAAAGTTTCTCCTTAGTAAAACGTTGAGGGTCATCCGGTTTACCAGAGTATTGACACATCAAGCTTGTGCGCGGGCTCAGAGGAAGGATACTCCAAGAGAGCCAGCAGCGCATGAAATCCACGCCGGTCAAACCATTAGCCATAAAGGCCTTTAACTTGGAAAGTTGAGAGGCAAACCGGGGCCGCTCTGAGGAGCTGAGGCGCTGCGGCAGAGGGTGATCCTCCGGAAGACGGTGCTCGCGATAACTCGGCAATGGGTTTTCCCCCGCAGATGAAGTATCAATACAGTAAAACCAAGATTTATTCCAGTCCTTGGGATGTGTGTGGAGAGCGGCATGAGAAAAGATTGCATCTTTCCTTTTCTGAATACTGACCCCGCCTAGTTCTTGATGCGGTCCACTAGTGAATTCAGTCCGCCGGTTTAGGTGGAAGAAATCCCGAAACAAGTCAACTGACGGTTCTTCTTGCAAATACACCTCAGAAAACACTTGGAAATCACAGATGTTGGAAACAGAGTTGGGACCTATGTCCTGAGGATGAAGCTGGAAAGCTGCAAGTACATCCCGGAAAAACTTCGAACCGGGAGGAGTAAAGCCCCGAGCAATATGGTCAAAGAAGACAATAACCTCCCCCTCTTTGGGAGTGGGAGGACACTCGTCTCCTAGAGCTCGCCACTTTAAAACGGATTGAGGGCCTAAAGTGCCAATTGACACAGCTTTGGCTAAATCGTCTTCCGTAATAACGGAAGGAACCCAATTGCAAGACACAAATTGTTTGGCCATGGCAGCAGAAGAGCAAGTGCTGAAAGGATAAAATGTAAAACCGGGTTATTCGAGTACAGCGGTATAAACCGGAAGATATATGCAAAGATTACGCAACGGTTTAAGCAAGGGACTAATGATACGGATAACCCGGCAGTAACAGGGAGCTATGTTACTACCGGTTCATGACAGCAATAGAGAAAGAGCTAAACCGTCGCGTTTGTCTTTAAAATTTTTACGGAGCATGTACATGACAGTTTAAACCGGAGTATACTTAACAGATCTATAAAGGAGAAGAAACAGGTTTTCACAGACAGCTAAGGCGGAACAGATCTGAGCGCGCAAGAAAAAGAAAAACAAATACAAGGATATACGGGAAGAACTACAAGGGTCCTATACAGAGCGGATAAATCTACAGGTTGAATATGAATGACGAAGATCTAAAGCATACCGCAGCGGAATAGAGGTAAATTTTAAAAGGGAAAGATCTAAAGGTTATTACTGAGAATTTGGTGCCTAAGATGAACAAGGTAAAGCTTTCACTGAGGTTCTAATGGCGGAGATGCGAAAGAACCCTAGAGGTTACGGATCTACAGTGAGGAAGAAGATGGAGTACCTGAGAAGCGGCGGCGGAGCTTTCTCTGGTCAAGCTCAGGTCGATGCAGCGGCCGGCGAGGACTTGGATTCGGCGGTCGACGGTGGCGGTTCGAGCTCGGGCGACAATGGAGTCTTGAGCTCGGGCGATGGAGGAAGAAGAACGAACGGAGGAAGATAAAGAATGGGGCAGCGGTATTTATAGAGAGGCCGATCCGAAGCGACAAGTGCGGGATTCGAGGAGGCAAAGGATTGGATAAAGATCCTCTGTCGCCTCGATTTTCGGGACAACTCTTAAACAAAGCCGATGGACAGCTCACGGCATTAAATACGGAAGTGATGTCACAGTCAAATTAAGTGATTCTCAAGGATGACGTCAGGGCCGGTTTACAAAAATGAAAAGACACAAGAAGGAAAAATGCAAGACAGGGGAGATTGATGTGAACAAGTTCAAATCATTCTGGGGCCTAATGTCAGGGATATTACTAGCAGGTATGAACCGGCTAGTATAAACCGGATTATAGTAAATATGTGTAATTGTAATATTTAGTAGAGGCTATGGCCCATGAGATCTTAGGCCCATGTATAGAGTTATGGTTTGTAAACCGCCCGATGATGTAACTTGAGAGATAAGGAAGAAAAGAGCAGAGACCGAGGCGGACACGAGTATGAGCCGGCCTCGGGACTCTGTAAACCGGACCAGGCGTCACCTCTATATAAAGGGACGACCCGACAACGGTTCAGGGACAAGCAAGAAACAACCCGTCGAGACAGGCAAGCAAATTGCTCCCTGTTCATCGACGCCCAAGCAATACCAAACCAAACTAGATGTAGGCTTTTACCTTCATCGAAGGGGCCGAACTAGTATAAACCCTCTGTGTCCTTTGTGTGCTTTTAACCCCTTCAAGCTAACCTGTGCGATGTTTCCATCATCAAGTCCGCTAAACCGGACATCTGCCGTGTTATTTCCATGACAGTTACTACTCAAGTAGAACAACTACTTAAAGCACAAAATGATTTGCTCAATGAATTAAATAGTAAGAAAAATGATAATGGTGTTAGAGTTATGACTAGAGGTGGTAAAATGACTCAGGAACCTCTGTATCCTGAAGGCCACCCTAAGATAATTGAGCAAGATTCTCAGAGAGCTAATTTAGATGCACCAAGTTCTTCTAAGAAGAAGAAAAAGAAAAATGATAGGACTTTGCATGCTTCTAGTGAACCTGTAGCTGACACACCTGAGAATCCCAATGATATCTCTGTTTCTGATGCCGAGACACAATCTGGTAATGAACATGAACCTAGTGATAATGTTAATGATGATGCTCAACCTAGCAATGATAATGATGTAGAGACTGAACCTGCTATTGATCTTGATAACTCACAATGAAGGAATCAACGTTATGATAAGAGAGACTTTGTTGCTAGGATGCACGGTAAGGAAAGAGAACCATGGGTTCAGAAACCCGTGCCTTTTCCTCCTAAATCGTCCAAGAAAAAGGATGATGATGATTTTAAGCGCTTTGCTGAAATGATTAGACCTATCTTTTTGCGTATGCGTTTGACTGATATGCTTAAAATGAATCCTTATGCTAAGTATAAGAAAGATATTATTGCCAATAAAAGAAAGATACCTGAAGTTGAAATTTCCACCATGCTTGCCAATTACACTTTTAAGGGTGAATACCTAAAAAACTAGGAGATCCAGGAGTACCTACTATACCTTGCTCCATCAAAATAAACTATGTTAAAACTGCCTTATGTGATCTTGGAGCCGGTGTTAGTGTTATGCCTCTCTCTTTATATCATAGACTTGACTTGAGTAAGTTGACACCTACTGAAATATCTTTGCAAATGGCCGATAAATCAACTGATATACCTGTCGGTATTTGTGAGGATGTGCCTGTTGTGGTTGCAAATGTTACTATTCTAACGGACTTTCTTATCCTTGATATTCCCGATGACGATAGTACGTCTATTATCCTTGGTAGACCCTTTTTAAATACTGGAGGGGATGTTATTGATTGCAACAACTTTTCATGTTAATGGTAATGAGCATACAATACACTTTCCGAGGAAACAACCTCAGGTCCACAATATCAATTCTATTGGAAAAATTTCAACTATTACTATTGGAGGTTTTGAATTTCCTCTTCCTACTGTTAAGAAGAAATATGATATTCTTATTGTTGGGGACATGCATATCCCCATTGAGGTAACCTAGTGTTATTCGAAAATTCTCCAGTTTCATGTTATTCGGAAAGAGTTTATTAACAAGACCTGATCAACCTTGTTAATGAATTCCTTTTGATGAGCATGCGATGGGTGAATCTAGATAGCAAAACTTTCTGTATCCTCCTTTTACTTTCTGTTAATTAGATTAAATAAAGCAAAAAAGTATTTCCTGTCTGTTTCCAGAGTTATCCATGCAATAAAAAATACCCCGAAAATAAAAGTTCTCCAAATGCCCCGAAAATGAAATATGATTTTTTTCCAGAATATTTGAGAATATTTGACACTAAGAACACATCAGGGGGAGCCAGCACCTGGCCATGAGGGTCCAGGGCGCGCCCACCCCCTGGGCGCGCCTCCTGCCTCGTGGGCCCCACATGGCCCCCTCCTCTTATTCCTGCACTCACACACTCCTTCTTTCTCCCAAAAAAAATCACTATCCAGATCAAGCACGAGTTCTAGCTCATCTTGCTGCCATTTTCGATCTCCTTGCTCAAAGCTCCATTCACAAAACTGTTTGGGGAGATTGTTCCTTGGTATGTGACTCCTCCATTGGTCCAATTAGTTTTTGATCTAGTGCTTTATTTATTGCAAATTTTGGCTGCTTAGGTGACCCTGTTCTTAAGCTTGCACGTCAAATTTATGTGGTTCCAAGTAGTTCTAATGCATGATATAGTCTCTAGGCACATGTAGGAGTAGTTGCTATCAATCTTGTTGAGTTTGGTTCACTTTTATTTGGAGTTACTAAAAATTTCAGAAATTTTCAGAGGAGGAAAATAATGAGGAGATTGTTGAGAGGCTCTTCCAGTCAAAGTTCAAAGGATAAGCAGAAGGAAGAGAATAAGAAGCCCAAATATAATCTTCCTTGCACTGCAGAAGTTCGGCCGTGTGAATGGCCTTGTAATGAGTTCTTGGAAGCCACCGGGATTTATGAAGACTTTTATTATTTGGTGGAAAATGCAGGCCTCACCGAATTCCTCCACGACCAGCGTGAACAGTATCTCTTGCTCACTAATATTTTCATGCAAAACTTCCATTTTCATGCTAAGAAATCACCACCTTCAGTGGAGTTTCGTTTATATGATGAGGTTAAGGAGATGGCGTTCTATGATTTTTGTCAAGTATGTAAGATACCCTTTGCTGGTAGTCTTGAGGAACCACATCGTAAAAATGTTGAGGGGTTTATTGATATGATAGCTGTAGGGGAAAGGAGGCAAGTTTCGGGGGCAAGAATTACTAGTATACATTTTCCTATTCTACGCTACTTTGCTATATTTGCTAGTAGATGCTTAATTGGCCGCGGGAACAGTGGGAATCTTAGTGCCTCTGATATTGTCGTTTTGCGCCATGCTATGTTTCGAGACACAACTTTTAGCTTGGGTGCTGTTGTTGCTAAACGGTTAAGTCTTAACCGTAGAAAGGGTCCTATCTTCGGAGGCATCTTTGCTTCATGCCTTGTTGAACACTGTTGAATACCTATTAGGCATCATGAGAAGGAAGAAAAGTTGTTGACCCCAGTGTTTCTAGATTATAAGAGTATGCTAGCACATGATTTTATCGTTAAAGACAAGAAGAAGTTGCTTAAGTATAAATTGAGGTTTGATGAAAAATATTATGAGGTTATTACCTTGCCTGCACCATCCCTGTTTGATCTACTTTCAGGCACATACCTTGTTTTGCTAGATGTCGTTTATAAATACAGAAGCCAGGAACAAGCTTCAGAGTCAGAGCCGGAACCACCACTTGACCCTTACCGACAGTCGGTTTATCGGTGGGATCCGGATGAGATTGCCAACCAGTGGCACCCAAAGGACGCTCCTCAGTACACCGGAGAAAGTAGCTTTGATCCATGTCAATAGACCAACTTAGGCCAAAAGCCTAAGCTTGGGGGAGTACGTATTTCTCACCGACATTAAATTCATGTTCACACACTTATTCCTGTTGTCGGTGCTCACACTCTTTCATTGTACTATCCATGCTAGTTTCAATTCTTTTCTTAGTCTTATTCTTGTGTGTTAAAAAAACCTTAAGAAAAACAAAAAAAAATAGTTGTAGCTTTTAGCTAGTTTACTTTCCTTGCATGTAGTAGTAGTGATTAAAAGAAAACCCAAAATTATTTCTCGTTCTTCTTTTTCTTATTGGGAGCTTTCCAATGTAAATAGTTTCTTTTCCTTTCTTTGGTGGTCAAGAGTAGAAGATCATGATGAAAATGTTTAGTGGCTCTCATATGCTTTATTGTTGATTTAACCTTGAGCCATATTACTTTGTCTTCTCTCTTGTTTTAAATGCTTGCAGATTCCAGCTTAGTCCAATGCACGTGCACTATTATTATTATCCACACCGTTTGGTCGTGCAAGTGAAAGGCAATAATGATGATATATGATGAATTGATTGAGATGAGAAAAGCTGGTATGAACTCGACCTCTCTTGTTTTTGTAAATATGATAGTTCATCGTTCCTGATTCAGCTATGAATGAAACATGCTTGTAATGACAATTAGAGATCACAGCTGCTCATGCCATGCTTAATTAGCTAAGAGATTATAATGGTCTATCTTGCATGCCAACATGATATTAAAATGGTTGTGATGTGGTATGATATCCTCATTTGAACGATTCAAGTGGTCTGACTTGGCACATGTTCACGCATGTAGTTGAAACAAATCAACATAGCCTCCACGATATTTATGTTCATGGTGATTTATATCCTACTCATGCTTGCATTCATTGTCGATTAATTTTAGTGCATGTTCATGACTGCCGTCCCTCTCTAGCTGGTCGCTTCCCAGTCCCTTTCTAGCCTTCACCTGTACTAAGCAGGAATACTGTTTGTGCATCCACTTCCATAAACCCCAAAGTTATTCCATATGAGTCCACCATACCTTCCTATATGCGGTATCTACTTTCCGTTCCAAGTAAATTTGTATGTGCCAAACTCTAAACCTTCCAATGAAATTATGTTTTGTATGCTCGAACATCTCATGTATCAACTAGGGTTGTCTATATCTTCTATGCTAGGTGGGTTATTCTCACTATGAGTGGACTCCGCTCATCATTCATGAGAAAATGGCTGGTAACCGGGATGCCCAGTCCCATGCTCAAATCATAATAATTAAACAAAACTCCCCCAGGGCTGTTGCTGGTTTGGACGGTACCTGTTGTTTCGGGCTAGCCGTGGGGTGTGCTTGTTGGTGGTTGGGGGAGTATAAACTTTACCATTCTGTTTGGGAACCGTCTATAATGTGTGTAGCATGGAAGATATCGAGATTCTTGGTTGCTATGTTGACAATGAGAGTATACCACTCAAAATATTATTCATCTCTACTTTAAAATCGAGCTCTGGCACCTCTACAAATCCCTGCTTCCCTCTGCGAAGGGTCTATCTATTTACTTTTATGCTGAGTCATCATTCTCTTATTAAAGAGCACCAGTTGGAGAGCACCGCTGTCATTTGCATGTATTGCTATTAATTTGCATTGAGTATGATTGTGACTGGATCTCTTTTACCATGAATTACGATGTCTAGTCAGTCCTTGATCTTTAAAGGTGCTCTGCATTTATGTTTTGCGGTCTCAGAAAGGGCTAGCGAGATACCATCTTGTTATATTATATTATGATTGTTTTGAGGAAGCATTGTCATTCGAGGTTTATTATTATTGCTCGCTAGTTGATTATGTCATTGATATGAACATACATGAGACCTGAAAATTATTGTGAATGTGGTTAGTTCATGATCTTTGCTGAAAACTTGAATGCTGGCTTCACATATTTACAACAACAAGAGCAAACAGAGTTTGTCAAAGTTTTTCTTTATCACTTTCAGTTTATTAACTGAATTGCTTGAGGACAAGCAAAGGTTTAAGCTTGGGGGAGTTGACACGTCTCCAACGTATCTACTTTTCCAAACACTTTTGCCCTTGTTTTGGACTCTAACTTGCATGCTTTGAATGGAACTAACCCGGACTAACGTTGTTTTCAGCAGAACTGCCATGGTGTTATTTTTGTGCAGAAATAAAAGTTCTCGGAATGACCTAAAATTCAACGGAGAAATATTTTGGAATATATAAAAAATATCTGCGGAAAGAACTAGACCAGGGGGCCCACACCCTGTCCACGAGGGAGGGGGCGCGCCCCCAGCCTCGTGGGCCCCCTGTTGCTCCACCGATGTATCCCCCAACTCCACATATTCACTTCCGGGGAGAAAAAAAATCAGAGAGGAAGAATTATCGCGTTTTACGATACGGAGCCGCCACCAAGCCCTAATCTCTCTCGGGAGGGCTAATCTGGTGTCCGTTCGGGGCTCCGGAGAGGGGAGATTGTCGCCCTCGTCATCATCAACCTTCCTCCATCACCAATTCCATGATGCTCACTGCCGTGTGTGAGTAATCCCATCGTAGGCTTGCTGGACGGTGATGGGTTGTGTCGTGGAATTAGCACGGCAGATGTCCGGATTAACGGACTTAGGTGTGGAGCCGCGCATCTATGTAGTAGCTTGAGAGGGGTTGAGCGGAATCGAGAGACGCAACGCAAGACAAAGATTTAGACAGCTTCGGGCCCCAAGAAACATCATCCAATAATAACCCTACATGATGTTTGAGGCTAGGTCTCATTATGATCCTCGTGGCGTCGCCGGTAAACCGGCTCTTGGTGTCTAACCCTAGAAACTTGTGAGAACTTGTCTAAAACTTGTCTGCTTGTAGCTTGTCCCTCTTTGGGGAGCCCTGCCCCTCCTTATATATGTTGAAGGGGCAGGTTACATGACTAGTCCTAGTAGGATTAGGATTACTCTATTACAAGGAGTCCTAGTCTTGCTTCCTTTGTAGGAGAATATTCCATATACTTTCTTCATAAACCGGCCCACCATAACGTGAACCGGCCTTCTGGGCCTTGGGCCTTGTTATCCGTGATCCGCCAACCGGGTTACCAGTGAGTGGTATTATTTAGGCAGGTTGCTTGTAAACCGTCTGGTTAATATGGATCGCCCGTGAATCATCAAGTGTAAACCGGGTCTCAAGTAAACCGCCAAGTCCGGCCGGGTCATATTTCCGGCCGGTTCATAGCGCGGGGTATATCCCCGACATTAGCCCCCAGTTTAGCTTGGATTTATCCATGGTAAACTTATGCTGCAAAATAACCACAAGAACAAATTTGATAGGTTGTGCTCTGGGTTAAGAATTCTTGTAAACCGGCATCTGACCATCCTTAAGTCCTTGTCCTTTCCTTCTTCTAGAAAATCCGGGTCAACAGACCAGCTTCATAATCAACTTGCTTGTAGAAAAAAATATTGCAAATAAAGAATACATTTGACTCGGCCTTCAATGCTCTGACTTGATAAAAATATTGGTCTTTAAATATTCAATCGATATCCAGCCGGTCTGGAAATGTAGAACTTGCCGGTTTATGATTACCACCATTGCCGGGCTATAAAAACTGATGATTCCAGGTCATGACTGTTTATAGACGCCGGGTTATGATTGTTTCCAACACCGGGTCACACAATTAATCTTCCTGATTTACCCAAAACTGAGAATTTGAAGATGTTCCTCCTTTATATGCATATTACCTGTAGCCCCCAAGTCTTAAGAGGAGAACATAGTGATAGCTTAAGACTTGTTTCAATATAAAAATTGCAATCTTGAAGAAATCCAGATTGTTCATCCCAACCACTATGAAACTGAATATTCCATATTATGTAGCCCCCAAGTGCCGGGTCATTATGCAATAATGAGCAGGGAATTTGAAAATATGATCATGTAAACTTGAACAGCAACATGTAGCCCCCAAGTGCCGGGTCATTATGCAATAATGAGCAGTGACTTTGTAGATATAATCATTGAAAATAACATTATATAATGTAACTTCCATCGTGGGGTTTGAACCCACGTTCACAATGTTAAGAGCTTTGTGCTTTACCAACTGAGAAGTGGACCCTTCAATATAATGGATTAATACTTGTGTACCTTGAATTGTTGACAGGAGCGATTGGTAGCCCCCAAGGGCCGGCTCAATATGATGTGATGAGTCGGGTCTTCAATAAGGCCAGTAAAAGACTTTGCATTAGCCCCCAAGTGTCATGGTGCATGCTTGCAGCGACATGAGACTTGTGTATTTGATGTAATCTCAACTTGAATAATGTAGCCCCCAAGTGCCGGGTTGTAAGCCTGCAGCAACTCGGGACTATTCCTTCCATTGTAGAATAAATCATACCCATCGATGAAATAATATCCATTGCGGTTTAAAGCGACTTTGAAAACCTCAATCATAATATTGATAACCATAATAAAAATCCAGCCATGTTGGCTATTAAAGATTTGAATAATATAATCCGGTTTGAAAACCGGTTCCAGTGATATTTGATCACAACCAGGCCGGGTTAATAAACACCGGTCATTATTTTATCTCATACTGGCGACTTATAGTCAAAAGCCAAGCCGGTTTAATAAACATCGGTCATTATCTTATCCCATACTGGCGACTTATAGTCAAAAGCCAGGCCGGTTTAATAACACCGGTCATTATAACTGATCATGTACTGCCAACTTGTAATCGAGCTAGTTTTTTAGGGTTTGATCCCTAGTATCCACTATGTTCTAAGATTGACGTTGCTATGACTTTGCTATGCTTAATGCTTGTCACTAGGGCCCGAGTGCCATGATTTCAGATCTGAACCTATTATGTTTTCATGAATATATGTGTGTTCTTGATCCTATCTTACAAGTCAATAGTCACCTACTATGTGTTATGATCCGGCAACCCCGAAGTGACAATAGTCGGGACCACTCCCGATGATGACCGTAGTTTGAGGAGTTCATGTATTCACTATGTGTCAAAGCTTTAGTCCGGTATTCTATTAAAAGGAGGCCTTAATATCCCTTAGTTTCCACTAGGACCCCGCTGCCATGGGAGGGTAGGACAAAAGATGGCATGCAAGTTCTTTTCCATAAGCATGTATGACTATATTCGGAATACATGCCTACATTACATTGATGAACTGGAGCTAGTTCTGTGTCACCCTATGTTATAACTATTACATGAGGAATCGCATCCGACATAATTATCCATCACCGATCCAATGCCTACGAGCTTTTCACATATTGCTTGTTGTTTATTTAATTTTCCGATGCTACTGTTACAATCACTAGAAAAACACTACCGTTACTTTTGCTACCGTTACCATTACTTCCATATTACCTTGCTACTAAACTACCTTGCTGCAGATACTAAGTTTCTAGGTGTGGTTGAATTGACAACTCAGCTGCTAATACTTAAGAGTATTCTTTGGCTCCCTTGTGTCAAATCAATAAATTTGGGTTGAATACTTTACCCTCGAAAACTGTTGCGATCCCCTACACTTGTCGGTTAACATGGGTCACCGGCTCTGGATGCTTCGTTCTACCGGTCTATCGTCGATGCTCTCTAGTACCTTACTCTTACATGTCCGGAGCTCCAGTATGCTGTTCAACGGGTGTGCCTACATATGCATGCTACACGTGATGCGCACTAGACTTCGGTGAAGCAGATTCTTTGCTACACCTGAGGCACAATGGATCTCGGGCTCTCACTTCAGGCCTCAACCGCCATGGACATTACAGCCTACTATGATATTGACTGGGCTTGCTGCCCTAACATGCATTGTTCCACTTCGGGATACTGCATTTATCTTGGGCCCTGTCTTATCTCTCGGTCATCCAAGAGGCAGCCCACCGTCTCTCGCTCCAGTGCTGAGGCGGAATATCATGCGGTGGCTCACGTGATCGCCGAGTGTTCGTGGCTCCGCCAGCTAGTTCATGAGCTTTCGTGTCCTGTTGACAAGGCCACCATGGTGTACCGTGACAACCTCTTCGCCATCTACCTCTCCGCTAATTCGGTTCATCATCGCCGCACCAAGCACATCGAGCTTGATATTCATTTTGTTCAGGAACATGTGGCTCTTGGTCATATGCTTGTTCAACATGTACCCACCTCCCAACAATTTGTGGACATCATGACCAAGGGACTACCTACAACATCCTTCGAGGAGTTTTGTTCCGGCCTTACTAGAATAGCCCTATACGCCGAGTGCCACGGACACTCGGCAAAGGGCCAATAACCACCGACAAACCCTTTGCCGAGAGTTGCACCCGGCAAAGGCCACCAGGCGTACACCTCTTAGGCAAACATGAAATTGCCGAGAGCCAGGACACGAGCACTCGACAAAGAGTTTCCCAAGAGCCAAACAGTACCACTCGGCAATATAAAGTGACTTCACATCGGCTGGTTCCGCCAGCTCTTTGCCGAGAGTGACGCTCGACAAAACGGCCACAGCCCAACTGCTAGCGCATGCCACTTTGATGAGAACAGCTCTTGGTTAAGATCCATTCCGAGACCACTTTCGATCCTTTCCCCTCAGTTCCCTACCGCAAAAATACATATACAATACACAAACATGCATTTCAAGTCTCAGTGTCTAACAACAAACTCCAACAAACTCACATAACCATTATATAAAATAGTTCACACGTACTTCATTTGAAATCACAAGGTAGATCTTTAGTACAAATGCCTACTTACTAAACAATAAACTGGTCAATGCATGTCTACATGCGACCACATGATAAAAGCAACACAACAATTATCACAAACTAAAGAAGAATTATCAAGTTCTTCCATCCAGTGAACTCGATAAGCCATTTATGGCTAGCACATCCACTGAAGCCACTAATTCAGATTTTCTCTTCTGCCTAAGCACATACTGATTGTAATGATACTCTGCTTTCTCTCTGCTATTGAACGAGTCATGGGAGCTGCCTTCATAGCGAAGCACTTGTTCGTTGCATTCAGACCATGAATTGTAGACTCCTGGACATCTACCTCTGTACACCACATACCACTTCATCTACAAAGATAGAGAAGAAGAGGCAGAGAAGGAATGCAAGGTTAAAAATATCATATCATACATAATCCACGTAAGCGTTCATCACTCATACAATCAAAAGCTTTGCAAACAACAATCTAAGTCCATATCAGCACCTACATGACTATATCACTAAATCAACGCCAAACTATCTAGGTGGACTACTCGGAGGTGTAGTCGGTGAAACCGGTGATCGTGGAGCCAGAGCACGTCGGGGCTTCCCCCACAGTGGAGGACTAACCGTCGTCGGGAATGTACATGGGTGGACTCAATGGCATCGAGTCGTCACTCTCCTTACATGGTGGGGCCTTCTTCTCCTTAGATGGTGGATTCTTCTTGGCCAGATCCTCAAAATACTTTATTAGGATCAGCTGCGGGTGCTTCTCAATGAGCGCCGCCAAGCGGTCCTCGGCGAGCTTCTCCTTGGCCGCGGAGTCAACCCTAATGGAAGATGCGTCGTTGGAGGAAGCCATAGTCGCGAAATCGATCAGTGCTAACACCTTTCATCACACAATGAAAAATAGCATAAGAATCAAACAACAAAGATTACTTCTCAGCAAATTAATCATGATGGACACTCTCTCATGGATATTTTGACTTTCGGTGATGGTCGAGCTGGGCTAGTCCATCGTGCGTGAAAAATGTATATCACAGGACGAACTAGCCCAGATTGACTGCCATCGGCAAAAGATGTTTTTCTTTCTCCAAGAATAACTCTCATGTCTCTCACGTACATCTGGTGGAACCCTCTCCGATGGCGGTATATATGGTGGACACTCTCTCACATGATATATCGACTTTCGGTGATGGTCGAGCTGGGCGAGTCCATCATACATGAAAATGTATATCACAGGACGAACTAGCCCATATCGAGCGCCATTGACAAAAGACGATTTTCTTTCTCCAAGAACAACTCTCATCTCTCACATGTATATATGGTGGAACTCTCGCTGGTGGTGGTATATATGGTGGACACTCTCTCCCAGGATATTTCGACTTTCGGTGATGGTCAAGCTGGCCGAGTCCATCGTGCGTGACAAATGTATGTCACAAGAAGAACTCGCCCAGATTGACCACCTTCGTTAAAAGTCGTTTTTCTTCCTTCAAAAACAACTCTCATCGTCAAATATGACCAGGGCGAGCTCCATAGCATCCATACAAACAACATGAACTAATAGATGCAAACAACAACAAAACTAAAAAAAATCAACAATCATCTATGCATTATCAACAATTATCTATACAACATTATGAACAATTATCTACATTCATCCATCCTTCTTTGCATCCATCTATGCATTCATGCATACATACACATATTGATGCACACAAAAAACTACAAAAAATTCATGCATCAATACATACATATATAAATTCATACATCCATGCATCCATACAAAAATTCATGCATCCATTACCACAAAAAAGCCCATCCATCAATTCACACATTAATACATACATATATACATTCATACATCCATGCATCCATACAAAATCGGGGAGGGGGAGACGAAGCTCACCTTGGG
>LR738715.1:72013205-72034441 GCA_902687465.1 Secale cereale | reverse complement strand
CCGGCGGGGTTGGTGGGGCGTAGGCAGGTTGGAGGGTGTCGGCGGGGTGGGAGGGCGCCGGCGAGGTGGGGGAGCACCGGCGGCCTGCAAGGGGCCAACCGAGGTGGGCAGGGGAAGGGGGGCACCGACGAGGTGGTAGGGGGCGCGTGGGTGGGGTGGGGTGGGAGAAAGAGAGACAAGTGAGAGAGAAGAAGGGAACACATGGGTGGAGTTTAAGTGTTCGTCCACCTTTACCGAGAGTCTGTCGGTGCGGCTCTCAGAAAAGGTACAAACCATAGATCTAGGGTTTACACCATTTTCGAGAGCAGCTCTTGGAAATTTCACAAAAACCAAGAGCGACACTTGGAAATGACAGTCTTCCCTTGTCCGTGCACGGCCTAGGCATGCGACGAAGACATCACAACGGATGTCCCATGCCACTACCGGGCATGATCTCATGTTCCGCTTTGCTGATCTCCAATTTTGATACGTCTCCAACGTATCTATAATTTTTTATTGTTCCATGCTATTATATATTCTGTTTTGGATGTTTAATGGGCTTTATTATACACTTTTATATTATTTTTGGGACTAACCTACTAACCCAAGGCCAAGTGCAAATTGCTGTCTTTGCCTATTTCAGTGTTTTGCAGAAAAGGAATATCAAACGGAGTCCAAACGGAATGAAACCTTCGGGAGACTTATTTTTCGAACCGTATCTACACAGAAGACTTGGAGTACACGCGAGGGAACGAAAGAGGCGGTCACGAGGGTGCAGGGTGCGCCCCCACCCTCGTGCGCCCCCTCTGGCTCCCCCGATGACTCCTCTTTTGTACTCCTGGGAGTATGTACTCCCATCCTCAATATACCTCATATACGCATTAATTATACCTATTTATCATTTTCAATATACTTCATTAAATATTCTAAGATACCCCAATACGAGTTTTGTTGAAAAAATATCATCTGCGACGTCCTTTTTGTAATATACTTTTTTCACGTACAAACACATCAGTATATACATAAACATTTAAAATATGTAGACCCGCGTGAATTTTTTCATGAAAATCATTTTGGGGTATCTAATAATTACTAATGAAGTATATTAAAAATAATAAAGTGGTATAAAAGATTCATCTATATGGTATATGATGAGCGGGAGTACGTACTCCCAAGAGTACACAACCATTTTCCTATATATATATATATATATATATATATATATATATATATATATATATATATATATATATATATATATATATATATATATATATATACCTTATACCCTAAAAACATCAAGGCAACAGAAAAAACCCTAATTCCACCGCCGCAACCTTCTGTTCCCGTGAGATCCCATCTTGGGGCCTGTTCCGGAGCTCCGCCGGAGGGGGGATCGATCACGGAGTGCTTCTACATCAACACCATAGCCTCACCGATGAGTTGTGAGTAGTTTACCACAGACCTTCGGGTCCATAGTTATTAGCTAGATGGCTTCTTCTCTCTTTTTGGATCTCAATACAAAGTTCTCCTCGATCTTCGAGGAGATCTATTTGATGTAATCTTTTTGCGGTGTGTTTGTCAAGATCCGATGAATTGTGGGTTTATGATCAAGATTATCTATGAACAATATTTGATTCTTTTCTGAAATCTTTTATGTATGATTATAATATCCTTACAAGTCTCTTCGAATTATTGGTTTGGTTTGGCCTACTAGATTTATAGTTCTTCCAATGGGAGAAGTGCTTGGCTTTGGGTTCAATCTTGCGGTGTCCTTTCCTAGTGACAGTAGGGGCAGCAAGGCACGTATTGTATTGTTGCCACCTAGGATAAAAAGATGGGGTTTATATCATATTGCTTGAGTTTATCCCTCTACATCATGTCATCTTGCTTAAGGCGTTACTTTGTTCTTATGAACTTAATACTCTAGATGCACGCTGGATAGCGGTCGATGTGTGGAGTAATAGTAGTAGATGCAGAATCGTTTCGGTCTACTTGTTACGGACGTGATGCCTATATATAATGATCATAGTTCTTCCAATGGGTGAAGTGCTTGGCTTTGGGTTCAATCTTGCGGTGTCCTTTCCTAGTGACAGTAGGGCAGCAAGGCACGTATTGTATTGTTGCCACCGAGGATAAAAAGATGGGGTTTATACCATATTGCTTGAGTTTATCCCTCTACATCATGTCATCTTGCTTAAGGCGTTACTCTGTTCTTATGAACTTAATACTCTAGATGCATGCTGGATAGCGGTCGATGTGTGGAGTAATAGTAGTAGATGCAGAATCATTTCGGTCTACTTGTTACGGACGTGATGCCTATATATAATGATCATTCCTAGATATTCTCATAACTATGCACTTTCCTATCAATTGCTCGACAATAATTTGTTCACCCACCATAGAATTCTGCTATCATGAGAGAAGCCACTAGTGGAACCTATGGCCCCTGGGTCTATCTTTATCATATTACTTCCCCGTCAACTAGCCAATTTCTGTTGCCGTTGCTTATTTGCTTTCTTTAATTTCCGTTCTTATACCAAAAATATTATCCTATCCTATCTATCAGATCTCACTCTCGTAAGTGACCATGAAGGGATTGACAACCCCTTATCGCGTTGGCTACGAGGTTCTTATTTGTTTGTGCAGGTGCGAGGGACTCGCGCATGGTCTCCTACTGGATTGATACCTTGGTTCTCAAAAACTGAGGGAAATACTTACGCTATTGTGCTGCATCACCCTTTCCTCTTCAAGGGATTCTTTACTTTCTGTTCTTATACCAAAAATACCAAAAATATTATCCTATCCTATCTATCAGATCCCACTCTCGTAAGTGACCATGAAGGGATTGACAACCCCTTATCGCGTTGGCTGCGAGGTTCTTATTTGTTTGTGCTGGTACGAGGGACTCGTGCGTGGTCTCCTACTGGATTTGATACCTTGGTTCTCAAAACCGAGGGAAATACTTACGCTACTGTGCTGCATCACCCTTTCCTCTTCGAGGGAATACAACGCAAGCTCGAGAAGTAGCAAATTTCCAGCGATGAAACCCTAGCAGAGGAATAAATTTCTCGAATATTCCACATGTGCCCAAAAATGTGGGGTGGGTGGGGTGTGGCGCATGTTATGCGGTTGCCCCTTTTAGAGCACGAGAAGTTTCGAGGCCAATGAAGCAACATGATCCGATCTTCCTGCACAAACCAGACATGTTTCCTCTCGATACCCAGAGACTAGCTCGGAGACGGTGCGGTTTACAAGCGGCCTCAGCGGAAGCTTTCTCGAAACGCGCCCAAACTTTTACCACACCCTACAGGGGCCATGTGATGACACCGTGCTAGATGCCGAGCAATGCTATCATCGTACAATTTTTCGAGGATTTCGATGCCTGCCTCGTCTGTGGCAGGGCATGCCCCTCCCTCGTCTGTGGAAGGGCTAGGCATGCCATGATGACATCACAAAGGATAACCCATGGCGCTAACGGGCATGATGTCATGTGCCGCCTTGCTGATCTGCAATTTCCGGCAATGACACCCTAGTAGAGGGATAAATTTCTCGAATATTGCACGCGTGCCCAAAAAATGCGGGGGTGTGGAACGTGTCATCTGGCTGCCCTCTTTTAGAGCACGAGAAGTTTCGAGGCGAACGGAGCAACATGACCTGTGATGTCTACTATGCAACCTTCTTCTTGTAGACGTTGTTCGGCCTCCAAGTGCAGAGGTTTGTAGGTCAATAGCAAATTTCCCTCAAGTGGATGACCTAAGGTTTATCAATCCATGGGAGGCGTAGGATGAAGATGGTCTCTCTCAAACAACCCTGCAACCAAATAACAAAGAGTCTCTTGTGTCCCCAACACACCCAATACAATGATAAATTGTATAGGTGCACTAGTTCGGCGAAGTGATGGTGATACAAGTGCAATATGGATTGTAGATATAGGTTTTTGTAATCTGAAATTATAAAAAGAGAAAGGTAACTAATGATAAAAGTGAGCACAAACGGTATTGCAATGCTTTGAAACAAGGCCTGGGGTTCATACTTTCACTAGTGCAAGTTCTCTCAACAATAATAACATAACTGGATCATATAACTATCCCTTAACATGCAACAAAGAGTCACTCCAAAGTAACTAATAGCGGAGAACAAACAAAGAGATTATTGTAGGGTACGAAACCACCTCAAAGTTATTCTTTCTGATCGATCTATTCAAGAGTCCGTAGTAAAATAACACGAAGCTATTCTTTCCGTTCGATCTATCATAGAGTTCGTACTAGAATATCACCTTAAGACACACATCAACCAAAACCCTAATGTCACCTAGATACTCCATTGTCACCTCAAGTATCCATGGGCATGATTATATGATATGCATCACACAATCTCATATTCATCTATTCAACCAACTGAAAGAACTTCAAAGAGTGCCCCAAAGTTTCTACCGGAGAGTCAAGATGAAAACGTGTGCCAGCTGATACGTCTCCAATGTATCTATAATTTTTATTGTTCCATGCTATTATATTATCCTTCTAGGATGTTTTATGGGCTTTTATATATACTTTTATATGATTTTTGGGACTAACCTATTAACCCAGAGCCAAGTGCCACTTTCTGTTTTCCCCTTGTTTTAGAGTATCACAGAAAAGGAATATCAAACGGAGCCCAATTGACTTGAAACTCAACGAAGGTTATTTTTGGACCAGAAGAAGCCCATGAAGTGTCGGAGGGGGATCAGAAGGTTCCCGAGCTGCCCACGAGAGTAGGGGGCGCCCCCCTTGGGCGCGCCCCCTGCCTCGTGGACAGCCCGGAGAACCCCTTTACTTGTCCCCGACTCCAACACCTCCTATATATACTGAAACCTCCGAAAAATAACATAGACCGAGAGTTCCGCCGCCGAAAGCCTCTGTTGCCACCAAAAACCAATCTAGACCCGTTCCGGCACCCTGCCGGAGGGGGAATCCCTCTCCGGTGGCCATCTTCATCATCCCGGCGCTATCCATGACGAGGAGGGAGTAGTTCACCCTCGGGGCTGAGGGTATGTACCAGTAGCTATGTGTTTGATCTCTCTCTCTCTCTCTCTCTCTCTCTCTCTCTCTCTCTCTCTCTCTCGTGTTCTTGAGATGGCACGATCTTGATGTATCGCGAGCTTTGCTATTATAGTTGGATCTTATGTTGTTTCTCCCCCTATATCTTCTTGTAATGGATTGAGTTTTCCCTTTGAAGTTATCTTATCGGATTGAGTATTTAAGGATTCGAGAACACTTGATGTATGTCTTGCGGGGGATACCCGTGGTGACAATGGGGTATTCTATTGATTCACTTGATGTATGTTTTGGTGATCAACTTGTGGGTTCAGTGACCTTGGGAATCTATGCATAGGGTTTAACACACGTTTTCGTATGGACTCTCCGGTAGAGACTTTGGGGCACTCTTTGAAGCACTTCGTGTTGGTTGAATAGATGAATCTGAGATTGTGTGATGCATATCGTACAATCATGCCCACGGATACTTGAGGTGACAATGGAGTATCTAGGTGACATTAGGGTTTTGGTTCATTTGTATCTTAAGGTGTTATTCTAGTACGAACTCTAAGATAAAATCGAACGGAGAGAATAGCTTCGTGCTATTTTACTACGGACTCTTGAATAGATCAATCAAAAAGAATAACTTTGAGGTGGTTTCGTACCCTACAATAATCTCTTTGTTTGTTCTCCGCTATTAGTTACTTTGGAGTGACTCTTTGTTGCATGTTGAGGGATAGTTATATGATCCAGTTATGTTATTATTGTTGAGAGAACTTGCACTAGTGAAAGTATGAACCCTAGGCCTTGTTTCCTAGCATTGCAATACCGTTTACGCTCACTTTTATCATTAGTTACTTTGCTGTTTCTATATTTTCAGATTACAAAAACCTATATCTACCATCCATATTGCACTTGTATCACCATCTCTTCGCTGAACTAGTGCACATATACAATTTATCATTGTATTGGGTGTGTTGGAGACACAAGAGACTCCTTGTTATTTGGTTGCAGGGTTGTTTGAGAGAGACCATCTTCATCCTACGCCTCCCACGGATTGATAAACCTTAGGTCATCCACTTGAGGGAAATTTGCTACTTTCCTACAAACCTCTCCTTGGAGGCCCAACAACTTCTACAAGAAGAAGTTTGTGTAGCAAACATCACCAACCCTATGCATAAGTTCACAAGATCACTAAACCCGCAAGTTGATCACCAAAACATACATCAAGTGGATCATGTGATATCCCATTGTCACCACACATAAGCACATGCAAGACATACATCAAGTGTTCTCAAATCCTTAAAGACTCAATCCAATAAGATAACTACACAGGGAAAACTCAATCCATTAAAAGGAAGTAGAGGGGGAGAAACATCATAAGATCCAACTATAGTAGCAAAGCTCGCGATACATCAAGATCGTGCCATCTCAAGAACACGAGAGAGGGTGATCAAACACATAGCTACTGGTACATACCCTCAGCCCCGAGGGTGAACTACTCCCTCCTCGTCATGGAGAGCGCTGGGATGATGAAGATGGCCACCGGAGAGGGATTCCCCCCCCCCTCCGACTGGGTGCCAGAACGGGTCTAGATTGGTTTTCGGTGGTAACAAAGGCTTTCGGCGGTGGAACTCCCGATCTAGGTTATTTTCTGGAGGTTTCTGTATATATAAGGGGTGTTGGAGTCGGGAACAAGTAAGGGGGGTCCTCGGGCTATCCACGAGATAGGGGGGCGCACCCAGGGGGGTGGGCGCCCCCCCCCTTGTGGGAAGCCCGAGACTCCCCTAGTCCATCTCCGGTACTCCTTGGGCTTCTTCTGGTCCAAAAGCATCCTCCGTTGAGTTTCAGGTCAATTGGGCTCCGTTTGGTATTCTTTTTCTCCGATACTGTAAAACAAGAGAAAAACAGAAACTGGCATTGGGCTCTGGGTAAATAGGTTAGTCCTAAAAATCATATAAAAGTGTATATAAAAGCCCATAAAACATCCTAGAAGGATAATATAATAGCATGGAACAATAAAAAATTATAGATACATTGGAGACGTATCAAGCATCCCCAAGCTTAATTCCTGCTCGTCCTCGAGTAGGTAAATGATAAAAACAGAATTTTTGATGTGGAATGCTACCCAACATAATTCTCAATGTAATTTTATTTATTGTGGCATGAATGTTCAGATCCGAAAGATTCAAGGCAAAAGTTTAATATTGACACAAGAATAATAATACTTCAAGCATACTAACAAAGCAATCATGTCTTCACAAAATAACATGGCCAAAGAAAGTTCATCCCTACAAAATCATATAGTTTGGCTATGCTCCATCTTCGTCACACATAATATTCAAATCATGCACAACCCCGGTTTCAGCCAAGCAATTGTTTCATACTTACATTTTTTAAAAAAAAATCGACTTTCACGTGATACATGAGCGTGAGCCATGGACATAGCACTATAGGTGGAATAGAGTGGTGGTTGTGGAGAAGACAAAAAGGAGGAAGATGGTCTCACATCAACTAGGCGTATTAATGGGCTATGGAGATGCCCATCAATAGATATCAATGTGAGTGAGTAGGGATTGCCATGCAACGGATGCACTAGAGCTATAAATGTATGAAAGCTCAACAAAAGAAACTAAGTGGGTGTGCATCCAACTTGCTTGCTCACGAAGACCCAGGGCATTTGAGGAAGCCCATCATTGGAATATACAAGCCAAGTTCTATAATGAAAATTCCCACTAGTATATGAAAGTGACAAAACAAGAGACTCTCTATCATGAAGATCATGGTGCTACTCTGAAGCACAAGTGTGGGAAAAGATAGTAGCATTGTCCCTTTTTTCTTTTCCTTTTTTTGGGCCTTTCTTTTTTTCTTTGGCCTTTCCTTTTTTTCTTTTTCTTTTCTTTGGGACAATGCTCTAATAGTGATGATCATCACACTTATATTGATTTACAAGTCGATATTACAACTCGATACTAGAACAAAGTATGACTCTATATGAATGCCTCCGGCGGTGTACCGGGATGTGCAATGAACCAAGAGTGACATGTATGAAAAATTATGCATGGTGGCTTAGCCAAAAATACGATGTCAACTACATGATCATGCATGGCAATATGGCAATGATGAAGCATGTCATAATAAATGGGACGGTGGAAAGTTGCATGGCAATATATCTCGGAATGGCTATGGAAATGCCATGATAGGTAGGTATGGTGGCTGTTTTGAGGAAGGTATATGGTGGGTGTATGGTACCGGCGAAAGTTGCGCGGTACAAGAGAGGCTGGAAATGGTGGAAGGGTGACAGTGCGTATGATCCATGGACTCAACATTAGTCATAAAGAACTCACATACTTATTGCAAAAATCTACAAGTCATCAAAACAAAGTACTACACGCATGCTCCTAGGGGAAGGCTTGGTAGGAGTTAACCATCGCGCGATCCCGACCTCCACACAAAGGATGACACTCAATGAAATACCTCATGCTTCAAATTTTTCACACAACGGTTACCATACGTGCATGCTACGGGACTTGCAAACCTCAACACAAGTATTTCTGAAATTCACAACTACTCTACTATCATGACTCTAATATCACCATCCTCATATCTCAGAACAATTATCAAGTATCAAACTTCTCATAATATTCAATGCTCTTTATATGAAAGTTTTTATTATATCCATCTAGGATGCCCATCATATTAGGACTAAATTCATAACCAAAGCAAATTACCATGCTATCCTAAAAGATCTCAAAAGATATAATTGAAGCATGAGAGTTCATCTATTTCTTCAAAATAAAACCACCGCCGTGCTCTAAAAAGATATTAGTGAAGCACTAGAGCAAATGATAAACTACTCCGAAAGATATAAGTGAAGATCAATGAGTAGTTGAATAATTATGTAACTATTGAAGACTCTCTGACATTTAAGAATTTCAGATCTTGGGATATTATTCAAACATCAAGCAAAACAAAATAAAATAAATTGACGCTCCAAGCAAAACACATATCATGTGCTGAATAAAAATATAGCCCCAAGTAAAGTTACTGATAGACGAAGATGAAAGAGGGGATGCCTTCACGGGGAATCCCCAAGCTTAGGCTCTTGGTTGTCCTTGAATATTACCTTGGGGTGCCTTGGGCATCCCCAAGCTTAGGCTCTTGCCACTCCTTATTCCATAGTCCATCGAATCTTTACCCAAAACTTGAAAACTTCACAACACAAAACTCAACAGAAAACTCGTAAGCTCCGTTAGTATAAGAAAATAAAACCACCACTTAGGTACTGTTGTGAACTCATTCCAAATTCATATTGGTGTAATATCTACTGTATTACAACTTATCTATGGTTCATACCCTCCGATACTACTCATAGATTCATCAAAATAAGCAAACACCACATAGAAAACAGAATCTGTCAAAAACAGAACAGTCTGTAGCAATCTGTAACTTTCGAATACTTCTGTAACTCTAAACATTCTGAAATAAATTGCTGGGCATGAGTAATTTGTATATTAATGATCTGCAAAAAGAATCAACTTAAAAGCACTCTCCAGAAAAACATGGCAGCTAATCTCGTGAGAGCAAATGTTTCTGTTTTTTACAGCAAGATCGCAAAGACTTCACCCAAGTCTTCCCAAAGGTTCTACTTGGCACTTTATTGAAACAAAAAGCTATAAAACATAAATACTACAGTAGGTTAATCATGTGAACACACAAAAACAGTAGGGGTAAATATTGGGTTGTCTCCCAACAAGCGCTTTTCTTTAATGCATTTTTAGCTAGGCATGATGATGACAATGATGCTCACATAAAAGATAAGAGTTGAAATATAAAGAGAGCATCATGAAGAATATGACTAGCACATTTAAGTCTAACCCACTTCCTATGCATAGGGATTTTGTGAGCAAATAACTTATGGGAACAAGAATCAACTAGCATAGGAAAGCAAAACAAGCATGGCTTCAAGATTTTCAACACATAGAGAGGAAACTTGATATTATTGCAATTCCTAGAAAACTACATTCCTCCCTCATAATAATTTTCAGTAGCATCATGAATGAATTCAACAATATAACCAGCACATGAAGCATTTTTTTCATGATCTCCAAGCATATAAAATTTACTACTCTCCACATAAGAATTTTTTTTCTCATTCGGAATAGTGGGAGTATCATAAGAAACTTGAATACTATAGATTGTTTCCACATTAAAAGGGTAATGTTCAGAAAAAGGGTAATCATAATCATGACAAGTTATATAAATATAATCATCACTACTTTTTATAGCATAAGTGTCATCACAATAATCATCATAAGTAGGAGGCATGCTTTCATCATAATAAATTTGCTCACCAAAACTTGGGGGACTAAAAATATCATCTTCATCAAACATAGCATCCCCAAGCTTGGGACAAACATTAATTGCAGCAAATAAATTCTCAAACATGTCATTCTCATCAAACATAGCATCCCCAAGCTTGGGCCTTTTCATATCATAAGCATAATCACTCTCATCAATAATAGTATGGATAGCACCGATAGTATAGCAATTATCATCATCACAATGAGTAATAGGAACAACATCATTTGCGAGGGATACCTTTTTATCTTTGCTTCTCCATCTTTTGTTTTTCTTCTTCACATAATGTATGGGTTTAATCCTCTTTTTGGAGCTCCTTATTAAGGAGATTGGTTGAATAGAAGGCTCCTCCTCGTTACCTGATTCATCATAAGAAATAATAGGAGGATATTGGGAAGTCTCTTCCCTTTCATTAGTATTCTCTTCATCTTCAATTTGTTTTCTTGTCTTTATGTAATTTGCAATATAAGGATTTTCAATACAATTCACCGCATAATACATAAATATTTCTTCTAGATCAAAATCAAGAACTCTCTCAAGGGCAAATTCTGGAATATTCTTAGTTATACGTTTCATTTCTTCATAACCCAAAAGAAAACTAAGTTCATTATGATGTGCAAGGGAAATCAAGTCATCACAATTTTTTGACACGATTCAATCATGAAACAATTTGCATTAGATATTTAAATGACCATGTTCATTGCAAAGTTCACATGGATGGCTAAGAAAATTTAAATTTTCAGCACAAACATCTAGCCTTTCTTGCAACCATTTAGTTTCTAAATACTTATGCCTCTTGGAGAATCTATCTTCCCTATTTGGTGTGTACTTGCAAACTCTATGCACTCCACAAAAAATGACATGCTTATATGAGATATTTTCATTGAGAGGCAATTTTCTATGCATGGTGGTAGCTACGCACGCATGGTGGCAACTCCACACTCTTTATTATAAGTTCCTTTTTTCTGATATATGAGGTGTCGGATTTCTTATAGCATTGGCACAAGTGCATTTTTGTTATATAGAAATGACTTTTTCTCACTTCTCTTTGTCTTTTTATTATCTTTTGGACACAGGTGCCTTTTTGTTGTGTAGAAAGGGGATTTACTCACTTCTCTCATTCATTTTGCTTGCCTTTTTGGCATAATTGCATGTTTGCTTGCCTAGCTAGTTCAAAGTCACGATATTTTCGTTATAGAGTTATTTTGTATAGTCCAAAATAATTTATCAAAATAATTAGAGATAAAAATTGGGGCCGTGCATAGCTACCACCATGGGTAGCAAATTATTTCTGTATTTTCATTATGACTAGTGCAATCATCATTAGTACTATGGATATTCAAGGAGCTCGTACTAACAACATTGCAATCATGCTCATCATTCAAAGATTTAGTGCCAAGCATTTTAATGCATTCTTCTTCTAGTACCTGGGCATAGTTTTCCTTTCCATCATTTTCACGAAAGATATTAAAAAGATGAAGCATATGAGGTAACCTCAATTCCATTTTTTGTAGTTTTCTTTTATAAACTAAACTAGTGATAAAACAAGAAACTAAAATATTCGATTGCAAGATCTAAAGTTATACCTTCAAGCACTCACCTCCCCAGCAATGGCGCCAGAAATTAGCTTGATGTCTACTACGCAACCTTCTTCTTGTAGACATTGTTGGGCCTCCAAGTGTAGAGGTTTGTAGGACAGTAGCAAATTTCCATCAAGTGGATGACCTAAGGTTTATCAATCCGTAGGAGGCATAGGATGAAGATGGTCTCTCTCAAACAACCCTGCAACCAAATAACAAAGAGTCTCTTGTGTCCCCAACACACCCAATACAATGGTAAATTGTATAGGTGCACTAGTTTGGCGAAGAGATGGTGATACAGTGCAATATGGATGGTTGATACGTTTCCAACGTATCTATAATTTTTGATTGTTCCATGCTATTATATATTCTGTTTTGGATGTTTAATGGGCTTTATTATACACTTTTATGTTATTTTTGGGACTAATCTACTAACCCAAGGCCCAGTGCAAATTGTTTTTTTCCTATTTCAGTGTTTCGTAGAAAAGGAATATCAAACAGAGTCCGAATGGAATGAAACCTTTGGGAGAGTTATATTTTTGGAACGATATCAACACAGAAGAGTTGGAGTACACGCCAAGAAGCGAGAGAGGCGGCCACGAGGGCAGACGCGTGCCCAGGGGGGTAGGCGCACCCCCACCCTTATGGGACCCCTGTGGTTCCCCTGACGTGCCTCTTCAGCCTATATATACTCCCATACCCTGAAAACATCGAGGACGTCCACGAAACCCTAATTCCACCGCCGTAATCTTCTGTACCCGTGAGATCCCATCTTGGGGCCTGTTCCAGAGCTCCACCGGAGTGGGCATCGATCACGGAGGGCTTCTACATCAACACCATAGCCTCTCCGATGAGTTTTGAGTAGTTTACCATAGACCTTCAGGTCCATAGTTATTAGCTAGATGGCTTCTTCTCTCTCTTTGGATCTCAATACAAAGTTCTCCTCGCTCTTCGAGGAGATCTATTCGATGTAATCTTTTAGCGGTGTGTTTGTCGAGATTCGATGAATTGTGGGTTTACGATCAAGATTATCTATGAACAATATTGGATTCTTTTCAGAAATCTGTTATGTATGATTTAAATATCCTTGCAAGTCTCTTCGAATTATTGGTTTGGTTTGGCCTACTAGATCTATAGTTCTTGCAATGGGAGAAGTGCTTGGCTTTGGGTTCAATCTCGCGGTGTCCTTTCCCAGTGACAGCAGGGGCAGCAAGGCACGCATTGTATTGTTGCCATTGTGGATAAAAGATGGGGTTTATATCATATTGCTTGAGTTTATCCCTCCACATCATGTCATCTTGCTTAAGGCATTACTCTGTTCTTATGAACTTAATACTCTAGATGCATGCTAGATAGCGGTCGATGTGTGGAGTAATAGTAGTAGATGCAGAATCATTTTGGTCTACTAGTCACAGACGTGATGCCTGTATACAATGATCATGCCTAGATATTATCATAACTATGCGCTCTTCTATCAAATGATCGACAGTAATTTGTTCACCCACCCTAGAATTCTGCTATCATGAGAGAAGCCACTAGTGAAACCTATGGCCCCCGGATCTATTCTCATCATATTAATCTTCTGTCGGTGTACTAAGGTAGGGGTACCTCAGTACCCCAACTTGTGCACGGGCAGTAGCAGCTTCCCGCGGCAGGGCCTACCACGTGCTTGCCGGAGACCTTCCTGCTCCATATAAAGCCATTCAAAAACAAAGTATACAAGACAGAAGACCAAGACCCCGGCGAGTGGAGCTTGCCGGGAAGGCCGTTCCAGGCTCAAGATTACCTCACTCACGCAAGACCCTGGCAAGAAGAGCTTGCCAGGAAGGTTAGAAGATCACATTTCAGAAGACATGCCTCGGCGCAGCATGCGCCTCGGCGGGGCCCGGGGAGCGACAAGCTTCAGAGCCCGACAAGCTCCCGGGCCCGGCAAGGTCAAGACCCCGGCAAGGTGCTTGCCGGGGAGAGTTGTGCTGTGTGCCCGCGCTCCAGCTCATCGAACCACGCGTCGCGCTGGGGCCATTCCAGGGACGCGTGGCGGATGGCTGTGCAGCCTGGGGGACACGGTGGCACTCCACGATGGTGAAGCCATCGCCGTGGCAAGCGGAGACGCAAGGGCGGGCGCTTTTGGGGTCGACGGCGACGGGCATTAAATGCTCTTGTCCCCCACTGTCAAAGTAGGTAGCGACCACTGTTCATACACTATAGCTCCACTATTCCCGCACTGTTACAACTACCACCTCTTTTACTTTTTTACCCTTTTCTCCTACGTTGACACCTGTCGGTGACCCCTTGCACTATAAAAGGAGGCCCATGCACAACGTAGAAAGGGTTCGGAACCTAGATCGCTCATACGCTTGGTGTAGCTAGTTCTTCAAGCTCCCGAGCTCTCCAACTCAATACAAACTAAGCAGGAGTAGGGTTTTACGCGTCCATCGCGGCCCGAACCTGGGTAAACTGCCTGCGTGATCTCCTCGATCTGCTCTTCGTGCTCCCTCCGCCCTCTTACTGCACAAACAAGGGGCTCCGGTCCCATAGGTGTTCGTGGTGGACAGTTTCCCCCGACATCTTTGGCGCGCCAGGTAGGGGGCGTCGAGGTTGTGCGGACCTGATCCGGCGCTCACGCGGGCGCATTCTTCATCAACCTCTCCGAATTCGTCAGCTTCATCAACAACAGCACCATGGCCCCGAAGAAGAAGGCTTCGGAGGTCGCAGGCCCGTCTGCGTCTCATCCGCCACCACCAGAGCCAACGGTGGGCGGGGGAGACGCCGTCGGAAGGGTGGTCGCCGGCGAGGACACGCGCGGCGCCACCAAATCCAAGGACAAGACGGACGACTGAGCCTCGGTCTCCGTGGACGCGCCACGTCCATCTCAGCAAACAACAACCCAGCAGCGCCATGCCACAGGAGGTGGTATCCGCTTGCTGGGCCAAGGGCAAACCGGAGGTTCGCGGGACGCTCCGGGCCATCGTCCTGGCACAAGCAAGGCACGGTCGCCGGGGCGGGACCCTGCTCCTTCTAACCCAGTTAGGAGTCCGAGCATATCCCGCTCCTCGCACCGCTCGCCCCCGCTCCCCTCCACTCCAGCAGAAGCGCTCGCAAGGGCACAACTGCTCCTCGATTTCCCTCCAGCGGCAGACAAGGCCGAAGACTGGAGGGCCACCATCCAGAGCCTGATCGCCTTCGCCAACAACGACTCCCCGCAGCAGCCAGCGACCTCGCGGCCGCGGCAAGTCGAGAAGTCGAAGGCCGACGGCGACAAGACCGCCGGGGGTGCGACCACCGTGCACTCCCCGCCGCGGAAGCAGAAGACGCCTCCCCGCCGGATCAACGTCGACGACGACTCCACGGCGTCGTCGGATCCGCGGGCCCGTCGGGACCAGCGCCAAGTCCTTGACGACCGGCGACAAGAAGACGCTCGAACGACGATCGAGTGCCGCCGAGAAGCTCGGCGACAATCAGACCAGAGAGCTGGGACCGCTGTCGACGCGCGCGCGCCCGGTGAACCAGGCGACTTGCCGTACGCGGCAGGTTGCCCTGCGTTTACCCATGAGCTGCGGCGCGTCCAGTGGCCCAACATGAAGAACTTCAAGGCCGACGTACCGGAGAAGTACGACGGCAAGACGCACCCCTCGGAATTCCTCAGCATTTACACCATCGCGGTGCAGGCTGCCGGGGGGCGCGACGAGAAGATTTTGGCGAACTACTTCCCGCTCGTGCTTAAGCCGAACGTTTGTTCGTGGCTTATGCACTTGCCGGAAGGCTCCATCTCTTCTTGGGCAGATCTTTGCCACCAGTTTGTTGGCGCCTTCACGGGCGGCCACAAACCCCATGGCCAGGAGAGTGATCTCCACATTCTGGCCCAGAAGGAAGGAGAATCCCTGCGCAAGTACATCCAACGCTTCAGTCGAGTGCAACACAACATCCCCGACGTCCACCCTGCCGCGGTTATCAGCGCGTTCCACCAGAACGTGCGTAACCGCCGCATGCGTGAAGAAATGGCCATGACCAAGATACGGGATGTCAGCGAGCTTTATGCTCTGGCCGACAAGTGCGCACGCGCCGAAGAGGGGAGGAGACTCCACGGGGAGGATACCGGCGCGGGGGGAAGCGACAGCGACGACGCCGCCCCGGCAAAGAAGAGCCGGCGGCGGAACAGCAGAAGGAAGAGCAAGAAGGAGGTGCTTGCCGTCGAGAAGTCCGGCAAGGAGGCTCCCGCCAAGCAAATACAGGCTGGCGGCTCCGGCAAGGAGCCTGCCCCTGTAGCGGCGGCCGACAAGCAGGACGGCTCCGACAAGCAATACTGCAAGATCCACCGCACCAAGGGCCACGACCTCTCCAATTGCAAACGCGTCGAGTACCTCGTCGAGCAGCAGAAGGCTGAGTACGAGAGGCGCGACAAGGAGAAAGCCCAAGGTGGCGGAGGAGAACCAAGCAAGAAGCGGCCGTTCAATGGCCGGGGAGGACACCGTGGCAAGGCAAAGCAGCGGCAAGGCGACCGACCTCCCCGGGGCCGCGACAAAGACGAAGAAGACGACGACGAAGACATGGAGGATGAGGATAACAGCGAGCAGGAGTTCCAGAAGGCCACGGAGGTCCTGTGCGTCGACGGTGGCGCCTCTCTGCACACCTCCCACCGCCAGCTCAAGCAGTGGGTGCGCGAGGTGAATGCAGCAGAGCCACCCGTGGAGTCGCGCAGGCTCCTCAAATGGTCCAGCACGCCCATCATTTTTGATCTTGAGGATCACCCTGACCGCACCACTGCGGTCGGGTGCTTGCCGATGCTGGTCTCACCCACCATCCGCAACCTCAAGGTCACTAAAATGTTGGTCGACGGCGGGGCCGGGCTGAACTTGATCTCCTCTGCTGTGATCAAGAAACTCCAAATCCCAGATGGCGAGCTCGAAGAGACCGGTTCTTTCCAAGGAATCAACCCAGGAAGGAGCAAGCCCAAGGGGAAGATAACTCTGCCGGTGACCTTTGGCGGGGAGCTCAACTTCAGAACTGAGCGCATCACATTCGACGTCGCCGATATTCCATTGCCGTATAATGGAATACTCGGCCGTCCCGCCCTCGCCAAGTTCATGGCAGCTTCCCACCACGCTTACAACGTACTCAAGATGCCGGGGCCGATAAGCGTCATCACTGTCCATGGCGACAAGAAGGATGCGCTTGTCTGCGCCGACAAGATCTACCGGGATGCGGCAGCCGCGGCAGAGAAGGACACACTTGCCGCTGAAGCTCCCGGGGGGAAGAAGACGAAGACCAAGTCCGGCAAGTGCTCTGGGGCCCACTCCGGCAACCGCACCTCTTCGGAGTGCTGCGCTGCCGTCGAGGACGTTCCATCAAGCTCCACTGGCAAGTGTAAGAAGGGGATGGCCGCTCCTCCGGCAACCAAGAAGGTGTCCGCCAAGGAGGACGGCACTGGTGGTACCTTCACCATCAGTGCCACGCTTGACAGCAAATAGGAAAGCGCGCTCGTTGCCTTCCTGCGGGCGAATGTCGATGTGTTTGCCTGGCAACCATCTGACATCCCCGGTGTTCCCAGGAAGGTAATTGAGCACAAGCTTGCTGTTTGTCCTCATGCGCGGCCCGTCAAGCAGAAGGTGAGGAAGCAAGCCGTGGAGCGCCAAGAATTCATCAACGAAGAGATCAAGAAGCTAGAGGCAGCAGGCCTAGTTAGAGGTGTGATCCATCCGACGTGGTTAGCAAACCCAGTCGTCGTGCGCAAGGCCAATGGGAAGTGGAGACTGTGTATAGACTTCACCGATGTGAATAAAGCATGTCCCAAGGATCCATTCCCTTTGCCGCGCATTGACCAGATCGTTGACTCCACCGCCGGATGTGAGCTACTCTCTTTCCTTGATGCATATTCAGGCTACCACCAGATCTTTATGGCCAAAGAAGATGAAGAGAAGACTGCATTTATCACTCCATGCGGCACTTATTGCTTCATACGCATGCCATTTGGACTGAAGAATGCAGGATCAACATTTGCAAGGGTAGTGCACACTGCTTTCGAACCACAGATCCACAGAAATGTAGAAGCTTACATGGATGACATCGTGGTGAAGAGCAAGAGCAAGGATACCCTGGTCCAAGATTTAGAAGAGACGTTTCAGAACCTGCGCAAGATACAGCTCAAGTTGAACCCCGAGAAGTGCGTCTTTGGAGTCCCCTCCGGCAAGCTTCTCGGGTTCTTTGTGTCACAAAGGGGGATTGAAGCTAACCCCGACAAGATTAAAGCCATCGAGCAGATCGAAGCCCCGAAGCGCGTCAAGGATGTCAGGAGGCTTGCAGGTTGTGTGGCTGCCCTCAATAGGTTCATTTTGAAGTCTGCAGAACGCGCCCTACCTTTCTTCAAGATCTTGAAGAAGGCAGGTCCCATGAAGTGGACTCCGGAAGCGGAGGCAGCGCTGCAGGACTTGAAACGGTACCTATCCTCCACTCCAATACTTGTCGCACCTAGACCACAGGAAAAGTTGCTGCTATACCTAGCGGCAACCAACCAGGTGGTTAGTGCTGCGTTAGTAGCGGAGAGGGAGTCCGACGAGGAGTCTGCACCACCGGCAAGCGAATCCAGCGACAAGCAGGGGGCTGCTCCGACAAGCTCTGACCCCGACAAGGACAACTCTGCGCAGGAACAGGAAGGAGTGCGGAAGAAGATGGTGCAGCGCCCGGTGTATTTTGTGAGCTCCCTCTTGCAGGGGGCTAGATCAAGATACTCCGGGGTGCAAAAATTGCTTTTCGGCCTCCTAATGGCCTCGAGAAAGCTGCGCCATTACTTCCAGGCACATGAGATAACAGTGGTCACTCGCTTTCCGCTGAAGAGGATATTGCACAATCCAGAAGCAACAGGCAGGATCGTTGAGTGGGCACTGGAGCTGTCAAGCTTTGGACTCAAGTTTGAAAGTACCTCAACCATACAGAGCCGAGCTTTGGCAGAATTCATAGCTGAGTGGACCCCGACGCCCGATGAGGAAATTCCAGAAACAAGTGCACCCGTACAAGAAGCGACAAGTGAATGGGTAATGTATTTTGACGGTGCCTTCTCGCTGCAAGGCGCCGGTGCTGGCGTGGTACTCATCGCGCCCACCGGAGAGCACCTCAAATATGTTATCCAGATGCACTTCCCAAGAGAGCAAGCGACAAACAACACCGCAGAATATGAAGGTTTGCTCGCCGGCCTCAGGATCGCGGCCGAACTTGGAATCAGTAAGCTGATTGTGCGGGGAGATTCTCAGTTGGTGGTCCGGCAAGTTAACAAGAGTTACCAGAGCCCTTTGATGGAAGCTTATGTAGATGAAGTGAGAAAGCTTGAAGAGCACTTTGAAGGTCTGCAAATGGAGCACGTCCCGAGAGCTCAGAATGAAATTGCAGATGGCCTTTCAAAGTGTGCTGCGATGAAGTTACCTGTGGAACCAGGGACCTTCTTGCTCAAGTTAACTCAACCATCCGTTACACCATCAATTGGGCACTCCATGAAAAGAAAGTTGGTCTCCTGCGACTACTTGCCGACGGATCTTCCTGAAACCGCCGCCAAGGTCCCCAAGATCAACGATCAGAACGCTGAGGGACAGTCTGCTCCTGTAGATCCGAGGATCTGTGCAGTTGAAGCAAGTGTTCCCAACAAGCCTCGCCCCGGCGAGCTTGCCGGGGGACCATCAGCTCCGGCCGAGCCAGAGGTTCTTGCCGTAGAAGCTGAGGTCCCCACAGCGGCCCTCATGCCTTTAGTCCTGGCCGTTGAGCCTCGGGCTCCGGCATGGGCGCAGCAGATCGTCCGTTTTCTGCAAACTGGAGAACTTCCCGACGACCCAGAAGAAATAGAGAAGATAACCAGGCAGTCAAGTATGTACCAGTTCGTGGATAACGAGCTGTACAGAAGAAGACTCAATGGTGTCAGATTGAAGTGTATCTCCAGGGAAGATGGACAGAAGCTGTTGGCAGAAATACATGGAGGCATATGTGGCCACCACATTGGCGCAAGGGCGCTTGCCGGGAAAGCTTTCCGGCAAGGGTTCTTTTGGCAAGAAGCCCTCCAAGATGCAACTGCACTAGTAACCAAGTGTGAAGCGTGCCAGTTCCATGCAAAATAAATTCATCAGCCAGCTCAAGCTCTCCAAACAATCCCTTTGTCCTGGCCCTTCTTGGTCTGGGGGCTCGATATCCTCGGCCCTTTCCCTCGCGCTGTCGGGGGCTTTGAGTACTTGTACGTTGCAATCGACAAGTTCACAAAGTGGCCAGAAGTGGAACCAGTGAGAAACGTGACAGCACAGTCAGCGGTCAGGTTCTTCAGATCGATTGTTTGCCGTTTCGGAATCCCTAACAGGATCATCACCGATAACGGTACGCAATTTACTAGTCGCACCTTCATGCAGTACGTCCAAGACCTTGGCGCCAAGGTCTGTTTCGCTTCTGTTGCTCACCCGAGGAGCAACGGTCAAGCGGAGAGGGCAAATGCTGAAGTGCTGCGCGGACTCAAGACAAGGACCTTCGACAGGCTGCACAAGTGCGGAAAAAATTGGATAGAGGAGCTACCGGCGGCTCTTTGGTCAATCAGGACGACACCAAGTCGAGCCACCGGACAGACACCCATTGCTCTAGTCTATGGAGCAGAAGCAGTTCTCCCCACGGAACTCGTATACGGATCTCCTCGAGTGCTCGCTTATGATGAGCTTGAGCAAGAGCAACTGCGGCAAGATGATGCATTGCTCCTCGAGGAGGGACGTCTCCAGGCTGCTGTACGAGCTGCTCGATACCAGCAAGCCTTGCGTCGCTACCATAGTCGCAAGGTCAAGGCCAGGAGTCTCGAGGAAGGCGACCTTGTTCTTCGGCGTGTTCAGTTCGCCAAGAATTCCAACAAGTTGACGCCGAAGTGGGAAGGCCCATATCGGGTGAGACAAGTCACGAGGCCCGGCGCTGTCCGCCTTGAGAGCGAAGAAGGCTTACCGGTGAGCAACTCCTGGAACATAGAGCATCTTCGCAAGTTTCACCCATAAGGCGCGGTTGCCGTGATCCGCTCCGGCAACCACCTTTTGTACAAGCTTTGCCGCTGTTGCATGTAACCCTTTGTACAAAGCCGGGCGCAGACCCCGTGCATCAGTAAAGTTTTTGTGTTTTGCACTATTTGCCTTTTTACATGCTTTTCTTTGCTATTTGCATGTGTTATTTGGCATCTTGTGCAACATACACATCCGGTAAGCATTAGCACGCCGGAAGGCCATATACTTGTTTCCCTCTTCTTTTTCCTTGCCTCTTAAGCAGAAGGAATGTTCCTCGCGCACAAGTTTGCCGGGGGGGG
>LR738715.1:71992710-72010899 GCA_902687465.1 Secale cereale | reverse complement strand
GAGGATCTAGAAGAAGAAGAAAAAGTAAAAGAAGTTCAAGCAAATATCCAAAAAGAGACGAATCCGAGAAGACAAAAGTACAGAACTTACCTTGGCGGACGTCGTCAGCGGCGGGCTCCCTCGCCGGGGAGCTCTGCCTTGGCGGAGTGGCCGCCCTCGCCGGGCTACTCGCCCTTGGCGGAGTACCCGCCCTTGGCGGAGTGCTCTCCCTTGCCGGGGAGTTCGGCCTTGGCGGGGACGGCGGGGCCTGCGGCTCCTCGGGAGCGACCTCCGGATGCTCCTGTGGTTGTGGCTCCACCTCTGCACAAGACGATCAAGACAAGACAAAAACATCAAGATATCAGCACAAGACAAAATTCTCAAGCGCTTCTGACAAGTGGAAGTATAGAACCCAGACTTACGCGGGGGGCTGCGCTGGGGGCTGCTCCTCGGAGCAGCGCTAGGGTCCGGCAGGTTCGCCTCCGGCGCGTCTCCAGCCGCCGCGACGGGCGAGTCGTCCGTGACCTCGACCACGGGGACCTTGGCCTTCTTCGCCACTCGCTGGGCCAGGGTCCTGAGATCAAAACAAAAATAAGATCAGCATCAACAAGAATCAAGATAATGTTAAAGAAGATGCAAGACCTCAAGTTCTTACTCCTGTTCCTCCTCGTCGTCGTCGTCGCTCAGGGCGGAGAAGTCAAACGCCACCTGAGACGCGTCCGCGCGGGGAGCAGGAGGCGAAGACCCCCTCGGGCGCTTGGCGGTCCCCGGGGCTGGGGGCTGCGAAGACCCGGCCCCTGTGGTAGCCGAGGCCCGGGGAGCAGGCGGAGCTGCCGCTCCGCTTTGCGAAGACCCTCTTCCGCTCGGCGCTGACGTGCGGGGCGCCCCCGCCGTGGCCTGTGTGCGGGTCGCCCCCGCCGTGGTTGGTGCGCCGGGCGCCCCCGTCGCAGCTTGACTCCCCCGGGTAGCTCGCGCCGCCCGGCGAGCTGGTTGTTGCCGGGGCGCCTGCGCCCTCGTCCCTGTCGCCGTCTTGCGGAGACGCTTCAGCGGGGAACGCCTAGGGCTTGCCCGAGGCGGGGAGGTCTCCGATGACGAGGAGAGGTCGTCGGCGTAGAGCCCCAGGGACCCGTCGGAGTCCTCGTCGGCCCCGACGTCCTCCTCCTCCTCCTCCTCCTCGGCAGGCTTGCTGGGCCCAGCGCCCTGCACTGTGGCCGCTCTCCCTCCGGCGCCTCCGCTCCCTACGGCGCCTCTGTTTCCTCCGGCGGCGCCGCCTCTTGCCGCGGCCTCGGTCACGATTCCGGGGATCCCGGAGTGCCTCAAGGAAGGGACCCCGGCGAGCTCGTCGGGAGGAAGCTTCAGCAGTCTGCGGATCTCCGCCTCCTCTGCTTGGCAGGACGCTTCCGCAGCCTCTGCCTCCTCGGGCGTAAAGCCAAATTCTCCTACCGCTGCGGCTGCAGCGGCCTCTTCAACCCGAGAAGCTATATACGCTATCTCCTGGTCGGTGGTGTCCCGTGTGAGCCCCTTGATCTCGTCCTTGTTCTTCGCCACCTCCACCAAGTTGTCGAAGAAGTTCAAGATGACGTCTGGCTTGGGCGGAATCCATGTGCGGTCGATGCCGTGCGAGTCACACGCGGGCATCATGGCGCGAAGGGAATCCCGGGCCGTGCTGTTGCAGAGAGGCACCACTCCCCGGGGAGCTCTGAACCACTCTGGGTGGGCCGGGTCATGCTTAAATAGTTCCCGGACCATCCCCTTCAGCTCCAGTGATGTGAAGTTGAAGTTTAGCCCGGGGCGCAGTCTCATTATGTCCGCCGCGTTGCCATACTCCCAGGCTGGCCTCTTCCTATCTTGAAGGGGGGCGATGCGGCGGCGGAGGAAATCTGTGCCTACTTCTCCGACAGACAACCTTGCTACCCGGAGACGGAGAATTCTGATGAGGGCGACGTCGAGCTTGCCGTCGTCCGAATCCAACTCACTCCAGTCCCTGCCACGCACGATGGCTGTTGTGCGCGGCGCAGTGAAAGGTTGCGGCTCGTCCTCGACTATCCAACACCAGTCTGCACGCCACTCCTCCCACTTGCCGCGGAGCTCCCCCGGCAAGTAGGACTCCTTCTTATTCAAGCGGAAGACCCAAGAAATCCCCCCGGAGAGGGGAGCGCCGGCTTCTACTCTAGGGGTGAAGAAGTGCCTAAACAGCGCTACGTTTGGGTATATCCCAATATAGTTTTCGCACATATGTGCGAAAACCGCCATCGTGAGGATGGCGTTGGGAGTGAAGTCTAGAAGATGGAGGCCGTAGGTGTGCATTATATCACAGAAAAAGTCGGAAAAAGGGGGACAGAGGCCGCAGTGGAAGAAAGCTGCGAAGAAGAAGTACCCGCCGGGGTAGTTGTCCTTGGCGGCGGCCGGATAGGCTCGGGTGCGGGGATGCGCCTTGGTCTTCTTGGCCCAGAACAAGTAGTACTTGTTCCAGAGCTCCCGCGCGCTGAGCCTCGGCGAGAAGACGACGTTCCGCTTCCGCAACAAGGTGAGCCTCGCCGCTTGCTCCGATTTCTCCTTCTTGGTCTTCTCCGCCTTCGCCTTCTCGGTCTTCGGGGCCATGGCGGAGGCGGCGAGGGAAGGGGGACGAAGAGTCCGGCGGCGCCGCAGATGCGGAAGGCGGCGGAGGAGGTGTGGAGGCGGAGCGCAAGAGGGGATCTCTGGAGATGGAAGAAGATGCAATGAAGGCGTAGGAGGGGAACTGCTCCTGCTTCCTCTGCTTTTATGGGGAAGTGGGGGACGTTTCGCTTTTTCCATTAAAAGAACGTGGCCACGTCCCATCCCACGACGCCGCAATCGACGCGTGCCGTTACGAGGGGACGCGGCGGATGCAGAAGTGGATTCGGCGTGCCGTGGGCCACGCGTGCCCGTGCACTGTTTTGGGCCTGGCACAACAGCGCTCGGCACCGTGTGTGGCCCAGGCCCGGGGGCTCCTGTCGGTGTACTAAGGTAGGGGTACCTCAGTACCCCAACTTGTGCACGGGCAGTAGCAGCTTCCCGCGGCAGGGCCTACCACGTGCTTGCCGGAGACCTTCCTGCTCCATATAAAGCCATTCAAAAACAAAGTATACAAGACAGAAGACCAAGACCCCGGCGAGTGGAGCTTGCCGGGAAGGCCGTTCCAGGCTCAAGATTACCTCACTCACGCAAGACCCTGGCAAGAAGAGCTTGCCAGGAAGGTTAGAAGATCACATTTCAGAAGACATGCCTCGGCGTAGCATGCGCCTCGGCGGGGCCCGGGGAGCGACAAGCTTCAGAGCCCGACAAGCTCCCGGGCCCGGCAAGGTGCTTGCCGGGGAGAGTTGTGCTGTGTGCCCGCGCTCCAGCTCATCAAACCACGCGTCGCGCTGGGGCCATTCCAGGGACGCGTGGCGGATGGCTGTGCAGCCTGGGGGACACGGTGGCACTCCACGATGGTGAAGCCATCGCCGTGGCAAGCGGAGACGCAAGGGCGGGCGCTTTTGGGGTCGACGGCGACGGGCATTAAATGCTCTTGTCCCCCACTGTCAAAGTAGGTAGCGACCACTGTTCATACACTATAGCTCCACTATTCCCGCACTGTTACAACTACCACCTCTTTTACTTTTTTACCCTTTTCTCCTACGTTGACACCTGTCGGTGACCCCTTGCACTATAAAAGGAGGCCCATGCACAACGTAGAAAGGGTTCGGAACCTAGATCGCTCATACGCTTGGTGTAGCTAGTTCTTCAAGCTCCCGAGCTCTCCAACTCAATACAAACTAAGCAGGAGTAGGGTTTTACGCGTCCATCGCGGCCCGAACCTGGGTAAACTGCCTGCGTGATCTCCTCGATCTGCTCTTCGTGCTCCCTCCGCCCTCTTACCGCACAAACAAGGGGCTCCGGTCCCATAGGTGTTCGTGGTGGACAGTTTCCCCCGACATCTTCCATCAACTATTTACTTTACTTTGCATTATTTACTTTCAAATCTATCAAATCTCACTTTTGTAAGTGACCGAAAAGGGATTGACAATCCCTTTTATCGCGTTAGATGCAAGGTTCTTATTTGTTTGTGTAGGTACGAGGGACTCGCGCGTGGTCTCCTACTGGATTGATACCTTGGGTCTCAAAAACCGAGGGAAATACTTACGCTACTGTGCTGCATCACCCTTTCCTCTTTGAGGGAATACAACGCAAGCTCGAGAAGTAGCAAGAAGAATTTCTATCGCCGTTGCCGGGAGATCTACGCAAAAGTCATATACCAAGTACCTATCACAAACCCTTATCCCTCGCATTCCATTATTTGCCTCTCGTTTTCCTCTCACCCACTTCACCCTTGCCGTTTTATTCGCCCTCTTATTTGCTCCGTGTGTTTTATTGTTCGCCTTGCTGTCATGGCTAGCCTGCCTATCATTATCAATACTCTCGAGAGTGAAGTTCTTAATTTTAAACAAAGGGAGGAAGAAAATCTAAAAGATGCTTGGTATAGAATTTGCAATGCTCAAAATAGATCTACTAGGAAACTTTCCACTTCCGTGCGTCTCCGCAATTTTTATGTTGGCATCACTCCTTGGAATAGATATATTCTTGATACCATTACCGGAGGGAATTTCTTGGGTAGCCATACTTTTGATTCTTATAATGCTATGACAAAATTGTTTGGCCCACAACCTCTTCTGGTTAATGGAACTGTTGTGACTTTAGAACATGTTATGCAAAGGCTTGAAATTATTGAAAATAAAGTTGCCACTATAGAGTTGGTTGAGAGTTTGGATAAAAAGATCCACAACCAAATTACCCAATATGGATCTAAGGTAGGAGTCATTCTAATTTTTTTTAAAGAAAAAGAACCCATAGTTAACGAGAGAATAGATCAAGATTCCACTAGAATTTATAAACTTGAGGGTATTATTACTAGTGTAGGGTCTGCTTTTTCTGCTGTGAGAAACACTTGGAACCCCTCTACTACTAAAATGGCCAAATTTATGTATGTTCCTAAAAATAAGGGTGAATCCTCTAGTAAGGGGACTGCGGATCTTAAATCGATAAGTGTTCACCCCAACTTTCTCTCTATCATAAGGGAACATTTTAGTACAAACGAATTTCTTGATTTCTTGCCTAGAAGTTTGATTATTAATAGGAAGGAAGAAACTCCTAAGAATTACAAGTGTTTAATTGAACAATTGCCTACCAAAGATGGCAATACGTAGATCTATTCTTGTATCGTTAAACGATAGCGCTTGTTGGGAGGCAACCCAATTTTATTTTCTTTGTTTTTGCTTCTGTTTAGGATTAAATATTGCATCTAGCTTCTGTTTAGATGTGGTTCTGTGTTTTAATTAGTGTTTTTGGCAAGTAGAACCTTTGGGAAGACTTGTGTGAAGTTTATGCGATCATGTTGTAAAAAACAGAAACTTTAGCGCTCACGAGATTAGCTACCCATTTTTTACTAGAGAGTGCTTTTTAGTTGATTCTTTTTGTAGATGATTAATAGACAAATTCCTCAGGTCCACCAATTTATTTCAATTTTTTTAGAGTTACAGAAGTATTCGAAAGTTACAGATTGCTACAGACTGTTCTGTTTTTGACAGATTCTGTTTTTCATGTGTTGTTTGCTTATTTCGATGAATCTATGAGTAGTATCGGGGGGTATGAATCATACAGAAGTTGGAATACAGTAGGTTTAACACCAATATAAATAAAGAATGAGTTCATTACAGTACCTTTTGTGGTGGTTTGTTTTCTTATACTAACGGAGCTCACGAGATTTTTTGCTAAGTTTTGTGTTCTGAAGTTTTCAAGTTTTGTGTAAGTATTTGATGGACTATGGAACAAAGAGTGGCAAGAGCCTAAGCTTGGGGATGCCCAAGGTACCCCAAGGTAAAATTCAAGGACAACCAAAAGCCTAAGCTTGGGGATGCCCCGGGAAGGCATCCCCTCTTTCCTCCTCATCTATCGGTAACTTTACTTGAGACTATATTTTTATTCACCACATGATATGTGTTTTGCTTGGAGTGTCATGTATGATTTGAGTCTTTGCTTTTTAGTTTACCACAATCATCCTTGCTGGACACACCTTGTGAGAGAGATACACATGAATCAGAATTTATTAGAATACTCTATGTGCTTCACTTATACCTTTTGAGCTAGATAGTTTTGCTCTAGTACTTCACTTATATCTTTTTAGAGCACGGTTGTGGTTTTATTTTGTAGAAATTATTGAATCTCTCGTGCTTCACTTATATTATTTTAAGAGTTGATGTCTACTACACAACCTTCTTCTTGTAGACATTGTTGGGCCTCCAAGTGCAGAGGTTTGTAGGACAGTAACAAATTTTCCTCAAGTGGATGACCTAAGGTTTATCAATCCGTGGGAGGCGTAGGATGAAGATGGTCTCTCTCTCAACCAACCCTGCAACCAAATAACAAAGAGTCTCTTGTGTCCCCAACACACCCAGTACAATGGCAAATTGTATAGGTGCACTAGTTCGGCGAAGAGATGGTGACACAAGTGCAATATGGATGGTAGATATAGGTTTTTGTAAACTGAAAATATAAAAACAGCAAGGTAGCAAATGGTAAAAGTGAGCATAAACGGTATTGCAATGATAGGAAACAAGGCCTAGGGTTCATACTTTCACTAGTGCAAGTTCTCTCAACAAGGATAACATAATTGGATCATATTACTAGCCCTCAACATGCAACAAAGAGTCACTCCAAAGTAACTAATAGTGGAGAACAAACGAAGAGATTATTGTACGGTACGAAACCACCTCAAAGTTATTCTTTCTGATCGATCTATTCAAGAGTCTGTAGTAACATTCAATCTATCATAGAGTTCATACTAGAATAACACCTTAAGACACAAATCAACCAAAACCCTAATGTCACCTAGATACTCCATTGTCACCTCAAGTATTCGTGGGCACGATTATACGTATGCATCACACAATCTCAGATTCATCTATTCAACCAACACAAATAACTTCAAAGAGTGCCCCGAAGTTTCTACCGGAGAGTCAAGACGAAAACATGTGCCAATCCCTATGCATAGATTCCCAAGGTCACGGAACCCGCAAGTTGATCACCAAAACATACATCAAGTGAATCAATAGAATACCCCATTGTCACCACAGATAAACACATGCAAGACATACATCAAGTGTTCTCAAATCCTTAAAGACTCAATCCGATAAGATAACTTCAATGGGAAAACTCAATCCATTACAAGAGAGTAGAGGGAGAGAAGCATCATAAGATCCAACTATAATAGCAAAGCTCGCGATACATCAAGATCGTGCCATCTCAAGAACACGAGAGAGAGAGAGAGAGAGAGAGAGAGGTCAAACACATAGCTACTGGTACATACCCTCAGCCCCGAGGGTGGACTACTCCCTCCTCGTCATGGAGAGTGCCGGGATGATGAAGATAGCCACCGGTGAGGGTTCCCCCCTCCGGCAGGGTGTCGGAACAGGTTCTAGATTGGTTTTCGGTGGCTACAGAGGCTTTCGGCGGCGGAACTCCCGATCTAGGTTATTTTCCGGAGGTTTCAGTATAAATAGGAGGTGTTGGAGTCGGGGCCAAGCAAAGGGGGTCTACGGGCTGTCCACGAGGCAGGGGGCGCGCCCAGTAGGGAGGGGGGCACCCCCACCCTCATGGGCAGCCCGTGGGTCTTCTCGTCCCCCTCCGACACTTCCTGGGCTTCTTCTGGTCCAAAAACAGCCTCCGTTAAATGTCATGTCAATTGGGCTCCGTTTGATAATCCTTTTCTGTGAAACCCTAAAACAGGAGACAAACAGAAACTGGCATTGGGCTCTGGGTTAATAGGTTAGTCCCAAAAATCATATAAAAGTGTATAATAAAGCCTATAAAACATCCTAGAAGGATAATATAATAGCATGGAACAATAAAAAATTATAGATACGTTGGAGACGTATCAAGAGTCACTTAGAACAACATGGTAATGTGCTTTGGTTATAAATTTAGTCCTAATATGATAGGCGTCCAAGATGGGTATAGTAAAAACTTTCATATAAAAGTGCATTGAATACTATGTGAAGTTTGATACTTGATGATTGTTTTGAGATATGAGGATGGTGATATTAGAGTCATGTTAGTGGAGCAGTTGCGAATTTCAGAAATACCTGTGTTAAAGTTTGTGATTCCCATAGCATGCATGTATGGTGAACCGTTATGTGATGAAGTTGGAGCACGATTTATTTATTGATTGTCATCCTTTATGTGGAGGTCGGGATCGCACGATGGTTAACTCCTACCAACCCTTCCCCTAGGAGCATGCGTTGAATACTTTGTTTTGATGACTCGTAGATTTTTGCAATAAGTATATGAGTTCTTTATGACTAATGTTGAGTCCATGGATTATAAGCACTCTCACCCTTCCACCATTGCTAGCCTCTCTTGTATCGCGCAACTTTCGCCTGTACCATACACACACCATATGTCTTCCTCAATACAGCCACCACACCTACCTATCATGGCATTTCCATAGCCATTCCGAGATATATTTCCATGCGACTTTCCACAGTTCCGTTCATATGACACGCTTCATCATTGTCATTCACATAGAGTCATATTTTGTTCTAGATTTAAATAAAAGTGTGATGATCTTCATTACTATAGCATTGTCCCAGTGAGGAAAGGATGATGGAGACTATGATTCCCCCACAAGTCGGTATGAGACTCCAGACGAAAAAAAAGGGAAAGAAAAAAGAGGGAGGCCATAAAAAAGGAAAAAGGAAAAAAAGGGAGAAAAGGCCCAAAGGAAAAAAAGAAAGAAAAAATAGGAAGAGAGAAAAAGAGAGAAGGGGCAACGCTACTATCCTCTTTCCACACGTGTGCTTCAAAGTAGCACCATGATCTTCATGATATAGAGTCTCTTGTTTTATCACTTTCATATACTAGTGGGAATTTTCATTATAGAACTTGGCTTGTATATTCCAATGATGGGTGTCCTCAAATGCCCTAGGTCTTCGTGAGCAAGCAAGTTGGATTCACACCCACTTAGTTACTTTTGTTGAGCTTTCATACACTTATAGCTCTAGTGCATCCGTTGCATGGCAATCCCTACTCACTCACATTGATATCTATTGATGGGCATCTCCATAGCCCATTGATACGCCTAGTTGATGTGAGACTATCTTCCTCTTTTTTGTCTTCTCCACAACCACCACTCCATTCCACCTATGGTGCTATATCCATGGCTCACGCTCATGTATTGCGTGAACGTTGAAAAGTTTGAAAAAATTTGAAGTGTGAAACAATTGATTGGCTGAAACCGGGGTTGTGCATGATTTAAATATTTTGTGTGATGATGATAGAGCATAGCCAAACTATATGATTTTGTAGGGATAATTTTCTTTGGCCATGTTATTTTGAGAAGACATAATTGCTTTGTTAGTATGCTTGAAGTATTACTATTCTTATGTCAATATAGACTTTTGTCTTGAATCTTTTGGATCTGAACATTCATGCCACAATAAAGAAAATTACATTGAGAATTATGTTGGTTAGCATTCCACATTAAAAATTCTGTTTTTATCATTTACCTACTCGAGGACGAGCAGGAATTAAGCTTAGGGATGCTTGATACGTCCCCAACGTATCTATAATTTTTAATTGTTCCATGCTATTATATATTCTGTTTTGGATGTTTAATGGGCTTTATTATACACTTATATTATTTTTGGGACTAACCTACTAACCCAAGGCCAAGTGCAAATTGTTGTTTTTTGCCAATTTCAGTGTTTCCCAGAAAAGGAATATCAAACAGAGTCCAAACGGAATGAAACCTTCGGGAGAGTTATTTTTGGAACGATATCAACAAAGAAGACCTGGAGTACACGCTAGGAAGCGAGAGAGGCGGCCACGAGGGCATGTGGCGCGCCCCCCACCCTTGTGCCCCCCTGTGGCTCCCCTGACGTGCCTCTTCAGCCTATATATACTCACATACCCTGAAAACATCGAGGATGCCCACGAAACCCTAATTCCACCGCCATAACCTTCTGTACCCGTGAGATCCCATCTTGGGGCCTGTTTCGGAGCTCCACCGGAGGGGGCATCGATCACGGAGGGCTTCTACATCAACACCATAGCCTCTCCGATGAGTTGTGAGTAGTTTACCACAGACCTCCGGGTCCATAGTTATTAGCTAGATGGCTTCTTATCTCTCTTTGGATCTCAATACAAAGTTCTCCTCGATCTCCGAGGAGATCTATTCGATGTAAATCTTTTTGCGGTGTGTTTGTCGAGATCCGATGAATTGTGGGTTTATGATCAAGATTATCTATGGACAATATTGGATTCTTTTCAGAAATATTTTATGTATGATTTAAATGTCCTTGCAAGTCTCTTCAAATTATTGGTTTGGTTTGGCCTACTAGATCTATAGTTCTTGCAATGGGAGAAGTGCTTGGCTTTGGGTTCAATCTTGGGGTGTCCTATCCCAGTGACAATAGGGGCAGCAAGGCACGTATTGTATTGTTGCCATCGAGGATAAAAAGATGGGGTTTATATCATATTGCTTGAGTTTATCCCTCTACATCATGTCATCTTGCTTAAGGCGTTACTCTGTTCTTATGAACTTAATACTCTAGATGCATGCTGGATAGCGGTCGATGTGTGGAGTAATAGTAGTAGATGCAGAATCGTTTCGGTCTACTTGTCACGGACGTGATGCCTATATACAATGATCATGCCTAGATATTCTCATAACTATGCGCTCTTCTATCAATTGCTCGACAGTAATTTGTTCACCCACCGTAGAATTCTGCAATCATGAGAAAATCCACTGGTGAAACATATGGCCCCGGGTCTATTCTCATTATATTAATCTTCCATCAACTATTTACTTTACTTTGCATTATTTACTTTCAATCTCTATACCAGAAATACCAAAAATATTATCTTATCATATCTATCAGATCTCACTTTTGTAAGTGACCGAGAAGGGATTGACAAACCCTTTTATCACGTTGGCTGCAAGGTTCTTATTTGTTTGTGCAGGTATGAGGGACTCACGCGTGGTCTCCTACTGGATTGATACATTGGTTCTCAAAAACTGAGGTAAATACTTACGCTATTGTGATGCATCACCCTTTCCTCTTCGAGGGAATACAACGCAAGCTCGAGAAGTAGCAATAGTAGATATAGGTTTTTGTAATCTGAAATTATAAAAACAGCAAGGTAACTAATGATGAAAGTGAGCACAAACGGTATTGCAATGCTTTGAAACAAGGCCTAGGGTTCATACTTTCACTAGTGCAAGTTCTCTCAACAGTAATAACAATAACTGGATCATATAGCTATCCCTCAACATGCAACAAAGAGTCACTCCAAAGTAACTAATAGCGGAGAACAAACGAAGAGATTATTGTAGGGTACGAAGCCACCTCAAAGTTATTCTTTCTGGTCATTCTATTCAAGAGTCCGTAGTAAAATAACACGAAGCTATTCTTTCCGTTCGATCTATCATAGAGTTCGTACTACAATAACACCTTAAGACACACATCAACCAAAACCCTAATGTCACCTAGATACTCCATTGTCACCTCAAGCATCCGTGGGCATGATTATACGATATGCATCACATAATCTCAGATTCATCTATTCAACCAACACAAAGAACTTCAAAGAGTGCCCCAAAGTTTCTACCAGAGAGTCAAGACAAAAACGTGTGGCAACCCCTATGCATAAGTTCACAAGGTCACTGAACCCGCAAGTTGATCACCAAAACATACATCAAGTGGATCACGTGATATCCCATTGTCAGCACACATAAGCACATGCAAGATATACATCAAGTGTTCTCAAATCCTTAAAGACTCAATCCGATAAGATAACTTCAAAGGGAAAACTCAATCCATTACAAGGAAGTAGAGGGGGAGAAACATCATAAGATCCAACTATAGTAGCAAAGCTCTCGATACATCAAGACCGTGCCATCTCAAGAACACGAGAGAGAGAGAGGGAGAGAGAGTGATCAAACACATAGCTACTGGTACATACCCTCAACCCCGAGGTTGAACTACTCCCTCCTTGTCATGGAGAGCACCGGGATGATGAAGATGGCCACTGGAGAGGGATTCCCCCCCTCCGGCAGGGTGACGGAACGGGTCTAGATTGGTTTTCGGTGGTAACAGAGGCTTTCGGCGGCGGAACTCCTGATCTAGGATATTTTCTGGAGGTTTGTGTATATATAAGGGGTGTTGGAGTCAGGAACAAGTAAGGCGGGTCCTCGGGCTGTCCACGAGATAGGGGGGCACGCCCCCACCCTCGTGGGCAGCACGGGACTCCCCTAGTCCATCTCCGGTACTCCTTGGGCTTCTTCTGGTCCAAAAACATCCTCCGTTGAGTTTCAGGTCAATTGGGCTCCGTTTGGTATTCTTTTTCTGCGATACTCTAAAACAAGAGAAAAACAGAAACTGGCACTGGGCTCTGGGTTAATAGGTTAGTCCCAAAAATCATATAAAAGTGTATATAAAAGCCCATAAAATATCCTAGAAGGACAATATAATAGAATGGAACAATAAAAATTTATAGTATCAACCCGCTCTTCCTGCACAAACCGGAGACGTTCCCTCTCGATACCCAGAGACTAGCTCGGAGACGATGCGGTTTACAAGTAGATTCAAGGGAGGCTTTCTTCAAACGCGCCCAAAATTTTACCACACCCTACAGGGGTCATGTGATGACACCGTGCCAGATCCCGAGCAATGCTACCATCGTACGATTTTATGAGAATTTCAACGGTTGCATCCGGAATGCCACTGAGGTACTTTTGGTAACCCGATGGCATGGCATGCCCCTCCTCGTCTGTGCAAGGCCTAGGCATGCCGCGAAGACATCACAGAGGATTTCCCATGCCGCTACCGGGCATGATCTCATGTGCCGCCTTTTTGATCTGCAATTTTCGGCAATGAAACTCTAGCAGAGGAATAAGTTTCTAGAATATTGCACGTGTGCCCGAAAAATGCGGGGTGTGGAATGTGTCATGCGGTTGCCCCTTTTAGAGCACGAGAAGTTTCAAGGCCAACGGAGCAACATGATCCGCTCTTACTGCACAAAGCGGACACGTTCCCTCTCGATACCCAGAGGCTAGCTCGGAGATGGTGCGGTTTAAAAGCGGCCTCAGGGGAAAATAATAGTTGAATTTATAAAAAAACGCCGGTATTCACCATTAAGAAGATGGTCTATCACTTTGAATCTTTTCTGCCCAAAACAGTTCATCTTCTTAATAAGAGTGTAATGAATACCGAAGCTTACTGCATCTGGACTATCCCACTATTTAAACAGGTTATGTTGCTTGTCTCTAGGCGAGATGGTACTATAGTTTGAAGCTAGCCTTATCTTTACCGAGAGCTAGTCTCGGCATCAGTTCCTCTACCGAGAGCTACTCTCGGAACATGTACTATTGGATCATAAAATTAATACATATTCATAATTGTATACCACCGAGGTACTTTCAACTTTTTAAACAGGTCATGTTGCTTCTCACTCAACTGGGTGGGACTAAAGTTTGCTGAGAGCCTGATATTTACCGAGAGTCCCTCTCTTTAACTGTTCGCTGCCGAGAGCTGCTCACGGTAAAGGTGTGACAATACATATTCTTAATAATGAAGACCGAAGCTTAATGCGACTGGACTATTGAACTATTTAAACATGTCCTTTTGTTTGTCGGTAGATGAGATGGGACTAAATATTTGCCGAGAGACACTCCCGGTAAAGAGTTGCAACCGTGACCGTGCCGCCGGATGTGCAACGTGGCAAAATTTGCCGTGTGGCGCCCAGTTGGCCCTCGGCAAATAGTGCCTTTGTCGGGTGTTGCCTTTTTGCCGATGCCTACTCTCGGCATTATCATGTGTTTGCCGAGATACTCTCTTTGCCGAGTGCAACTCTCGGCGTTCATTACTTTGCCGAGTGCCTGTGTTTTGGCTCTCGGCGAAGACCCTGGCACCCGGCGTATTAGGAAATTTCCAGTAGTGAGTACAACAAGTCCTCCTTTCATACAGTTGAAGACGTGACCATCCATTGTACATATATATGTACGTACATATGCACCCTATGAGTATATCGTGAGTTGCACCAAACCTATTCTCTACATTTGCCACCGAAAAATTGGGAGGGGGGCTGCTTTTAATCCAATTTTTTTTTTGTAAAGCGAGCCCAAAATCTTTTTGGGGTTAAAACTGCTTCATGGATCAATTGGGTGGGTTGAAGTAAAAAAAAAATAGTTCTCTGGGAATCAAAGATGTATTGAGCATTTACTAAAAAAAGAAGATTTATTGGGCATGGACCAGATATATGCTCACAGCTATAAATAGAGCCTCTACGCCATCTCGGCAACAACCATCAGGTTAGAGTTCCCCATTCCTCAAGACTTGGTGCTTCTACTACTAGCAGGTAGGTAGCCATGGCTAGGGTGCGAAACCCTCTCGTCGTTGGAAAGGTCATCGGGGAGGTCATTGACAACTTCAACCCCACGGTGAATATGACGGTGACCTACTGCTCCGACAAGCAGGTGTCCAATGGCCAAGAGTTCTTGCCGTCGGAGGTCGTGTCCAAGCCACGCATTCAGGTCCCGGGCGGCGACATGAGATCTTTCTTCACTCTGGTTTGCGCTTCCTCTGCTCCTTGACCACCTGACCCGTACACAAAGTAAGCTAGCTAGCATCCAGCTGATAACCCACTATATTGCTGCTCTTCAGGTCATGACGGACCCAGATGTGCCAGGGCCTAGTGATCCATACCTGAGGGAGCATCTCCACTGGTAATTGTACTAACCCAGCCTAGCTCAATCGATCAGAAGTCCATCCAGTACAAGGAGATCCTACGTGTATCGTTCGCTAGCTTGGAAAAAATATCTCATGAGCCAGAAATATCGACTTGCTTAGTTCAAGTGATCGAGCACAAATTAATTATCTGGTGACCCATTAGTTGCATTCCTATGGGCATCAAACCTGTTAGTACGGTTGTCGGTTCGCCTGTCCCACCACTCTTGTCACTTGAGTAATTGTCATTTGGACCATTTGAAATGAGAGAAATGTTCGGGTATTCCGGTATAAATCCGCACCGCCGCCAATCCTTCTTAGCAACATCTTGGAGGAGGCCAACCTTTGGGTCACCACAGGTGCGAAAAGACTAGGGCATATAATTTTGCGTGAGTAACTGTCATGCCGTGTATTTGAGTGTGATGTGAAACTCTAAATTCTATTCTCTCTTATTTAATGGATGAGGCAAATCTTATGCCTCCGTTTCGAAAAAAAAAAACATGTTAGTTTTTGTCTTGTGAGCATAAATAGGCACAGATTTATATGATCAGCTATGCATAAGAATATGCTGATCAGTCTATGAGCTTTGTATACATGCAGGATCGTCACTGATATTCCTGGCACCACCGATGCTTCTTTTGGTCAGTGCCCTTTTTTCTGATTGGCTACATTCTTAATTCAAAAATGCTAGACCTTCTTAATTTGTCTGGATAAACATGCACTTGAATAATGCATGCAGGGAGCGAGGTGGTGAGCTACGAGAGCCCGAAGCCCAACATCGGCATTCACAGGTTCATCTTCGTGCTGTTCAAACAGAAGAAGCGGCAGGCTGTGGACCCTCGAGCTCCCTCCACCAGGGACTGCTTCAACACTCGCCACTTCGCCGACGAGAACGACCTCGGCCTCCCGGTCGCTGCCGTCTACTTCAACGCGCAGCGGGAGACAGCCGCGCGCCGCCGCTGATGTGAAAAATGCAACAAGCCTATGGATCAAACTATAGCTTAGCTACTGGTTTTAAGCTATATGGCTCCGTTCAAATAAGAGTTTGCTTGCGGTCCTGTGTCCACTGTTTAATTAGTTACTCCTACTAGTCAATCTGTGAGCTTGTGTACGCCACCAGAGTTAATTTACTTCAACTCCTATTTTGTACGTGTTCACTGGGACTCTGGGAGCAGAATGATGGCTAGCATAAGACCGTCGACGTGTCTGGTAGTACTCGGTAGTAGCTAGTGAAAGTAGCAAAAGGCAATGGCTGTGATTGATAGCTAGCAGAAGACCGTCGACGTGTGCATGCATGGGTGGCTGGCTGCTAGCTTGAACCTGGCCCTCTAGAGTTTAGGCCTCTGCTATGTGTACTAAAGTTGTAACCAGGCTGGTTGTCACCGTTATCGATCTCTCCATCTGCTCCGAGCTTTTCTGTATGACAAGACATGCATTGCTATATATATTCCTTTGTCGACCTCGATTGTCTGAGTATAAAGATACTAGGTCTTGCCGTATCTGATGTGCGTCTGCAATTTGTAATATTGATTGATATGGCTGGCTGTGGCTGGTGAGAAGAGGCATCAGTTCTTGGCCCTACTATTCCCACCATTTGGGTGTCCGGACCCTTTGGTCGATTTGGCAATCTTTGAACACTAGCTAGCATATATATGCGCCTCCTTAATTAAGTTTGTGCACTTTCTGGGTCAACATGCCTTGCTAGTTTATACATGAAAAAGTAACCGTTAATATATATGAGCCATAATACCTAACATGCATGGATGCATAACAGAAAATTTAACAACCTATAAGAAAGGCTAACTAAGAGAATCAACAAACATGGAATTATTATTTTTTACCAGGAAGGTACAAGTAGTTTTAACGGATGAAACAATTACACAATATAGATAGGAGCAGTTTACATATATCCAACATATCAATTAATCATTACCAAAAGTTCAAATGTGCTCACACGGTCATTCACGAGGCCAGAGAGCTATGATCATCTGCTCGTAGTAACTAGCAGCCAGTGCCCCTCCACCTATGGAATAAAGATCAAAATTCGAGTAATATAATCTAGGTATATATGCATCAGCCAAATGGGTCGCCTCCTTTTCAAAAACATATCACATTTATGAAGAGATTAAAGTGTAATATAATCTATGCGTACAAGTATCAATTAAATCTCTCACAGTGGGGGTATCATAACCCAGTATCATGCAGGCTCATGCAATATCAACTAAGCATATTACTTCCGTAAAAAAAACTAAGCATATTGTTGACATGACATAATATTGAATGACCCTGCAAAAAAAGACATAATATTGAATGAGAAAAGAATGGATACTAATATCATATCATGACACCATGCGGTAGTATTGGAGTACTAATATGAGTCATGTAAAATAATAAATTATGTCATTTAAAATACCAACACATAATATTATGTGCTCCTTTTTTGTTTGCACCACAAATTAGTTTTTCCGTAAGTCAAAGTTTCTAAATTTTGACCAAATTTATAGAAAAATTATTAACTTCTACAATACGACATAAATATCATTGGATCCTCCTTTGAATATATTTTCACGTCATATATATTTGTCATAGTAAATGTTCATATTGTTTTATTTAAACTTGGTAAAAAGTTTCACTTAGAACAAAGGTAATATGCACAGAAATACAAACCAAGGGAGTACATTGATGGTACTTCCTCCGTCCCATAATGTAAGATGTTTTTTTTACTCTAGTGTAGTGTCAAAAAACGTCTTACATTATGGGACGGAGGGAGTACAATATAATGGCAGACTTAGAATTGCAGGCTTGGAGTGCCACAGTTCAAAGTTAACACTAAACACCATCATATTCTAAACATTTAGTCAGAAAATGACAACAACTTGATGGGTATTTAGTATTTAGTATATAGTAAAAATTGCTTACAATTTCGGACTGGGTGTCACTGCACCCCCACTAAATCCACAAAGCAAAATTTTCCTTTTGAGAATGTATGTGTATATACTTATATTTGCTAATGTACGACCACCAGCCTTACGAAGCATCTGTTATAAAGATAACAAATTGGTAGCTGATTCGGCCAGTCATCCACATTGTGAAGAATGTCTGACCCAACAACCGGTCATGCATGCATAATAAGGAAGGCTCATGCTCACCTAAAGGCTACATGTAGGGATGCAAATGGGGACGGCATATATCCTCAACTTCACGTCATGATCAATCGTAGCATAGGTATAAACAAGTATGCTCACCTAAAGGCTACATGTAGGGATGCTTTCTTGAATTTTGTCGTTTCGTGGTCTTTGGTATTGTTACCTGAGATTAACATGTTCAAGAAGAGTAATGCTAGACCTAGGTACAACTAATTATATGATTAATGTAAGAAGCAACACGGAGAATTATAGATGGAGATTTAATTGGAGAATTGGGGGGG
>LR738715.1:71971386-71989415 GCA_902687465.1 Secale cereale | reverse complement strand
GGGGGGGCGCCTGGGCCCCCCGAGCCTCGTCTGATGCCCCCCTTTGGCATATATTTATATCGTCTCCCGAAACCCTCGAGACGGGAACCCTTTTTCGCGATCTCATCTCTGTTCCGCCGCCGCCGCCGCTTCCAAGATCGGGAGCACCAGGAGAACTCTTCCCGGCACCCTGCCGGAGGGGAGGATCACCACCGGGAGCTTCTCCACCACCATGGACGCCTCCTGGATGAGTTGTGAGTAGTCTCCCTTGGACCATGGGTCCATGACCAGTAGCTATGTGATGTTCTCCTCCCGTTCTTGTGCTTCACTAATTAGTCCTCGTGAGCTGCCCTACATGATCGAGGCACATATGTAATCCTTATGCTGTTGCTATGATGAGTTTGCTGGGATCCGATGGATTATGAGATTATGTTCAGATTATGTTTGAGTAATATATTTGATTCACCTCTTTTATATTTATGTTCGTAAGTAATTCTTGCATGTTCTCCGTTGTTATTTATTGCTTTGGCCAAGTAGTAGGTAATGACTCCAAGAGGGAACGTTATGCTTGATTGTGGGTTCATGCCCCTCGATGACTAGCTTGAGTGACAGAAACATGAGCCTAGGGGATGTGCTGTTGCCACAAGGGGGAAAACAACGGTGCTTGTGCTCGCGGGTGCAAGGATTGTTTACTTTACGCAAAGTTCTTTTAATGCAGTTGTCTGTTGCTTTGAGTTTACACTATGGGTGGGACTCACAACTTAATACAAGTGAGATGTTCTGGATAGATATCTCAAGGTGGATTATTAGTAGTAGATGCAGATGGATTTCGGTCTACTTACCTCGGCGTACCGCCCATGCTTTGAACCTCTACCTTTCTTGCAACTTAGTCAGCATAGGTTTGCGCACATGGTCCTGTCAATTGCCCAGCTGTAATTCGTTTACCTCACATAGCTGTTTTATCGTCTTTTGGGAGAGAGACATCACTAGTGAACATCATGGGACTCCGGTCCATATTACCATCATTGATCACATCCGCTATTTACTTTCCGCTTTTATTTACTATTGCCGCAATATCTATCACTATTATCACTTGCGTTTGATCCTTTGTAAACGACAAGGCCGGAGGGATTGACAACCTCTTTGTACTCGTTGGGAGCAAAGTTATTTGTATCTGTGTGCAGGTCCACGTTGATTGCTAATATCTGGCGCCGTTAGCAGTTGACACCTTCTTGTTGAAACTGGGAGTCTCAGGGGAAATCGATCCTTGGTATCTTTGCCAAGGGAAAACTTCCGCTACACTGCATCTCAAACCTTCCACTTGGGGTAACCAACGAGGGGCGAGAAGCCATCAAGCAAAGTTTTCTGGCGCCGTTGCCGGGGACTCCACTCTTCAAGATAGGGGAGTTACACGCTATCTTTTACCTTTGCTTTTTAGTCTTGTTACTTTACCTTTCAGTTTTGCTTTAGTATCTTTTATCGAAAATCACAAAAATAGTTATCTTGCTTGCTTGCTTCTATGGGTTCCACCAAAAACACTAGATGGGAGGAGTACACCCCTTCTTCCATTACGCCCATCACCACTGTCGGGATTTACAAAAATAATAAACCTTGTGATTATGTTAGTCTTGACGGAGAGTTATGCCCATGGTATGGTCGTCCAGGAAAAGGGTATGAGCCTCAGTTTAAAGTTGCTCCTACGCTTCCCCAAACTTGGGAAGACGTTCAAACTCTTATAATAGGGAGCAATTCAAACAAAGAAGATGACACTACAATTCTGCCCAATAATGATAAAATTAATTTTGATAATTGTAGTATCTCAGAAGTTTTCACCTTTCTACAAAGAATGGCTAAAGATCCCCACACTAGCACGCTTAATCTTGCCTTCACAGAGCATATCACTAATGCTCTCATCAAAGCTAGGGAGGAGAAACTTAGAGTAGAAACCTCCATACCTAGAAAGCTAGAAGATGGTTGGGATCCTATGATTAAGATTAAGATAAACAACTTCTCTTGCTATGCTTTATGTGATGTTGGTGCTAGTACCTCTGTTATGCCCAAGAGAATATATGATATGCTTAAATTGAAACCTTTTGATTCTTGTTCTTTTGGTGTTCGTCTCGTTGATTCTTCCATAAAGAAACCTTTGGGGAGGATCGACGATGTTCTTATCATTGTCAATGACAACTATGTTCCCATTGATTTTACTATTATGGATATTGAATGTGAACCTTCTTGTCCAATTATTTTGGGACGTCCTTTTCTACGCACCGTTGGTGCTATCATTGACATGAATGAGGGGAATACTAAATTCCAGTTTCCTCTCAAGAAAGGGATGGAACACTTCCCTCGAAAGAAGATTAAGTTACCTTTTGAGTCCGTCATACGGGCTAGCTATTCTTTTACTCTTGATAAGACTTGATCTCTTTGCATTATGCCTAGCTTAAAGGCATAAAAGAAAGCGCTTTTGGGAGGCAGCCCAATGAATAAATTTTATTTTGCTTTTGTTGTGTCTTGATGTTGTTACTACAGTAGCATCATCATTGTATCTTTACTTTACAAATTTTGTGCCAAGTGTAGCCTCTGATTGCTAGAAAGTTCAAAAGTTGTGACGTGCTGTCCAGGAAACAGATTCTGTCCTTGGATAGAAAAATTCGTATAACATCACCAGATCATCTTTTTGGTCTGAATTTTTTCGACAGCGTTCTCTATATAATTGTCTTTCGTGCATCTGTTCTGAGTTTTTTTATTAGAGTTGCAGAAGTACCCCGAAAAAATCATTTACTACCTGCTGTTCTGTTTTTCACAGATTCTGTCCTGTTTTGCCTTTCCTTCATTTTGCAAACCTTGAGCTTGCTTTTTCTTTGCAAAAACCTTTTGGCAATCTTGAGAAACAGTAGACCTTCAAGAATATCTTTATTTCCAGCAAGGAACGATTATTTTATTAAGGGTACTAACCTCGCTAATCAGATTATGATGAGTTATGTATGAAGGGAGTTTTCAAGTGTGCGAGGGAAGATGATAAAAAGATCCAGAAGTGTCAAACGCTCAAGCTTGGGGATGCCCCCATGCACCCCCAAGAAATATTCAAGGAGACTCAAGCGTCTAAGCTTGGGGATGCCCCCGTGCATCCCCTTCTCCATCAACATTATCAGTTCGTCTTTCGTTCCACTATATTTTTATCACTTCATGTGTTATGTGCTATGCTTGGAGCGTCTTGCTTTTAGTTTTCTTTAGCTTTTCATAACGAGTCGGAACTCAGCTTTCTTTAAGTGGGAGAGAAACACGCTCCACCTCTACCTAGAACATAACATAGAATTTTCATGTTTATCTTTTGCTGTGTGTGTTCTTTGTCTTTCAATAGCTACTATCATGTTCAGCTCTTAACTTTCATGCTTATCTTTTTAAAGAGCTTTTGTTTAGTTGGTTGCTTGAACTCTCTTTAGTTATCATTTTTATCTTATTAAGAGAGTTTGCTTCCGTTGCATTGGTTGGTATGTCTATGATAAAGATGCTACGTGCATAATGGCGCTTAGTAGTTCATGTTTTCTTATGGTTAGTCTCAAATAGCTGGGGGTTCCCAATGTGTTATTGGAGCACCAACATGATTTGTTTGCCTATGATGTGGTATGGTTTAGTAATATCTTCCTTCGAGAATTTATTTTGATTGACTTGGCGTATGCTCACGCATATTTAAGACTGTAAAGAAAGTCTGTCAAGCCTTGATGATCTTTTATTTCTGAGTAGCGATATAACTTCCATGCCTGATTCAATGTTGCTTTGTCGCTCTGCATGATTATGACCGTCATTGCTCTCTTAGTTGGTCGCTCCCAGTCTTTTGCTAACCTCCACCTGTACTAAGCGGACTGACTGCTTGTGCATCCAAATTCCTTTATACCAGTTATGCCATATGAGTCCACCATACCTTCCTACATGGTATTTACCTGCCATTCCTAACGGAGACTTGCATGTACCATCTCGAAATTATTTAAAGAAAAAAAGCATTCCTATTTTGTGCCTCTGTTTTAAGTTCATGAGGAAGTAGTAGTTAATTCATGATCTTTTTAAGTTGGACAAGCTTCACCCCGGGATTGCATGTATAATGTGCAAACCCATAATACGAGAAGGAACTGGCATTGAGTGCGCCCGGCTCAAAAATAATATAACAAACAAACCCTCCTTCACGCTTTGTTCATAAGAAATCAGAAAACTTTGGCAGTGATAAACAAAGGAGATTAAGAGGATGTGATCGTCCTCATTCGGGAGTCGTTCCTCGAAACTTGTCCATCTCAAGAAGTGATTGAGTTGTCTGCTAGCATTCGTTGACGGAACATGCATAATCTAAAAAAATATATTATTACCTCTGTTTTTAAAACCAAGAGCTCTGGTACATGTTTTTTCTTTGTTTCCGACTACGGGTTTTCAACCTTGCCAACAAAAGCCACGGTTCGAGAGTCTCCACCTTCTTTTAAAGCACCAACTACTGAGAGCATGATTGTCATTCTGAGTGTAATGTGCATTGTCCCAAAGTAGCATTGTCTTTTGCATGATTGTGATATCGTTTATTTTGAAATCATTGTATCTAGTCATCACTTAAACCTTGGAGGTGCCCCTGCATTTATGCTTTGCTTCACTAAAGGGGGCAAGCGAGATATCACTTTATCATATTTGCACACCATGCTCATTACAAATCTATTTGATGTTTCAGTATCATATTGTAAAACTTTCAGTTCGTTTTGATTTTCTCATGAGGCAACTTAATTACTACAGATTCATTGTCTCAGTAAGCTTTTGTCATATGACTATGGAAAAGTCCTATATGGTTAATAGCATGTCACCACAGAAATTATTTTTGTTACCATTTACCTACTCGAGGACGAGCAGGAATTAAGCTTGGGGATGTTGATACGTCCAAAACGTATCTATAATTTCTGCTTGCTCCATGCCTCTTTTGGGTGATATTGCTATGATATTTATACACTTCCATACACTTTTGATCATATTTGGACTAACCTATTAACTCAGTGCACCCCAGTGCCAGTTTCTGTTTTCGGCTGTTTTTTGTATTTCAGGTTTTCCCATTACGAGAACTGCCAGAAAAATCCCGGAAAAATTATATAAAAAATCAGCGTTCCAGAAGCTACCTGGCACCCGAAGCACAACCGGAGGGGGGCCACCAAGGCCCCAGGCGCCCTGGTGGCGCGGCCCCCCTGGCCGCGCCGGGGGGGGGGCGCCTGGGCCCCCCAAGCCTCGTTTGATGCCCCCCTTTGGCATATATTTATACCGTCTCCCGAAACCCTCGAGACGGGAACCCTTTTTCGCGATCTCATCTCTGTTCCGTCGCCGCCGCCGCTTCCAAGATCGGGAGCACCAGGAGAACTCTTCCCGGCACCCTGCCGGAGGGGAGGATCACCACCGGGAGCTTCTCCACCACAATGGACGCCTCCCGGATGAGTTGTGAGTAGTCTCCCTTGGACCATGGGTCCATGACCAGTAGCTATGTGATGTTCTCCTCCCGTTCTTGTGCTTCACTAATTAGTCCTCGTGAGCTGCCCTACATGATCGAGGCACATATGTAATCCTTATGCTGTTGCTATGATGAGTTTGCAGGGATCCGATGGATTATGAGATTATGTTCAGATTGTGTTTGAGTAATATATTTGATTCACCTCTTTTATATTTATGTTCGTAAGTAATTCTTGCATGTTCTCCGTTGTTATTTATTGCTTTGGCCAAGTAGTAGGTAGTGACTCCAAGAGGGAACGTTATGCTTGATTGTGGGTTCATGCCCCTCGATGACTAGCTTGAGTGACAGAAACATAAGTCTAGGGGATGTGCTGTTGCCACAAGGGGGAAAACAACGGTGCTTGTGCCCGCGGGTGCAAGGATTGTTTACTTTACGCAAAGTTCTTTTAATGCAGTTGTCTGTTGCTTTGAGTTTACACTATGGGTGGGACTCGCAACTTAATACCAGCGAGATGTTCTGGATAGATATCTCAAGGTGGATGATTAGTAGTAGATGCAGATGGATTTCGGTCTACTTACCTCGGCGTACCGCCCATGCTTTGAACCTCTACCTTTCTTGCAACTTAGTCAGCATTGGTTTGCGCACATGGTCCTGTCACCTCACATAGCTGTTTTATCGTCTTTTGGGAGAGAGACATCACTAGTGAACATCATGGGACTCCGGTCCATATTACCATCATTGATCACATCCGCTATTTACTTTCCGCTTTTATTTACTATTGCAGCAATATCTATCACTATTATCACTTGCATTTGATCCTTTGTAAACGACAAGGCCGGAGGGATTGACAACCTCTCTGTACTCGTTGGGAGCAAAGTTATTTGTATCTGTGTGCAGGTCCACGTTGATTGCTAATATCTGGCGCCGTTAGCAGTTGACACCTTCTTGTTGAAACTGGGAGTCTCAGGGGAAATCGATCCTTGGTATCTTTGCCAAGGGAAAACTTCCGCTACACTGCATCTCAAACCTTCCACTTGGGGTAACCTTCCAAAAATTATTCGATTCGGGTTAAATCAATATTTTGGTTTGACTAGATTCACAAAAGAAAATTATATTTTTCTGTCCGGCGGAAATTCTGAAAGTCGTCTCCTCTCTCCAAAATTGTCTTTTCTCTCCCTATAAAGGTATCTTTCTTCGTATTTTTTATATACTTCCGTAGCTTATTATTTCTAGACTAGTACATTAGAATAATTAGATTTATAAACTAGCCTTGTGTTTACACTTTGGACCTAATTTTTTTTACCCGTAGCTATTTTTTCCGTAAAACAGTTTGGTCCTGATTTTTCAAATAACCATAAATTTTTACTCATTCATCCATATTATATGAAACCAACGCCTAGATTTTTGTCTTGATCTCACCTATGAAGTGAATCTATCAAATAAACTTTTTGCAACTTTCAAATTTCAAAATTTGTTCAAATTCATATTCAAACTTTTTTGATCATATCTTTTTAACCATAACTTCGTTTGAGTTGATTCTTTTTGCAAATCGAAACTCTTGACCTAAACTTTCTGATAAGGCCAAATTCACTTAATTTTGGTACTGTTAGAAATTGTTTTCAGTTGCAAGAGTTGTTCGCTCATTTTCGAAGTTTTCCGAGTTATGTTTTTCGATTCTATTTCATGATTGCTTATGTGTGGTTACTACTGCTTGCTTACGATAGATTGATCGGAGTGTGACGAATAGATCTATCACGAGTTATGAGTGCGAAGAATCTACATCAACAGTACAAGGCAAGTTCACACTTTGATCATACCTTCCAATACCCAGTTTTTATTGCATTAGTTCTATCCTCAAAGATTGCATGAGTAGGACTTGATCACATGTGAAGATGCTTTGTAGTTCATGAGGTAGGAATCCAATGACTTGAGATTAAACCCGATAATATACGCGTTGTTATTCATTGCTTAGCCGTGCTTGTAGACGTGGATTGATATGAGAGTTTTCATGAAAGTTGTGAGTGTAATAACAACTAAGGGATTCTTCAAGGTGGAAACTTATTACACATCTGGGTGGATTGGTTGTGGCACCCTGGGGATGGACCAGTGGTTTGCTAGGGCACCCTGGGGATGGACCAGTGGTTTGCCCGGACACTTGGGGATATACCAGTGTTGTCCAAGGAATGCCACCCAGGCTCAAAGGGATCATATATATTTCATGCCTAGAAACTTTCGTGTGCAGCCACAAGCCATTATGGGCTCTGGCATAGCTGAGTATGTTGTGTGACCTCTTTCAGTGGTAGACTAGCAGATGTAGCGGATGTAGGTGGTACTGTCTACCCAGGGTAAAGAGTTAATGCTTCTGAAAGACTGTGTCTCGGTCATTCCTTTCTCAAACACCATGCAGTGTGAGAAATTAAACGGAGGCGATCGAGTCTTGTGGGGAAAAGTGCACAAACATCTGCAGAGTGTACAAACTATTCATGAGTAGGCGTGTCCCCGGTTATGGACTTCTTGAGTATCCTGGTATTTGAATTATGGACTGATCTCATCACTTGAAATTAACTTGTTGGGTTAATAATGACTTTGGAGGTTTGGGATTGAGATGGGGGTACCATTCTCAATGTACATGATTAATTTAAGCGAAGTAGTAAATAAAATTTATTCTTTTGTTGTAGGGAAAAACTAGCTTTATGCAAAAAAATAACCTTACAGCCTCCACCAGCCAAATATGCATATAGTTGTAGACATTTCTTCTTCATTACTTGCTACAGTGTGAATTTGCCAGTACATTCATTGTACTAACCTACATGGCTGCAACGTCTCATGTTGCAGGAATTATTCGACGAGTAAGAGTTACGTTAGGGTTGCGCTGTCTACACTCAACTTTGACGTTGGTGTTGATGGACTCCGTAACCTTGTTGTTACTTCCGCTCCGTTGATCGAGGTAATAGTATTTACGTTACTTTATACATGTGATTTACCTCTTTTATAATTCCTCGAGTACTGTGTGTATCAGCATACTGATACGTCCAAAATGCATCACTATTTTGTATTATAATTTATCCTTATTCATTGATATATTTCACGTTATGATGATGTTCTTATGTTGTTTTGGTCTATTTTACACAGTTTGCAACTTTCCGATGCCGGAACAGCAGACGCAGGATTCAGCAGGAAAAAGTGGATGCTGAGTTGCTGAAGAAGAACATCTCCAAATTACCTGAAAATTGACGGGAGGTATTTTTCAGACGAATAACGAAGACACGCAAAAGGGGAGTCAGAGGGGGGGCACAGGGTGCCCAGGCGGCCTGGGGGTGCCCCCCTGGCCTCGCCGGGGGGGGCGCCTGGAGCCCCTGGCCCACCTCTGGTCGCCCCCTTTTGCATATATGTTCTCCGTCCTCCGAAAACCCTAGGCACGGGACTTTTTACGGAGTTCCGCCGCCGCTTCGAGGCGGAACCCTACAGAGAAGAAAAGGGCATCTCCGGTGGGCAGATTCCGCCGGGGAGATCACCTCCCGGAAGGGGAGATCATCGCCATCGTCATCACCATCGTCACGGGCATCATCGAGATCATCATCAACATCATCCCCAACACCAGCACCATCTCCATCTTCATCCAAATCTCATCTTTCCATCGCAACTCGTGTTGTAACTCGTACTACCTATCCTCTCTACTCCATCGGTGTTGATTACTACTTTGTGGTGAATGCTATTGAGTTTTGTTGGAGAAATATTATTATGTCCAGATTGTTTATCACATATTTATCCCCACTGATCATGATCTCTTTTATGTCTTGTGAGTAGTTACCTTAGTTCTTGAGGACATGGGGGAAGTCTTGTTGTTAGTAGTCATATGCTGTTGAAGTAACATGTGTTGTTTGATACTTAAGTTGTGTTGTCATTCTACTAGTGGTGTTGTGTGAGTCGAACACCCAACACTTCGCCTTATTAAGGACCTAGGAGAATACATTGTGTATAAAGAATGCTTATGGTGGGTTGCCGGAGTGACAGAAACCTGAACCCCAGTTCGCACGCTTTTCCATAAGGGAATAATGGATCCTCGATCGTACTGCTATGGTTAGGCTTTTGCCTTAAATTCTATCTTGTATTTGCGGATGCTTGCAAGGTGTTTAATCATAAGAGTGCATTCATCTTAGTCTAGAGAGTGCACTAGCATAGATCCACCCACTCAACACTTATCAACACATAACATAGTATCGATACGGAATATGGCGAAAGCACATGACTACCTCTCCCGTGTGTCCTCAAGAACGCTTTAGTCTTTATAAGTCCAGTTGCTAGGCCTCTCCTTTGCTAAGAAAGGATTGGGCCACTTGTTACTCTCAGTACCTTTTACATTACTTGCCTTTACATTCCTGTTGCTTATACCGAGAAAACCCCTAAAAGTTATCTTTCAGTGCTTGCAGTAATTTCTTGCTCAGAATCGCTTATCAATACCTTCTGCTCCTCGTTGGGTTCGACACTCTTACTTATCGAAAACGCTGCAACAGATCCCTTACGGTTGAGGGTCATCAAGTAACGTTTTCTGGCGCCGTTGCCGGGGAGCGTAGCGCTATTGGTAAAGTGAAACTTGTAAGAAAGTTTTTTTTTATAATTCTGTTTTTATTTTTACTATTACTGCTCTTTGTCCTTATGGACAACCCTATTATTGGAGCGTTGCTTGCGGGAAGACGCCCCACACCTGTGGTGGTTGATCTTCCCCCTACTGAAATTGTGCCTTATAAAATACCAGCTGGCATTATCGATTATGTTTTGGCTAATCGTTATGCAGGAGACAGACATCCCGGTGAACACTTGCTATATTTGTCACGACTATGTTCATTATTTAAGCTTGCAGATGTATCAAGGGAGTTTGTCATGAGGAAATTGTTTGTCGTATCACTTATAGATAAAGCTTCAGATTGGTATGGGCTTCTCGATAACTCACATTTGCTGGACTGGCAGGAGCTTATGTCTCTCTTTTATACTAAGTTTTATCCTCTTCATGAAATTCATCGAGACAGGAATTATATCTATAACTTTAGGTCTCGTGACGGAGAAAGCATTGCTCAAGCTTGGGGGAGATTGAAGTCCCTAATGCTCAAATGCCCTATTCATAAGCTTCCCAAGGAAATTATACTTACAAATTTTTATGCCAGGCTTTCTCATCAGGATAAGGAGATGCTGGATGCCTCCTCTAGTGGGGTATTTCAGAAGAAGAGTGTTGAAGAAAGGTGGGATCTCCTTGAAAGAATCCAGAGGAATACCGAAGATTGGGAAATTGATAAAGGTATTGAACCCGCTATAAATTATGAACATGATTATATTGAGAGCTATGTGGAAACTGATTACTTTAATACTTTTTGCTCTAAGATTGGTCTTGATTCCCATCTAGTGATTGATTTGTGTAAGAATTTTGCCTCTCACGTTGATTCTTTTAAAAAGAATAGAGACCAGCACCATGCACCTATTAAAGAACCACCTATTGATATTTATGTTGCTGAGCCTATTTTGCCTGCAGTCATATGTGAAAAGCCTCCTTTTCCCACGAGGATAAAGGAACACTCTCTTGTGACAGGCATAATAAATAAAAGTGAGAGAAGAGTTGATGAACCTGAGGACCAGATCAGGGTCGATCCTCAAGTTGCATTGATTAAAGACCTTGCTACTGATGATGTTTTGGATTCCAATATAACTTTTTGTGCTGTTTCCACTAACCTTGTCACAGCCAAGAATAAAGGCCCAATTTCAGGTACTCCGGTGGTATCTGTTAAATAGGAGATCACAATTATTATGGGCTATGCGATTTGGGATCGAGTGCAAGTGCTATTCCTTATTCACTTTATGAAGAAATCATCGGTGAGATTTCCCCTTGTGAACTTGAAGAAGTTGATGTTACTATTCATCTTGCAAATAGATCAACTATCTCTCCTATCAGAATTGTGAGGGACGTTGAAGTCCTATGTGGAAAGGTAAAATACCCTACCGACTTTCTGGTACTTGGTTCAGCCAGGGACAATTTTTGTCCCATCATTTTTGGTAGACCTTTTCTTAGAACTTGTGGAGCTATAATAGATTGAAAGAAAGGTAAAGTTTCTATTGAATTCGATGGTGAGCCATATGAATTTAATTTTTCTAAGTTCTCTAAGCAGCCTCGTGGTACTGATTTACCTAGTGATGATAAAATTATTGAAAGTATTGCCTCTATTGCTATTCCCCCTGATGATCCTTTGCAGCAATACATGGAGGACCACGAGAATGATTTGCATATGCAGGAAAGAAATGAACTAGATGAAATATTCTTTAGGCAGCCTGCTATCCTGAAGCACAACCTTCCGGTTGAACCTTTGGGAATTTTATCAAAACCGAAAGAAGACCCGGTGTTCGATCTTAAACCTCTTCCCGATAAGCTCAAGTATGCTTATTTAGATGAAAAGAAAGTATATCCTATTATTATCAATTCTAACCTTTCAGGATATGAAGAAGAGCGATTATTGGAAGTACTTCGTAAACACCGAGGTGCAATTGGCTACACCCTTGATGACCTTAAGGGGATTAGTCCATCTATCTGTCAACATACTATCAACCTTGAGCGTGATGCTAAACCAGTTGTTGATCATCAACGATGGTTGAACCCGAAGATGATGGATGTCGTGAGAACTGAGATTCTCAAGCTTCTAGCCGCAGGTATTATCTACCCTATAGCTGATAGTAAGTGGGTAAGTCCGGTACATTGTGTTCCTAAGAAAGGAGGTACAACTGTGGTTCCTAATGATAAAAATGAACTAATACCTCAGAGAATTATTATTGGATATAGAATGTGTATTGATTATAGGAAGTTGAACAAGGCAACCAGGAAGGATCACTACCCGTTGCCGTTCATCGACCAAATGCTTGAAAGGTTATCCAAAAATACCCACTTTTGTTATCTCGATGGTTATTCTGGCTTCTCTCAAATTCATGTTAACACTGCCGATCAAGAGAAGACCACTTTTACTTGTCCTTTTGGTACTTATGCTTACAGACGTATGCCTTTTGGTTTATGTAATGCCCCTGCTACTTTTCAAAGGTGTATGTCTGCTATCTTTCATGGTTTCTGCGGGGATATTATGGAAGCCTTCATGGACGATTTCTCCGTCTATGGAACTTCATTTGACCATTGTCTTCACAACCTTAATAAAGTTTTGCAGAGATGCGAGGAGACAAATTTGGTACTCAACTGGGAGAAGTGCCACTTTATGGTTAATGAAGGAATTGTTCTTGGTCACAAGATTTCCGAAAGGGGGATTGAAGTGGACAAAGCCAAGATCGAAGCTATTGAGAGGATGCCCTATCCAAGGGACATCAAAGGTATTCGCAGTTTTCTCGGTCATGCAGGTTTTTATAGAAGATTTATTAAAGACTTTTCTAAAACCTCGAGACCCCTCACTAATCTTCTCCATAAGGATGTTCCTTTTGCGTTTGATGAAAATTGTAAGGAAGCTTTTGAAGTCCTTAAGAAAGCTTTAATAACTGCTCCTATAGTACAACCACCTGACTGGAATTTACCTTTTGAAATTATGTGTGATGCAAGTGATTTTGCTGTTGGAGCTGTTTTAGGACAAAGAGTTGATAAGAAATTTAATGTTATACATTATGCTAGTAAACCCTTGACAGTGCTCAAAGAAATTATGCTACTACTGAGAAGGAATTCTTAGCTGTAGTTTTTGCTTGTGATAAGTTTAGGCAGTATATTGTTGATTCCAAAGTTATTATTCATACTGATCATGCTGCCATTAAGTATCTTATGACAAAGAAGGATGCCAAGCCAAGGCTTATCAGATGGGTACTCCTTCTTCAAGAATTTGATTTGCAGATTGTTAATAGGAAAGGGGAAGACAATCCGGTGGCGGACAATCTTTCAAGAATGGAAGATATACCGCATGACCCCATCCCAGTTAACGATAGTTTTCCAGACGAGCAACTTGCCGTTGTAAAAATACAATCTCTTTCCGACCCTTGGTATGCAGATTATGCTAATTTTATTGTTGCGAAGTATTTGCCTCCAGGTCTAACATTTCAGCAAAGAAAGAAGTTCTTTCATGATTTGAGGCACTACTTTTGGGATGACCCACATCTTTTCAAGGAAGGTCCCGACGGGATAGTGAGAAGATGCATTCTGGAACACGAGCAAAAGGACATTCTCAGACGGTGCCATGATAGTCCCTATGGAGGCCATCATGCCGGTGAGAGGACTGCACATAAGGTTCTTCAATCAGGTTTTTATTGGCCTACTCTCTTTAAAGATGCTAGAAATTATGTTTTAGCCTGTGATAAATGTCAGAGAGTTGGTAACATTAGTAGAAGGAATGAGATGCCTATGAATTACTCACTAGTGATTGAACCTTTTGATTGTTGGGGTTTTGATTTTATGGGTCCTTTTCCTTCTTCACACAAGTACACTCACATTTTAGTAGCTGTTGATTATGTGACCAAGTGGGTTGAAGCAATCCCCACTGAAAGTGCTGATAAAAACATCCTTGAAAATACTTAAGGATGTAATATTTCCTAGGTTTGGTGTACCAAGGTACCTCATGACCGATGGAGGATCACACTTCACGCACGGAGCTTTTAGAAAAGCTTTGGCTAAATACGATGTTAATCATAGAATTGCTTCACCTTATCATCCTCAAACTAGTGGGCAAGTTGAGCTCACCAATAGAGAGATTAAGTTGATCTTGCAGAAAACAGTAAACAGAAATAGGAAGGATTGGTCAAATAAATTAGGAGATGCTTTGTGGGCATATAGAACTGCTTACAAAAACCCCATGGGCATGTCCCCCTATAAGATGGTGTATGGCAAGGCTTGCCATTTGCCATTAGAGCTAGAGCACAAAGCTTTCTGGGCTGTTAGAGAGCTTAACGCTGAACCAAAACTAGCTGGTGAGAAGCGTCTCGTGAACTTGACTTCTCTAGATGAATGGAGAAGTGAAGCTTACGAGAGCGCTAAAATGTTCAAGGAAAAGGTAAAAAGGTGGCATGATAGGAAGATTCTGAAACGTGAATTTAATGTTGGTGATAAAGTTTTGTTGTTTATATCCCATTTCAGGTTTTCTCCAGGTAAACTACTTTCCAGGTGGGAAGGACCATTTCATATTCAAGAAGTTTATCGGTCTGGTGCAATTAAGATTAATAATTTTGAAGGCACCAAACCTCAAGTTGTGAATGGGCAAAGACTTAAACATTACATAGCAGGAGACCCTGTCGATGTTGATGTGAATATAATATACACAACAACCCATGAAGAACATGTTGCAGCCCTGTTTCAGACGCCAGCAGAAGCAGAATAAAGAAAAGGTATGTAGTACGGTAAGAAAACACCGCAAACCATCATAAAAGTTCCGAATTACGAGTTTTTGCAAAATTAGTAAAATTCCGAGTCGAAGTGGAGCCGGAGACGACCTCCAGGGAGTCCAGGCGCCCCCCTGGGCCGCGCCGGCAGGCCGCCTGGACACCCTGGAGCCCGTCTCCGACCCCGATTTGGTCCGTTACCTTCCTTTCTGTGCATAAAGTTTTCCTATATATTTGCCCCGATTGTTCCGGCAACGTATCTTGCGATTTCGCGTGTTTTCTCTTCGATCTGTTTCTGCCAGGAAATCTTTCAGCTAAATTTAGGTGCCATGGCTTCTCCAAGTTCCCCCAAGGACACGTTCGTCATCAACGTCATCAACCCTTACCTCGCTGAGGTGAAGAAGCACCCTCAGGTTGTTCGGATGGAGGACGCTGTCCTTCATCAAGAAGATCTGAAGGGACCTATCAAGGAGGGGAGCATCCAGGCCAGGCTGGAAGAAGTGGAGCAGGAAGTCTTCGAGTACAAGTAGATGACCGAGCGTGGTGTCGAAGCTAACTTTGACATCACCAACGAGCTGAAGAACTACTTTCTGAAGGAGATGTGGGAAAGAATCGCCGCGTCTGAAGACAGAATTATAGAACTCCAAGGGCAAATTAATGATCTACATAACCAGAACTGTGAGTATGAACTAAGGTTTCTGCGCATGGGTTTGGGTGCTGAATGCAGGATCCAGGAGACGAGCTTCTCATATGAGACTGGAGAACCCCTTCCATGGAAGCGTTTCGCCAAGGACTACTTGATCAACACTAACAAGGATGATGAGTGAAATCTCCTGGGGTAATGGCATTCCCTTGGCTTGTTCCAAGCTTGGGGGAGTGCCCGGTATCTTTATCTTTTACCTTTTGTCTTTTAGAGTCGAGTAGAGTCGTATCATGTCTAGGGAGGTTGTTATATGAGATAGGTGTGTGCATTGAGGTCTATCGCTCCTTCAGTGAGGAATTGTATCCGTGAGTGTGGAGTCGTTTATGATGGAATATTAATGAGAAGTTTATCGGTTCCTTTTGCTGCACTCGGTATTCTCTTCACGCAATCGACCTTATATGATGATTCTTATGGGGAGTATTGACCTTATGTCAGGTATGGCTATAAAACTTTATTTAATCTTGGCAAACATAGCTTTGGTCATAACAACAAGCATGATTTTCTTAAAGTATCAACATAGCTAAAACCTTTATGTTATTATGCTTGAAGTGTTATGTTGACAAGGAAGACAACTTGATGTGTTATGCTTATTTCAATGTTCATGCTTTATATTGCTTTGCATCTTAGTCATCATCAATTGTCTGCCCTCTCAAAACCTTTGCTAGCCTAACTCTGTACTAAGCGGAATTCTGCTTGTGCATCCATACCCTTAAGCCAATACCTTCCATATGAGTCCACCATACCTACCTACTCGTGGTACTCCACTACCACCTCCTAAAAGTATATAATTTATGTGTTATCCTTAAAAGTTCAAAATCTTTTATTTTTTGCCTCTGTTTTAGCTCATGAGGAAGTAATAGCTAATTCATAGTCTTTTTGAGTTGGACAAGCTTCACCTCGGGATTGCATGTATAATGTGCAAACCCATAACTCGAAAAGGAACTGGCATTGAGTGCGCCCGGCTTAAGAATAATATAACAAACAAACCCTCCTTCATGCTTTGTTCATGAGGAATCAGAAAACTTTGGCAGTGATAAACAAAGGAGAATAAGAGGATGTTATCGTCCTCATACGGGAGCCGTTCCTCGAAACTTTTCCAGTTCAAGAAGCAACTGAGTTATTTATTAGCATTCGTTGGCAAATCAAGCACCTCTCAAAACTTGTTTTCATTCTGTTTGATTTGAGGATAGCACATGAGTTTTCCCTACTACCTTAGAGCAGGGCCTATCTTTTAATTTTAAGTTGAGTCAGTTATTCCTACTTCCCTCTATTTCCCAAAGAGAGCAGACGTTTGATGTTGATAAGGATTCATTCATATAAAGCTGCATTAAGATTTGTCATATCGTATCCTTGTTGACATTATCATTTGATAAGTAAGTTGTTTGTCATGCCCAGCTAAGGCAAATATCTTCCTTTGTGTTAACACTTTCACTTCTTGCTTATTAACATGTTATTCCAAAAAGCTTCAATTAATCCCATCAAAATATAAGAGCAAAAGTTAAAATTATTTGTTGTTCTTTGACCAAAGGACATGTTTGCCATGATATAATGAGTTTCCTTGGTCTTACTTTCGAATATAAGTGTTAACCCTCTTTCATAAGAGCCTTATGAGTTGAAGATTGCTGCCGATGATATTTGAGTTGGTGAAGAGACTATGATGCTTCTTGTCCGTATTCTATTTATCGACACTTCACTCTCTAAACTTGTGGACAGGTTTACCGAGTTCATATTCGCTTGGGGACAAGCGAGGTCTAAGCTTGGGGGTGTTGATACGTCCAAAATGCATCACTATTTTGTATTATAATTTATCCTTATTCATTGATATATTTCACGTTATGATGATGTTCTTATGTTGTTTTGGTCTATTTTACATAGTTTGTAACTTTCGATGCCGGAACAGCAGACGCAGGATTCAGCAGGAAAAAGTGGATGCTGAGTTGCTGAAGAAGAACACCTCCAAATTACCTGAAAATTGACGGGAGGTATTTTTCAGACGAATAATGAAGACACGCAAAAGGGGAGTCAGAGGGGGGCCACAGGGTGCCCAGGCGGCCTGGGGGCGCCCCCCCTGGCCGCGCCGGGGGGGGGGGCGCCTGGAGCCCCTGGCCCACCTCTGGTCGCCCCCTTTTGCATATATGTTCTCCATCCTCCGAAAACCCTAGGCACGAGACTTTTTACGGAGTTCCGCCGCTGCTTCGAGGCGGAACCCAACAGAGAAGAAAAGGGCATCTCCGGTGGGCAGATTCCGCCGGGGAGATCACCTCCCGGATGGGGAGATCGTCGCCATCGTCATCACCATCGTCACGGGCATCATCGAGATCATCATCAACATCATCCCCAACACCAGCACCATCTCCATCTTCATCCAAATCTCATCTTTCCATCGCAACTCGTGTTGTAACTCGTACTACCTATCCTCTCTACTCCATCGGTGTTGATTACTACTTTGTGGTGAATGCTATTGAGTTTTGTTGGAGAAATATTATTATGTCCAGATTGTTTATCACATATTTATCCCCACTGATCATGATCTCTTTTATGTCTTGT
>LR738715.1:71847413-71971376 GCA_902687465.1 Secale cereale | reverse complement strand
TGCTGAAGAAGAACACCTCCAAATTACCTGAAAATTGACGGGAGGTATTTTTCAGACGAATAATGAAGACACGCAAAAGGGGAGTCAGAGGGGGGCCACAGGGTGCCCAGGCGGCCTGGGGGCGCCCCCCCTGGCCGCGCCGGGGGGGGGGCGCCTGGAGCCCCTGGCCCACCTCTGGTCGCCCCCTTTTGCATATATGTTCTCCATCCTCCGAAAACCCTAGGCACGAGACTTTTTACGGAGTTCCGCCGCTGCTTCGAGGCGGAACCCAACAGAGAAGAAAAGGGCATCTCCGGTGGGCAGATTCCGCCGGGGAGATCACCTCCCGGATGGGGAGATCGTCGCCATCGTCATCACCATCGTCACGGGCATCATCGAGATCATCATCAACATCATCCCCAACACCAGCACCATCTCCATCTTCATCCAAATCTCATCTTTCCATCGCAACTCGTGTTGTAACTCGTACTACCTATCCTCTCTACTCCATCGGTGTTGATTACTACTTTGTGGTGAATGCTATTGAGTTTTGTTGGAGAAATATTATTATGTCCAGATTGTTTATCACATATTTATCCCCACTGATCATGATCTCTTTTATGTCTTGTAAGTAGTTACCTTAGTTCTTGAGGACATGGGGGAAGTCTTGTTGTTAGTAGTCATATGCTGTTGAAGTAACATGTGTTGTTTGATACTTAAGTTGTGTTTTCATTCTACTAGTGGTGTTGTGTGAGTCGAACACCCAACACTTCGCCTTATTAAGGACCTAGGAGAATACATTGTGTATAAAGAATGCTTATGGTGGGTTGCCGGAGTGACAGAAACCTGAACCCCAGTTCGCACGCTTTTGCATAAGGGAATAATGGATCCTCGATCGTACTGCTATGGTTAGGTTTTTGCCTTAAATTCTATCTTGTATTTGCGGATGCTTGCAAGGTGTTTAATCATAAGAGTGCATTCATCTTAGTCTAGAGAGTGCACTAGCATAGATCCACCCACTCAACACTTATCAACACATAACATAGTATCGATACGGAATATGGCGAAAGCACATGACTACCTCTCCCGTGTGTCCTCAAGAACGCTTTAGTCTTTATAAGTCCAGTTGCTAGGCCTCTCCTTTGCTAAGAAAGGATTGGGCCACTTGTTACTCTCAGTACCTTTTACATTACTTGCCTTTACATTCTTGTTGCTTATACCGAGAAAACCCCTAAAAGTTATCTTTCAGTGCTTGCAGTAATTTCTTGCTCAGAATCGCTTGTCAATACCTTCTGCTCCTCGTTGGGTTCGACACTCTTACTTATCGAAAACACCGCAACAGATCCCTTATGGTTGAGGGTCATCACATACCGATCCAGGGATGACACTTAAGCACAGAGACTTGACCCATTCGGGTCGGGTCGCTATAAGATGGTATCAGAGCACATGTTGACTGTAGGACGTGACCCTAGAAACTGGCAAGCCCATAGAAAATGATTTCTCTAAAACTTTATTTTCAAAAAGATTCTTTACCTCTTTTTTTTCGAGCTTTGTCAAATCTTCCCTTTTACCTTAAATAGCTAGACAATACCCTTTTCCATTTTGAACACTCTGGAGTAAAGAGGATTTCACCATGCATTAGAAGTGTTGAAGCTACAATAGTGGATACTCCAAATATTTGAAGAGTTGACGACTTGAAAAGATATTGACCTTTAGAAGACCAAACCCCTGTTATGTACTTACGTTAGATGCGACGATTATGAGCCGTCATTTGTTTGATGTTTTCCCGACAGCCACAAAATGAAACCCGTCTCTTCAAAATTATTGATTGTAATGAGTGTATCTCTCTCCATCTCCCGAATCTCATCCCAAAACCCTTGGACCCAATAGAGGATGAATGAAGATAGACTTGTATTCTCTGGACCGATGACCCAGCCGGAGGCAGAGCTATGGATACGAAATATTGAGGATCACTTCAGTAAAAGTTTGATTGCAAGGAAGTATGAGGTTTTATACGCTCTTTAGTACTTTACAAAAAGTGCTGCAACATGATGGAAAATGCATCAAGCCGTACAAGGATGTAATGGAGCAATAAGTGGGAGGAATTCAAGAAGACTCTGTTAAAATTCCGTCCCATCCGAAAGCATGGTGATAACCGGAAGAAGAAACCTTGCGCCTCCAGGATTTGTGGAGAAATAGGACACACCCAGGAGGAGCACAAGGATGAATGCCCTCATTGTGAAGAAAGTCACCCAGCTGAAGAATGTCCAACTAGGAAGATTACTTGTTTCTTGTTTGAAGGAACTACCCACTACCCTGCTCAGTGTCACATTTACCCCATGGTACAACGACCTATCCAGCAGAATAAAGAAGGAATGAAAGAAGCCCTCGAGAAATTTTTAAAGGAATCCACGATGGAGGAAGGTATTGACGATCCTGATGGAGAAGGCCTAAACAGATTTTACTCCCATGCTTGCAATTCATGTGGAGAAGAAGGATATTTTTCACAGTATTGCACGAAGGAAAGCCATGAGTATCTGGGAGACTTCCCGAAAGAAGAGGTGGAGTTTGATCCACAAGAGATAGAAGAACTGATAGGAACGAAGAAGTGGAGGAAGAGAAAGAGCATGTGTCCCCAGAACAACCAAATTTCTATGAAAAAGGACCTGAGTCACATCACATGTTACAGGTGCAAGGATTTAGGTCATTACGCTAGCAACTGCCCAACAAGGAAGCCAAGAACCCAGTGAACCAAGATAGTCACCATGAAGTCCCTATAATTGTCTGATGTCATTTGTTTACGCTGCAAGGAAGTGAGGCATTTTGCCAAAGAAGGTTCAGACTCTAGGAAATATTGAGCAGAGTAGTTGAGATCTTGATATTGGAATAAAGCAAGTAAATAAATGTGGAATACACTCTTTCATTTGGATGTTGAGTTGAGTTATGGAAAGAATATGGAAATAGCTCGTGAAGCAATAGGAGGTGATATATTTGGAAGCTCATATGAAATGCTATGAGTTGTTGGATGATTGTGAGTGACTCTCTTGCTATCTCACCCAGACTAAAACCTATAACCCATGGACAAGCTGACCCCAAACCTTTCTCGTACAAAAAACCACTTTGCACCCAAGGAAATACATACATTATCCTGAGTATCCCTTCTATCTTATACCTACAGATGACAACCCTTTACGAGTCTTTTCTCAAAGGCCCGGAAAGGATCATGACCCTAACTAGCGATCAGGATTACCCAAGGATCCTGAAGGACATGATGAAGCATATCCACCTTGAGGGAGATACAGTCTACAAGGGTTATCCTTTCTTGGAGAATGGAGTTGAACTTTGGTACGTGGAGGTACACGTCCACCGTGTGAAAGGAGTTTGCCCAAAAACTATGGTTCAATACTTTTTCATCTCTTGAGTACCATGAACAACATTCTTCGACTCTGTTCGAGAAGCTGCTATGAAGGCCATACGTCAGATTGGAGAAATACTTGTAGCAAGACTCCGTCACGCTCAGGAATGCCTGAGTGGGGTGCATGCAGAGATGATGGAAATTGTAGCACATGGCCACTATGATGAAGCAAAAGATCGATGATTTCAAGAATCACATTGCACAATTCCAGTGGGACTAAAGCACCCTCAGCTAGGACAAATAAATTAAGATGGAAGGAATGCTTGACCATACCAAACTATGTGGGTGGTAACAGTTGTAGTGAAGCACCTATGAAAAGTTGAGTGTTGAATAGTGGATTGGGATGTAAGAAAAGATTTGATATGATGAGAATATGAATTACGGATGAACTATTGCATTTTGTCTAGGGCGATACTTTTGTGTGAACACTGGACCAAAGGAAAAAGTTGTTGCTCCAAAGAGTGGAGTTTGCACAAAATAAGTTGGAGTTTATTCTTGATATGATGCTTACCCCACGGGTGTGAATGAAATAAGTATAATTGGATTTTAAAGAGGGTGTAATGCTGGAGTGTGGAGCAATAGTGACTCCAGGGATGAGTTAAGGATATACAAGTTCTGAAGTGGGCCCATAAGCCGAGGACCTAAGGAGGCTACGTAATCATAAGGGAACCATGAGACTTGTCAGAAGTAATATGTTTCTGCTGTAAGGAAGCAGGGCACTATTCTACAGAATGTCCCAATGACAAGGGGACTTGTGCCAAATAGTTGAGTGGAAGCATGAATGGAAATGTAGTAGATTGAAATAAGTTGAGAATCAATGAAGTTAGCATCATGGTATTGCTTTTGGATTTTATGAGTTGTTACTATGAGTAAAATCATGATACTTGGAATAAGATTTTGAAGAAACTAGTGTTTTTCATTTTAAGGATGGTACAACCCAACACCCTTACCCGAACACAAGAACTAGTGGTTAGTTAAGTCAGACTTTGGAATGGACCCCTCAATGATGAGTCTGAGTAATTACATCGTAATTTTTACCAACAGAAGGAAGGGATACAATAACATTGGATGGATTTAAGAATGGTAAGGAAGTTGGATGTTGGAAGAATGATCAGTTTCAACCCAATGATGAGTCCAAGAGTTACAAGTGAGGAGAAGGACCAAAACCCACATGCCCCAGGACCTGTCAAGATGCAAGCACACTCTTGCTGAAGGAAAACCCTGGTAGAAGTTACGACTTTGCCAACAGACGATCTTATAGGCGTTTACGAAAAACCCAAGGGTTGTGAAGAAACGATAGATGGTTGTCTGGCTTGCAGAATCAATGGATTTATCCGAACTTAGTTCGTTGACAAGAGAAATTCTGTAATGCTTGTTAGGATGACCGAGTGTTAGAATGCGAGATTCACTAAACCATATACGAGGTAATGATTTGGGTGCGGAATGGATTGATCACCATACCGACTTACTCTTATTATTCGCCTCTTTTATACGGGATGGTAAATCTGAGTGACTTACCTATAGTAGAGAGACGACGATGTCAAAACTTTGTTTAAACCTTAGAATGGTATGAATTTTTTTCCCATGTATAAGGCAGTTGTTGCCAACCGTAGGTCAAACGGTGAGAATGAAGCCCAAACTTGTTTTCTGCAGGGACCCAGTTAATTTGTATGATGACCACCATGAGGTAATGATAGTTGTTTAGAATTGGCGCTAGACCAGTCCGCTAAGAAGAACTAGTCTCGGAAGAACCTTACTAAGAGGAAAGGACACAAGAATGGAGGACAAAGATTATGCCACTACCGAAAGAGCCCAGAGAAGGAATTACCCTGAAGATCTGAGAAGAATCGACACCGCCAAAACATGTAGTACCTGAGTATTGATGGAAACATAACCATGTTTCTAAGTGTGGTAGCACACTAGACCATACCAATCAATGGATTTGTTAGAAGACCCCGAACCCCAACCTATTTGTTGCTAGCCTCTTCGAATCTCGAGGACGAGATTCATTTTAAGTGTGGTATGTTTGTAACATCCAAAAATTCTAAATTTTGGAATGTTATATTAAATAGATAGTTTTGATTACTTGTGTGATGTGATGTGTGAAATTGAGTGATATTTGAAACTTTTGAAAATTAAATGGGAGGGAATAAAATGACTTTCCCAAAACTTTCACTTTGCATTTACGATCTCCATGAATTCAAATTCATTTCATCACAAAACCCTAGAGTTAAGATGATATGACTTCTTCCATTTAATAAAATGAAAAGGGGTTTTGAACGGATTTTGAATTCCATCTGAAAATATTTTACATTCAGAAACTTTATGCAACTCAATGATTTCCTGAGAGAAGATAAAATGACTTCTTCAAAATTATGAGAAATATGAGTTGGAAGTTCCTTTGAAGTATTTTGAAACTCATTTTTTTAATTTGAGTTATTTGGTTTTATTCAAATTATTTTTTTCTCCAAAAATAAAATATATTGAAAATAGGGTAAAATGGTTCCCTACAGTAGAAAATTGGAGAGAAATAAATTTGAAATAATTTTGGCATTTTAAAATGATTTTTATTGGGTTCTATTGCAACAGTAGCACTGGTTGATTTATTTTAAATTTCTATGGATTTTATTTGACTCGAGAAAAATGTTCATCTTGTACGAAATATTTTTCTGAAATTTTTGATATATAATATGCTTATATAATGTTTTATTTTATTTTCGTTATGCAATTTCCGTTTTCTGTTTCTATTAAAAAGAAGATGTGCTTGCGTCGTAATTTATTTGTCGCCCATTTGCGCAACACAGTGACAGTGGGCGCCTCATTTTTTTTCTTTCTACATTGGCCAGGCCCAGTCAGTTTTTTTTCTTTCCAGTCTTTTTTTCTTTCTCTCTTCAGCCGAAAAAAAAATCTGTTGCAGCTCCTACGCGCGCATGGCCGCCCGTATAATTTTAGCCCGTGCGTTTTTCCTTTGTTTTATTTGTTCGTCTACGTTTAGTCCCACATTGTTTAGCCTTTGACACCTAAGCCTCTTTTTCACCTATAAATATAGACTCATAGAGCCTCCAAAAATCATCCGATTCGGGTTAAATTAATATTTTGGTTTGACTAGATTCATAAAAAAATAATTATTTCTTCTCTCCGGCGGAAATTCTGGAAGTCGTCTCCTTTCTCCAAAGTTGTCTTTTCTCTCCCTATAAAGGTATCTTTCTTTATTTTTTTTATATACTCTCGTAGCTTATTATTTTTAAACTAGTACAATAGAATAATTAGATTTATAAACTAGCCCTGTATTTACACTTTTGACCTATAATTCTTTTAGTCGTACTATTTTTCTTCCGTAAAACAGCTTGGTCCTGATTTTTCAAATAGCCATAACTTTTTACTCGTTCATCGAAATTAGATGAAACCAACACCTAGATTTTTGTCTTGATCTCACCTATCCAGTGAATCTATCAAATAAACTTTTTGCCACTTTCAAATTTCGAAATTTGTTCAAATTCATATTCAAACTTCTTTTGATCATATCTTGATTCTTTTTGCAAATCGAAGCTCTTGACCTAAACTTTCTGATAAGGCAAAATTCACTTAATTTTGGTACTGTTAGAAATTGTTTTCAGTTGCAAGAGTTGTTTCCTCGTTTTCGAAGTTTTTCGAGTTCTGTTTTTCGATTCTTTTTCATGATTGCTTATGTGTGGTTATTATTGCTTGTTTACGATAGATTGATCGGAGTGTGACGAATAGATCTATCACGAGTTATGAGTGCGAAGAAATCAATATCAACAGTACAAGACAAGTTCACACTTTGATCATACTTTCCAATACCCAGTTTTTATTGCATTAGTTCTATCCTCAAAGATTGCATGAGTAGGACTTGATCACATGTGAAGATGCTTTGTAGTTCATGAGGTAGGAACCCAATGACTTGAGATCAAACCCGGTAATATACGTGTTGTTATTCATTGCTTAGCCATGCTTGTAGACGTGGATTGGTATGAGAGTTTTCACGAAAGTTGTGAGTGTAATAACAACTAAGGGATTCTTTAAGGTGGAAACTTAATACACATGTGGGTGGATTGGTTGTGGCACCCTGGGGATGGACCAGTGGTTTGCCCGGACACCTGGGGATATGCGAGTGTTGTCCAAGGAATGCCACCCAGGCTCAAAGGGATCATATATATTTCATGCCTAGAAACTTCCGTGTGCAGCCGCAAGCCATTATGGGCTCTGGCATAGTTGAGTATGTTGTGTGACCTCTTTCAATGGTAGACTAGCGGATGTAGCGGATGTAGGTGGTACGGTCTACCCAGGGTAAAGAGTTAATGCTTCTTAAAGACCGTGTCTTGGTCATTCGTTTCTCAAACACCATGCAGTGTGAGAAATTAAACGAAAAGTGCACAAACCTCTACAAAGTGTACACACTATTCATGAGTAGTCGTGTCCCCGGTTATGGACTTCTTGAGTATCCTGGTATTTGAATTATGGACTGATCTCATCACTTGAAATTAACTTGTTGGGTTAATAATGACTCTGGAGGTTTGAGATTAAGATGGGGGTACCATTCTCAATGTTCATGATTAATTTAAGCTAAGTAGTAAATAAAATTAATTCCTTTGTTGTAGGGAAAAAACTAATTTTATGCAAAAAATTAACCTTACAGCCTCCACCAGCCAAATATGCATATAGTTGTAGACATTTCTTCTTCATTACTTGCTACAGTGTGAATTTGCTAGTACATTCAATGTACTGACCTAAATGGCTGCAACGTCTCATGTTGCAGGAATTATTTGACGAGTAAGAGTTACATTAGGGTTGCAATGTCTACACTCAACTTTGCCCTTGGTGTTGATGGACTCCACAACCTTGTTGTTACTTCCGCTATGTTGATCGAGGTAATAGTATTTATGTTACTTTATACATGTGATTTACCTCTGTTATAATTCCTTGAGTACTGTGTGTGTTAGCATACCAATCCAGGGATGACATTTAAGCACACAAACTTGACCCATTCGGGTCGGGACACTACATTCCATCTCCTCCTCCTATGGCCGACCCTATATGGCGCACCAGCCACTTGTGGGTTGGTGTGTTTCTTCACATGGCCCATAAGGCCCATAGGATTGACGAGGGTACTTGGAACACCTTCCGGTGACCCGATAAATACCCGATACCCTCCGGAACACTTCCGGTGTCCGAATACCATCGTCCTATATATCGATCTTTACCTCTCGGCCATTTTGAGACTCCTCATCATGTCTATTATCTCATCCAGGACTCCGAACAACATTCGGTCACCAAATCACATAACTCATATAACATTATATCGTAAACGAACGTTAAGCGTGCGGACCCTACGGGTTCAAGAACTATGTAGACATGACCGAGACACCTCTCCGGTCAATAACCAATAGCGGAACCTAGATGTCCATATTGGCTCCTACATATTCTACGAAGATCTTTATCGGTCCAATCGTTATGACAACATACACAATTCCCTTTGTCCGTCGGCATGTTACTTGCCTGAGATTCGATCGTCGGTATCTCTATACCTAGTTCAATCTTGTTACCGGCAAGTCTCTTTACTCATTCTATAATACATCATCCTCAGACTAAATTCATTAGTCATTTTCTTACAAGGCTTATTATGATGTGTATTACCGGGAGGGCCCAAAGATACATCTCCGATACTCGAAGTGACAAATCCTAATCTTGATTCATGCCAACCCAACAAAACACCTTCGGAGATACCTGTAGAGCATCTTTACAATTACTAGTTATGTTATGATGTTTGATAGCACACATTGCATTCCTCCGGTATCCGAGAGTTGCATGATCTCATAGTCAAAGGAATATGTATTTGACATACATGAAAGCAGTAGCAATAAACTGTACGATCAAATGCTAAGCTAACGGTGTTGGGGATCGTTGCAGAAAATCAAATTTTTTCCTATGCATCACCAAGATCAATCTATGGAGTCTACTAGCAATGAGAGGGGAGTGCATCTTCATACCTTTGAAGATCGTGATGCGGAAGCGTTACAAGGACGCGTTCGATGGAGTTGTACACGAAGCGATTCAGATCGCGACCGAATCCGATCTAAGCACCGAACAACGGTGCCTCCGTGTTCAACACACGTGAAACCCGGTGACGTCTCCTGCGCCTTGATCCAGCAAGGAGAGAGGGAGAGGTTGGGGAAGACTCCGTCCAGCAGCAGCACGATGTTGTGGTGGTGATGGAGGAGCGTGGCAATCCCGCAGGGCTTCGCCAAGCACCGCGGGAGAGGAGGAGTAGTAGGGAGAGGGGGAGGGCTGCGCCAGGACTTGGGTGCAGCTACCCTAGGACCCCCTACATATATATAGGGGCCAGGGAGAGGGGGGCGACCCCCTCAGATTGGATCTGAGTAGGGGGCGGCGGCCAGGGGGGTGCCTTGCCCCCCAAGGCAAGGGGGCACCCTCCTTTTAGGGTTCCCCAAACCCTAGGTGCCTTGGGCCCTTGGGGGGCGCACCAGCCCACTAGGGGCTGGTTCTCCCCTTCACTTGGTCCACTTGGCCCACCGAGCAGGTGGCCCCACCCGGTGGACCCCCGGACACCTTTCGGTGGCCCCGGTACAATACCGGTGACCCCCGAAATTCCGGTGACCAAAACGGGACTTCCCATATATAAATCTTTACCTCCGAACCATTCCGAAACTCCTCGTGACGTCCGGGATCTCATCCGAGACTCCGAACAACATTCAGCAGACACGTACTACATTACCTATAACCTAGCATCATCGAACCTTAAGTGTGTAGACCCTACGGGTTCGGGAACCATGCAGACATGACCGAGACATCTCTCCAACCAATAACCAACAGCGGGATCTGGATACCCATGTTGGCTCCCACATATTCCACGATGATCTCATCGGATGAACCACGATGTCAAGGATTCAATCAATCCCGTATATGATTTCCTTTGTCTATCGGTATAGCACTTGCCCGAGATTTGATCATCGGTATACAGATACCTTGTTCAATCTCGTTACAGCAAGTCTCTTTACTCGTTCCATAACACATCATCCCGTAACTAACCCCATAGTCACATTGAGCTCATTACGAAGATGTATTACCGAGTGGGCCCAAAGATACCTCTCCGTCATACGGAGTGACAAATCCCAGTATCAGTTCATGCCAACCCAACAGATACTTTCGGGGATACCCAGAGTGTACCTTTATAGCCACCCAGTTACATTATGATGTTTGGCACACCCAAAGTATTCCTACGGTAACCAGGAGCTGCACAACCTCATGGTCTAAGGAAAGGATACTTGACACTGGAAAAGCTTTACAATACGAACTACGCGATCTTGTGCTAGGCTTAGGATTGGGTCTTGTCCATCACATCATTCTCCTAATGATGTGATCCCGTTATCAATGACATCCAATGTCCTATGGTCAAGAAACCATCTATTGATCAACGAGCTAGTCAACTAGAGGCTCACTAGGGACATGTTGTGGTTTATGTATTCACACATGCATTACTGTTTCCGGATAATACAATTAAAGCATGAACAATAGACAATTATAATGAACAAGGAAATATAATAATAACCATTTTATTATTGCCTCTAGGGCATATTTCCAACAGTCTCCCACTTGCACTAGAGTCAATAATCTAGTTACATTGTGATGAATCGAACACCCATAGAGTTCTGGTGTTGATCATGTTTTGCTCTTGGAAGAGGTTTAGTCAACGGATTTGCGACATTCAGATCCGTATGCACTTTACAAATATCTATGTCCCCATCTTGAATATAATTCCGGATGGAGTTGAAACGACGCTTGATGTGCTTGGTCTTATTGTGAAACCTGGGCTCCTTGGCAATGGAAATAGCTCCAGTGTTGTCACAGAAGAGAGTCATCGGGCCCGACGCGCTTGGAATAACTCCTAGGTCGGTGATGAACTCCTTCATTCAGACTCCTTCCTGCGCTGCTTCGGAAGCAGCTATGTACTCCACTTCACATGTAGATGCCGCCACGACGCTTTGCTTGCAACTGCACCAGCTGACTGCCCCACCATTCAAAATATACACGTATCCGGTTTGTGACTTGGAGTCATCCAGATCTGTGTCGAAGCTAGCATCAACGTAACCCTTTATGACGAGCTCTTCGTCACCTCCATAAACGAGAAACATATCCTTAGTCCTTTTCAGGTACTTCAGGATGTTCTTGACCGCTGTCCAGTGCTCCATACCGGGATCACTTTGGTACCTCCCCACCAAACTTATGGCAAGGTTCACATCAGGTCTGGTACATAGCATGGCATACATAATAGAACATATGGCCGAGGCATAGGGGATGACACTCATCTTTTCTCTATCTTCTGCCGAGGTCAGGCATTGAGTTGTGCTCAATCTCATACCTTGCAATACAGGCAAGAACCATTTCTTGGACTGATCCATATTGAAATTCTTCAATATCTTGTCAAGGTATGTGCTTTGTGAAAGACCAATGAGGCGTCTCGATCTATCTCTATAGATCTTGATGCCTAATATGTAAGCAGCTTCTCCAAGGTCCTTCATTGAAAAACATTTATTCAAGTAGGCCTTTATGCTTTCCAAGAGTTCTACATCATTTCCCATCAGCAATATGTCATCCACATATAATATGAGAAATGCTAGAGAGCTCCCCTCACTTTCTTGTAAATACAGGCTTCTTCCCAAGTCTGTATAAACCCAAACGCTTTGATCACCTCATCAAAGTGAATGTTCCAACTCCGAGATGCTTGCACCAGCCCATAGATGGCGCGCTGGAGCTTGCATACCTTGTTAGCATTCTTAGGATCGACAAAACCTTCTGGTTGCATCATATACAGTTCTTCCTTAAGGAAGCCGTTAAGGAATGCCGTTTTGACGTCAATTTCCATATCTCATAATCATAGAACGTGGAAATTGCTAACATGATTCGGACGGACTTCAGCATCGCTACGGGAGAGGAAGTCTCGTCGTAGTCAATTCCTTGAACTTTTTGACAACCTTTAGCGACAAGCCAAGCCCTATAGATGGTCACATTACCATCCGCATCATTCTTCTTCTTAAAGATCCATTTATTTTCTATGGCTTGCCAATCATCGGGCAAGTCAACCAAAGTCCATACTTTGTTATCATACATGGATCCTATCTCGGATTTCATGGCTTCAATCCATTTGTTGGAATCCGAGCCCGCCATCGCTTCTTCATAGTTTGAAGGTTCACCGTTGTCTAACAACATGATTTCCATGACAGGGTTGCCGTACCACTCTGGTGCGGAACGTGTCCTTGTGGACCTACGAAGTTCAGCAGTAACTTGATCTGAAGCTTCATGATCATTATCATTAACTTCCTCCCTAGTCGGTGCAGGCACCACAAAACATCTTCCTGCACTGCGCTACTTTTGGGTTCGGAAGGGGTGACTATCACCTCATCAAGTTCCACTTTCCTCCCACTCACTTCTTTCGAGAGAAACTCTTTCTCCAGAAAGGATCCATTCTTGGCAACAAAGACCTTGCCTTCGGATCTGAGGTAGAAGGTATACCCAATAGTTTCCTTAGGGTATCCTATGAAGACACATTTTTCCGATTTGGGTTCGAGCTTTTCAGGTTGAAGTTTCTTGATATAAGCATCGCATTCCCAAACTTTTAGAAACGACAACTTAGGTTTCTTGCCAAACCATAGTTCATACGGTGTCGTCTCAACGGATTTAGACGATGCCCTATTTAAAGTGAATGCGGCAGTCTCTAAAGCATAACCCCAAAATGATAGCGGTAAGTCGGTAAGAGACATCATAGATCGCACCATGTCCAACAGAGTACGATTACGACATTCAGACACACCATTATGCTGAGGTCTTCCAGGCGGCGTCAATTGTGAAACAATTCCACAGTTCCTTAGGTGCATGCCAAATTCATGACTTAAATATTCTCCTCCATGATCTGATCGTAAGAACTTTATTTTTCTGTCACGTTGATTCTCAATCTCATTCTGAAATTCCTTGAACTTTTCAAAGGTCTCAGACTTGTGTTTCATCAAGTAGACATACCCATATCTACTTAAGTCATCAGTGAGGGTGATAACATAACGATAGCCACCGCGAGCTTCAACACTCATTGGACCGCACACATCGGTATGTATGATTTCCAATAAGTTGGTTGCTCGCTCCATTGTTCCGGAGAACGGAGTCTTGGTCATCTTGCCCAAGAGGCATGGTTCGCACGTGTCAAATGATTCATAATCAAGAGACTCCAAAAGTGTCGTGGAATTAACACGGCAGATGTCCGGTTTAACGAACTTAGTTGAGGAACCATCGCACGGGTTAGCTTGAAGGGGTTAAAAGCACACAAAGGACACAGAGGGTTTATACTAGTTCGGCCCCTTCGAGGAAGGTAAAAGCCTACGTCTAGTTGGGTTTGGTATTGCTTGGGCGTCGATGAACAGGGAGCGGATTGCTTGCCTGTGTCTCGACGGGTTGTTTCTTGTCCTTCAACCGTTGCCGGGTCGCCCCTTTATATAGAGGTGACGCCCGGTCCGGTTTACAGAGTCCCGAGGCCGGCTCATATTTGTGTCCGCCTCGGTCTCTGCTCTTTCTTCCTTGTCTCTCAAGTTACATGATCAGGCGGTTTACAAACCGTAATTCTATACATGGGCCCTAAGCCTTCATGTGCCGTAACCTCAACTGGGCTTTATAATTACACAACTATATTACCATAATCCGGTTTACACTAGCCGGTTTATACCTGCTAGTAATATCCCTGACATTAGGCCCCAGAATGATTTAAACTTGTTCACATCAGTCTTCTCAGTCTTGCATGATCTTCTTTCTTGTGTCTTCTCAGTTTTGTAAACCGGCGATGACGTCATCCTTGGAAATCAGTTTAATTTGATCATGACATCACTTCCGCATTTAACGCGCGCAGCTGTCTATTACTTTTGTTTAAAGGCCATCCCGAGAATCGAGGCGACAGGGAATCTTTATCGAATCTCTCACTTCCTCAAATCTCGCGCCTGCCGTTTCGTCTCTCCCCCTTTATAAATGCCGCCGCATCTCTTCTCCATCTCCTTCCTATCGTCTTCTTCCTCTGTCGCCCGAGCCCAAGCTTCCGCCGTCGTCCGTCAATCTCGCCGTTGCCAGCAAGTCCGGTCGCTGCATCAACCTGAACGCGACCAGATAACTCCGCCGATGCTTCCTGCTGCCTCAGGTATTCTTTCTCCCCTACTGTAGATCTGTAGCCTTAGGGTTCTTCTCATGCCTCCGCCATTAGACCTAAAAAGAGCTTCATCTGTTCGTCCTAGATGCCATGTTTGAAGTAGTTTCGACCTTTAGATTTTGTCTTCGGAGTTTGCTTCCGCTCCGCTGCCTTATGCTTAGATTTTGGCATTAGATTCAATCCTTTAGATTCATCCACTCTGTATAAGACCCCTGTAGTTCTTTCTGTAATAGACCTGCATAAGTTTTCTCTTTTTCTTACCGCTCAGATCTGTTTTACCTTAGCTTTCCGTAGAAACTTGTTTCTTCATCCTTATAGATCTGTACCATATTCGCCGGTTTATTCAGTCATAATCCGGTTTCTGTAATGCATCAACAATGAACGCGACGGTTTAGCTCCTCTCTTTTGTTATCATGAACCGGTAGTAGTGCGTTTCATGCTTACTGCCGGGTTAGCAATGTCATTAGTCCCTTGTCTAAACCGTCGGTGTGACTTTGCATACGTGATCCGGTTTATATATCTGTACTTGAATAATCCGGATTTTATACTTCGCCTTTTCAGCACTTTCCTTCTGCCACTATGTCTGCCAAACAGTTTGTTTCTTGCGACTGGGTCCCTTCCGTCATTACGGAAGAAGATTTAATTAATGCGGCTGCAATTGGCACTCTGGGCCCTCAATCAGTCCTAAAATGGCGGGCCCCAGGAAATGAATGTCCCCCTACTCCCAGAGAAGGGGAAGTTATTGTTTTCTTTGACCACATGGTCCGAGGTTTTACTCCTCCTGGTTCTAAATTCTTTCGGGACATGCTTGCCGCTTTTCAACTTCACCCTCAGGACATAGGTCCAAACTCCATTTCAAACATCTGCGATTTTCAAGTTTTCTCAGAGGTGTATCTGCAAGAGGAGCCATCAGTCGACTTGTTCCGGGATTTTTTCCATTTGAACCGGCGAAATGAATTTACTGGCGGACCTCATCAAGAACTGGGCGGGGTCAGCATTCAAAAGAGAAGAGATGCAGTCTTTCCTCATGCCGCTCTCCATACACACCCCAAGGAATGGAACAAGTCTTGGTTTTACTGCCTCGACACATCACCTGAAGGAGAGAACTCACTGCTGGGTTATCGCGAACATCATCTTCCTGAAGATCACCCTCTGCCGCAGCGTCTCAGTTCTTCAGAACGGCCCCGGTTCGCTTGTCAACTCGCTAAGCTGAAGGCCTTTATGGCCAACGGATTTACCGGAATTGATTTTATGCGCTGCTGGCTTACCTGGAGTATCCTCCCTCCGAGCCCACGCTCCAGTTTGATGTGTAAGTATTCCGGAAAGCCGGATGATCCTCAACGGTTTTCCAAAGTAACGCTTTCTGAATCGGAAGTCATTGAATCTGCCAAGAAGATGCTCAACGTCTCTTTGGAAGAGTGTAGCCAAACCGGATTAGCTCCATATTATAAGAAGAACAAGCTGCCTGTAGTAAGCCTTAATCCCTTCTGTTCGCTTCTAATCCGTCCATTTAAATTATCTTCTATTTATCTTTCTTCTTGTGTACAGGCTGATGATCCTTTTTGGAAGAGGAAACCTCAGGATAAAGCAGGCAAACAACCGCGCCAGAAAACTTACGTTATTAAGAAGAGAAAGGCGGCTGCTGGCTCCGGTTCACATGCTGAAGAAGATGATCCGGACTCTGAGGTATGATTTAATCCGGCTATGATTTGTTCACTTTTATCCAAACTTGTGTTAACGATGTCTTTTCACAGGATTTGGCTGAAGGAGATAAAGCGGCAGAAACTGAGGTAATTACTCTTTCTTCAGACTCAGGACCGCCTCCACCAAAAATTCGTCGGGTAGTCCGGAAATATCAATTTTCTCATCCTTACGCTCAACTGGACCCCAATTTTCTTTTGAAGAAACAGCAACATGAAGCTCGCCGGGCTACACGCCATAGTGGCCTTGTAGTTGAATCTTCCGGAATATCTCTTACTCCGGCCCGGAGGCGCCGCTCTGAGGTTACACTTTCTCCAACTTTTCTTCATCCCAAGGCCGGGCTTATACGCAAACCACTTAAACCATCTGACCCTAATTATCAGGAGACTCCTTTATCTTCTTCTGGCGAATCCACTGCCACACAAGTCCCAGCCCTGAAAACTGTCCCAGGGTAAGTCCTTCATCTTATCCGGTTTATGATTGCATTTGTTTTTGTGACTCTGATTTATTTTCTAATTCCTTTCAGCAAGCTGATACGTCTAAAACGTATCTATAATTTCTGCTTGCTCCATGCCTCTTTTGGGTGATATTGCTATGATATTTATACACTTCCATACACTTTTGATCATATTTGGACTAACCTATTAACTCAGTGCACCCCAGTGACAGTTTCTGTTTTCTGCTGTTTTTGTATTTCAGGTTTTCCCGTCACGTAAACTACCAGAAAAATCCCGGAAAAATTATATAAAAAATCAGCGTTCCAGAAGCTTTCCGGCAGCCAAAGTAGAGCCGGAGGGGGGCCACCAGGGCTCCAGGCGCCCTGGTGGCGCGGCCCCCCCTGGCCGCGCCGGGGGGCGCCTGGGCCCCCCAGGCCTCCGCTGATGCCCCCCTTTGGCATATATTTAACACGCGTCCCGAAACCCTCGAGACGGGAACCCTTTTTCACGGTCTCATCTCTGTTCCGCCGCCGCCGCGCTTCCAAGATCGGGAGCACCAGGAGAACTCTTCCCGGCACCCTGCCGGAGGGGAGGATCACCACCGGGAGCCTCTCCACCACCATGGACGCCTCCCGGATGAGTTGTGAGTAGTCTCCCTTGGACCATGGGTCCATGACCAGTAGCTATGTGATGTTCTCCTCCCCTTCTTGTGCTTCACTAATTAGACCTCGTGAGCTGCCCTACATGATCGAGGCACATATGTAATCCTTATGCTGTTGCTATGATGAGTTTGCTGGGATCCAATGGATTGTGAGATTATGTTCAGATTGTGTTTGAGTAATATATTTGATTTACCTCTTTTATATTTATGTTCGTAAGTAATTCTTGCATGTTCTCCATTGCTATTTATTGCTTTGGCCAAGTAGTAGGTAGTGACTCCAAGAGGGAACGTTATGCTTGATTGTGGGTTCATGCCCCTCGATGACTAGCTTGAGTGACAGAAACATGAGTCTAGGGGATGTGCTGTTGCCAAAAGGGGGAAAACAACGGTGCTTGTGCCCACGGGTGCAAGGATTGTTTACTTTACGCAAAGTTCTTTTAATGCAGTTGTCTGTTGCTTTGAGTTTACACTATGGGTGGGACTTGCAACTTAATACCAGCGAGATGTTCTGGATAGATATCTCAAGGTGGATGATTAGTAGTAGATGCAGAAGGATTTCGGTCTACTTGCCTTGGCGTACCGCCCATGCTTTGAACCTCTACCTTTCTTGCAACATAGTTAGCATTGGTTTGCGCACATAATTCTGCCAATTGCCCAGATGTAATTCGTTTACCTCACATAGCTGTTTTATCATCTTTTGGGAGAGAGACATCACTAGTGAACATCATGGGACCCCGGTCCATATTACCATCACTGATCACATCCGCTATTTACTTTCTGTTTTTACTTACTATTTGCAGCAATACCTATCACTATTATCACTTGTGTTTGACCCTTTGTAAACGACAAGGCCGGAGGGATTGACAACCTCTCTGTACTCGTTGGGAGCAAAGTTATTTTTATCTGTGTGCAGGTCCACGTTGATTGCTAATATCTGGCGCCGTTAGCAGTTGACACCTTCTTGTTGAAACTAGGAGTCTCAGGGGAAATCGATCCTTGGTATCTTTGCCAATGGAAAACTTCCGCTACACTGCACCTCAAACGTTCCACTTGGGGTAACCAATGAGGGGCGAGAAGCCATCACAAGCCTAAGCCTAGTAAAAAGGCAAAGGCCAGCAAAACGGCTGCTGAGACTGCCACTGATGATCCGGCGGTTGATCCGGATACAACTATCCCTCCGGAAGGTGAGCCCATAGTTCAGCTTGAAGATCCTGCTCCCATGGAGCACACTTATGCCACTGCTCCTGAGAACCCCAACACTGAAAATGTCCATGAACCGGCGAGTCCTGCCCGGGCCAACCCTCCTCGGACTAGCCCGGCTCCAGCTAGCCCGGTTCACACTACTACTCCACCACCAGCAGCTGCTCCTTCTCCGGATGTTCAAATAACCGGTACAGCTTACACCGCTCATGCTGAGCCCACTGTTTTAGCCAAGCATACAGCTAAAGCGGAGAAGCTCCATCAAGAGAAGGGCAAATGGAGCACTGACTTGTCTAGCTTCACCGAGCTGAGTGCCCAGGAGCTCTATTCCGGGTATCTGAACCGGCTTCATACTGGTCGGGATTATGAAGCGGGCTTAATCAGCATGATGAAAGAAAAATACGAGGTATCTCCCTTGTCTTTTGTTTTTGCCTTTGTTGTGTTTCTGTCTATATCATGGTAGCCCCCAAGTTCCGGTTTAGCTATGTTTAGAAGGTGAAGCGGTACTTCCAATTCGAGCAAATGATCTTACATTAGCCCCCAAGTGCCAGGGGCATAATTCGGTTTATGTGCCTGGGACTTGTCTAAATTTTTCCTTTGATGTTTCAACTATCCATTAGCCCCCAAGTGTCAAGTAGACAACTTGTTTGTGTGCTTGAGACTTGTTTTGAATTGCCACTGTTTGATGCTTCAACTGCCCATTAGCTCCCAAGTGTCAAGTGGATAACTTTGTTATGTGCTTGGGACTTGTCTGAATTTTGCCCTTATTCCACTTGATTTCCCTTGCAGGCTGATTTGAACCGGAGGGCTGAAGAAATCGCTGAACTCCGGAACAGACTTGCTGAAACTGAATCTGCTGCTGCTAAGGCCAAGAAAGACTTGGCGCTGAGCTTAACTACTGCTGAACAGCTGAAGAAATATTTTGAAGAGGAGCAGACAGCCTTTGAAGTACAAAAGAACGCGCTGGAGAAAAGAGCAAAAGATGCTGAAGAAGCTCTTAATCCAGTGACGGAAGAACTGACTGGTTTAAAGCGGCAAATAGAACTGATGACTTCTGCCGTCTTCGGGAAACACTTAACCTGCACGCATGCTTTTATCCATGCAATCTGTATTCCGGTCCGGTTTAACTGTAATGATCATATGTAGGGCGCCGCGTTACCCATCTTGGGGATGATTTACGGAAGAAACTCAAGGCGTCTTATACTCTGGTCGAGCAGCTGTATTCCGGCACTCAAAGGATCATAAGCGCAATGTCTTTCAATAAGCCGGCCCCAACCACTATCCAAGGCACATTAGAGAAACTTTCTGTCTTGCCAGCACGCTTGGAGGAAGTGAAGAAGTCTGCTGCCCGAGCCGGATCTCTCATAGCGCTCACCAGAGCCAAAGCGTGGGTTCCAGATTTTGATCCGGAAGAAGCCTTGAACGGGTATCCCAGCACTAAAGAAGACGGATCAGCTTTCACTGCCAAAGATCTCCACGCTTCGACTAAGGAGATGCGTGCTCTCGCTAGCAAGCTTGTTGCCGAGTCAGACTTGACCAGGTATCATCCGGGGTATGATTTACAGAACGAGCGGGTGGATCGGCCGGTTTATGATACCGTAAATCTAATCCCACCAGTGCGCCCCCATACTTTCGCCCCAGATGTTGATCCGTCTGAACTTATTGCGGAAGAGATGTACTTCCGCGCTTTAACGAAAATCGATTGGCGCATCCCTGACTTTCAGCCGCTTCAAGAAGATGAAGAAGCTCCAGAACATGTCGATCCTCAACCGTCCCAGTAGGAGGAAGCATAGGCCAATCAGTTTATCTTTGTAGCCTTGGTTTTACTTTGCCGAAAAAAACTTTAATCCGATCAGGCCTGCTGTGCCTTTGTAATAGGATAGCTTTGAACTACTGTTCGTCATGATCCAGACGACCCAACCTTGCTTTGGTATCTGCCCAGTTGAATCCTTTGTCTGATATGTTTTAACTTGCCTACTCTCTGTTTCTGCATAGAAAACTCTTAAAAGGTGTCCTAGCGGTTTACCACCGGACCCATTAAATTGTTCTCATAAATATATCAAACAAGTATCTGTTTAAAACAGGAATAACTTCATACCTGATTTAAGTATGCTTGATATTTTAATCCGGCAAACTTTGTAGTTTTCGGAGGGAGCCTTTGGGAACAGACCTAACAATGATTCCGGGTTTACAGAAGCTACCGGTTTAAAAAATGCTGGAACTCCTTGTCCAGACCTTGAGGATATTTGGCCAACTTTGGAATTATCCCCCTCCAGATCAAAGAATCAGAAAACGCAATACAAAAAATGCAAGTTTTGCAAAGAAAAACATGTAGTCGAGGCTTTTTGCGAGCTGCCAGGCTCCAAATCAAAACTTCCGATTCGAATACGATCAGTAAACCGGACCATATGGGCTAAGCTAGGATTCGAATACGATCCTGCCCCCTACTGGCCTGAAAATTTTAGCCAAGCAACGGATTCGAATACGATCCATTGGGCTTATGGTTCGAATACGACCATACAAACCGGACCATAGGGGCTAAGCTAGGATTCGAATACGATCCTGCCCCCTACTGGCCATTTTAACTTTAGCCAAGCAGTGGATTCAAATACGATCCACTGAGCTTATGGTTCGAATACGACCATACAAACCGGACCATAGGGGCTAAGCTAGGATTCGAATACGATCCTGCCCCCTACTGGCCTTTGCCATGTTCTCTTTGGTTCGAATACGACCTATGTTTGAACAGAATGGCTATGTTCTCTTTGGTTCGAATACGACCTATGTTTGAATAGATTGGCTCTGTTCTCTTTGGTTCGAATACGACCTATGTTTGAACAGGAAGCCCTTTAGTGATCACAGCTCCAGAGTACATATATGGCAATTGTCCAGCACACCCAGATAGACTGATCAAAGCATCTTTTAAAATATGACATATAATAAGAGATGTAAGCTGAAGATGGTTATCCCCATAAAACACTTTTATATTGGAAAAAAGGCTGATCCCCCGGTTTATCGAGGGTGCCGGTTTATTCATGAATCATAATATATACATAGGATACAACAGAGGTCATGACTAAGGTATAATAGGGCCGCAAGAGGGCGATGTTCCACGACCTCTTTGACTCTTCCTCCGATGTCCATGAATCCTTGTGTTCTCGAACGTCCACCAGGTAATATGAACCGTTGTGCAGATTCTTGCTGACCACAAAGGGCCCTTCCCAAGGCGGGGATAGCTTGTGCATATCTGTTTGATCTTGGATGAGCCGAAGTACCAAATCTCCCTCCTGGAATGTCCTGGTCTTGATCCGGCGGCTGTGATATCTGCGCAAGTCCTGTTGATAAATTGCCGACCGTGTTGCTGCTATGTCACGTTCTTCATCTAGCTGGTCCAAACTGTCCTGTCTTGCCTGCTCATTGGCCGCTTCAACATAAGCCGTCACTCGTGGCGAATCCTGACGGATATCACTTGGAAGGACCGCTTCAGCACCATACACCATAAAGAAAGGTGTATAACCTGTGGACCGGTTTGGCGTAGTATTGATGCTCCAAAGGACAGAAGGTAACTCCTCAACCCAGCACCCTGGTGTTCTTTGCAAGGGAGTCATAAGCCGGGGCTTGATACCTCGCAAGATCTCCTGATTTGCTCTTTCAGCTTGACCATTGGATTGAGGGTGAGCTACAGAAGATACGTCTAGTCGAATATGCTCGCGTTGACAAAACTCTTCCATCTCTCCCTTGGATAAATTGGTGCCATTGTCTGTGATGATGCTGTGTGGAAAACCAAACCGGAAAATTACCTTTTTGATAAATTTAACCGCTGTTGCCGCATCACACTTGCTCACAGGCTCTGCCTCAATCCACTTTGTAAATTTATCCACAGCAACCAGCAGATGAGTTTTTTGATCCTGTGATCGTTTGAAAGGCCCAACCATATCAAGCCCCCAAGTTGCAAACGGCCAAGTGATCGGTATCATCCGGAGCTCCTGCGCCTGAACAAGAGCACGTCGTGAAAATTTCTGACCAGCATCGCACTTCCGGACTAGATCCGCTGCATCAGCATGGGCCGTCAGCCAATAGAATCCATGTCGAAAAGCTTTAGCCACCAAGGATTTTGAACCGGCATGATGACCACAATCCCCTTCATGGATTTCACGCAGAATATCACAACCTTCCTTAGGTGACACACACCGCTGGAACGCTCCGGAAACACTGCGATGGTGAAGTTCCCCGTTTGCAATTGTCATAGATTTGGAACGCCGGATTATCTGTCTTGCTTCGATCTCGTCATCCGGCAGCTCTCCCCCGCTCAAATACGCCAAATACGGCAACGTCGAATCTGGAATAACATGAAGTGCTGCAACCAGCTATGCCTCTGGATCAGGAACAGCCAGGTCTTCCTCCGATGGTACTTGAACCGATGGACTGTGCAGCTCATCCAAAAAAGTATTCGGTGGTATCGGTTTACGTTGAGAACCTAGCCGGCTTAGGGCATCGGCCGCTTCATTCCTTCGCCGGTCTATGTGATCCACCTGATACCCTTTGAAATATCCTGTGACTGCTTCAACTTCTCGTCTGTAGCTGCCATGAGAGGGTCTCTTGAATCCCACTTGCCGGATACCTGCTGCGCCACTAAATCTGAATCGCCAAAACACTTGACCCGGCTCAAGTTCATTTCCTTGGCCATCCGTAAGCCATGAAGCAACGCTTCATACTCTGCTGCATTGTTAGTACAAGGAAACAGTAAACGGAGGACATAACAAAACTTGTCCCCTCGTAGGGAAGTTAAAACAACTCCAGCCCCCGAGCCTTCTAATTGCCTTGAACCGTCAAAATGAATCGTCCAGTAGGTAAGATCCGGCTTCTCCTCTGGTGTTTGCAGTTCTGTCCAATCATTGATGAAATCCACCAATGCTTGAGATTTGATAGCGGTGCGTGGCACATATTTCAATCCGTGTGGGCTAAGCTCAATGGCCCACTTTGCCACTCTGCCAGTAGCTTCCCTGTTCTGGATTATATCCCCCAATGGTGCTGAACTAACAACAGTTATTGGGTGGCCTTGGAAATAATGTTTCAACTTCCGGTTTGCCATGAACATACCATATACCAACTTCTGCCAATGCGGGTACCTTTGCTTAGATTCAATGAGAACTTCACTGACATAATAGACCGGTCGTTGAACCGGGTATTCCTTTCCTGCCTCCTTGCGCTCAACCACGATTGCCACGCTGACTGCCCGTGCATTGGCGGCGACGTATAACAATAACGGCTCATTATCAACAGGGGCAGCAAGGACCAGCGGCGCTGCCAATTGCCGCTTCAAATCCTCAAACGCAGCGTTTGCCTCATCACTCCATATAAACCGGTCTGTGTTTTTCAGCATCTGATAAAGCGGGATTGCCTTCTCTCCCAGACGGCTGATGAACCGGCTCAATGCTGTGATCTGGCCAGCGATCCGCTGAACATCATTTATGCAAGCCGGTTTTGTCAAAGATGTGATTGCCTTGATCTTCTCCGGATTGTCTTCTATTCCTCTGTTTGACACCAGGAATCTAGGAGTTTACCCGCCGGAACACCGAAAGCACACTTCTCTGGGTTAAGCATCATTTTATAGGCCCGAAGATTGTCAAAGGTCTCCTTAAGGTCCTCTATCAGCGTCTCCTCCTTCCTTGACTTCACCACGATATCATCCACATAAGCATGAACATTCCTCCCTATCTGCCCCTTAAGACAATTCTGTACAAAACGCTGGTAGGTTGCTTGGGCACTCTTGAGCCCAAAGGGCATAAATACATAGCAAAAAGCACCAAAAGGGGTTATGAAGGACGTCTTCTCCTGATCTTTAACTGCCATCTTGATCTGGTGATACCCTGAGTATGCATCCAAAAAACTTAGCCGCTCACAGCCTGCCATGGCATCAATGATCTGATCAATGCGAGGAAGAGCAAAAGGATCAGTTGGACAAGCTTTATTTAGATCTGTGTAATCTACACACATTCTCCACTTCCCATTCTTCTTTAACACCAGCACCGGATTAGCCAACCACTCCGGGTGAAAAACTTCAACTATGAACCCTGCGGCCAAAAGCCTAGCCACTTCTTCTCCTATAGCCTTGCGCCTTTCTTTGTTGAAGCGGCGCATATACTGCTTGACCGGTTTAAACTTTGGATCAATGTTAAGACTGTGCTTAGCGAGTTCCCTTGGAATACCTGGCATGTCAGAAGGTTTCCATGAAAAATATACCGGTTCTCACGGATGAACTCGATGAGCGTGCTTTCCTATTTAGGATCAAGGTTAGCGCTGATAGTGAACTGCTTGGATGAATCGCCCGGTACAAAATCAACTTGCTTGGTTTCCTCCGCAGACTTAAACTTCAATGCCGGATCATGCTCTGTAGTTGGCTTCTTCAACGGGGACATATCTGCCGGATCAACATTGTCCTTGTAAAACTTCAACTCCTCCGTAGCGCATACTGCTTCCGCGTCAGCAGCGTCTCCTTCTTCACACTCCAATGCAATCTTGCGACTTCCATGAACCGTGATGGTTCCTTTGTGACCCGGCATCTTGAGTTGTAGATAAACATAACACGGCCTGGCCATGAACTTAGCATAAACCATCCTTCCAAACAGAGCATGATAAGGGCTCCGGATCTTGACAACTTCAAAAGTTATCATCTCTGACCTGGAATCCTGTTCATCTCCAAAGGTAACTTCTAGGTCAATTTTCCCAACTGGGTAAGCTGATTTACCTGGCACTACCCCATGAAACACCGTATTTGACTGTCTTAGCTTCTTATCCGTCAGCCCCATGCGACGGAAAGTCTCATAATATAAGATATTGATGCTGCTGCTGCCGTCCATGAGAACTTTAGTGAATTTGTAGCCACCCACCTGTGGTGCCACTACTAAAGCCAAATGGCCTGGATTATCCACTCGCTGCGGATGATCCTCTCGGCTCCACACGATAGGTTGCTTTGACTAGCGCAGGAACTATGGTGTTGCCGTTTCAACAACATGGACTGCCCGTTTTAAGATTTTCTGATCTCGTTTGCACAAACTCGTAGTGAACACATGATACTGTCCGCTACTCAGCTCCTTCGGATTACTCTGATATCCGGACTGCTGCTGGTGCTGACGCTGCTGATTGCCTTGGTTATTGTTATTACCCTGGCCCTGCTGTTGGTTGTTTTGGTTGTTGTAACCACCCTGACCATGCTGCTGATTGCCTTGGTTATTATAACCGCCCTGACCATACTGATTAGGGCCTTGATTGTTATAACCACTGTTGTTGCCATGATATCCTGATCCGGAGCCGTTCCCCTGGTGACCCGGACCGTAAAACCTGGGGCCTGATCCGCTGCCCGGTGGCCCGTTGTTAGATCTGAACCGGCTCATGGCTTCCATCATGGCCTTACATTCTCCTATTGTGTGTTTAGCTGGATGTTCCCTTGATCCGTGTTTCAGGTAAGGCTCATTCAACTCTTGCTCCCAGCTAACGGGCCCTCCGCCGGTTTGTCGAGGCGGTTTATCCTTGTTGCGCTGAAAGCCCCCTTGAACTTGGGTATTGGCCACGAAATCAGAGCCACCCTCTGCTTTTCGTTTTCCTAAGAAGCTTGTACCGACCGGATTAGCCTGCGCCAACTGTCGTGGAATTAACACGGCAGATGTCCGGTTTAACGGACTTAGTTGAGGAACCATCGCACGGGTTAGCTTGAAGGGGTTAAAAGCACACAAAGGACACAAAGGGTTTATACTAGTTTGGCCCCTTCGAGGAAGGTAAAAGCCTACGTCTAGTTGGGTTTGGTATTGCTTGGGCGTCGATGAACAGGGAGCGGATTGCTTTCCTGTGTCTCTACGGGTTGTTTCTTGTCCTTCAACCGTTGCCTGGTTGCCCCTTTATATAGAGGTGACGCCCGGTCCGGTTTATAGAGTCCCGAGGCCGGCTCATATTTGTGTCTGCCTCGATCTCTGCTCTTTCTTCCTTGTCTCTCAAGTTACATGATCAGGCGGTTTACAAACCGTAGTTCTATACATGGGCCCTAAGCCTTCATGTGCCGTAACCTCTACTGGGCTTTATAATTACACAACTATATTACCATAATCCGGTTTACACTAGCCAGTTTATACCTGCTAGTAATATCCCTGACAAAAAGTCCATCTGCATGGAGCTTCTTCATACGTTTGCCACCAATATGACCAAGGCGGCAGTGCCACAAGTATGTGGGACTATCATTATCAACCTTACACCTTTTGGCATCCACACTATGAATATGTGTATCATCACGTTCGAGATTCATTAAGAATAAACCATTGACCAGCGAGGCATGACCATAAAACGTTTCTCTCATATAAACAGAACAACCATTATTCTTAGATTTAAATGAGTAGCCATCTCGCATTAAACGAGATCCAGATACAATGTTCATGCTCAAAGCTGGTACTAAATAACAATTATTGAGGTTTAAAACTAATCCCGAAGGTAGATGCAGAGGTAGTGTCGTGGAATTAGCACGGCAGATGTCCGGTTTAGAGGACTTAGGTGTGGAGCCATCGCACGGGTTAGCTTGAAGAGGTTAAAAGCACACAAAGGACACAGATGATTTATACTAGTTCGGCCCCTTCGATGAAGGTAAAAGCCTACGTCTAGTTTGGTTTGGTATTGCTTGGGCGTCGATGAACAGGGAGCAGATTGCTTGCCTGTCTCTCGACGGATCATTGCTTGTCCCTGAACCGTCGCCGGGCCGTTCCTTTATATAGGAGGCAACGCCCGGTCCGATTTACAGAGTCCCGAGGCCGGCTCATAATCGTGTCCGCCTCGGTCTCTATTCTTTCTTCCTTGTGTCTCAAGTTACATGATAAGACGGTTTACAAACCATAAACTTTACACATGGGCCCTAAGGCTTCATGGGCCGTAACCTCTACTGAGTTTATAACTACACAGCTACATTACCATAATCTGGATCTCCCTAGCCGGTTTATATCTGCTAGTAATATCCCTGACATTAGGCCCCAGAATGATTTGAACTTGTTCATATCAGTCTTCTAAGTCTTGCATAAACTTCCTCTTTGTATCTTTTTCTGTTTGTAAACCGGCTATGACGTCATCCCTGGAAATCATTTTATTCGATCGTGACATCACCTCCGCACTTATTGCGCACAACTGTTTGTTACCTTTGTTTAAAGGCTATCCGGAAAATCGAGGCGACAGTAGAATCTTTATCTGATCTGACCTCCTCAAATCCCGCGCCTGCCGTTTCATCTCTCAGCCCTTATAAATACCACCGAGTCTTTACTCTTCTCCTTCCTCCGCTCTTCTTCTTCCTCCGTCGCCTGAAGCTCCGCCGTTGCCCTCGAGCTCGTCGCCGTCGTCAACCAGGCCGCTGCATCACCCTGAAACGCGACCAGATTACTCCGCCGCCGTCTCCTTCTGTCTCAGGTATTCCTCTTCTCTCGCTGCAGATCTGTAACCTAGGGTTCCTCCATTGCTTCCGCCATGAGACCTCGAGGCTCTGCTGTTCATCCTATAGGCTCTTTCTGCAGTAGATTCGAACCCTGAGTTTGTTTCGAACGAACCCCTGCTCCGTAGTTTGAACTTCGACTCGGTACTTTTAGCTTCAACCCTTAGATTCATCTGCTCTGTAGAAAACCTTCGCAGTTCTTCCTGTGATAAACTTGCGTAAATTTCGTCTTTTTCGTACTGCTCAGATCTATTTTACTTTAACCTCTTGTAGAAACCTGTTTCTTCGTCTTGATAGATCTGCAAGTTACTCGCCGGTTTAGTCAATCATATATTGCTCCTGCAACGCATCAATCATGAACCCGATGGTTTAGCTTCTTCTTTTTTGTTATCATAAACCGGTAGCAGCTCGTTTCCCACCTGCTTCCGGGTTGTCAATGCCATTAGCCTCCTGTCTAAACCATCGATGTAATTTGATAACACAATCCGGTTTATGCTGCAGCACTTGTATAATCCGGGTTTTGCACTTTACTTTTTCAGCACTTTCCTTCTGCTCATATGTCTGCCAAGCAGTTCGTTTCTTGCAACCAGGTTCCTTCCCGCATTACGGAAGAGGACTTAGTCAATGATGCTTCAATTGGTACTCTGGGTCCTCAAGCGGTTCTGAAATGGCGGGCCCCAGGGGATGAATGTCCTCCTACCCCCAAAGAAGGAGAAGTTATTGTTTTCTTTGATCATATGGCCCGGGGTTTTAGCCCTCCCGGTTCAAAATTCTTCCGGGATGTGCTGGCCGCTTTTCAACTCCATCCTCAGGATAGGCCCAAATTCTGTATCAAACGTCTGCAATTTCCAAGTCTTCTCCGAGGTGTACCTTCAAGAAGAGCCATCAGTGGACTTGTTCCGGGATTTTTCCACTTAAACCGGCGGACTGAGTTCACTGCCGGACCACATCAAGAACTGGGTGGTGTCAGTATTCAGAAGAGAAAAGATGTGATTTTTCCTCATGCTGCTCTCCATACACACCCCAAGGATTGGAATCAGTCCTGGTTTTATTGCAAGGATACCTCGCCTGAAGGAGAAAACCCACTGCCGGGTTACCGCGAACATTGCCTTCCGGAAGATCATCCCCTGCCGCAACGTCTTAGTTCCTCAGAGCGGGCCCGGTTTGCCCCTCAGCTTGCCAAGCTTAAGGCCTTTATGGCCAACGGTTTATCCGAAGTGGACTTCGTCCGTTGCTGGCTTGCTTGGAGCATCCTTCCTCTAAGCCGGCGCTCCGGTTTAATGTGTCAGTATAGCGGGAAGACGGATGATCCTCAACGCCACATCGATGTAATGCTTCCTGAGAAGGACGTTATTGAATCTGCTAAGAAAATGCTCAACATCTCTCTGGAAGAATGTAGCAAGACCGGATTGGCCCCATATTATAAGAAGAACAAACTGCCAGCCGTAAGTTTTATCTTCTTCTGTTTGCGTCTAATCCGTTCGTATAAATTATCTTCCATTTATCTTTAACTTTTCTGCATAGGCTGACGATCCGTTTTGGAAAAGAAAATCTCAGGACATGTCAGGTAAACAGCCACGCCGAAAAACCTTTGCTGTCAGGAAGAAAAAGGCAGCTGCTGGCACCGGTTCGCATCTTGAGGAAGATGATCCGGATTCTGAGGTATGAGTTGATCCTAACATGTTTTGATCTCTTTTATCCAAATTTATATTTAACAGTGTCTTTTCACATGATTTGGCTGAAGGAGGTAATGCGGCGGAAACTGAGGTAATCACTCTTTCTTCAGATTCTGAACCGCCGGTGCCCAAAACTCGCCGGGCATCTCGGAAATACCCTTTTTCTCATCCTTACGCTCAACTGGACCCTAAATTTCTTTTGAAGAAGCAGCAACATGAAGCCCGCCGGACTACACGCCATAGTGGCCATGTAGTCGAGTCTTCCGGAATATCTCTCACTCCGACTCGGAGGCGCCGCTCTGAGGTTTTACTTTCTCCAACTCTTCTTCATCCCAAGGCCGGACTTATACGCAAACCACTTAAACCGTCTGATCCTAACTATCAGGAGACTCCTTTATCATCTTCCGGCGAATCGACTGCCACACAGGTCCCAATTCTGAAAACTGTCCCTGGGTAAGTCTTTTATCTCATCCGGTTTACCTTTTGTATTTGCCTTCATGACTCTAATTTCTTTCTCAATTCCTTTCAGCAAGCCCAAGCCTAGTAAAAAGGCAAAGGCCACTAAGTCGGCGGCCGAGGCTGCCGCTGCTGATCCGGTAGCTGATCCGGATGATGTCATCCCTCCGGAGAACGAGCCTACAATTCAGCTTGACGATCCTGCTCCCATGGATCATGATTATGTTGCTGCTCCTGAAGATACCAATGTTGAAGATGTCCATGAACCGGCAAGTACTTTCCGGGCTAGCACTCCTCGGACTAGCCCGGCTCTCGTTAGTCCGGCTCATACTGCTGCCCCTTCACAGCCAAACACTGCTTCCCCTCCGAATGTTCAAATAACCGGGATGGGTTTTACCGCTCCTGCCGAGCCTATCGTTTTAGCCAAGCATACTGCTAAAGCGGAAAAGCTTCAACAAGAGAAGGGCAAGTGGAGCACAGACTTGTCCAATTATGCCGAATTGAGCGCCCAGGAACTTTACTCTGGATATTTGAACCGGCTTCATACCAGCCGTGAATATGAAATGGGCTTGGTTAACATGATGAAGGACAAATACGATGTACCTTACTTATCTTTGCTCTTGCTTTCTTTATACTTGTCCTTATAGCATAATAGCCCCCAAGTACCGGTTTAGCGTCGTTGTAGGTGAACCGGTACTTCCAAATGTATGGAAAACGAACTTACATTCGCCCCCAAGTGCCAGGGCCATAATTTGTGTTATGTGCCTGGGACTTGTCTGAACCTCTGTTTTGATACTTCAATTGTCCATTAGCCCCCAAGTGTCAAGTAGATAACTTGCTTATGTGCTTGAGACTTGTCTTTAATTGTCACCTTTTGATACTTCAACTGCCCATTAGCCCCCAAGTGTCAAGTAGATAACTTGGTTATGTGCTTGAAACTTGTCTGAACTATCATTTATTCCACTTGATTTTCTTGCAGGCTGACTTGACCCAGAGGGCTGCAGAAATAACTGAGCTCCGGAATAGACTTGCTGAGACTGAAACTGCTGCTGCCAAGGCCAAAAAAGATCTGGCGTTGAGCTTAACCACTGCTGAACAATTGAAAAAATATTTTGAAGCGGAGCGGACAACCTGGGAAGTGCAGAGGAATGCTCTTAAAAAGAGCAAAGGATGCTGAAGAGGCCCTCAACCCGGTGACACAAGAGCTGACCGGTTTAAAGCGGCAAATAGAGCCTATGACCTCTGCCGTCTTTGGTAAATACTTAACTTGCATGTGTTTTCATCTCTGCAATCTTTAGTCCGCTCCGGTTTAACTGTGATAATCATATGCAGGGCGACGCGTCACCCTTCTTGGGGATGACCTCCGGAAGAAACTCAAGGCCTCTTATACTCTGGTTGAGCAGCTATATTCCGGCGCTCAAAGGATTATAAGTGCGATGTCTTTTCATAAAGCGGCCCCCACCACTATCCAAGGTACTTTGGAGATGCTTTCTATATTGCCTGTATGCTTGGAAGAGGTGAAGAAATCTGCTGCACAGGCTGGTTCTCTTGTAGCACTGACCAAAGCTAAAGCGTGGGTTCCGGATTTTGATCCGGAAGAAGCTATGAACGGGTACCCCAGCACCAAGGAAGATGGATCGGCCTTCTCTGGCAAAGATCTTCATGCTTTGACTAAGGAAATGCGTCCTCTTGCCAGCAAGCTTGCTGATGAATCGGACTTGACCAGGTATCACCCGGCGTATGACTTCAAGAATGAGCGGGTGGATCGGCCGGTTTATGACACCGAAAATATAATCCAGTGCGCCCCCATACTTTTTCCCCAGATGTTGATCCGTCCGATCTCATTACTGAAGAGATGTACTTCCGTGCCTTATCCAAGATCGATTGGCGCGTTCCTGATTTTCAGCCGCTTCAAGAGGACGAAGAAGCTCCGGAACAGGTCGATCCTCAGCCTTCGCAGCAGGAAGAAGAAGCATAAGCCGTGCAGTTTAACTTTTAGCTGCAGTACTATTTTGTCGAGAAAATTTTTAATCCGTTCAGGCTTGTAGTGCTTTGTAATAGGATAGCTCAAAACACTTTCCGTCTTAATGCGGATGTCACAGCTATGATTTGGCGTCTGCCAATTTTAATCTCTTGTTTGCTATGGTTGATCTTTTATATTATCTGTATCTGCATAAATAACACTGAAAAGATGTCCTAGCGGTTTACCGCCGGACCGATTAAATCGCTCTCATATATATCAAACGAGTGTCTGTTTTATACCAAAAATAACTTCATACCTTTGATTAAGTATGCTTGATATCCTTAATCCGGCGAACCTTGTGGTTTCTGAGGAAGCTCTTGGCTCTGTTGGGGTGGACCCAATAATTGCTCCGGGTTATAATAACTACCGGGTTAAATAATGCTGGAGCTCCATGTCCAGACTTTTGAAAATATGTGGTCAACTTTGAAGTTGTCCAGCTCCGGATCAAAAAACCATAGAAAACACATGAAAAATCACAAACACAAAAACACAGGTTGCAAATAAGACCATGTAGTCAAGGCTTTTTACGAGCTGCCAGGCTCCATATGTGCCAATTAAAGGGTGCGACCCAAAGGGCTATGACTCTTTTTCTTTTGCCATCAAAGGATGTACTCCAAGGGGCAAGAAATATTGCATTTGCCATCAAAGGAGGTACTCCTAGGGACAAGAACTTTTCTTTTGCCATCAAAGGGATGTATCTTCCAAGGGGCAAGAAATATTGCATTTGCCATCAAAGGAAGTGCCCTAGGGACAAGAACAGATTTTCTTTTGCCATCAAAGGGAATGATCAACCAAGGGGCAGGAAATATTGCATCTGCCATCAAAGGAAGGTTCCCTAGGGACAAGAACAGGTTTTTTTTTCTTTTGCCATCAAAGGGAGTGATCAACCAAGGGGCAGGAAATATTGCATCTGCCATTAAAGGAAGGTTCCCTAGGGACAAGAACATGTTTTTTTCTTTTGCCATCAAAGGGAGTGATCAACCAAGGGGCAGGAAATATTGCATCTGCCATCAAAGGAAGGTTCCCTAGGGACAAGAACAAGTTTTTTTTCTTTTGCCATCAAAGGGAGTGATCAACCAAGGGGCAGGAAATATTGCATCTGCCATCAAAGGAAGGTTCCCTAGGGACAAGAACAGGTTTTTGCCAATCGATGGAGTTTATCCAAAGGGCGCTTGATACGAAGATACTCATGTAGACCGGACCAGAAAAGACTTTTAGTGAGGATTCACATGTGATCCGTAGCCCCCTAATTTGGTCCCTTCTGCATAAAATAGTTTACTTCGAAATATCTGTAATAATTTTCACAGGATATATATTTAGAAGAAAAAGGCTGATCCCCCGGTTTACCAAGGATGCCGGTTTATTCATTAATCATAATATATACATAGGATACAGCAGAGCTCATGGCTCACGTGTAGTAGGGCCGCAGGAGAGCGATGTTCCACGGCCTCTTCGTCTCTTCTTCTGATGTCCGTGAGTCTTTGTGCTCTCGAACGTCCACCAGGTAATATGAACCGTTGTGCAGGTTCTTGCTGACCACAAAGGGCCCTTCCCAAGGTGGGGATAGCTTGTGCATATCTGTTTGGTCCTGGATGAGCCGGAGTACCAAGTCCCCCTCCTGGAACGTCCTGGTTTTAACCCGGCGGCTGTGATATCTGCGCAAGTCCTGCTGATAAATCGCAGATCGTGCTGCTGCTATGTCACGCTCTTCATCTAGCCGGTCCAAACTGTCCTGTCTTGCCTGCTCATTGGCTGCTTCAACATAAGCCGTCACTCGTGGTGAATCATGGCGGATATCGCTTGGAAGAACCGCTTCAGCACCGTACACCATGAAGAAAGGTGTATAACCTGTGGACCTGTTCGGTGTAGTATTGATGCTCCAGAGGATAGAAGGTAACTCCTCAACCCAGCACCCTGGTGTTCTTTGCAAGGGAGTCATAAGCCGGGGCTTGATACCTCGCAAAATCTCTTGGTTGGCCCTTTCAGCTTGACCATTGGATTGAGGGTGAGCTACAGAAGACACATCTAGGCGAATATGCTCCCGTTGACAAAACTCTTCCATCTCTCCTTTAGATAAATTGATGCCATTGTCTGTGATGATGCTGTGTGGAAAGCCAAACCGGAAAATTACCTTTTTGATGAATTTAACCGCTGTTGCCGCATCACACTTGCTCACAGGCTCTGCTTCAATCCACTTCGTAAACTTGTCCACAACAACTAGCAGATGAGTTTTTTGATCTTGGGATCGTTTAAAAGGCCCAACCATATCAAGCCCCCAAGTCGCAAACGGCCAAGTAATTGGTATCATCCACAGCTCCTGTGCCGGAACAAGAGCACGTCGTGAAAATTTCTGGCAAGCATCGCACTTCCGGACTAGATCGTCCGCATCAGCATGGGCTGTCAGCCAATAGAACCCATGTCGAAAAGCTTTAGCCACCAAGGATTTTGAACCGGCGTGATGACCACAATCCCCTTCATGAATCTCTCGAAGGATGTCACAGCCTTCCTCGGATGATACAGCCCGCTGAAACGCTCCAGAAACACTGCGATGGTGAAGTTCCCCGTTTACAATTGTCATGGATTTGGATCGCCGGATTATTTTCCTTGCTTCAATCTCATCATCTGGCAACTCTCCACGGCTTAGATATGCCAAGTACGGGAGCGTCCAATCTGGAATAACATGAAGTGCCGCAACCAACTGCGATTCCGGATCAGGAACAGCCAAATCCTCCTCCGATGGTATCTGAACTGATGGATTGTGCGGCTCATCCAAAAAGGTGTTCGGTGGTACCGGTTTACGCTGAGAACCCAGCCGGCTTAGAGCATCGGCCGCTTCATTTTTTTGCTAGTCTATGTGATCCACCTGACATCCTTTGAAATATCCTGCGACTGCCTCAACTTCTCGTCTGTAGGCTGCCATGAGAGGGTCTTTAGAATCCCATTTGCCAGATACTTGCTGTGCCACTAAGTCTGAATCGCCAAAACACTTGACCCGGCTCAAGTTCATCTCCTTAGCCATTCACAGGCCATGAAGCAATGCTTCATATTCTGCTGCATTATTAGTACAAGGAAACATTTAACAGAGGACATAACATAATTTGTCACCTCGCGGGGAAGTTAACACAACTCCAGCCCCCGAGCCTTCTAATTGTCTTGAACCATCAAAGTGAATAGTCCAGTATGTATGATCCGGCTTTTCCTCTGGTGCTTGCAACTCTGTCCAATCATTGATAAAATCTACCAATGCTTGTGATTTGATAGCGGTGCGTGGCACATACTTCAACCCGTGTGGGCTAAGCTCAATGGCCCACTTTGCGACTCTGCCCGTGGCTTCTCTGTTCTGGATTATATCCCCCAACGGAGCTGAACTGACGACAGTTATTGGGTGGCCTTGGAAGTAATGCTTCAACTTCCGGTTTGCCATGAACACGCCATATACCAGCTTCTGCCAATGTGGGTACCTTTGTTTGGATTCAATAAGAACCTCACTGACATAATAAACCAGACATTGAACCGGATACTCCTTTCCTGCTTCTTTGCGCTCAACCACGATTGCCACGCTAACTGCCTGTGCATTGGCGGCCACATATAACAGCAGCGGCTCCTTATCAACGGGGGCAGCAAGGACCGGTGGTTCTGCCAGTTGCCGCTTTAAATCCTCAAACGCAGCGTTTGCCTCATCGCTCCATATAAACCGGTCTGTCTTTTTTAGCATCTGATAAAGCGGGATCGCCTTCTCCCCCAGACGACTGATGAATCGGCTCAACGCTGTAATTCGGCCGGCGATACGCTGAACATCATTGATGCAAGCTGGTTTAGTCGGGGACGTGATTGCCTTGATCTTCTCTGGATTGGCTTCTATTACTCTGTTTGACACCAAAAATCCAAGGAGCTTGCCCGCCGGAACACCGAAAGCACACTTCTCCGGATTAAGCATCATTTTATAGGCCCGAAGGTTATCAAAGGTTTCTTTGAGGTCCTCTATCAATGTCTCCTCCTTCCTTGACTTCACCACGATGTCATCCACATAGGCATGAACATTTTTCCCGATCTGCCCCTTAAGACAGTTCTGTACGCAACGCTGGTAAGTTGCTTGGGCACTCTTGAGCTCAAAAGGCATAGACACATAACAAAAAGCAGCAAAAGGAGTTATGAAGGCTGTCTTCTCCTGGTCCTTAACTGCCATCTTGATCTGTTGATATCCTGAATATGCATCCAAAAAATTAGCCGCTCACATCCCGCCGTAGCATCAATGATCTAATCAATACGAGGGAGAGCAAAAGGATCGGTTGGACAAGCTTTGTTTAGGTCTGTGTAATCCACACACATTCTCCACTTTCCATTTTTCTTTAACACCAGCACCGGATTAGCCAACCACTCCGGGTGGAATACTTCAACTATGAACCCTGCGGCCAACAGCCTGGCCACTTCTTCACCTATAGCCTTGCGCCTTTCTTCGTTGAAGCGGCGCAGATATTGCTTGACCGGTTTGAACTTCGGATCAATATTAAGACTGTGCTCAGCGAGTTCCCTCGGTATACCTGGCATGTCAGAAGGTTTCCATGCAAAGATATCCCGGTTCTCATGGATGAACTCGATGAGCGCGCTTTCCTATTTAGGGTCAAGGTTAGCGCTGATAGTGAACTGCTTGGATGGATCACCTGGCACAAAGTCGACTTGCTTGGTTTCCTCTGCCGATTTAAACTTCAACGCCGGATCATGCTCTGTAGTTGGCTTCTTCAATGGGGACATATCCGCCGGATCAACATTGTCTTTATAAAACTTCAATTCCTCCGTAGCACATACTGCCTCTGCATAAGCAGCGTCTCCTTCCTCGCATTCCAATGCGATTTTGCGACTTCCATGAACCGTGATGGTTCCCTTGTGACCCAACATCTTGAGCTATAGACAAACATAGCATGGTCTGGCCATAAACTTAGCGTAAACCTGCCGTCCAAATAGCGCATGGTATGGGCTCCGGATCTTTACCACTTCAAAGGTTATCGTCTCTGACCTAGAATCCTGTTCATCTCCAAACGTAACTTCTAGGTCAATTTTCCCAACTGGGTAAGCTGATTTACCTGGCACTACTCCATGGAATACCGTGTTTGACTGTCTTAGCTTCTTATCCGTTATCCCCATGCGACGGAAAGTCTCGTAATATAAGATATTGATGCTGCTGCCGCCGTCCATGAGAACCTTGTGAATTTGTAGCCACCCACCTGTGGTGCCACTACTAAGGCCAATTGGCCCGGATTATCGACCCGCGGCGGGTGATCCTCTCTGCTCCACACGATAGGTTGCTCCGACCAGCGTAGGAATCGTGGTATTGCCGGTTCAACTGTGTGGACCGCCCGCTTTAAAACTTTTTGATCTCGTTTGCACAAACTCGTAGTGAACACATGATACTGTCCACTACTCAGTTCTTTCGGATTACTCTGATATCCGGATTGCTGCTGTTGCTGACGCTGCTGATTGCCTTGGTTGTTGTGATTACCCTGGCCCTGCTGTTGGTTGCCTTGGTTATTGTAACCGCCCTGACCATACTGATGATTGCCTTGGTTATTGTAGCCGCCCTGACCATGCTGATGATTGCCTTGGTTGTAACCATTGTTGCTGCCATGATATCTTGATCCGGAGCCATTACCCTGGTGATCCCGACCGTGAAACCCGGGGCCTGAACCGTCGCCCGGCGGTCCATTATTGAATCTGGCCCGGTTCATGGCCTCCATCATGACCCGGCATTCCCCCCATGTGTGTTTAGCTGGGCGTTCCTCTGTGATGTGCTTCGCGCAAGGCTCGTTCAACTGTCGCTCCAGATTAATGAACCCTCCACCGCTCTGTGGAGGCGGTCTACCCTTGTTGCGTTGAAAGTTTCCTTGAACTTTGGTATTGGCCACAAAATCAGAGCCACCCTCTGCCTTTCGCTTACCGTTGAAGCTTGTTCCGACCGGACTAGCCTGCGCCGGCTTACCAGGCTTATTTGCTTTTCCGGATTTATCCCCTTCCTCTTCTGGGTACTTAGTGTTGTCAGAGTCCCCATACTTTACCAAAGAGCTCATGAGAGTTCCCATGTCATTACAATCCCGCTTGAGCCGTCCCAGCTTCAGCTTCAGAGACTCAAACCGGCAATTGTTTTCCAGTGTTACTATCGTCGTACTGGGACTGATACCGTTCGAAGAGTGTAAGATTTCTGACACTCGCCGCACCCATGCACTCGTAGGCTCCTGCTCTCCTTGTATACATGCCGCTAGGTCTACCACTGACATTGGCTGTTTGCACGTGTCCTTGAAATTTTTAATAAACTGACGGCGCAACTCACCCCATGATCCGATGGAGTTAGGCGGTAAGCCCTTTAATCAGGTCCGGGCTGTACCCTTAAGCATCATGGTAAAATACTTTGCGCATGCCGCTTCATCTACGTCCAGCATCTCCATAGCCATCTCATAGCTCTCGATCCAAGCCTCTGGAGCCAAATCTGCTGTGTAGTTAGGCACCTTACGTGGACCCTTGAAGTCCTTGGGTAACCTTACACTTCGTAAAGCGGGAATGAGACACTGCACTCCAAAGGAACTCGCCGTGACTCCCGTCTCTGCTGTGGTTGTGTGAACCGGCGTCGTCTGGCGGACGTCCTCACAGGCCGTAGGTCTTGCCTGGTTTATCACCTCCTGGGCTTGCGCCTCTGCTCCTGCCAGATTATCCTGTCTGTGACGGTGACGCCTCCGCTCACTGCTGGACACCTCCGGTTCATCCCAATGCCTAGTATAACTCCGGCTGTGACGGGGTGTTGAATGAAGTCTCTCCTTGCTGTAAGAGTACGCCTGCTGCTGTGTCAATGCCGTGTCGAGCAGATCCTTGACTCTGCGTGCTTCCATCGCTACGGGGGATGTTCCCTCAATGGACAAAGCGGCCAGTCATGAAGCGGCGGCGACAATGTTATCGAGGGGGTTTGAGTAGTGGCCAAGAGGAGTGGGGATGTGAGGCGTGGATATAACCCGTCGATCTTGCTCCGCAGTGGGTTGTTGAACCGGTGCACCTGTCGCTGGGGCTCCCCTCCGGTTTACCTCCGGATTATTGCTGGCTCCCGCTCCTGGCGTACCAAAGAGATTCATCGCCTCATAGACCGGCGGTAGATGAGTCTGATACCTTCTGTTCCTTACTTCGTGCGCAGAAACCTGATCCATCCTGAGCCGGAAAGCCTGAGAATCCAGCTCTGCCTGCCTTGTTGCTATCATGGATTTTTCTGCATTTAGATCCTATCTGGCTTGTTCGATCCGGCCCTTCAGCTGAAGGATTTCTGCATCGTGTTGCGCCTTGTCAGCTGGAGCCACCACTGCTACTGCCCGGGTTGTCAACTCCTCTACTAAGGCGGATAGAGCGTCAGAGGGCGAGGGGGCTTGGCCGCTCCCCCCTGCACCAGCCTCTGCTGTGAACGCCCCGGTCACCGTGGGCTGCGGCGTAGATTGTGATCCGGCCATAAACACAGCCACCCGATTTGGCGGATCAAAAGGGTCCGGAATACTATCACCATCGGACGCACCCTCGGCTCGGCCGTCCCGCAACAGATACAAGGATTCAGTCTCTCCGGATGAGGATTCATCGTCGGAATAGACAACTGTCTCGCCACCAGAATCTGATCCGTCCTCGGCTTGGACTCCATGTATTGCTCCAACGAAAACGCGCTTCATGGCAGGCTGAATCCGGGCCGATCTTGCTCGCTGAGCCGGCTCGACGATGTCAGGGAAGATGTCCGGCTCAGGTCCCGGTTCACCAATCTTGCCGATGAAGACGTGGATGCCGCTGAAGGGAACCCGGTACCCGTATTCGATTGAATCGGCCTCCGGGCCCCAACCGGCATCGTCGATGTAATTCCGGCCGCGGCGACTCTTGGTCATCCGGCCGACCGCGTAGCCCTTGAGTCCTTCAAAGCTGCCCTTCAAGAACTCGAAACCATCGTGCGACAGCCCCACGGTGGGCGCCAACTGTCGTGGAATTAGCACGGCAGATGTCCGGTTTAGAGGACTTAGGTGTGGAGCCATCGCGCGAGTTAGCTTGAAGAGGTTAAAAGCACACAAAGGACACAGAGGGTTTATACTAGTCCGCCCCCTTCGATGAAGGTAAAAGCCTACGTCTAGTTTGGTTTGGTATTGCTTGGGCGTCGATGAACAGGGAGCAGATTGCTTGCCTGTCTCTCGACGGATCGTTGCTTGTCCCTGAACCGTCGCCGGGCCGTTCCTTTATATAGGAGGCAACGCCCGGTCCGGTTTACAGAGTCCCGAGGCCGGCTCATACTCGTGTCCGCCTCGGTCTCTATTCTTTCTTCCTTGTGTCTCAAGTTACATGATAAGATGGTTTACAAACCGTAAACTTTACACATGGGCCCTAAGCCTTCATGGGCCGTAACCTCTACTGAGTTTATAACTACACAGCTACATTACCATAATCCGGATCTCCCTAGCCGGTTTATATCTGCTAGTAATATCCCTGACAGGTAGCATGCCGACGGCGATCACATCGACCTTGGAACCATTCCCGATGTGCATCGTCACCTCGTCCTTCGCTAGTCTCCGCTTATTCCGCAGCTCGTGCTTTGAGTTACAAATGTGAGCAACTTCACCGGTATCAAATACCCAGGAGCTACTACGAGCGCTGGTAAGGTACACATAAATAACATGTATATCACATATACCTTTGACATTTCCGGCCTTCTTATCCGCTAAGTACTTGGGATAGTTTCGCTTCTAGTGACCCGTTCCCTTGCAATAAAAGCACTCAGTCTGAGGCTTGGGTCCATTTTTTGGCTTCTTCCCGGCAACTGGCTTACCGGGCGCGGCAACTCCTTTGCCGTCCTTCTTGAAGTTCTTCTTACCCTTGCCTTTCTTGAACTTAGCGGTTTTATTCACCATCAACACTTGATGTTCTTTCTTGATCTCCACCTCCGCTGATTTCAGCATTGAATACACCTCGGGAATGGACTTCTCCATGCCCTGCATATTGAAGTTCATCATGAAGCTCTTGTAGCTAGGTGGGAGCGACTGGAGGATTCTGTCAACGACCGCGTCATCTGGGAGATTAATTCCCAACTGAGACAAGCGATTGTGCAACCCAGACATTTTGAGTATATGCTCGCTGATAGAACTATTCTCCTCTATCTTACAACTATAGAACTTGTCGGAGACTTCATATCTCTCGACTCGGGCATGAGCTTGGAAAACCATTTTCAGCTCTTGGAACATCTCATATGCTCCGTGTTGCTCAAAACGCTTTTGGAGCCCCGATTCTAAGCTGTAAAGCATGCCGCACTGAACCAGGGAGTAATCATCACTACGCGACTGCCAGGCATTCATAACGTCTTGAGTTGCTGGGAAAATGGGTGCATCACCTAGTGGTGCTTCAAGGACATATGCTCTCTTGGCAGCTATGAGGATGATCCTCAGGTTACGGACCCAATCCGTATAGTTGCTACCATCGTCTTTCAGCTTGGTTTTCTCTAGGAACGCGTTGAAGTTGAGGGCAACATTAATGTGGGCCATTGGATCTACAAGACATATTGTAAAGATTTTAGACTATGTTCATGACAATTAAGTTCATCTAAACAAATTTAATAAACTCCCACTCAGATAGACATCTCTCTAGTCATCTAAGTGATACATGATCCGAATCGACTAGGCCATGTCCGATCATCACGTGAGACAGACTAGTCATCAACGGTGAACATCTTTATGTTGATCGTATCTTCTATATGACTCATGTTCGACCTTTCGATCTTTCGTGTTCCGAGGCCATGTCTGTACATGCTAGGCTCGTCAAGTGAACCCTAAGTGTATTGCGTGTGTAAATCTGGCTTACACCCATTGTATGCGAACGTTAGAGCCTATCACACCCGATCATCACGTGGTGCTTCGGAAAAACGAACCTTAGCAATGGTGCATAGTTAGGGGGAACACAATTCTTGAAATTTTAGTGAGAGATCATCTTATTTACTACCGTCGTTCTAAGCAAATAAGATGTAAAACATCATAAACATCACATGCAATCAAATAGTGACATGATATGGCCAATATCTTTTTGCTCCTTTTGATCTTCATCTTCGGGGCTCCATGATCATCATTGTCACCGGCATGACACCATGATCTCCATCATTGTGTCTTCACGAAGTTGTCTCGCCAAATGTTACTTCTACTACTATGGCTAATGGTTAGCAATAAAGTAAAGTAATTACATGGCGTTTTCAATGACACGCATGTCATACAATAAAATAAGGCAACTCCTATGGCTCCTGCCGGTTGTCATACTCATCGACATGCAAGTCGTGATTCCTATTACAAGAACATGATCAATCTCATACATCACATATATATCATTCATCACATCCTTTTGGCCATATCACATCACACAGCACATGCCGCAAGAACAAGTTAGGCACCCTCTAATTGTTGTTGCAAGTTTTTACGTGGCTGCTATAGGTTTCTAGCAAGAACGTTTCTTACCTACGCAAAAACCACAACGTGATATGCCAATTACTATTTACCCTTCATAAGGACCCTTTTCATCGAATCTGATCCGACTAAAGTGGGAGAGACAGACACCCGCTAGCCACCTTATGCAACTAGTGCATGCCAGTCGGTGGAACCTGTCTCACGTAAGCGTACGTGTAAGGTTGGTCCAGGCCGCTTCATCCCACGATGCCGCCGAATCAAGATAAGACTAGTAGCGGCAAGTAAATTGACATGATCTACGCCCACAACAATGTTGTGTTCTACTCGTGCATAGTAACTACGCATAGACCTAGCTCATGATGCCACTGTTGGGGATCGTTGCAGAAAATCAAATTTTTTCCTACGCATCACCAAGATCAATCTATGGAGTCTACAAGCAATGAGCGGGGAGTGCATATTCATATATTTGAAGATCACGATGCGAAAGCCTTACAAGAACGCGGTCGGTGGAGTCGTACACGAAGCGATTCAAATCGCGGCCGAATCCGATCTAAGCACCGAACAATGGTGCCTCCGCGTTCAACACACGTGCAGCCCGGTGTCGTCTCCCGTGCCTTGATCCAGCAAGGAGAGAGGGAGAGTTTTGGGAAGACTCCGTCCAGTAGCAGCACGACGGCGTGGTGGTGATGGAGGAGCGTGGCAATCCTGCAGGGCTTCGCCAAGCACCGCGGGAGAGGAGGAGTAGTAGGGAGAGGGGGAGGGCTGCGCTAGGGCTTGGGCGCGGCTGCCCTCCCACCCCCACATATATATAGGGGCCAGGGAGAGGGGGACCGGTCCCCTTAGATTGCACTACAAGAAATATGTCAACTTGTGACCACCACTGTTGGTCACTGAATGGTCACAAATTTCCATTAGTGACCTTTTTGTGACCAAAAACATAAGGTCAAAAGTTGGCCGTCATAAACTGACTATAGCGACCTTTCTTCTGGAATGGTCGCAAACGTTTACGACCGAAATATTCCTACTGTCTTGTTTTGGTCACTAGCAGCCTCCCCAGGCCACGTAGGCATCCAGCGTGGCAAGCTGATGTGGCACAAGATTAAGCCCGGTCCAATTCGGTTTTCTACTTGGGCCTAGCCCAACAATTCGGCCTTTTTAATATATATTTTTTCCTGCTAGTTTTTGTAAGCTACTTGGGCCTGGACCAACAATTCAGCCTTTTATTTATTTCTGGGCCGTGGCCTTTTAACATTATTTGGGCTATTATATTTTGGAGCTGGACCCACCAATCAGATGGGTCCCACTTGTCATCATCTCACACATTGGGCCCACTTGACAGAAATTTCAAAACTGCTCAGATTATTTTCATAAGTGGGTCCCATGAGTCAGGTTTCCATTCCACACGTTTTCAAATCACATACATAATCAATATTTCAGACCGAACAGTACAAATGTAGTTCATCAAATAACACTAAGTCTACTACAATCTGTACAGTCTATTACAACCCCAATATGCCTACTGTTACAATATTACAATATTTACAGTCTCGTCTTCAAACTTCGTAGAGACAACTCTTGCGGAGTAGGGCTACACTATACGGCTTCAAACTTCAAATTTCGTAGACCTGGAGCTCCTGTAAAAGAGTGAACACATAGGCTACCAGCATTAGAGTCGCTATTATTCCTGGACAATCGAAAAATTATATATTGAAAGAGATCTCATAGAAATGTAGATTTATGGACCAAATATATGATAAAGCAACAGATTCAACCAACTTCAAAGACCTATATGTTTGTGACGCATCTTCACATAGTATAATATGATTCCAGGAGACCACAAGAGCATCAATCAGCAGCAGGTGTATAGCTAGCAAACTACTACTCCCTCCGTCCGGAAATACTTGTCATCAAAATGAATAAAAGAGGATGTATCTAGATGTATTTTAGTTCTAGATACATCCTCTTTTGTCCATTTTGATGACAAGTATTTTCAGACGGAGGGAGTACTAGACATCATCGACACTTGAACCATAACATGTCCAGCAAGGAAACAAAAAATGGAACAAGTACCAATTTTGAATAACATGTCCAGGAAGGACATCCAATGGTTTCAGTCACATCCTAATAAACCAGCGGCACTCTAATACTAGTAATTACCAGCAGCAAATCAAATAGCCAGATGAATCACCAGCACTTGATCAACACAACAGTCGGCAAGGACTCAACCACGGCGCAAAAACATCGAAATCCTAACTAACCCATGAAACAGAGCATGGTTGTAGCATAGCAAAGGGAGGAGCTCACAATGGTGGTTTGTGCAGCAGATGTCGAACAGCCTCCGTTCGTCGCTTGCGCGCACCATGCACCTTGGTTGGCCATGAAGCCAATGACACAATGCACCTTGGTTTGCTACTTCATCTCATGTTGAAATCAACAATAGTTACAAAAACAGGAGTACAATCAGTCTACAATCTTGATATGAGAATCCTAAGTACTCCAAATAAGAGTATATAAACAGGAGTATGCAAAGAGTATATAAACAGTGAGCAAGTATCTATGCAAAGAGTATATAAAACAAAGCTAAACTCCAATTAATAGCATGCCAGCAGCAAATGCATAGGTTTAGTTCCAGTAAACTGTAAACGTCATCTAAACCACAAGAAAGTAGTCTGGTAACACAATAACAAGCCACACATAAAACTGTTATGCCCTAGACAACTACATAGAAGAAAGCAAAAGTAACCAGAACAGTAGAGGTGTGGTGATCAAGTATATAAACACTCCTAGCAGCTAATTATATAAGGGCACTGCTCATAATGAAGAGCAAAGTATTTTGCACCAGAGAATCAGTTCAGACATATTTTACTCCCAGTTGCAACCTATCCAGATCCCTTCTGTCAGCAACAAAGCAAATGATATGGGCATGCATGATTGATTATTCTGGAAGTGTGTTCTCTGCATTTGCTTAGGGTGGCCACGTGATGGAGCATGCAGACAGCCACACTGGGCTACTGCATGTTGCATGTTGGGGTTGTATACTGACATGACCTACTGTAGTGTAGGAGATTGACTGGGCTTTTTTATTGTTATGCTTCTGCACCTCTTGTCTCACTAACGATGATGTGAAGGACACATGGAATGGGATTACATTGCTAGATACCATGCACGATGTGCAGCTAGATAGATGAAACGGCGTGAAACTAAATGAACCTAATACTTGCATTATACCAAGTAGTCGGGCGTGTAGTGCATCTCTGCGTCCGCTCATCGCGTCCTCCGACGAGCCGGTGCAGCTGGCGACGTCAAGGAGGGCTGCCACCGCCGACGACCCCGAGGATCTGGATTAATCCCCTGAAGAAGCAAAAAACACAGTCAACACTCAGCAGGCAACACAAGTTAGTACATCAAGTTAGTAATAGTACAATCAAGAAATATCATGAGATTTATCCGGCGAGGTAGCATCTAAACTAACTATAACAACATGGTGATCAATATGCAAATATGAACCGACTAGAGACCAATACAATGAGTTCATGCTACAGGCTCGAAATCAAACCAACACATATGCAGGCTAGTACTACTTGAGAAAGACAGATCCACAAGGACTACTTCTTTCTACAGGTACCTACTTAGGCTGTCTAGGTAAGGGCAGGGACGAACCACATTGGTGCCCTCGAATGCCTGCTCGGCAGACTCGAAGAGGAAGCTGGGCGCCTCGCGGTCGTCCTCCCGGACGAGGCAGCGGTAGGCCAGCACCAGCGTGAGGTGGTCGGAGAAGATGCAGCGCTGGCATAGAAAAGTGCAAGCAATAAGAGTAGTGCAAGCAATAAAACTTGTACATTTTGTTAAGTGGCTTATTCCAACCATAATCGTACCGTGGCATAGAAAACAATTTAGTGACTTCACTGCTACAAATTAACTTGATGTTCTACTACTAGACCATTCAAGCTCATAGCCAGGATTGACATAATAAACATAGAAAACATATGTGGAAATGAGTTTCTATTCAAAACAACAAATATCTCTAAATGAACAGATTCTAAAATGAACATTCTAGAGCATAGATTCTAGAATGAAACACAACGCCACGAAATTGTAGTGTAATTTGTCAATGATGAACAAATGTCCAATTGGCAACAACATACGCACTGAACCGGAGAAAAAGAAACCACCAGTGGGAGCTTGATCATCGTGGTCTGAACACATTTTGCAACCTCCGTGGGCCGTTCCATTTGAAGATCACAAGCAACACATCATACATTTGAGTTAAGGTCGATGTGGTTATTCTCCAAAAGAGTTTCTAGAGCTTCTTGAGCTACAGGAAATCTACAACTTTTTAAAGCACTACAGTTTCGTGGCGTGTACAGATTCTAGAATGAAACACAACGCCACGAAACAACAAATATCCCTAAATGAGTTTCTATTCAAAACAGCAAATCCGAGACGAAGTAATCATTTTCCATGGAACGGGTGGAATCAACTACGCACCTACATAGACTAGACTAACAGAAACAAGATCAATCGCATCTCGACTCGGCAGATCTACCCGACAATCCATGCATAATCTAGGGGGATTTCGTGAAAACTAACTACAGTACAACATCATCTAGAACACAACATCAAAAGCCAAATGGAGGAGCTGGGTACTTTACTCTCTGATGATGGTAGTCATGGAGGATCTCCCGGTCCTTGCGGTCCTCGACCTCCTGGGGCGCGGGGATGAGGTCGACGCAGATGGCTCCGAGGTGTCCCCGTGCGTCCCCGTGCGTCGACGCCGGACTGGGCGCCAAAGCCCGTCCCTACCGCGGAGGACGCACACCACCTCTGCCCCAAACTGGACCAGCCTGGGGTGGGTGACGAAGACGAGCCGCCTGAGACGCGCCGTCGGTGGACGCAACACCACAGCCGAAACCCTAGCCACGGGCAAAGGGTCGCGACGAGCTTCAGATAGAGGGAGGGGCGGATCCAGTCGTCCTCGAGGACGGAGGGGTCGGAGAGCGGCAGATCTGGCAGCTGTGGAGCTACAAGAAGGGGAGGGAGGAGCCCGGCGGGACACGGGAGTGGATCGAGGTGGTAAGAGGGAGAGGGACACGGTGGGCGTCGCTGCGGGACGCGTCGAGGAAGGAGGAGGTGGGCGCCGCTGCGGGACGCGTCGAGGAAGGAGGAGGTGGGCGCCGCTGCGGGAAGCGTCGAGGAAGGAGGAGGTGGCGAAACAGAGAGGAGGAGGTGGCGGAATGGAGAGGAGGAGGTGGTAGGATGCGCCGTGCAGGACGAGGAGGAGGTGGCGGCGGCGAGGAGATGAGGGGGGGGGGAGATGGGATCTGAGTTAGGGTTAGTTGGGCTGCGGGTGGGGGTTTGCCATTTTCATTTGTTTTTCTTTTTGTTCTTTAGATAGAATGGATGGATGGATGTGGTAGGGAGAGATGGAGAGATGGATGGATGGATGGACTCCATGTCATCGATCCGTGGGAAGGGTTCTAATTGGCTCAGAAAACCAGTGATTTAAAATAGTTCCCAAGTACTAAAAATAAATGGATTTTGTGAAGTAGCTATCAAAAATATTTTGCAAAAGGGTACCACACAATTTTTTACTAGAATTAGACCATATTTTATGGATAAGGACCAATTTGTATGCATTTCTGATCATTCTAGCTATTTTTAATCATTTTTCGAGTGGCAAAAATGTTTTTTTTGTGAAATACCTATCAAATATTTGTTGCAGAATTGGACTCCATCAATTTTCTAAAATACTAGTCCATATTTAATATACAATTGACCAAATGTTTGGGTGTAAAAAGTTTTGATCCACCTCTCGTGAAAAAGACAAATTTCCGCCGATTCAGCTAGAAGCGGGTCAAATTTGAACTGCGGCTGCCTCATAGTTTGCTATTTATTTTTTCCAAAAATCATTTCTAGGTACATAAGTATCTATTTAATCAGAGAAACACGAAAAAAATTCCAAGATTCAACCACTAGCTAGGAACGGTCATTCCCGCCGTTTTGACCGCATTTTGAAACGGGCATAAAAAATTCAAAAAAAATCAAAAAGTTGGAAAACCTTCGCATTGTGTCATTATATATGACCAAGTTACCAGGAAAAATAACAAACTTGTAATACGGTAATTATTTTAAAAAAGTGTTCTCAGAAACGAGCTATCAAGCGTGAAGATTCATGGCTTTCAAGCCAAATGATCAATCTTATGGCCACATTCATGGCATAGTTTGTTCAAATGATCTCATATTGTGCAAAAAGGTGCATAATGGAATGTCAAACAATATTGCTTAAGGAAGTTTTCATTTTCTTTGGACGAAAAATTCATTTTCCATTTTTCGAGTGCCCAAAAGGAGGTTTTTTTTGTGAAGGACCTCCCAAATAATTGGTGCAAAATTGGACCAAATCATTTTTATAAAATAATAGGTCATATTTAATGCACAATTGACTAAATGGTTGGGTGTAAAATGTTCTGATCCACCTCTCGTGAAAAAGACAAATTTCCGCCGATTCAGCTGGAAGCGGGTCAAATTTGAACTGCGGCTGCCTCATAGTTTGCTCTTTATTTTTTACAAAAATCATTTCTAGGTACATAAGTATCTATTTAATCAGAGAAACACGAAAAAAATTCCAAGATTCAACTACTAGCTAGGAACGGTCATTCCCGCCGTTTTGACCGCATTTTGAAACGGGCATAAAAAATTCAAAAAAAATCAAAAAGTTGGAAAACCTTCGCATTGTGTCATTATATATGTCGGGGGAAACTGTCCGCCACGAACACCTATGGGACCGGAGCCCCTTGTCTGTGCGGTACGAGGGCGGAGGGAGCACAAAGAGCAGATCGTAGCGAGCACGCGGGCAGTTTTACCCAGGTTCGGGCCGCGATAGACGCGTAAAACCCTACTCCTGCTTGGTTGTGTATTGAGTTTGGGCGCTCGGGAGCTTGAAGAAGCAGCTACACCGAGCGTGAGAGTGATCTAGGTTCCGAACCCCCTCCACGTTGTGCATGGGCCTCCTTTTATAGTGCAAGGGGTCACCGACAGGTGTCAACGTAGGAGAAAGGGGTAAAAATGTAAAAGAGGTGGTAGTTGTAACAGTGCGGGAACAGTGGAGCTACAGTACAGAACAGTGGTCTATACCTACTTTAACAGTGGGGGACAAGGGCATTTAATGCCCGTCGCCGTCGACCCCAAAAGCTGCCGCCTTAGCGTCTCCGTCCGCCACGGTGATGGATCCACCACCGCGGAGTGCCATCGTGTACCCCAGGCTGCACAGCCATCCGCTACGCGTCCCTGGATAGGCCCCAGGGCGACGCGTGGGCCGATGAGCTGGAGCGCGGGCACACAACGCAGCCTTCCCGGCAAGCGCCTTGCCGGGGCCTTGATCTTGCCGGGCCCGGGAACTTGCCGCTCCCCGGGCCCCTTGCCGGGGCGCATATAGCGCCGAGGCGTTGTCTTCTAATCTTCCTGGCAAACTCCTCTTGCCAGGGCCTTGTGTCAGCGGAGCATTCTTGAGCCTGGTACGGCCTTCCCGGCAAGCTCCTCTTGCCGGGGTCTCGATCTCATGTCTTGTATACTTTGTTTTTGAATGGTTTAATAAGGAGCAGGAAGGTCTCCGGCGAGCACGCAGTAACCCTTGCCGCGGGAAGCTGCAACTGCCCGTGCACAAGTTGGGGTACTGAGGTACCCCTACCTTAGTACACCGACAGGAGCCCCCGGGCCTGGGCCACACACGGTGCCGAGCGCTGTTGGGCCAGGCCCAAAACAGTGCACGGGCACCCGCGGCCCGCGGCGCGCCGAATCCACTTCCATATCCGCCGCACCCCACGGTAACGGCACGCGTCGATCGCGGCGCCGTGGGATGGGACGTGCCCACGATCTCTTAATGGAAAGGGCGAAACGCCCCCCCACTCCCCCATAAAAGCAGAGGAAGCGGGCGCGGTTCCCCTCCTTGCGCTCTCATTGCATTGTCTTCCTCCTCCAAATATTCTCTCTTGCGCTCTGCCTCCACATCTCCGCCGCCGCCGAGCCCCTCCTTCCGCCGCGTCCGCCATGGCCCCAAAGACCGACAAGGCGAAGGCGGAGAAGTCCAAGCGGGAGAAATCGGAGCAAGCGGCCAAGCTCATTGCGTACCGGAAGCGGCATGTCGTCTTCCCGCCGAAGCTCGGCGTGCGGGAGCTCTGGAACAAGTATTACTTGTTCTGGTCCAAGGAAACCGACGCGCATCCCCGCACGCGAGCATATCCGGCCGCCGCCAAGGACAGCTATCCCGGCGGGTACTATTTCTTTGCTGCCTTTTTTCATTGTGGTCTCTGTCCTCCTTTCTCAAACTTCTTCTGCGACGTCATGAACACATATGGCCTCCATCTGCTTGACTTCACCCCCAACGCCATTCTCACCATGGCTGTTTTCGCACACATGTGCGAAAACTTCATAGGAGTCCACCCCAATGTAGCCCTCTTTAGACACTTCTTCACTCCTAGAGCCGAGGCCGATGCCCCCCTCTCCGGAGGAATTTCTTGGGTCTTTCGTCTGAATAAAAAAGGGGCGTACTTGCCGGGGGAGCTCCGCGGCAAGTGGGAGGAATGGCGAGCGGAGTGGTGCTGGATCGTAGAAGACCAGCCGCAAGCCTTCACCGCGCCGCGCACAACGCCCATCGTGCGCGGCAGGGACTGGAGTGAGCTGGACTCGGACGACGTCAAGCTCAACATCGCCCTCGTCCGGATTCTTCGTCTTCGGTTGGCCAATCTGTCAGTTGCTGAGGTGGGCGCAGATTTCCTCCGCCGGCGCATCGCCCCTCTCCAAGACCGGAAGAGGCCGGCCTGGGAGTACGGCGGCCCGGCAGACATCATGAGGCTGCGCCCCGGGCTCAACTTCAACTTCACCACGCTGGAGCTGAGGGGAATGGTCCGGGAACTCTTCAAGTACGACCCGGCACACCCCGAGTGGTTCAGGACTCCCCGGGAAGTGGTGCCGCTCTGCAACAACAGCGTCAGGGATCGGATCCTCGCCATGATGCCCATGTGTGATTCGCACGGCCTGGACCGCACGTGGATTGCTCCGAAGCCCATCGACGTCCTCAACTTCTACGACAACCTCGCAGAGGTGGCGAGGAACAAGGATGACCTCAAGCTGCACACACGGGACACCACCGAGCAGGAGATCGCCTACATAGCTTCCCGGGCTGAAGAGGCCGCCGCAGCCGCGGCGGCAGGAATTTTCGGGTACTCGCCGGAACAGGCGGAGGCTGCGGATGCGTCCACCCAGGCGGAGGAGGCGGAGATCCGCAGGTTGCTGAATCTTCCTCCCGACGCGCTCGCCGGGGTCCCCTCGTTGAGGCACTCCGGGATCAGCGGGATCGCGACCGATGCCGCGGCAATGGAGGGGACCGCCGGAGGGAGCAGAGGCGCCGCGAGAGGCGGAGGCGCCAAGGGAAAGGGGGCCGCAGCGCAGGACGCTGGGCCCAGTGAGCAGGCCGGGGAAGGGGAGGAGGAGGAGGAGGCCGCGGGCTCCGGCGGATCCACGAAGTTGTACGCCGACGACCTCTCCTCGTCGGAGAGCTCCCCGCCCCCGGCAAGCCCGAGGCAGTCCCCGGCGAAACGTCTCCGCAAGGCGGCGACGGGGGAAAGGGCGCAGGCGCCCCGGCAACAGCCAGCTCGCCGGGCAGCTCCCCGGGGGAGCCAAGCCGCGCCAAGGCCGTCCGGCGCACCAGCCGCAGCGGAGGCGGCCCGTGTGCGGACCACGACGGAGGCGCCTCGCAGGCCGGTAGCGAGCCGGCAGGGGTCTTCTCGGAGCGGAGCAGCGGCTCCGCCCGCTCCTCGGGCGCCGGCTACCACGGGGGCTGGGTCTTCGTAGCCCCCAGCCCCGGCGAACACCAAGCGCGCGAGGGAGTCTTCGTCTTCCGCTCCTCGCGCCGACGCGCCCACGGTGGAGTTTGATTTCTCCGCCCTGAGCGAGGACGATGAGGAGGACCAGGAGTAAGGATCCGGGACCTCACACCTTCTTGATTTTTGTCTTGGTTTTTTGTTGATGCTGACTCTGCTTATTGCTCTGATTTCAGGACCCTGGCCCATCGCGCGGCGAAGAAGGCCAAAGCGCCCGAGGTCGAGGTCGCGGAAGACTCGGCAGCTGCGGCAACAGGGGGCGTGCCGGAGCCGAGCCTGCCGGACCCAAGCGCTGCTCCGAGGAGCAGCCCCCAGCGTAGCCCGCAGCGCAGCCCCCAGCGTAAGTCTGGGGTTTTCTCTTTTCGCTTGTCGGAGTATGCCTGAGGATTTGGTTTTGTCTTCATGTCTTGACGTTTCTTGTCTTGTTCTGTGCAGAGGTGGAGCCACAGCGGGAAGAGCGCCCGGAGACTGTCGTTGAGGAGCCGCAGGCCCCGCCGTCCCCGCCAAGGCAGAACTCTCCGGCAAGGGAGAGCGCTCCGCCAAGGGCGGATACTCCGCCGAGGCAGAGTACCCTGCCAAGGGCGAGCAGCCCGGCGAGGGTGACTACTCCGACAAGGCCGAGCTCCCCGGCGAGGGAGCCCGCCGCTGAGGACGTCCGCCAAGGTAAGTTTTGTGATTTGTTTTCTTGGCCTTGCCTCTTTTTGGATTTTTGCTTGAGTCTTGAACTTCTTTCTCTTCTCCTTCTTTTTAGATCTTCCTCCTCCTGCGCCCATGGAGACGGAGGTTATCAACCTCGAGGAGGAGGGCGCGCAGGGCGGCGGCGGCGACGCTCCTGTCGTCGAGGAGATAACCGAGGCCGCCGAGCCGGCCGCGCAGGAGACTGCCCCGGCTGCGGACGCAGCGGCTGGGGAGGGGGACGGCGACCGCACCGCCGGCCCAGAGGCGGCGGGAGCATCGGATGCTGCACCGGCCACCGGCCCCTCCGCCAGCAAGGAGCAGGGGTATTATCTCGAGGCCCCCAACGGCGTCTTCATCCAGATGCCTTGGGGGTCTTCATCGCGAGCTCCTGCGGAGGGCGAGGCGTTCGACGGAGAGGTCCTCGCCTCCGCAGGCCTGAAGATCGTCGAGGCGCCCGACGGGAGTGAGGGGCCCGAGGAGGAGAGGTTGCTCCACCAGCTCCTGGCCCTTTACCCGGCCAGGCAGGCGAAGCTCGCCTCCCGGGAGGCTCTTGCCGCCAAGGCCGCGGCGGAAATGGAAAAGCGTGCGGCGGAGCTCAGCGCCGCCAATCAGGCAGCCCTCCGCGAGGTGGCGGAGGAGCGGGAGCGTCTCGCCGGCGAGTACCAGGAGTGGGTGCTCGAGAAGGCTGAAGCTGATGAACAGCAGCGGCTCGCCGGGGTGGAGATGTCCCGGCGAGAGGGAGAGCTCGCGCAGCGGAAGGTCGAGCTGGACTCCCATGAGGAGGACCTTGCCGCTCGCGAGGCTGCCCTTGGCGGGGAGCTGAAGGAGGCGAAAGCCGCCGCGGTTGCCGCAGAAGACGCCAAGAAGGAGCTTGCCGCCAAGGTTGAGCAGTTGGAGAAGGCGCTGAAGGTGAGCGCAGAGAAAGTTGCCGCGCTCATCTTGGAGCGCGAGAAGGACGCTCACACGAACTCCGAGCTTCAAGTGAGTCTCTCCAAGAGGGGCGACGAGTTGAAGGCCGCCAAGGACTCCATTGAGGACTTGGAACTAAAGGTCACCACTCTGAAGGAGTCGCTCGACGCTGCCCGGGTTCAGGAGAACAAGTTGAAGGAGGAGCTCCGCAAGGAGCGGACCTTGGTGGACAGCGTCAACAAGGCATCCGAGCTCTTCCGCCAGACCATCGAGGTATGGACCGAAGACTTGGTTTCTTCTGCGTCCAACATTGACCAGGAGCTGCTGGCGCTGAAGGTCGAACACCTCATCTACTCGCCGGATCCGGATCTCCCGCACAGCGCCAGGCTCAGCCTCTTCTTCAGAGGGATCGCGCCGGCACTTGCAGGTCTCCGGAACCGCATCCCCGCGCAGCTGGCCAAGGAGTCGCGCCTGCTCTGCGCGGGAACTCTGGAGCGGGTGCTGACGAAGATAGTGTACCGCAACCCGGGAATCAACCTTACGAACGTTCTTCGCAGCTTGCCGGCTGATGCAGACACGGAGGCCCTGAAGGAGCAGGTCGGCCACATCATCGCCAAGGTGGCAAAGCTTGGCAGGAAGGAAGGCGACCGCGTAGACTAGGGCTCCATTATCTTTATCTTTTTGTTGCTGCACATTATGTCATGAACTTATTAGTCCATTGCGACAAGTTATCCTTTGTAAGATATTTACTTTATTTTGATCAATCAGTGCAATGTTATCTTCCTTGTCTTAATCCCTGACTTTGTATGTTTTTCACCCTACGCTCCCGGGAAGCTTGCCGGCAAAGGGGCCTTTGCCGCGAGCGCTGAGTGCTGGACTCTGAGCAGCCTGCTGGCCAAGGTCCTCGCCGGCAAGCAACCTTGCCGCATCTAGTCGCAACGCACTTAGCTTGTTGAGCGTACTCGGAAACGAAGCAAGGGCGCGACACTTGTCGCAGCTCACTTAACTCGTTGAGTGAACTCGAAAACAAGATAAGGGTGCGGCAAGCTACGGGTAGGTTCCTCCGCGCACAGGTTTTCCATACAAAATGTGATCGTTCAAGGAAGACAACTAAAAATTAAAATTTGAACTGGTCAAATTCTAACAACTTATCTTTCATATGCTGCTTGCTTATATTGCTTGCTTTCCGGTAAGACTTCTCTTTCTTGAACAGCACTTGGTCCCTCCTCCACCTCCTTCCCCCCCGGCAAACTTGTGTGCGAGGAACGTTCCTTCTCCTTAAAAGGAAAGAAAAGGGAGAGGGAAACAAGCATATGGCCTTTCGGCGCGCTAATGCTTACCGTATTCTTGAGTGTCGCACCAAATGCCAAACAGAACATGCAAATAGCAAAGAAAAGCATGCAAAAGGCAATCGATGCGAAAAACACAAAAACTTTACTGATGCACGGGGTCTGCGCCCGGCTTTGTACAAAGGGTTACATGCAACAGCGGCAAAGCTTGTACAAAAGGTGGTTGCCGGAGCGGGTCACGGCAACCGCGCCTTAGGGGTGAAACTTGCGAAGATGCTCTATGTTCCAGGAGTTGCTCACCGGTAAGCCTTCTTCGGTCTCGAGGCGGACAGCGCTGGGCCTCGTAACTTGTCTCACCCGATAAGGGCCTTCCCACTTCGGCGTCAACTTGTTGGAATTCTTGGCGGACTGAACACGCCGAAGAACAAGGTCGCCTTCCTCGAGACTCCTGGCCTTGACTTTGCGGCTATGATAGCGGCGCAAAGCTTGCTGGTATCGAGCAGCTCGTACAGCAGCCTGGAGACGTCCCTCCTCGAGGAGCAATGCGTCATCTTGCCGCAGTTGCTCTTGCTCGAGCTCATCATAAGCGAGCACTCGAGGAGATCCGTATACGAGTTCCGTGGGGAGAACTGCCTCTGCTCCATAGACTAGAGCAAAAGGTGTCTGTCCGGTGGCTCGACTTGGTGTCGTTCTGATTGACCAAAGAGCCGCCGGGAGCTCCTCTATCCAATTTCTTCCGCACTTGCGCAGCCTGTCAAAGGTCCTTGTCTTGAGTCCGCGCAGCACTTCAGCATTTGCCCTCTCCGCTTGACCGTTGCTCCTCGGGTGAGCAACAGAAGCGAAACAGACCTTGGCGCCAAGGTCTTGGACGTACTGCATGAAGGTGCGACTAGTGAATTGCGTACCGTTGTCGGTGATGATCCTGTTAGGGATCCCGAAACGGCAAACAATCGACCTGAAGAACCTGACCGCTGACTGTGCTGTCACCTTTCTCACCGGCTCCACTTCTGGCCACTTTGTGAACTTGTCGATTGCAACGTACAAGTACTCAAAGCCCCCGACAGCGCGAGGGAAAGGGCCGAGGATATCGAGCCCCCAGACCGAGAAGGGCCATGACAAAGGGATTATTTGGAGAGCTTGAGCTGGCTGATGGATTTGCTTCGCATGGAACTGGCACGCTTCACACTTGGTTACTAGTGCAGTTGCATCTTGGAGGGCTTCTTGCCAAAAGAACCCTTGCCGGAAAGCTTTCCCGGCAAGCGCCCTTGCGCCAATGTGGTGGCCGCATATGCCTCCGTGAATTTCCGCCAACAGCTTCTGTCCATCTTCCCTGGAGATGCACTTCAACCTGACACCGTTGAATCTTCTTCTGTACAGTTCGTTATCCACGAACTGATACATACTTGATTGCCTGGTTATCTTCTCTACCTCTTGAGGGTCGTCGGGAAGTTCTCCAGTTTGAAGGAAGCGGACGATCTGCTGCGCCCATGCCGGAGCCCGAGGCTCGACGGCAAGGACTAAAGGCTCGAGGGCCGCTGCGGGAACCTCAGCTTCTACGGCAAGGACCTCCGGTTCTGCCGGAGCTGACGGTCCCCCGGCAAGCTCGCCGGGGCGAGGCTTGCCGGCAACGCTTGCTTCAACTGTACAAGCCCGAGGACTTGCAGGAGCAAGCTGTTCCTCAGCGTTCTGGTTGTCGATCTTGGGGACCTTGGCGGCGGTTTCAGGAAGATCCGCCGGCAAGTAGTCGCCGGAGACCAACTTTCTCTTCTTGGACTGCCCAATCGATGGTGTAACGGATGGCTGAGTCAGCTTGAGCAAGAAGGTCCCTGGTTCCACAGGTAACTTCATCGAAGCGCACTTTGAAAGGCCGTCTGCAATTTCATTTTGAGCTCTCGGGACGTGCTCCATCTGCAAACCTTCAAAGTGCTCTTCAAGCTTTCTCACTTCATCGACATAAGCTTCCATCAAAGGGCTCTGATAGCTCTTGTTAACTTGTCGGACCACCAACTGAGAATCTCCCCGCACAATCAGCTTTCTGATCCCAAGTTCGGCCGCAATCCTGAGGCCGGCAAGCAAGCCTTCATATTCTGCAGTGTTGTTTGTCGCTTGCTCCCTGGGAAAGTGCATCTGGATAACATATTTGAGGTGCTCTCCGGTGGGCGCGATGAGTACCACGCCAGCACCGGCGCCTTGCAGCGAGAAGGCACCGTCAAAATACATTATCCATTCACTTGTCGCTTCTTGCACGGGTGCACTTGTTTCTTGAACTTCTTCATCTGGCGTTGGGGTCCACTCAGCTATGAATTCTGCCAAAGCTCGGCTCTGTATGGTTGAAGTACTTTCAAACTTGAGACCAAAGCTCGACAGCTCCAGTGCCCACTCGACGATCCTGCCTGTTGCTTCTGGATTGTGCAATATCCTCTTCAACGGAAAGCGAGTGACCACTGTTATCTCATGGGCTTGGAAGTAATGGCGCAGCTTTCTCGAGGCCATGAGGAGGCCGAAAAGCAACTTTTGCACACCAGAGTACCTTGATCTAGCCTCCTGGAGAAGGGAACTTACAAAATACACTGGGCTCTGCACCATCTTCTTCCGCACCTCTCCTTGCTCCTGCGCAGAGTCATCCTTGTCGGGGCCAGAGCTTGCCGGAGCAGCCCCCTGCTTGTCGCTGGATTCGCTTGCCGGTGGTGCTGACTCCTCGTCGGACTCCCTCTCCGCTACTAACGCAGCACTAACCACCTGGTTGGTTGCCGCTAAGTATAGCAACAACTTTTCCTGTGGTCTAGGTGCGACAAGTATAGGAGTGGAGGACAGGTACCGTTTCAAATCCTGCAACGCCGCCTCCGCTTCCGGAGTCCATTTCATGGGACCTGCCTTCTTCAAGATTTTGAAGAAAGGTAGGGCGCGTTCTGCAGACTTTGAAATGAACCTACTGAGGGCAGCAACACAACCTGCAAGCCTCCTGACATCCTTGACGCGCTTCGGGGCCTCTATCTGCTCAATGGCTTTGATCTTGTCGGGGTTGGCTTCAATCCCCCTCTGTGATACAAAGAACCCGAGAAGCTTGCCGGAAGGGACTCCAAAGACGCACTTCTCGGGGTTCAACTTGAGCTGTATCCTGCGCAGGTTCTGAAACGTTTCTTCCAAGTCTTGAATCAGGGTTTCCTTGCTCTTGCTCTTCACCACGATGTCATCCATGTAAGCTTCTACATTTCTGTGGATCTGTGGCTCAAAAGCAGTGTACACTACCCTTGCAAAGGTTGAGCCTGCATTCTTCAATCCAAATGGCATGCGGATAAAGCAATAAGTGCCACATGGAGTGATAAATGCAGTCTTCTCTTCGTCTTCCTTGGCCATGAAAATCTGATGATAGCCTGAGTATGCATCAAGAAAACAGAGTAGCTCACATCCGGCAGTGGAGTCAACAATCTGGTCAATGCGCGGCAAAGGGAATGGATCCTTGGGACATGCTTTATTGACATCGGTGAAGTCTATACACAGTCTCCACTTCCCGTTGGCCTTGCGCACGACGACTGGGTTTGCCAACCACGTCGGATGGATCACACCTCTAACTAGGCCTGCTGCTTCTAGCTTCTTGATTTCCTCGTTGATGAACTCTTGGCGCTCCACGGCTTGCTTCCTCACTTTCTGCTTGATGGGCCGCGCATGAGGACAGACAGCAAGCTTGTGCTCAATCACCTTCCTGGGAACACCGGGGATGTCAGACGGTTGCCAGGCAAACACATCGACATTCGCCCGCAGGAAGGCAACGAGCGCGCTTTCCTATTTGCTGTCAAGGGTGGCGCTGATGGTGAAGGTACCACCAGTGCCGTCCTCCCTTGCGGACACTTTCTTGGTTGCCGGAGGAGCAGCCATTCCTTTCTTACTCTTGCCGGTGGAGCTCGATGGAACGTCCTCGACGGCAGCGCAGCACTCCGAGGAGGTGCGGTTGCCGGAGTGGGTCCCAGAGCACTTGCCGGACTTGGTCTTCGTCTTCTTCCCCCCGGGAGCTTCAGCGGCAAGAGTATCCTTCTCGGCCGCAGCTGCCGCATCCCGGTAAATCTTGTCGGCGCAAATAAGCGCATCCTTCTTGTCGCTATGGACAGTGATGACGCTTATCGGCCCCGGCATCTTCAGCACGTTGTAGGCATAGTGGGAAGCTGCCATGAACTTTGCGAGGGCAGGACGGCCAAGTATTCCATTGTAGGGCAATGGAATATCGGCGACGTCGAAAGTGACGCGCTCAGTCCTGAAGTTAAGCTCCCCGCCAAAGGTCACCGGCAGAGTGATTTTTCCCTTGGGCTTGCTCCTTCCCGGGTTGATTCCTTGGAATGAACCGGTCTCTTCGAGCTCGCCGTCTTGAATCTGGAGTTTCTTGATCACAGCAGAGGAGATCAAGTTCAGCCCGGCCCCGCCGTCAACCAACATTTTGGTGACCTTGAGGTTGCGGATGGTGGGAGAAACCAGCATCGGCAAGCACCCGACCGCAGTGGTGCGGTCAGGGTGATCCTCAAGATCAAAAACGATGGGCGTGCTGGACCATTTGAGGAGCCTGCGCGACTCCACGGGCGGCTCCGCTGCGTTTACCTCACGCACCCACTGCTTGAGTTGGCGGTGGGAGGTATGCAGGGAGGCGCCACCGTCGACGCACAGGACCTCCGTGGCCTTCTGGAACTCCTGTTCGCTGTTCTCCTCGTCCTCCATGTCTTCGTCGCCGTCTTCATCGTCGTTGTCGCGGCCCCGGGGAGGTCGATCTCCTTGCCGCTGCTTGGCCTTGCCGCGGCGTCCTCCCCGGCCGTTGAACGGCCGCTTCTTGCTGGGCTCTTCCCCGCCACCTTGGGCCTTCTCCTTGTCGCGTCTCTCGTACTCAGCTTTCTGCTGCTCGACGAGGTACTCGACGCGCTTGCAGTTGGAGAGATCATGACCCTTGGTGCGGTGGATCTTACAGTATTGCTTGTCGGAGCTACCCGGCTTGTCGGCCGCCGCTGCAGGGGCAGGCTCCTTGCCGGAGCCGCCAGCCTGCGCTTGCTTGGCGGGGGCCTCCTTGCCGGACTTCTCAACGGCAAGCACCTCCTTCTTGCCCTTCTTTCTGTTGTTCCGCCGCCGGCTCTTCTTTGCCGGGGCGGCGTCGTCGCTGTCGCTTCCTCCTGCGCCAGTATCCTCCCCGGGGAGTCTCCTCCCCTCTTCTGCGCGTGCGCACTTGTCAGCAAGAGCATAGAGCTCGCTGACATCCCGAATCTTCGTCATCGCCATCTCCTCACGCATGCGGCGGTTACGCACGTTCTGATGGAACGCGCTGATAACCGCGGCAGGGTGAACGTCAGGGATGTTGTGCTGCACCCGGCTGAAGCGTTGGATATACTTGCGCAGGGTTTCGCCTTCCTTCTGGGCCAAGATATGGAGATCGCTCTCCTGGCCATGGGGTTTGTGGCCGCCGGTGAAGGCGCCAACAAACTGGTGGCAGAGGTCGGCCCAAGAAGAAATGGAACCTTCCGGCAAGTGCATGAGCCACGAACGGACGTTCGGCTTTAGCACGAGCGGGAAGTAATTCGCCAAGATCTTCTCGTCGCGCCCCCCGGCAGCTTGCACTGCGATGGTGTAGACGCTGAGAAACTCCGAGGGGTGCGTCTTGCCATCGTACTTCTCCGGTACGTCGGGCTTGAAATTCTTCATGCTGGGCCACTGGACGCGCCGCAGCTCGCGGGTGAACGCAGGGCAGCCTGCCGCGTACGGCAAGTCGCCTGGTTCACCGGGCGCGTGCGCGTCGACAGTGTTCCCAGCTCTCTTGTCGGATTGTCGCCGAGCTTCTCGGCGGCGCTCTATTGTGGTCCGAGCGTCTTCATCTCGCCGGTCGTCGAGGACTTGGCGCTGGTCCCGACGAGCCCGCGGGTCCGACGAGGCGGTGGAGCCGTCGTCGGGGTTGTTCCGGCGGGGCGGCGTCTTCTGCTTCTGCGGCGGGGAGTGCACGCTTGTCGCACCCCCGGCAGTCTTGTTGCCGTCAGCCTTCGTCTTCTCAGCTTGCCGCGGCCGTGAGGTCGACGACTGCTGTGGAGAATCGTTGTTGGCGAAGTCTATCAGGCTTCGGATAGTAGCCCTCCATTCTTCGGCCTTGTCGGCCGCTGGAGGAAAGTCGAGGAGCAGTTGCGCTCTTGCGAGCGCTTCTGCTGGAGTGGAAGGGAACGCGGGCGAGCGGTGCGAGGAGCGGGATACGCTCGGACTTCTAACAACGTTAGAAGGAGCGGGGTCCCGCGCCGGCGCTTTCGCTTTACTTGTGCCCGGACGAGGGTTCGGGGCGTCCCGCGAACCTCCGGTTTGGCCTTGCCCCAGCAAGCGGATACCACCTCCCGTGGTATGGCGCTGCTGGGTCGTCGTGTGCTGGGATGGACGCGGCGCGTCCACGGAGACCGAGGTTCGGTCGTCCGTCCTGTTCTTGGATCTGGTGGCGCCGTGAGTGTCCTCACCGGCGGCCACCCTTCCGACGGCATCTCCCCCGCCCACCGTTGGCTCGGGTGGCGGCGGGTGAGACGCAGACGGGCCTCCGACCTCCGAAGCCTTCTTCTTCGGGGCCATGGAGTTGTCGCTGATGAAGTTGCTGATGAAGCTGGAGAGGTTGATGAAGAATGCGCCCGCGCGAACGCCGGATCAGGTTCGCACAACCTCGACGCCCCCTACCTGGCGCGCCAAAGATGTCGGGGGAAACTGTCCGCCACGAACACCTATGGGACCGGAGCCCCTTGTCTGTGCGGTACGAGGGCGGAGGGAGCACAAAGAGCAGATCGTAGCGAGCACGCGGGCAGTTTTACCCAGGTTCGGGCCGCGATAGACGCGTAAAACCCTACTCCTGCTTGGTTGTGTATTGAGTTTGGGCGCTCGGGAGCTTGAAGAAGCAGCTACACCGAGCGTGAGAGTGATCTAGGTTCCGAACCCCCTCCACGTTGTTCATGGGCCTCCTTTTATAGTGCAAGGGGTCACCGACAGGTGTCAACGTAGGAGAAAGGGGTAAAAATGTAAAAGAGGTGGTAGTTGTAACAGTGCGGGAACAGTGGAGCTACAGTACAGAACAGTGGTCTATACCTACTTTAACAGTGGGGGACAAGGGCATTTAATGCCCGTCGCCGTCGACCCCAAAAGCTCCCGCCTTAGCGTCTCCGTCCGCCACGGTGATGGATCCACCACCGCGGAGTGCCACCGTGTACCCCAGGCTGCACAGCCATCCGCCACGCGTCCCTGGATAGGCCCCAGGGCGACGCGTGGGCCGATGAGCTGGAGCGCGGGCACACAACGCAGCCTTCCCGGCAAGCGCCTTGCCGGGGCCTTGATCTTGCCGGGCCCGGGAACTTGCCGCTCCCCGGGCCCCTTGCCGGGGCGCATATAGCGCCGAGGCGTTGTCTTCTAATCTTCCTGGCAAACTCCTCTTGCCAGGGCCTTGTGTCAGCGGAGCAGTCTTGAGCCTGGTACGGCCTTCCCGGCAAGCTCCTCTTGCCGGGGTCTCGATCTCATGTCTTGTATACTTTGTTTTTGAATGGTTTAATAGGGAGCAGGAAGGTCTCCGGCGAGCATGCAGTAACCCTTGCCGCGGGAAGCTGCAACTGCCCGTGCACAAGTTGGGGTACTGAGGTACCCCTACCTTAGTACACCGACAATATATGACCAAGTTACCAGGAGAAATAACAAACTTGTAATACGGTAATTATTTTAAAAAAGTGTTCTCAGAAACTAGCTATCAAGCGTGAAGATTCATGGCTTTCAAGCCAAATGATCAATCTTATGGCCACATTCATGGCATAGTTTGTTCAAATGATCTCATATTGTGCAAAAAGGTGCATATTGGAATGGCAAACAATATTGCTTAAGGAAGTTTTCATTTTCTTTGGACGAAAAATTCATTTTCCATTTTTCGAGTGCCCAAAAGGAGGTTTTTTTGTGAAGGACCTCCCAAATAATTGTTGCAAAATTTGACCAAATCAATTTTCTAAAATACTAGGACATATTTAATGCACAATTGACAAAATGGTTGGGTGTAAAAAGTTTTGATCCACCTCCCGTGAAAAAGACAAATTTCCGCCGATTCAGCTGGAAGCGAGTCAAATTTGAACTTCGGCTGCCTCATAGTTTGCTATTTATTTTTTCCAAAAATCATTTCTAGGTACATAAGTACCTATTTAATCATAAATACATGGTTTGGTGGCGATACGTCGAGGTTTGGGCGGTGGTCGAGGGCCCCAACTCTAGAGCGCGTAAACTCGCATGCCCGCTGCGTGGTCACCGCGTGACTGTGGCGTTGCCATGTGTTTTGGGCGGCCTAGACCTGTCTAGTGGGTTGGCCACTCCCCAGGTAGGTGTTAGGAAGAAAATTACAACATAAGATTCTCATGAGGAGACCGATCGATGCTCAAACATGAATTAGCAGCCAAGTGTTTGATTAGCGGTACGGAAAATGCACATGGCTAATGGGCGTGAGTTTTGGTTGAGGATGATCATTTACTAAGAAGACCGTCTTCACAAATTTTCAGCTCAAAAGGAGGAGTCTAGGTGGTACTTGCTTTGCAAAGTACCACACTGGACATAAATACGAATGTTGAAGATGGGCTCAAAATAATGAATGGATTGAGCTGGAATTTGGTGGAGGATAGTTATTTGGGCATAGGAAGGCACTGTAGAAAATGGATACCATTTGGACATGCCAAAGTGGTACTTCCTTCACAAAGTGTTTTTTTGAACAGAATAAGAAAATGAATATTTTTGAATTATTTTTGAACTAGGCAAGGAAGGTTTTTTTACATATTTGACGAAGATATGACCCAAAGAATTTATGAGATTTTTTGGGGAATTTTTGGAATGACAGAAATATAGGTTGCTTCACAACCTAGGGCAAAAACTGCCACATGGACATGACACATAGGCAAAACTGATGAGGTGGCGCCTAGTCGTAGCAACCCACCACAATTTTCAAGGTTATGACCATCTATATTGGTCATGAATAGCTAGAAATAAGGCAGCGAACCAGTGCTATCTGCTTTGTGACCATTTCGTGTAAGGAAATTATGACCTTTCTGACCAAAATGGTCGTTATAGTTTAGGGTTTGGAGCCCCCCGAACAGCTTTTGACCAATTGGTCTGAAATGGTCATAGATCTATGACCAATTATTCCAGGGTCACTAACAAAAGGTCATAAGTTGACATATTTCTTGTAGTGTTGGATCTGAGGAGGGGGCGGCGGCCAGGGGGGTGCCTTGCCCCCCAAGGCAAGGGGGCGCCCCCCTTTAGGGTTCCCCAAACCCTAGGCGCCTTGGGCCCTTGGGGGGGCACCAGACCACTAGGGGCTGGTTCCCCCCTTCACTTGGTCCACTTGGCCCACCAAGCAAGTGGCCCCACCCGGTGGACCCCCGGACACCTTCCGGTGGCCCCGGTACAATACCGGTGACCCCCGAAATCATTCCGGTGACCAAAACGGGACTTCCCATATATAAATCTTTACCTCCGGACCATTCCAGAACTCCTCGTGATGTCCGAGATCTCATCCGGGACTACAAAAAACATTCGGTAACCACATACTACATTCCCTATAACCCTAGCGTCATCAAACCTTAAGTGTGTAGTCCCTACGGGTTCGGGAACCATGCAGACATGACCGAGACATCTCTCCGGCCAATAACCAACACCGGGATCTGGATACCCATGTTGGCTCCCACATGTTCCACGATGATCTCATCGGATGAACCACGATGTCAAGGATTCAATCAATCCTGTATACGATTCCCTTTGTCTATCGGTATAGCACTTGCCCGAGATTCGATCGTCGGTTTACCGATACCTTGTTCAATCTCGTTACGGCAAGTCTCTTTACTCGTTCCATAACACATCATCCCGTTACTAACCCCTTAGTCACATTGAGCTCATTACGATGATGTATTACCGAGTGGGCCCAGAGATACCTCTCTGTCATACAGAGTGACAAATCCCAGTCCCGGTTCGTGCCAACCCAACAGATACTTTCAGGAATACCCGTAGTGTACCTTTATAGCCACCCAGTTACGTTGTGACGTTTGGCACACCCAAAGTATTCCTACAGTAACCGGGAGCTACACAACCTCATGGTCTAAGGAAAGGATACTTGACATCGGAAAAGCTTTAGCATACGAACTACACGATCTTGTGCTAGGCTTAGGATTGGGTCTTGTCCATCACATGATTCTCCTAATGATGTGATCCCGTTATCAATGACATCCAATGTCCTATGGTCAGGAAACCGTAACCATCTATTGAGCAACGAGCTAGTCAACTAGAGGCTCACTAGGGACATGTTGTGGTCTATGTATTCACACATGCATTACTGTTTCCGGATAATACAATTAAAGCATGACAATAGACAATTATCATGAACAAGGAAATATAATAATAACCATTTTATTATTGCCTCTAAGGCATATTTCCAACAAACGGATGGGTCTAGTCCATCACATCATTCTCATAATGATGTGATCCCATTATCAAATGACAACTCATGCCCATGCATGGTTATGAAACCTTAATCATCTTTGATTAACGAGCTAGTCTAGTAGAGGCTTACTAGGGACACGGTATTTGTGTATGTATTCACACATGTATTTAGGTTTCCTATCAATAAAATTCTAGCATGAATAATAAACATTTATCATGAATAAGGAAATATAAAATAATAACAACTTTATTATTGCCTTTAGGGCATATTTCCATCAGTCTGCCACTTGCACTAGAGTCAGTAAACTAGATTACATTGTAATGAATCTAACACCCATGGAGTCTTCGTGCTGATCGTGTTTTGCCCGTGGAAGAGGCTTAGTCAACGGGTCTACAACATTCAGATCCATATGTACTTTTAAAAAATTTCTATGTCTCCATCCTTGACCTTTTCACGAATGGAGTTGAATGGTCTCTTGATGTGTTTTGTTCTCTTGTGAAACATGGATTCCTTCGCCAAGGCAATTGCTCCAGTGTTGTCACAAAAAATTGTCATTGGACCCGATGCACTAGGTATTACACCTAGATCGGATATGAAATCCTTCATCCAGACTCCTTCATGTGCTTCTTCCAAAGCAGCTATGTACTCTGCTTCACACGTAGATCCCGCCACGACACTCTACTTAGAACTGCACCAACTGACAGCTCTGCCATTAAATATAAATACGTATACAGTCTGTGACTTAAAGTCACCCGGATCTGTGTTGAAGCTAGCATTGACGTAATCCTTTACGACGAGCTCTTCATCACCTCCATAAACGAGAAACATATACTTCGTCCTTTTCAGGTACTTCAGAATGTTCTTGACCGCTGCCTAGTGATCCACTACTTGATTACATTGGTACCTCCCTGCCAAACTTATTGCAAGGCACACTTCAGGTCTGGTACACAACATAGCATACATGATAGAACCTATGACTGAGGCATAGTGTCAGGGATATTACTACTGGTATAAACCGCCCAGGAGGGGCCGGTTTATGCCTGTCAAGATTACTTCTACTGAAGCCCAGCGAAGCATGGATCATGACGCTTTATTTCAGAAGACTTAAAGCCCAAGAGGTGTTAGGGCCCATGATTTATAAACCTCCATACGGCGTGTAACTTGTGTTGTATGATAGGAAAGATAGAGACCGAGCCAGACATGTTTATGAGCCGGCCTCGGGGCTTTGTAAACCGGCGTGGGCGTCACCTCATGTATATAAAGGGACGACCCGGCGATGGTTCAAAGACAGAGAACAACAACTCGAGACATAGGCAAAGCGGATTCGCTCCCTGGTCATCAAAAACTTAGCAATACCAAACCAAACTAGACGTTGGCTTTTACCTTCATCGAAGGGGCCGAACTAGTATAAAATCCCTTGCGTCCTTGTCCGCCTTAACCCCTTTAAGCTAACCCGTAGCGATGGCTCCACGACTAAGTCCTTTTGCTAGGACATCTGCCGTGACAAAACCATGACAGTTGGCGCCCACCGTGGGGCTATCGCATGATGGTTTGAGTTCTTGAAGGGTAGCTTTGAAGGACTCGAGGGCTACGCAGTAGGCCGGATGACTAAGAGTCATTGCGGCAAGATCTACATCGACGATGTAGGCTGGGGCCCCGAGGCTGATTCAATCGAATATGGGTACCAGGTCCCCTTTGGCGGCATCCACGTCTTCATCGGCAAGATCGGCGAACCGGGCCCTGAGCTGGACATCTTTCCCAACATCATCGATTCAGCTCAGCGTGCGAGACCTGCCCGGGTTCGGACCACCATGAAGCACGTCTTCATCGGAGCGGTTCACGGAGCGCAAGCTGAAGATGGATCGGACTCTGGTGGCGAGACCGTTGTCTATTCCGGCGTTGAGTCGTCCTCTGGAGAAACAGAATCTTTATACTTGCTACAGGATGGCCGGTCTGGGGGCTGTTCCAATGGTGACAGTATTCCGGACCCCCTGGATCTGCCAAACTGGGTCGCAGTCTTCATGGCCGGATCACAACCAGTGCAGCAATCTTCGACCACGGCATCGTTAACATCAGACCTGGCGACAACAGTAGCTAGGGCTGGAGGCCCGGTTCAGTCACCGGTTCAGGTATTGACCGCCTTAGTTAACACTTTGACAACGCTGTTAACTGCAGAGGTCTGCCAAGCCGATAAGGAACAACATGATGCAGAAGTTGCTCAGGTGAAGAGCCAGATAGATCAAGCAAAATTGGACCTGGCTGCTGAGAATACCATGATGGTTGCGAGGCAGGCCGAGCTAGATGCTCAGGCTTATGGCTCATGTTGGATCAGACTGCTTCGCGTGACGTAATGAGGAGAAGGCAACAATCCCGTCTACCGCCGGTTTACGAGGCGAGGAATCTTTTCAGTACGCCAGGAGTTGGAACTAGTAACCAGCCGGAGGTAAACCGGGGAGGAGTGCCTAGCGCAGGAGCATCAGTCCAGCCACAGGCCGCGGAGCTAACCCGCCTGGTCGTTCCGTCACAGCGCGTACCTACTCCTCCTGGTCATTACTCCAACCCATTGGATAACATAGTTGCCGCCGCTTCACGACAGGCCGCTCTTCCCATTGAAGGAGAATCCCCTATAGCGGTGGAGGCACGGCGGGCCAGGGAGTTTCTGGAGACGGCTCTAACTCAGCAACAAGCTTATTCTCACAGCCGCGAGCGGATTCACTCCACCCCTCGCCCAAGCCGGAGCTATAGCAGGCACCTGGAGGAACCGGCCGTGTCAAGCAGCGCGCGGAATCGTAATCCGCCGTGGAGGGATAACCCAGCGGGGGGAGATGCAAACGCTCAAGATGTAGTGGACCAGGGCAGGCAGCGCCGAGAGGCCGAGTTAGCAGCACAATACGAAGCCCGTCAGCTGACACCGATCCGCCCGTCTACCATAGTTGAACCGGGGGTTACATCCAGCTCCTTGGGAGTCCCGTGCCTTACGCCCGCTTTATGCAATGTAAGACTGCCCAAAGACTTCAAAGGGCCACGCAAGGTGCCCAACTATACCGAGGATCTGTCCCCTAAAGCATGGGTTGAAAGCTACGAGATGGCAATGGAGATGCTTGATGTGGATGATGCGGCGTGTGCAAAGTACTTCACCATGATGCTGGAAGGTACGGCTTGTGCCTGGCTAAAAGGATTACCGCAGAATTCCATCGGGTCATGGGCTGAGTTACGGCGCCGGTTTATCAATAACTTCAAAGACACATGTAAGCAGCCCATGTCCATTGTAGACTTGGCGGCCTGCGTTCAATGTGAAAATGAATCAACAAGTCGTTGGGTGCGCCGGGTGTCAGAGATCTTACACTCCTCGGACCGTATCAATCCGGACACAGCAGTAGTTACATTGGAGGGCAACTGCCGGTTTGAACCTCTGAAGCTGAAGCTAGGATGACTCAAACGTCATTGTCATGACATGGGGACACTCATGGGGGGCCTGGTGAAGTATGTAGATTCGGATAGCGCCAAATATCCAGAGTCTGATGACGAGAAGTCAGGGAAAGCAAAGAAGAATGGTAAAGCGCCACAACCTAGCCCGGCGAATCAAGGACATAATGGTAAGCGTAAAGCGGATGGTAATTCGGATTTCGTGGCTAACACTAATGCTTAGGAGAATGGCCAGCGCCGCAAGGGCAGACCGCCCCCACGAGGTGGGAGACCGAACATTAATCTGGAACGCCAGATGAATATACCTTGCCCGAGGCACGGTACGTAGGAAAAGCCGGCTACGCACTTCTGGAAGGACTGCTTTATTATGAAGGAAATCATGAACCGGTCCCAATATGATCATGGATCATCCGGTGGTTCAGGCCCTGGTTTTTCACGGGCCGGGTTATCAAGGTGGTGGCTCTGGTTCAGGGTTCCAAGGTAATCAGAACAATCACAACAACCAGAATGGGCATAATCAGCATAACCACCCGCACGGCCAGGGTGGTTATAACAATCAGAGCAATCAACAACAACATCAACAGCAGCAGTCAAGATATCATAGTAATCCGAAGGAGTTGAGTAGTGGGCAGTATCACGTCTTCACCACGAGCTTATGTAAGCGTGATCAGAAAGTTTACAAGAGGGCAATACATTCCGTTGAACCGGCGGTGCCACACTACCTGCGCTGGTCAGAACAGCCCATTGTGTGGAGTCGAGAGGATCATCCGCCCCGGGTTGGTAATCCGGGTCAGCTGGCTCTAGTTGTGGCACCTCAGGTTGGGGGCTATAAGTTTACCAAGGTGCTCATGGATGGAGGAATCAGCATCAACATTCTGTATTACGAGACTTTTCGTCGCATGGGGTTGACAGACAAAAAGCTTCGGCAGTCTAACACTTTTTTTCACGGCATGGTGCCTGGTAAATCAGCATATCCAGTCGGTAAGATAGACTTGGAAGTCGCCTTTGGAGATGAGCAGGACTCGAGGTCCGAAACTTTGACCTTTGAAGTGGTAAAGATCAAGAGCCCGTATCACGCCCTGTTCGGGCGACCGGTTTATGCCAAATTCATGGCGATGCCTGATGGCTTCTCGCCCCTCGTTGGTTACCCCAAGTGGAAGGTTTGAGATGCAGTGTAGCAGAAGTTTTCCCTTGGCAAAGATACCAAGGATCGATTTCCCCTGAGACTCCCAGTTTCAACAAGAAGGTGTTAACTGCTAACGGCGCCAGATATTAGCAATCAACGTGGACCTGCACACAGATACAAATAACTTTGCTCCCAACGAGTACAGAGAGGTTGTCAATCCCTCCGGCCTTGTCGTTTACAAAGGATCAAACGCAAGTGATAATAGTGATAGGTATTGCTGCAAATCGTAAGTAAAAGCGGAAAGTAAATAGCGGATGTGATCAGTGATGGTAATATGGACCGGGGTCCCATGATGTTCACTAGTGATGTCTCTCTCCCAAAAGACGATAAAACAACTATGTGAGGTAAACGAATTACAGCTGGGCAATTGACAGAATTATGTGCGCAAACCAATGCTAACTATGTTGCAAGAAAGGTTGAGGTTCAAAGCATGGGCGGTACGCCAAGGCAAGTAGACCGAAATCCATCTGCATCTACTACTAATCATCCACCTTGAGATATCTATCCAGAACATCTCGCTGGTATTAAGTTGCGAGTCCCACCCATAGTGTAAACTCAAAGGAACAGACAACTGCATTAAAAGAACTTTGCGTAAAGTAAACAATCCTTGCACCCGCGGGCACAAGCACCGTTGTTTTCCCCCTTGTGGCAAGAACACATCCCATAGACTCATGTTTCTGTCACTCAAGCTAGTCGTCGAGGGGCATGAACCCACAATCAAGCATAACGTTCCCTCTTGGAGTCACTACCTACTACTTGGCCAAAGCAATAAATAGCAACGGAGAACATGCAAGAATTACTTACGAACATAAATATAAAAGAGGTAGATCAAATATATTACTCAAACACAATCTGAACATAATCTCACAATCCATCGGATCCTAGCAAACTCAACATAGCAACAGCATAAGGATTACATATGTGCCTCGATCATGTAGGGTAGCTCACGAGGTCTAATTAGTGAAGCACAAGAACGGGAGGAGAACATCACATAGCTACTGGTCATGGACCCATGGTCCAAGGAAGACTACTCACAACTCATCCGGGAGGCGTCCATGATGGTGGAGAGGCTCCCGGTGGTGATCCTCCCCTCCGGCAGGGTGCCGGGAAGAGTTCTCCTGGTGCTCCCGATCTTGGAAGCACGGCGGCGGCGGAACAGAGATGAGATCGCGAAAAAGGGTTCCCGTCTCGAGGGTTTCGGGACGCGTGTTAAATATATGCCAAAGGGGGGCATCAGCGCAGGCCTGGGGGGCCCAAGCGCCCCCCCCGGCGCGGCCAAGAGGGGGGCCGCGCCACCAGGGCGCCTGGAGCCCTGGTGGCCCCCCTCCGGCTCTACTTCGGGTGTCGGGAAGCTTCTGGAACGCTGATTTTTTATATAATTTTTCCGGGATTTTTCTGGCAGTTTTCGTAATTGGAAAACCTGAAATACAAAAACAGCAGAAAACAGAAACTGGCACTGGGGTGCACTGAGTTAATAGGTTAGTCCAAATATGATCAAAAGTGTATGGAAGTGTATAAATATCATAGCAATATCACCCAAAAGAGGCATGGAGCAAGCAGAAATTATATATACATTTTGGACGTATCAACATCCCCAAGCTTAATTCCTACTCGTCCTCGAGTAGGTAAATGATAACAAGAATAATTTCTGTGGTGACATGCTACTAACCATATAGGACTTTTCATAGTCATATGACAAAAGCTTACTGAGACAATGAATCTGTAGTAATTAAGTTGCCTCATGAGAAAATCACAAAGAACTGAAAGTTTTACAATATGATACTGAAACATCAAATAGATTTGTAATGAACATGGTGTGCAAATATGATAAAGTGATATCTCGCTTGCCCCCTTTAGTGAAGCAAAACATAAATGCAGGGGCACCTCCAAGGTTTAAGTGATGGAAAGATACAATGATTTCAGAATAAACAATATCACAATCATGCAAAAGACAATGCTACTTTGGGACAATGCACATTACACTCAGAATGACAATCATGCTCTCGAACCGTGGCTTTTGTTGGCAAGGTTGAAAACCCGTAGTCGGAAACAAAGACAAATCATGTACCAGAGCTCTTGGTTTTAAAAACAGAGGTAATAATTATAACTTTTTTTAGATTATGCATGTTCCGTCAACGAATGCTAGCAGACAACTCAATCACTTCTTGAGATGGACAAGTTTCGAGGAACGGCTCCCGAATGAGGACGATCACATCCTCTTAATCTCCTTTGTTTATCACTGCCAAAGTTTTCTGATTTCTCATGAACAAAGCGTGAAGGAGGGTTTGTTTGTTATATTATTTTTGAGCCGAGCGCACTCTTTGCCAGTTCCTTCTCGTATTATGGGTTTGCATATTAGACATGCAATCCCGGGGTGAAGCTTGTCCAACTTAAAAAGATCATGAATTAACTACTACTTCCTCATGAACTAAAACAGAGGCACAAAATAGGAATGCTTTTTGAATAATTTCGAGATGGTACATGAAAGTCTTCATTAGGAATGGCAGGTAAATACCATGTATAGGAAGGTATGGTGGACTCATATGGCATAACTGTTTTAAAGGATTTTGGATGCACAAGTAGTCAGTCCGCTTAGTACAGGTGGAGGTTAGCAAAAGACTGGGAGCGACCAACTAAAAGAGCAATGACGGTCATAATCATGCAGAGCGACAAAGCAACATTGAATCAGGCATGTAAGTTATATCGCTACTCAGAAATAAAAGATCATCAAGGCTTGACAGACTTTCTTTACAGTCTTAAATATGCATGAGCATACGCCAAGTCAATCAAAATAAATTCTCGAAGGAAGATATTACTAAACCATACCACATCATAGGCAAACAAATCATGTTGGTACTCCAATAACACATTGGGAATCCCCCAGCTATTTGAGACTAACCATAAGAAAACATGAACTACTAAGCACCATTATGCACGTAGCATTTTTATCATAGACATATCAACCAATGCAACAGAAGCAAACTCTCTTAATAAGATAAGCATGATAACTAAAGAGAGTTCAAGCGACCAACTAAACAAAAGCTCTTTAAAAAGTTAAGCATGGAAACTAAAAGCTGAACATGATAGTAGCTATTGAAAGACAAAGAACACATACAGCAAAGATAGAAATGAAAATTCTATGTTATGTTCTAGGTAGAAGTGGAGCGTGTTTCTCTCCCACACAAAGAAAGCTGAGTTCCGACTCGTTATGAAAAGCTAAAGAAAACTAAAAAGGAAACTAAAAGCAAGACGCTCCAAGCATAGCACATAACACATGAAGTGATAAAAATATAGTGGAACGAAAGACGAACTGATAATGTTGATGGAGAAGGGGATGCACGGGGGCATCCCCAAGCTTAGACGCTTGAGTCTCCTTGAATATTTCTTGGGGGTGCATGGGGGCATCCCCAAGCTTGAGCGTTTGACACTCCTGAATCTTTTTATCATCTTCCCTCGCACACTTGAAAACTCCCTTCATACATAACTCATCATAATCTGATTAGCGAGGTTAGTACCCATAATAAAATAATTGTTCCTTGCTGGAAATAAAGATATTCTTGAAGGTCTACTGTTTCTCAAGATTGCCAAAGGGTTTTTGCAAAGAAAAAGCAAGCTCAAGGTTTGCAAAATGAAGGAAAGGCAAAACAGGACAGAATCTGTGAAAAACAGAACATCAGGTAGTAAATGATTTTTTCGGGGCACTTATGAAACTCTACTAAAAAAACTCAGAACAGACGCACGAAAGACAATTGTATAGAGCACGCTGTCGAAAAAATTCAGACCAAAAAGATGAACTGGTGATTTTATACGAATTTTTCTATCCGAGGACAGAATCTGTTTCCTGGACAGCACGTCACAACTTTTGAACTTTCTTGCAATCAGAGGCTACACTTGGCACAAAGTTGAAAAGCAAAGATACAATGATGATGCTACTGTAGTAACAACATCAAGACACAGCAAAAGCCAAATAAAATTTTATTCATGTGGGCTGCCTCCCAAAAGCGCTTTCTTTTATGCCTTTAAGCTAGGCATAATGCATAGAGATCAAGTTGTATCAATTGAACCATCATCAACATCATCAAAAAGCTCTTCAATAATACAACTAGTCTTAAGAGGACTTTCAAATAAAGGCCTCATAGAGATACTTCTAGGGAGAAGACCAAAAGGATAAAAGTCAAGGGAAGATTCATTTATAAATTCATCAAAGAGAGGTGTTTCTTCCAAAGTCTTTACAGTTTCAACCCCTTTGGCAATAGATGGATTACTTTTAGAGCGGGGAGCCTTTGGAACGTGAACGAACTTAGGCTCCCTCTTTGCCGGAGTTTCTACCTTTTTGGTTTTGATCGAGGAGAAAGTAGTTCCTAGAGTATCAAATATTTCCTCAATCTTGTCTATCCTAGAAGAGTCCAAGTCATGGGATTTGATGGTCTCCAAAGTTTTGAAAATTTTATGCATGGAGCTATCAAGCCTATTCAAATTCCCTTGGATCTTACGATCCAACTCATTTATCTTATTAATGTGTGGCATCTCTAGCTCTATCTTTTCAAGTTTTTTCATAATGTGAGCTAGGGTGATGTCCTCTTGAATGCTAACAATAGGGGGATTCCCAACAAGATTTTCAATAATACTAAGAGACTCCCAAACTGGGGCCTCTAGGAAATTTCCATTGATAGCAGTATCTAGAATAAACCTATTCCAAGAAGTAATTCCAACATAAAAATTTCTAAGCAGGATAGTACGTAGTAGATTGCTTCTTGGTGGCTCTTTTTTGAGAATCATTGATTCTATACCAAGCATCTTTCAGACTTTCCCCACCTATTTGTTTAAAGGTGAGAACTTCTGCCTCGCCAAAGACAAAAGGACCCGACATAATGACAACTAAAGAATGAGATAACTATTTTTGTGATTTTTGATAAAAGATACTAAAGCAAAAAACTGGAAGGTAAACTAACAAGACTAAAAAGCAAAGGTAAAAGATAGCGTGCAACTCCCCTATCTTGAAGAGTGGAGTCCCGGCAACGGCGCCAGAAAACTTTGCTTGATGGCTTCTCGCCCCTCGTTGGTTACCCCAAGTGGAAGGTTTGAGATGCAGTGTAGCGGAAGTTTTCCCTTGGCAAAGATACCAAGGATCGATTTCCCCTGAGACTCCCAGTTTCAACAAGAAGGTGTTAACTGCTAACGGCGCCAGATATTAGCAATCAACGTGGACCTGCACACAGATACAAATAACTTTGCTCCCAACGAGTACAGAGAGGTTGTCAATCCCTCCGGCCTTGTCGTTTACAAAGGATCAAACGCAAGTGATAATAGTGATAGGTATTGCTGCAAATAGTAAGTAAAAGCGGAAAGTAAATAGCGGATGTGATCAGTGATGGTAATATGGACAGGGGTCCCATGATGTTCACTAGTGATGTCTCTCTCCCAAAAGACGATAAAACAGCTATGTGAGGTAAACGAATTACAGCTGGGCAATTGACAGAATTATGTGCGCAAACCAATGCTAACTATGTTGCAAGAAAGGTAGAGGTTCAAAGCATGGGCGGTACGCCAAGGCAAGTAGACCAAAATCCATCTGCATCTACTACTAATCATCCACCTTGAGATATCTATCCAGAACATCTCGTTGGTATTAAGTTGCGAGTCCCACCCATAGTGTAAACTCAAAGCAACATACAACTGCATTAAAAGAACTTTGCGTAAAGTAAACAATCCTTGCACCCGCGGGCACAAGCACCGTTGTTTTCCCCCTTGTGGCAACAGCACATCCCCTACACTCATGTTTCTGTCACTCAAGATAGTCATCGAGGGGCATGAACCCACAATCAAGCATAACGTTCCCTCTTGGAGTCACTACCTACTACTTGGCCAAAGCAATAAATAGCAACGGAGAACATGCAAGAATTACTTACGAATATAAATATAAAAGAGGTAGATCAAATATATTACTCAAACACAATCTGAACATAATCTCACAATCCATCGGATCCCAGCAAACTCAACATAGCAACAGCATAAGGATTACATATGTGCCTCGATCATGTAGGGCAGCTCACGAGGTCTAATTAGTGAAGCACAAGAACGGGAGGAGAACATCACATAACTACTGGTCATGGACCCATGGTCCAAGGGAGACTACTCACAACTCATCCGGGAGGCGTCCATGGTGGTGGAGAGGCTCCCGGTGGTGATCCTCCCCTCCGGCAGGGTGCCGGGAAGAGTTCTCCTGGTGCTCCCGATCTTGGAAGCGCGGCAGCGGCGGAACAGAGATGAGATCGCGAAAAAGGGTTCCCGTCTCGAGGGTTTCGGGACGCGTGTTAAATATATGCCAAAGGGGGGCATCAGCGGAGGCCTGGGGGGCCCAAGCGCCCCCCCGGCGCGGCCAGGAGGGGGGCCGCGCCACCAGGGCGCCTCCAGCCCTGGTGGCCCCCCTCTGGCTCTACTTCGGGTGCCGGGAAGCTTCTGGAACGCTGATTTTTTATATAATTTTTCCGGGATTTTTCTGGCAGTTTTCGTAATGGGAAAACCTGAAATACAAAAACAGCAGAAAACAGAAACTGGCACTGGGGTGCACTGAGTTAATAGGTTAGTCCAAATATGATCAAAAGTGTATGGAAGTGTATAAATATCATAGCAATATCACCCAAAAGAGGCATGGAGCAAGCAGAAATTATAGATAGGTTTTGGACGTATCAATGCCTTGTTATGTTTATCTGCAGCTCAAGATGTCGGGTCACAAGGGAACTATTACGGTCCATGGGAGCCGTAAGATTGCTTTGGAGTGCGAGGAAGGTGATGCAGGTTATGCCGAGGAGGTTTGTGCAACCGAGGAATTGAAATTTTATAAAGATAATGTTGATCCGGCAGATATGTCTCCGCTGAAGAAGCCAACCACAGAGCGTGATCCGGCCTTGAAGTTTAAATCAGCTGATGAGACCAAGCAGATTGCCTTTCCTTGCTGATTCATCCAAGCAGTTTACCATCAGTGCTAACCTGGATCCGAAATAGGAAAGCGCGCTCATCGAGTTCATCCGTGAGAATCGGGACATCTTTGCATGGAAACCTTCTAACATGCCAGGTGTACCGAGGGAACTCGCTGAGCACACTCTTAATATTGATCCCAAGTTTAGACTGGTTAAACAGTTTCTCCACCGCTTCAATGAAGAAAGGAGCAAGGCTATTGGTGAAGAAGTGGCTAGGCTCTTGGCGGCAGGTTTTATAGTTGAGGTGTTTCATCCGGAGTGGTTGGCTAATCCGGTGCTAGTGCTTAAAAAGAACGGCACTTGGTGAATGTGTGTTGATTACACAGACCTGAACAAGGCTTGCCCAGCTGATCCCTTTGCCCTCCTTCATATTGATCAAATCATTGATGCTACGGCGGGTTGTGAGCACTTAAGTTTTTTGGATGCATATTCCAGTTATCATCAGATCAAGATGGGAGCTAAGGACCAGGAGAAGACAACCTTCATAACTCCCTTTGGAGCCTTCTTCTATGTATCTATGCCTTTCAAGCTCAAGAGTGCCCAGGCAACCTATCAACGTTGTGTGCAGAATTGTCTTCATGGACAGATTGAGCAGAACGTTCATGCTTATGTGGACGACATTGTGGTGAAATCTTGGAAGGAGGAAACATTGATAGCTGACCTAAAGGAAACCTTTGATAATCTCTGGGTTTATAAGATGATGCTTAATCCGGCCAAGTGTGTTTTTGGTGTTCCAGCAGGCAAGCTCCTGGGGTTACTGGTGTCAAACAGAGGAATTGAAGCTAATCCGGAGAAGATCAAGGTGATTACATCCTTGGCTAAAACGGCGTGCATCAACGACGTCCAATGCTTGGCAGGCCGCATTGCGGCGCTCAGCCAGTTTATCAGCTGTTTGGGAGAGAAGGTCATCCCGCTTTATCAGATGATGAAAAAGACATACTGTTTTGTCTGGAGTGACGCTGCTGATGCTGCGTTCGAGGACTTGAAAAAGCAATTGGCAGAGCCTCTGGTCCTTGCTCCACCAATTGATAATGAGCCATTGTTGGTATACGTGGCTGCTAATGCCCGAGCAGTAAGCATTGCAATCATGGTAGAGCGCAAGGAGGCAGGAAAAGAATATCCGGTTCAACGGCCGGTTTACTACATCAGCGAGGTGCTCATGGAGTCGAAGCAGAGATACCCGCATTGGCAGAAATTGGTATACGGAGTCTTCATGGCAAACCGGAAGCTGAAGCAGTATTTTCAGGGCCATCCAATCACCGTAGTCAGTTCGGATCTTCTGGGAGATATAATCCAGAACAGCGACTGGTCGGGTGTCGGTGTACTAGAGTAGGGGTACCCTAGTATCCCGAACTCGTGCACGGGCAGTCGCAGCCTCCCGCGGCAAGGCTTGCCGGGTGACCGCCAAGGTCCTTCATGGTTCCTTTGGAGCCATTCAAGAACAAAGTATTCAAGCCAAGGAGACAAGACCCCGGCGAGAGGAGCTTGCCGGGAAGGCCAACCAAGGCATCTCAAGGAACTTGCCGCGACATGCCGCATGTCCCGGCAAGGCCCGGTGAGCGACAAGCTCCCGAACGCGACAAGACAACGACCGCGGCAAGGCGCTTGCCGCGGCAAGCTTCCACTCTGTACCCGCGCTCCAGCGCATCCACCCACGTGTCGCTCTGGGACCCTCCCAGGCGTACGTGGCGGGAGGCTGTGCAGCCAGGGGTACGCGGTGGCAAGCGGCGCTGACAAGATTGCCATCATGGCGAACGGTGGCGCCCCTGGCGGCCCCTTTTTGCACTGTTTGGGCGACGGTGATGTGCATTTAATGCCCTTGTCCCCTGCCGTCAGGGTTAGGTATGGAACACTGTACAGGTAGCTGTACCAACCGCAATACTTTTCCCTTTTTACCCTCAACTGTGTTGCCACCTGTCGGTGACCCCTTGAGCATATAAAAGGAGGCCCAGGCGCAACGTAGAGGGGGGACGAACTCATTCACGCTCAGTCTCGCTAGTCGCTGGTGTGTACTGTAGCACTCAGCGCTCCCGAGCAAGAACTCAATACAAACCACAAAGCAGGAGTAGGGTTTTATGCATCCGTGCGGCCCGAACCTGGGTAAACTGCTCGTGTGCCTCGCCTCGATCTGCTCTTCGTGCGATCTCCGCCCCCACCGTACCGAAAGGGGCTCGGTCCGCCGGTCCCCATAGGTGTTCGTGGGTGGATCAGTTTCCCCGACATCGGGTTGCAAAATTGGCCATTTAACTTAGTCCTCACGGATTGAAGTATGTGCCTCGTACTGCAATAAAATCTCAAGCATTGGTGGACTTCATCAACGATTGGACAGAGTTGCAAGCACCAAAGGAAAAGCCGGATCATACATACTGGACTATTCACTTTGATGGATCCAGGCAATTGGAGGGCTCGGGGGCTGGAGTCGTATTAACTTCCCCACGAGGTGATAAGTTCTGTTATGTCCTCCGTTTAATGTTCCCTTGTACTAACAATGCAGCAGAGTATGAAGCTCTCCTCCATGGTCTACGAATGGCTAAGGAGATGTATTTAAGCCAGGTTAAATGTTTCGGCGATTCAGATCTGGTAGCACAACAAGTGTCTGGTATGTGGGATTCCAAGGATCCACTTATGGCAGCGTATTGTCGAGAGGTGGATGTTGTTGCTGGACACTTCAAAGGTTATGAGGTGGACCATGTGGACCGGCGCAAGAATGAAGCGGTCGACACGTTAAGCCGGTTGGGTTCGCAACGTAAACCGGTTCCACCCAATATCTTCCTGGAAGTATTGCATAGTCCGTCTGTGAAATTACCTTCAGAAGAGGACTTGGCTGTTCCTGATTCGGGGGCTCAATTGGTGGCGGCACTTCATGTTATTCCAGATTGGACGGTCCCTTACCTGGCGTACATGAACCGAGGTGAGTTACCAGAAGATAAAGTCTTGGCTAGACAGATAATCCGGCGATCTAAATCAATGACTATTGTCAATGGAGAGCTGCATCATTGCAGCGTATCTAGGGCGTTTCAACGTTGTGTGTCGCCAGATGAAGGCCGTGATATTCTTAGAGAGATCCACGAAGGAGATTGTGGTCATCATGCCAGTTCAGAATCTTTGGTGGCTAAAGCTTTTCGTCATGGGTCCTACTGGCTCACGGCTCATGCCGATGCACATGACATGGTCAGAAAATGTGATGCTTGCCAGAAATTCTCACTGCGTGCTCATATACCGGCTCAAGAATTGAGGATGATTCCAATTACTTGGCCGTTTGTGACTTGGGGGCTAGACATGGTCGGACCCTTCAAGAGATCTCCAGATAAGAAGACCCACCTTTTGGTGGCAGTTGATAAGTTTACCAAGTGGGTTGAGGCGGAACCAGTCAGCAAGTGTGATGTAGCAACGGCGGTTCAATTCATCGAGAAGGTGATTTTCCGATTTGGCTTTCCACCTAGCATTATAACTAACAATGGTACCAATCTATCCAAGGGGGCTATGGAGGAGTTCTGTCAACGAGAGCACATCCGCCTTGACGTATCTTCAGTGGCTCACCCCCAATCCAATGGTCAAGCTGAGAGAGCTAATCAAGAGATTTTGAGAGGCATCAAACCCCGGCTTATGGTCCCTTTGCAGAGGACACCGGGTTGTTGGGTGGAGGAATTACCCTCTGTGTTATGGAGCATCAACACCACACCTAACAGATCTACAGGTTACACGCCTTTCTTCATGGTATATGGAGCTGAAGCGGTCTTACCTAGTGACATCCGTCATGATTCGCCGCGGGTGGATGAGGAACGTGACACGGCAGCAGCTCGATCGGCGATTTATCAGCAAGATCTGCACCGGTACCACAGTCGCCGGGTCAAAACCAGAACGTTTCAAGAAGGAGATCTAGTGCTCCGGCTCATCCAAGACCAGACAGACATGCACAAGCTATCCCCACCTTGGGAAGGACCCTTTGTGGTCAGCAAGAACCTACACAATGGATCATACTAGCTCGTCGACGTTCGAGAACACAAGGACTCACGTACTGCGGAGGAGGAAACCAGTCGGCCGTGGAACATCACTCTTCTTCGGCCTTACTACACCTGAGCCATAGGTTTCGCTTTATGTACATAAATTTGCAATGTATATATTATGATCAATATAATAAACCGACGTCCCCATTAAAGCGGGGTATCTTCTGCTTTTTTCATAAGAGTTTGTCACATGGCGGCTTCTGTGTGCAAAGGAGTTCCCATGGCCTCTTAAACCGGCGGTTAAACCAGTACCATCATAAGAGCATAGCTCTGGTTGCTTCGGTAATCCAGCTATCAAAGCCCACATGATGATGAGGGGCAAAAGAGAGTTCGATGCATAGCACAAACTCAAACATAGGCACCCGACGAGCATAGCTCATAATGCTACAAGGGGGCTCCTGACGCATAGCGTCAACGAGTTGACAACCCTTGTAGTAGGTTATCAAGGCACGGCTTGGAAGCTTGGTGTATACACCTAAAACCCTGGATTAGCCTGCCTGCATTAAGTAAGTCACTCCACCCAGGTAAACCTGGTATGACCCGTCGAACGTTTCACAAGTCAATCTTTTTACATACCCTGAACTTGGTAACGTTAAATTGACGATTAGTTAAGGATTGAGTTCCATATTAACAGGCTTTGTGAAATGGTTAATTCAGTGGCCTGGCAGCCCATAAAAAGCCTCAAATTTGGAGCCTGGGAGCTTGTAAAAAGCCTTGACTACAGGATTTTATTTGACAATGTTTTATTTGGTTTTTGCCAAGTCTTTCATCTTTCGAGATCATTGGGATATATCCGGAATCTATTGATTCAGTGGTGTGGATGACTATAAGTTGCCACCACAATAAACCAGAGTTCACAGAACCTGGTCTGGTTTGATTATAAATCGCCAGTGCTATCTACAGTTGAACCGGTGTTTATCATAACCCGGTACGGTTCCATCATGAACCGGCAAATGATCAACGAGTCATCAATACTTGCAACTTGGATCATTGTCTTTACTACCGATTATTGATTAAGCCCAATAGCACAAAACTTAATCACAGGTATGATATATGTTTCATATGTTATATACAGTTCAGGTTATAAACCTAGACCATGTATTTGGGCATTATGACCCGTCCGGCGATAAATCGCCAGGACACTTTCAACTTTGTCTTATGCAGAAAACAGGTGGAATAAACCGTGAAAGGCATCATAAGCAGAAATAATTATGAAGTTGCAGGTGAAGCAATGTCATACAAAGGAGAATATGCATGAAAACATAACCCAAGTGTTTCATCTACCCTATTACAAGGCGCTTGAAAGCCCAAAAGAATATCTGTTTTTCGTTTGAGGTGCTGTGACACAATATTTAAACCGGCATCGGTTTAGGAATCTGCGTCAGCTCGGCTTGAAGGTTGTGGATCGTCTTGCTCCGACTCCTCTTCATTCTCTTCCAGCAGTTGGAAGTCAGTGGTTGCCCAATTGATCTTGGTCAGCGCTTTGAAAACAACTTCATCGCTCACGAGTTCAGACGGATCAATATCAGGAGCGTAAGTGTGCTTACGGACGGGTGGGATGAGATCTTCAACCTCGTAAGACGGAGGGTCGACCCGCAAGTTCTCAGCATTATAACCCGGATGATAACGAGACAGATCAGCCTCATCAGATAGTTTGCTGGCCAAAGGCCGCATTTCTCTTGCTAGAGCACGCAAATCGCTGTCTGTGAATGCTGATCCATCCTCCTTCATGCTGGGATAGCCATTCATCACTTCTGCCGGATCAAGGTCAGGCACCCAAGCTTTCGCTCGAGTTAAGTCCATCAAGGCACCCGCCCTTGCAGATGATTTCTTCAGCTTTACGAGACGGGCAGGTAGAATTGATAACTTTTCCAAAGTGCTATTGATCGTTGTGGGAGCCGGCTTATTATGGGAAGTAGTGCAGACAATCTATTGAGCGCCGGAATACAACTGCTCTATGAGAGTGTATGCAACTTTCAATTTTCTCCGCATGTCAGTACCGAGATGGGCAATACGTTTTCCTGCATCAAGAGAGTTTGAGTTAAACCGGAAAGTGCAGAAATATCATATTCAGGATTATGTTGAGTATATTTACCAAAGACAGCAGTAGTCATGTCATTTATCTGCTGCTTTAAACCGGACAGTTCTTCTGTCACAGGATTGAGAGCAGCTTCCGCATCAGTTGCCCTTTTTTCCAAGGTGATTCTTTCAGCATCCCTATCCGACCGTTCCTTTTCAAAGTCCTTCTTCAACTTTTCCATATTTGCTAAAGCAACGGTTAGCTCATCTTTGACTTTGGAAGCGGCGGTTTGTTGAAACTTCAAAGTATCTTGAAGCTTGGCCACTTGAGAATCTTTCCTGTTTAGATCAGCCTGTCAAGAGAAGAGCATATTATACATTGATGAAGCATATTCAAAGTCCCAAGCACATAACAAGTTATACAATTGGCACTTGGGGGCTAATGCGTATTTGCAGCTAACAGACATTTTTCAGTAAAGTCCCAAGCACATAACAAGTTATACACTTGGCACTTGGGGGCTAATGCGACATTGTTCAGAAATGATTACAAACTGAAGTCCCGGTTCATCTTGAAGAGATAAACCGGTACTTGGGGACTACGCTTGTGAAAAAACTCAATGGATATTCTGAAGTCCCGGTTCATCCTAAAGGAATGAACCGGCCCTTGGGGGCTACGATGGAGTAAAGGCAAGCTACAAGACTTACGCAAGAATAAAGTACAAGTTAAAGCAGAAAGTTACCTCATAGCGTTCCTTCATCATATTTACTAAACCGGCTTCATGATCACGGCTGGTGTACAGCCGGTACAGATAACCGGAATGGAGCTCTTGGGCACTAAGTTGACCATAATTGGACAAGTCAGCACTCCTTTTTTCCTTTGTCCTGGCCAGAAATTTCATCCTTCGCGGTATGCTTGGACAAGGCAATAGGTTCACTTGGAGCAGTGCAGCCGAATCCAGTGATCTGAACTTCTTCGGTTGAAGCGGCCGTAGGTTTAGCCGGTATAGCAGGAGTATTGCTGACCCGGACAGTACTGGCCGGGTCAACGTCACGATCCATTGGGGCACTCCCTTGATCAACAAAGACTTCATGGTCCATGGGAGGAGGATCATCATGCAAAGTGTCAACGTTCTCTTTAGCAGGTTCAGGATCCTTGGCCGGTTCAGGAATCGCGTCATCGCCCGCCGGTTTATTCAGCTTGGCCTTTTTACTAGGCTTGGGCTTACTGCAGAAGATAAATGTGACGATGGTCAGGGGATTAAAAGAAAGAGGTTAAAATAGCAAAATGAAAAACTTACCCATGAACGGTCTTAAGAGGAGGAATCTGCGTAGCTGTTGATTCGCCGGATGACGATCGAGGAGTGTCCTGGTAATTTGAATCAGACAGATTAAGGGGCTGACGAATATGACCTGCTTTTGGATAAAGAGCATCTGGAGTTGGTAAAACCTCCGATCGACGTTTCTGGGCTAGGGTATGTGGTAAACCGGTGGATTCAATGGCATGGCCACTATGCCGCGTGGTGCGGCGAGCTTCATGTTGCTGTTTCTTCAAAAGAAAGTTTGGGTCCAAGTAAGCGAAAGGGTGAGAAAACCGTACTTTCCGTCTTGCTCGACGAATTTTTGAGGTTGGCAGAGGTTCAGAACCAGAAGAAAGAGTAATTACCTCAACATCATCCGCCTTGCTGCCTTCAGCGTGTCCCTGGGTACAATCATTGTCAATAAGATGCAAGAAAAGAAAGCCAAGAGAGTCAAGTAATACCTCTGAGGCCGGTTCATCATCCTCCGGATTGGATTCAGATACGTCAGTAGTTTTCTTCTTGACAATTTTCTTAACAACTTTGGTTTTTTGGCGAGGCACCTTCGCTGGTTTATCTTGGACTTTCCTCTTCCAGAATGGGTCATTACCCTGTTGAAGATTATGAAGTCATTCAGAAGGAGTATTAAAAACAGACGGGAAATAAGGCGAACAAGGTAGAGGAAAACTTTACCGATGGCGGTTTGTTGAACTCACAGAAGGGAGCCAATCCAGTTTGACTGCAGGTTTCTACCGGTTCATTCAGCAATTTCTTAACAGCCTCGTTGATCTCATTCTCTGCTAGCACGGCTTCCGTATGGCGCAGAGGATCTTTGGGATTTCCAGTATATTCCCACATTAAACGGGAGCGCCAACTTAGCGGGAGAATACCCCAGGAAATCCAACAACGAACGAAATCCACCCCTGTTAAACCATTTGCGGTGAAGACTTGAAGCTTTGAGAGTTGAGGAGCATATTTGGCCCGTTCCTGGGCACTTAGCCATTGAGGAAAGGGATGGTTCTTAGAAAGCCGGTGGGAACGATAACCCGGCAGAGGATTCTCATTTTCCAGAGAAGTATCTAGACAATAAAACCAAGTTTGATTCCACTCTTTAGGGTGGCTGTGGTGATTGGCGTGAGGAAAACTAACGTCCTTTCTCTTCTGAATAGACATCCCGCCAAGTTCAGTGTTTGGACCGTCAGAAAATTCCGTGCGAAGGTTTAAGTGGACGAAATCCCGGAATAATTCAACTGATGGCTCCTCTTGCAGATAAGCTTTACAGAAAACTTGGAAATTGCAGATGTTGGACACAGAATTGGGCCCAATGTCTTGAGGATGGAGTTGAAAGTCAGCTAGCACATCGCGGAAGAACTTTGACCCGGGAGGACTGAATCCCCGGCCTAAATGATCAAGGAAAACAATAACTTTTCCCTCTTTGGGCTCTAGAGGACATTCCGATCCGGGGACTCTCCGGTGAAGGACATCCTTTGGGCCTAAAGTGCCAACTTCCACCCGGTTCTGCAATTCTTCCTCAGTAATCCGGGACTGGACCCAGTTGCAGGAAGTGAACTGTTTGACTTGTTTTGCCATTTTTAACGGAAAGCTGAAATATAATGAAGTGCCGGTTTATGATTTATGCAGAGTTGAACTGGCAGTGTTTCAAAGGTATTTACAATAGCGGTTCAAGCAGGGGCCTAATGGTATCTACCGATTTATAGTCTTATCTAAAAGCTAAACCGCCACTGAGAATACGAAGGTAACGGATCTGAAATTATGGAAAAACAGGTTTTGTAAAAATAGTGATGAAGCTACGGATCTACAGCATGTTAGAAATTCAGAAATATTCAGTTTATATTCAACGGACGCAACAAGGGCTCTAACGGATGCAGTCTAAACTAGTTCTATTTAGGAAGGATAAAGACATATGTCGGTGTACTAAGGTAGGGGTACCTTAGTACCCCAACTTGTGCACGGGCAGTAGCAGCTTCCCGCGGCAGGGCTTACCACGCGCAGGCCAAAGCCCGCTCCAGACCCCTTCAAGCCATTCAAGAACAAAGTATTCAAGTTAGGAGACAAGACCCCGGCAAGAGAAGCTTGCCGGGAAGGCCGCACCCGGCTCAAAGGCATCTTTTCAGCACAAGACCCTGGCAAGAGGTGCTTGCCAGGAAGGCCAAAGGATAGCACCTCAAAAGATACATCGCGGCGCATCATGCGCCCCAGCAGGGCCGGGGAAGCGGCAAGCTTCCGGGCCCGGCAAGATAGCGGCCCCGGCAAGGTGCTTGTCGGGGGAAGCTCACACTGTGTGCCTGCGCTCCAGCTCATTCGGCCACGCGTCGCCCTGGGGCCCTTCCAGGGGCACGTGGCAGATGGCTGTGCAGCCTGAGGGACACGCTGGCGAGCCGCGGTGACGAGGCTACCGCCGTGGCGAACGGAGACGCATGGACAGCCGCTTTTGGGGTCGACGGCGACGGGCATTAAATGCCCTTGTCCCCCACCGTCAAGGTTAGGTGAAGACCACTGTTCATACACTGTTCATGCGCTGTTACAACTACCACCAAAGTTACATTTTTACCCTTCTCTACGTTGACACCTGTCGGTGACCCCTTTGAGCTATAAAAGGAGGCCCATGCACAACGTAGAGGGGGTTCGATCCCAGAAATTCGCTCACTCCCTCGCTCGGTGGAGCCGGTACTGTAGATCTTCAAGCTCCCGAGCCCAAAAACTCAATACAACCAAGGCAGGAGTAGGGTTTTACGCGTCCGCGCAGCCCGAACCTGGGTAAACTGCCCGCGTGTGCCCCTCGATCTGCTCTCCGTGCTCCCTCCACTCCCTTAGCGCAACGTAGAAGGGGCTCCGGTCCTATAGGTGCTCGTGGGAGGACAGTTTCCCCCGACATCTTTGGCGCGCCAGGTAGGGGGCGTCGAGGTTGTGGGAACCTGATCCGGCGCTCACGCGGGCGCATTCTTCATCGACTTCTCCAGCTTCATCAACCCCATCGACAACATCAAGCATGCCTCCGAAGAAGAAGGCTTCGGAGGTCGGAGGCCCGTCTGCGTCAATCCCACCGCCACCAGAACCAACGGTTGGTGGAGGAGACGCCGGCGGAAGGGTGGTTGCCGGCGAGGAAACTCACGGCGCCACCAAGTCCAAGGACAAGACGGATGACCGCGCGAACTCCAAGGCCTCGGTGTCCGTGCACGCACCACGCCCCTCTCAGGAGGTGCCAGACCAGCAGCGACGTGGTACCGGAGGTACCATACGCTTGCTGGGACGTGGACAGACCGGCGGGTCACGGGACGCTCAAGGCCAACGTCCTGGCACGAGCAAGGCGCGGTCGCCGGGGCGAGAGCATGCTCCTTCTAACGCGGTTAGAAGTCCGAGCGTGTCTCGCTCCTCGCACCGTTCGCCACCGTTTCCCTCCTCTCCAGCAGAAGCCCTGGCCAGGGCTCAGCTGCTCCTCGATTTCCCTCCAGCGGCGGACAAGGCCGAAGACTGGAGGGCGACGATCCAGAGTCTCATCGCCTCCGCCAACAATGACGCGCCGCAGCAGCCGGCAACTTCACGGCCTCGGCAAGTCGACCGAGCGAAGGCCGATGGCGACAAGACCGCCGGGGGTGCAACTACCATGCACTCCCCGCCGCGGAAGCAGAAAACGCTGCCCCGCTGGATCAACGTCGACGACGATTCCACGGCATCGTCGGATCCGCGGGCTCGCCGCGATCAGCACCAAGTCCTCGACGATAGGCGACAAGAGGACGCTCGAACCCGCATCGAGCGTCGACGAGAAGCCAGAAGACAGTTCGATCAGCGCGCTGGGACTGCTGTCGACATGCACGCGCCCGGTGAACCAGGCGACTTGCCGTACGCGGCAGGTTGCCCTGCGTTCACCCGACAGCTGCGGCAAGTCCAGTGGCCCAGCATGAATAATTTCAAGCCCGACGTACCCGAGAAGTACGACGGCAAAACGCACCCCTCGGAGTTCCTCAGCATCTACACCATTGCGGTGCAGGCTGCCGGGGGACGCGACGAGAAGATACTAGCCAACTACTTCCCGCTAGTGCTTAAGCCAAACGTCAGGTCTTGGCTTATGCACTTGCCGGAGAACTCCATCTCTTCATGGGCGGATTTGTGCCACCAGTTTGTTGGCGCCTTCACGGGCGGCCACAAACCCCACGGCCAGGAGAGCGATCTTCATATCCTAGCCCAGAAGGAGGGAGAATCCCTGCGCAAATACATCCAAAGGTTCAGCCGTGTACTACACAATATTCCCGACGTCCACCCTGCCGCGGTTATCAGCGTGTTCCACCAGAACGTACGTAACCGCAGGATGAGGGAGGAGATGGCCATGACCAAGATCCGGGACGTCAGCGAGCTTTACGCTCTGGCTGACAAATATGCACGTGCTGAAGAGGGGAGGAGGCTCCCCGGAGAGGATACCGGCACAGGAGGAAGCGACAGTGAGGATGCCGCCCCGGCAAGGAAGGGCCGGCGGCGGAACAATAGGAAGAAGAAAAGCAAGGATGTACTGGTTGTCGAGCAGTCCGGCAAGGAGGCTCCCGCCAAGAAGACGCAGGCTGGTGGCTCCGGCAAGGAGCCTGCCCCTGTAGCGGCAGCCGACAAGCAGGACGGCTCCGACAAGCAGTACTGCAAGATCCACCGCACCAAGGGCCACGACCTCCAGAACTGCAAGAGGGTAGAGTACCTCGTAGAACAGCAGAAGGCTGAATACGAGCGTCGTGATAAGGAGAAGGCTCAAGGAGGCGGAGGAGAGCCCAGCAAGAAGCGGCCATTCAATGACCGGGGAGGGCGCCGCGGCAAGGCCAAGCAGCGGCAAGGTGACAGGCCTCCCCGGGGTCGCGACAAGGATGAAGACGAGGACGATGATGAGGATATGGATGAAGGAGACAACAACGAGCAGGAGTTCCAGAAGGCCACGGAGGTCCTGTGTGTCGATGGGGGCGCTTTTCTGCACACTTCCCACCGCCAACTCAAGCAGTGGGCGCGGGAAGTGAATGCAGCTGAGCCACCCATCGAGTCACGCAGGCTCCTGAAATGGTCCGGCACGCCCATCATCTTCGACCTTGAGGACCACCCTGACCGCACAACAGCGGTCGGGTGCTTGCCGATGTTGGTCTCACCAACTATCCGCAACCTCAAGGTCACCAAGATGTTGGTTGACGGCGGGGCCGGCCTCAACTTGATTTCCTCTGCTGTGATCAAGAAGCTACAGATCCCCGACAGCGAGCTCGAGGAAACCGGGTCGTTCCAAGGAATCAACCCGGGAAGGAGCAAGCCGAAGGGGAAGATCACGCTGCCAGTGACCTTTGGCGGAGAGCTCATCTTCAGGACGGAGAGGATTACGTTCGACGTTGCCGATATCCCATTACCATACAATGGGATACTTGGCCGTCCTGCCCTCGCCAAGTTCATGGCAGCTTCCCACTACGCATACAACGTACTCGATGCCGGGGCCGATAAGCGTCATCTCTGTCCCCGGCGACAAGAAGGACGCGCTTATCTGCGCCGACAAAATCTACCGGGATGCAGCAGCCGCAGCAGACAGTAACACACTTGCCGCTGAAGCTCCCGGGGGGAAGACCAAGACCAAGTCCGACAAGAGCTCTGGGGCCCACTCCGGCAAACGCACCTCTTCGGAGTGCTGCGCTGCCGTCGAGGACGCACCATCGAGCTCCACCGGCAAGTGCAAGAAAGGAATGGCAGGTCCACCGGCAACCAAGAAGGTGTCCGCCAAGGAGGACGGCACTGGTGGTACCTTCACCATCAGTGCTACACTCGACCCCAAATAGGAAAGCGCGCTCGTTGCCTTCCTGCGGGCGAATGTCGACGTGTTTGCATGGCAACCGTCCGACATCCCCGGCGTTCCCAGGAAGGTAATCGAGCACAAGCTTGTTGTTTGTCCTCATGCGCGGCCCGTTAAGCAGAAGGTCAGGAAGCAAGCTGTGGAGCGCCAAGAGTTCATTACCGAGGAGATAAAGAAGTTGGAAGCAACAGGCCTAGTTAGAGGCGTAATCCATCCTACGTGGTTGGCCAATCCAGTTGTTGTGCGCAAGGCCAATGGGAAGTGGAGACTTTGTATAGACTTCACTGATGTGAATAAAGCATGTCCCAAGGATCCATTTCCCTTGCCGCGTATCGACCAGATTGTTGACTCCACCGCCGGATGTGAGTTGCTTTCATTCCTCGATGCATACTCAGGTTACCACCAGATATTCATGGCCAAGGAAGATGAAGAGAAGACTGCATTCATTACTCCATGTGGCACATACTGCTTCATACGCATGCCCTTTGGATTGAAGAATGTAGGCTCAACATTTGCAAGGGTGGTACATACTGCTTTTGAGCCACAGATACACAGAAATGTAGAAGCCTACATGGACGATATAGTGGTCAAGAGCAAGAGCAAGGATACCCTGATTCAAGATTTGGAAGAAACCTTCGAGAATCTGCACAAGATACAGCTCAAGTTGAACCCCGAGAAGTGCATCTTCGGAGTTCCCTCCGGCAAGCTTCTCGGGTTCTTTGTGTCCCAAAGGGGGATTGAAGCCAACCCTGACAAGATAAGAGCCATCGAGCAGATCGAAGCCCCCAAGCACGTCAAGGACGTAAGGAGACTTGCTGGTTGTGTGGCTGCCCTCAGCAGGTTCATTTCAAAATCCGCAGAACGCGCCCTGCCTTTCTTCAAAATTTTGAAAAAGGCAGGTCCTATGAAATGGACTCCGGAAGCGGAGGCAGCGGTGCAGGACTTGAAAGGATACCTGTCCTCCACTCCAATACTTGTCGCACCTAGACCACAAGAGAAGTTGCTTCTATACTTAGCGGCAACCAATCAAGTGGTTAGTGCTGCGTTAGTAGCGGAGAGGGAGGCAGATGAGGAACCCACTTCCCCGGCAAGCGCATCCAGCGACAAACAGGGGGCTTCCCCGACAAGCTCTGGCCCCGACAAAGACGAGTCTGCGCAGGAACAAGGAGAAGTGCGAAAGAAGATGGTGCAGCGCCCGGTTTATTTTGTAAGTTCCCTCTTGCAGGGGGCTAGATCAAGATACTCTGGGGTGCAGAAGTTACTTTTCGGCCTCCTCGTGGCCTCGAGAAAGCTGCGCCACTACTTCCAAGCACACGAGATAACAGTAGTCACTCGCTTTCCGTTGAAGAGGATATTGCAAAATCCAGAAGCAACAGGAAGGATTGTCGAGTGGGCACTGGAGCTGTCAAGCTTTGGTCTCAAGTTTGAGAGCACCTCAACCATACAGAGCAGAGCTTTGGCAGAGTTCATAGCGGAGTGGACCCCCACACCAGATGAGGAAGTTCCAGAGACAAGCGTCCCCGTCGAAGAGGCAAGCCAAGAGTGGATAATGTACTTTGATGGTGCTTTCTCGCTGCAAGGCGCCGGTGCTGGCGTGGTCCTCATAGCGCCCACCGGAGAGCACCTCAAGTACGTTGTTCAAATGCACTTTCCCAAGGAGCAAGCGACAAACAATACTGCTGAGTATGAAGGTTTGCTTGCCGGCCTCAGAATTGCGGCCGAACTTGGGATCAAGAAGCTGATTGTACGGGGGGACTCACAATTGGTGGTCCGACAAGTAAACAAGAGTTACCAGAGCCCTTTGATGGAAGCTTATGTTGATGAAGTGAGGAAGCTTGAAGAACACTTTGAAGGCCTGCAAATGGAGCACGTTCCAAGAGCTCAAAATGATATCGCAGATGGCCTCTCAAAGTGTGTTGCAATGAAGTTACCTGTGGAACCAGGGACCTTCATGCTCAAGCTAACTCAACCATCCGTTACACCATCGATTAGGCAGAGCAAGAAGAGGAAGTTGGTCTCGGGTGACTACTTGCCGGCGGATCTTCCCGAAGCCGCCGCCAAGGTCCCCAAGACCAGTCAACAAAATGCTGAGGAATGGTCCGCTCCTGCAGACCCAAGGGTCTGTACAGTTGAAGCAGGCGTTCCCGACAAGCCTTGCCCCGGCAGGCTTGCCGGGGAACCCTCAGCTCCGGCAGAGCAGCAGGTTCTTGCCGTAGAAGCTGAGGTTCCCGCAGCAGCACTGATGCCTTTAGTCCTTGCTGTTGAGCCCCGGGCTCCAGCATGGGCACAACAAATCGTCCGTTTTCTTCAAACTGGAGAACTTCCCGAAGAACCAGAATAGATAGAAAGAATAACCAGGCAGTCGAGTATGTACCAGTTCGTCGACAACGAACTGTACAGAAGAAGACTCAACGGTGTCAGGTTGAAGTGCATTTCCAGGGAAGATGGACAGAAGCTGTTGGCAGAGATACACGGAGGCATATGTGGCCACCACATTGGCGCAAGGGCACTTGCCGGGAAAGCATTCCGGCAAGGGTTCTTCTGGCCAGAAGCCCTCCAAGATGCAACTGCACAAGTAACCAAGTGTGAAGCATGCCAGTTCCATGCCAAGCAAATTCACCAGCCAGCTCAAGCTCTCCAGACGATCCCATTGTCCTGGCCCTTCTCGGTCTGGGGGCTCGACATCCTCAGCCCCTTTCCCCGCGCATTCGGGGGCTTTGAGTACTTGTACGTTGCAATCGACAAGTTCACAAAGTGGCCAGAAGTGGAACCGGTGAGAAAGGTGACAGCACAGTCAGCAGTCAGGTTCTTCAGGTCAATAGTTTGCCGTTTCGGAATCCCTAACAGGATCATCAACGACAACGGCACACAGTTCACAAGTCGCACCTTCATGCAGTACGTCCAAGACCTTGGCGCCAAGGTCTGTTTTGCTTCTGTTGCTCACCCGAAGAGCAATGGTCAAGCAGAGAGGGCAAATGCTGAAGTGCTGCGCGGGCTCAAGACAAGAACCTTCGACAGGCTTCACAAGTGTGGAAGAAACTGGATAGAGGAGTTGCCGGCGGCTCTTTGGTCAATCAGGACGACACCGAATCGAGCCACCGGACAGACACCCTTTGCTCTAGTCTATGGAGCAGAGGCAGTTCTCCCCACGGAACTCGTATACGGGTCTCCTCGAGTGCTCGCTTACGATGAGCTCGAGCAAGAGCAACTGCGGCAAGATGACACATTGCTCCTCGAGGAGGAACGTCTCCAGGCTGCTGTACGAGCTGCTCGATACCAGCAAGCCTTGCGTCGCTATCATAGCCGCAAGGTCAAGGCCAGGAGTCTCGAGGAAGGCGACCTTGTTCTTCGGCGCGTTCAGTCCGCCAAGAATTCCAACAAGTTGACGCCGAAGTGGGAAGGCCCTTATCGGGTGAGACAAGTCACAAGGCCCGGCGCTGTCCGCCTTGAGACCGAAGAAGGCTTACCGGTGAGCAACTCCTGGAACATAGAGCATCTTCGCAAGTTTCACCCATAAGGCGCGGTTGCCGTGATCCGCTCCGGCAACCGCCTTTTGTACAAGTCTTGCAGCTGCTGCATGTAAACCTTTGTACAAAGCCGGGCGCAGACCCCGTGCATCAGTAGAACTTTTGTGCTTCGCACCACTTTGTCGTTTTCATGCTGTTCCCTTTACTTGCATGTATCATCTGACAACTTGTGCAGCACGCATCCCCGGTAAGCAATAACAAGCCGCAAAGCTCCATGCTTGTATTTCCTCCTTTTTGTCTGTCTCTCTGAAGCAGAAGAAGTGTTCCTCGCGCACAAGTTTGCCGGGGGGGAAGGGGATAGAGGTGTGGACCAAGTGCTGGGATAGAGGTGTGGACCAAGTGCTGTTCAAGAAAAGAAAAGCCTTGCCGGGAAGCAAACAACCCATAAAAGCTAAGTTACCAAAGTTTGAGCATTCAAATTTCTTAATTTTTAGTTGTCTTCCTTGAGCAACCACCCTTTGTATGGAAAACCTGTGCGCGAAGGAACCTACCCGTGGCTAGCCCCGCCCTTACTTTGTTTCGAGCACACTCAACGGCTTAAGTGAGCTGCGACAAGTGTCGCGCCCTTACTTCGTTTTCGAGTTCGCTCAGCAAGTTAAGTGTGCTGCGACTAGCTACGGCAAGGTTTCTTGCCGGCAAGACCTTTGCCAGCAGGCTGCTAAGAGTCTGGCACTCAGCGCTCGCGGCAAGAGTCCCTTTGCCGGCGAGTTCCCTAAAAAGCGTAGGGTGGAAAGCATACAAAGTGAAAGGACTGAGCAAGGGAGATAACATTGCATCAATTGCCCATAATAAAAGTATATATTATAGAGATAACTTGCCGCTGTTCTAATCAACTACCGCCTATGACTTAATCTACAGCGGCAAAGGAAGCAGAAAGAAGGAAGTCTAGTCCTTGCGGCCTTCGTCAATCCTCTAGATCTTGCCCACCTTGGCTACGATGTGGGCAACCTGCGCCTTCAACGCCTCCTAGTCAGCTTCGGGCGGCAAGGTCCGGAGGACGTTGACGAGGTTGATGCCGGGGTTGCGGTAGATGATCTTCGACAAGACCCGTTCCATGGTGCCCATGTAGAGCCGACGCGCCTCGTCGGCCAGCTGCACGGGGATCTTCTCCCGCAGCCGCGCAAGCGCTGGCGCCACCCCCCTGAAGAACAGACTCAGTTTGGCGCTGTGGGGGAGGCTCTCGTCCGGGGAGTACACAAGGTGCTCCGCCCTGAGCGCCATCATCTCCATGTCAATGTTGGCGGCGGAGGTGATGAGTTCGTCAGTCCACTGCTCCACTGCCCGGTTGAAGTTGTTCTGCGAGATGGCGGCGCTCTCCACCAAGGCCCTTTCTTTGCGGAGTTCATCCTTCAGCTTGGTCTCACGATCCCGGGCGGCGTCGAGCGAGTCAGTCAAGGTGGAGACCTTCAGCTCCAAGTCAGCGATAGAATCCCTGGCGTTGGTGAGCTCCTGGCCCTTCTCGGAGAGGCGGATTTGCAGCTCCGAGTTGGTGTGGGCGTCCTTCTCCTGTGCCACATTGAGCGCGGTGACCCTTTCTTCGCTCGCCTTCAAATACAGCTCCATCTGCGCCACCTTAGCCTCCAGATCCTTCTTAGCAGTCTCCGCGGCAGCAGCGGCGTTTCTCGCCTCCTTCAGAGCCCCGCCAATGGCTTGCTCCCGGGCGGTGAGGTCGTCCTCATGATTGTCGAGGTCGACCTTCCGCTGGTTGAGTTCTCCTTCCCGCCGAGACAGCTCCTCGGCGGCCAGTCGCTGCTGCTCCTCGACCTCGGCCTTCTCGAGGACGAATGCTTGTTGCGCCCCGGCAAGCTCTTCGCGCTCCTCCGCCAAGTTCCAGAGGGCCGCCTGGTTGGCGGCGCGGAGCTCCGCGGCGCGCTTCTCCAGGTCAGCACCAGCCTTGGCAGCCAGAGCCTCCCGAGACTCCAACTTCGCCTGCCTGGCCCGATACAGTGCCAGGAGCCGGCGAAGGAGTCGCTCCTCTTCAGGCTCGTCGCTGCTGCCGGGCGCATCAACGACCTTCAACCCCGCGGCGGCAAGGACCTCTCCGTCAAACGTCTCCCCCTCCGCGGGTGCTCTTGATGAGGACGCCCACGGGACTTGTATAAAGACCCCGTTGGCGGCCTCTAGATAGACCCCCTGCCCAGCCTTAGTGGCGGAAGGGTCGGCGGCCGGAGCAGCGTCCGACGCTCCTGCAGCCTCCGGGCCAGCAGTGTGGTCGACGGTCCCTTCCCCAGCCGCGGCGTCTGCGGTCGGGGCGGTCTCTTCAGCGGCTGGCTCGTCGGCTCCAGCCGTTCCCTCGGCGGCAGTGGCGTTGCCGCCGTCGCCGTGCACCTCCTCCTCAGCGGTGGTCTCCGTCTCCATCAGTTCTGGGGCGGGAGGATCTAGCAGAAGAAAAAGGAAAGAAAGAATCAAGCAAATATCCAAAAAAAAAGACGAATCCAAGAAGAAGAAGTTACAAGGTTTACCTTCGCGGACTTCCTCGACGACGGGGTCCCTCGCCGGGGAATTCTCCCTTGGCGGCGAAGTGGTGGACCTTGCTGGCGGAGGGCCGCTTGCGCCCTCCCTTGGCGGGGAGTCCGCCCTTGTCGGGGTGCTCGCCCTCGGTGGGGTACTCGCCCTTGGCGGAGTGCCCATCCTTGGCGGAGCACCGTCCCTCGCCGGGGAACTCACCCTTGGCGGGGAGGGTGGAGCAAGTGGCTCGTCGGGGGCAACCTCCTGGTGCTCCTGCGGCTGCGGCTCCACTTCTGCACAAGACAACAAGACATCAGTACGAGCAATAACCTCGAGCGCGCCCGTCAATCAGAAAAATGGATACCAGACTTACGCTGGGGGCTGCGCTAGGGGCTGCTCCTCGGAGCAACAGGCTGATCCGGCAAGTCTGCCGCTGGCGCATCTCCTGCAGCTGCGGCGGGCTCGTCGTCCTCGATCTCGACCACAGGGATCTTGGCCCTCTTCGCCATCCGCTCGGTCAAGGTCCTAGAAGCCAAAACAAGACCGGAATCAGAACCAAGCAAAAGAAACCAAGACAAAATCAATGAAAATAGAAAATGCAAGAGCTTACTCTTCCTCCTCGTCGTCGGAGCTAAGGGCGGAGATGTCAAACTCCGCTTGGCGCGCTCCGGCACGAGGAGCGGGAGGAGAAGGCTCCCTCGGGCGCTTGGCGGGCTCCGGGGCTGTGGGCTGTGAAGAGCCAGCACCAGTCGTCGCCGAGGCCCGAGGGGCAGAAGGAGCGCCCGAGTCGCTCCGGGAGGATCCCCCTCCGCTCGTCGCTCGGGCTCAGGGCACCTCCTTGACGACTTCGCTCGTCGTGGTGGCGCGCGCCGCGCGGCGTTTCAGCTGCTGTCGAGGCGCCTGTGGCCTCGCCGGCTCGGCGGCCTTGCGGAGGCGTTTCTTCTGTTGTTGCGGAGGGCTTGGTGGCGGCGGAGAGTTCTCCGAGGATGATGAGGCGTCATCGAGGTTCAGAGACCCGCCAGAGTCTTCGTCAGAATCTTCGGACTCGGCGTCCTCCTCCTCCTCGGCAGGCCCGCTGGACTCGGTACCCTGCCCGGCAGCCTCGCTCGCCCCGGCAACCTCGCTTGCCCCGGCAAGCTTCCCGGAAGGCTCCCCGGCAAACTCCTCAGGCGCAATCCTCAGGAGCTTGAGGATTTCTGCCTCCTCAGCCTGGCTCACCGCGTCCGCCGCCTCTGCTTCATCCACAGTATATCTGAATTCACCCGCAGCTGCAGCTGCGGCGGCCTCCTCCATCCTGGAGGCAATGTATGTTGCATCCTGGTCGGTGGTGTCCCGGGTGAGGCCCTTCTTCTCCTCGGCATTGCGGGGCTTCTCGACCAAGTTGTCGAAGAAGGCTTGCACGGTCTCCGCTGGAGGCTCCAGCCAGGTGGGGACAACTCCATGCGAGTCGCACTCGGGCATCACCGCGCGGATGGAGCTAAGGGCGGTGTTGTTACACAGAGGCACCACTACCCGGGAAGGTTTGAACCACTCCGGGTGATTGGGGTCGTGCTTAAACAGTTCCCGGACCATCCCCTTCAGCTCCAAGACTGTGAAGTTGTAGTTCAACCCGGGGCGCAGCATCATGAAGTCCGCCGCGTTGCCGAATTCCCAAGCGGGCCTCTTCCTCTCCTGTAGAGGGGCGATGCAGCAGCGGAGGAAATCGGCCCCAACTTCTCCCACAGTCAGGTTGGCGACCCGGAGACGGAGGATCCTAGTCAGGGCGATCTGCAACTTGCTGTCCTCCGGGGCCAAATCGCTCCAATCCTTGCCGCGCACTATTGGAGTTTTGCGCAGCGAGGTAAACTGCTCGGGCTTATCTTCCAGAACCCAGCACCAGTCGGCCCTCCACTCCTCCCACTTGCCGCGGAGCTCTCCTTTCAAGTACGCATCCTTCTTGTTCAATCTAAAGATCCAGGAGATGCCGCCGGAGAGCGGGGATCCGGACTCTACTCTAGGCGTGAAGAAATGGCGGAAAAGAGCTACATTTGGGTGGACCCCAACGTAGTTTTCGCACAGATGTGCGAAAACAGCCATCGTAAGGACGGCGTTGGGGGTGAAATCTAGGAGGTGGAGGCCGTAGGTGTTCATTACATCGCAGAAAAACTCCGAGAATGGAGGGCACAGACCAAAGTGGAAGAATGCGACAAAGTAAAAGTACCCGCCGGGGAACATGTCGATGGCGACGGCAGGGAGGACTCTGGTGCGGGGATGAGCCTTCGTCTCCCTCGCCCAGAACAAGTAATACTTGTCCCGGAGCTCCCTCGCACCGAGCCTCGGCGGGAAGACCACCCTCTTCCTCCGCATGGCTGCTAACTTCGCCCCCTGCTCGGACTTCTACTTCTTTGCCTTGTCGCCCTTCGCTTTGTCGCTCTTCGGAGCCATGCCAGGGGCGACAAGGAGGGAGGCTAGGAGGTCGCTGGCGCTGCGGGTGCTGGATGCGGCGGAGGGGGTGGAGCTCGGCTCTCCGTCGACCTTTGCGGAAGCAGAGGGCGACGGGGGTTTCTGGAGATTCAAGGCGCAATGAAGGAATGGAGGGAAACTGCCCTGCTTCCTCTGCTTTTAAGGGGGAAGTGGGGGACGCTCCACATTTCCCATTAAAGAACAGGCCACGATCTCTCCCACGACGCCGCAATCGACGCGTGCCGTTAGGGAGGGATGCGGCGGATACGGAGAGGGATACGGCTCGCCGTGGGCCGCGTGTGCCCGTGCACTGTCTTGGGCCTGGCCCAGCAGCGCTCGGCACCGTGTGTGGCCCAGGCCCGGGGGCTCCTGTCGGTGTACTAAGGTAGGGGTACTTTAGTACTCCAACTTGTGCACGGGCAGTAGCAGCTTCCCGCGGCAGGGCTTACCACGCGCTGGCCAAAGCCTGCTCCAGACCCCTTCAAGCCATTCAAGAACAAAGTATTCAAGTTAGGAGACAAGACCCCGACAAGAGAAGCTTGCCGGGAAGGCCGCACCCGGCTCAAAGGAATCTTTTCAGCACAAGACCCTGGCAAGAGGTGCTTGCCAGGAAGGCCAAAGGATAGCACCTCAAAAGATACATCGCGGCACATCATGCGCCCCAGCAGGGCCCGAGAAGCGGCAAGCTTCCGGGCCCGGCAAGATAGCGGCCCCGGCAAGGTGCTTGCCGGGGGAAGCTCACACTGTGTGCCTGCGCTCCAGCTCATTCGGCCACGCGTCGCCCTGGGGCCCTTCCAGGGGCACGTGGCAGATGGCTGTGCAGCCTGAGGGACACGCTGGCGAGCCGCTGTGACGAGGCTACCGCCGTGGCGAACGGAGACGCATGGACAGACGCTTTTGGGGTCAACTGCGACGGGCATTAAATGCCCTTGTCCCCCACCGTCAAGGTTAGGTGAAGACCACTGTTCATACACTGTTCATGCACTGTTACAACTACCACCAAAGTTACATTTTTACCCTTCTCTACGTTGACACCTGTCGGTGACCCCTTTGAGCTATAAAAGGAGGCCCATGCACAACGTAGAGGGGGTTCGATCCCAGAAATTCGCTCACTCCCTCGCTCGGTGGAGCCGGTACTGTAGATCTTCAAGCTCCCGAGCCCAAAAACTCAATACAACCAAGGCAGGAGTAGGGTTTTACGCGTCTGCGCGGCCCGAACCTGGGTAAACTGCCCGCGTGTGCCCCTCGATCTGCTCTCCGTGCTCCCTCCGCTCCCTTACCGCAACGTAGAAGGGGCTCCGGTCCCATAGGTGCTCGTGGGAGGACAGTTTCCCCCGACAACATACTAACGAAGCGGAGTTACTACTACGGCTATGAAACAAGAGGATTAAATCTACTCTGATTAATGGAGCCATGAGGAAGAACTATGAAGAACAGCGCCTACCCATGAGCTCGTCGGGAGAAGAAACCCTAATGAGATCTAGGTGTGGGGAAGGAAAGAACTTACCCGAGTCGACGGATGCGGAGGTGCGCCGACAGTTTTTTGATCCAACCAGGTTGATGCAGCGGCCAAGCTCGATGAAGATGCAGGGCTCGACGGCGGCGGCGAAGCTTTAGCACGAGCAAGCGCAAGGAAGAAGAAGAGGCAAAGGAGCAAGGGGGTAAAACGGAGATGCCCCTCTGCCCTATTTATAAGCCGAAAAATGAAACGGCAAGCGCGACGATCGAGGAGCCAGAAAAGTAGATATGGCAAGATACTGTTGCCTCGATCTTAGGAACTTTTAATGAGTAAAAAATAAAAACAGGTACAAGTATTACATGGGCGGACGACGTCATGAAGATTTAATGTGATCCAGGAAGATGACGTCACGGCGGTTTATGAAGCGCTTGAAGCTATGAAAGGTGAAATCTTTACAAGATGTTGAAGATTGACATGAACAGGTTCAAATCAATCTGGGGCCTAATGTCAGGGATATTACTACTGATATAAACCACCCAGGAGGGGCCGGTTTATGCCTGTCAAGATTACTTCTACTGAAACCCAGCGAAGCATGGAGCATGAAGGTTTATTTCAGAAGACTTAAAGCCCAAGAGTTGTTAGGGCCCATGATTTGTAAACCGCCATACGGCGTGTAACTTGTGTTGTAAGATAGGAAAGATAGAGACCGATCCGGACACATTTATGAGCGGCCTCGGGGCTCTGTAAACTGGCGTGGGTGTCACCTCATGTATATAAAGGGACAACCCGGCGACGATTCAAAGACAGAGAACAACAACTCGAGACACAGGCAAAGCGGATTCACTCCCTGGTCATCGAAACCCTAGCAATACCAAACCAAACTAGACGTAGGCTTTTACCTTCATCGAAGGGGCCGAACTAGTATAAAATCCCTTGCGTCCTTGTCCGCTTTAACCCCTTTAAGCTAACCCGTAGCGATGGCTCCACGACTAAGTCCTTTTGCTAGGACATCTGCCGTGACAAAACCATGACACATAGGGAATGCCTTTCATTTTCTCTCTATCTTCTGCAGTGGTCGGGCATTGAGTCTGACAAATTTCACACCTTGTAACACAGGAAAGAACCCTTTCTTTGACTGATCCATTTTGAACTTCTTCAAAACTTTGTCAAGGTATGTGCTTTTTTAAAGTCCTATTAAGCGTCTTGATCTATCTCTATAGATCTTAATGCCCAATATATAAGCAGCTTCACCAAGGTCTTTCATTGAAAAATTCTTATTCTGGTATCCTTTTATGCTATCTAGAAATTCTACATCATTTCCAATCAACAATATGTCATCCACATATAATACCAGTAATGCTACAAAGCTCCCACTCACTTTCTTGCAAATACAGGCTTCATCGTAAGTTTGTATAAAACCATATGCTTTGATCACCTCATCAAAGCATATATTCCAACTCCGAGATGCTTGCACCAGTCCATAGAGGGATCGTTGGAGCTTGCACACTTTGTCAGCACCTTTAGGATCGACAAAACCTTCTGGTTGCATCATATACAACTCTTCTTTTAGATATCCATTAAGGAATGCAGCTTGGACATCCATTTGCCAGATTTCATAATCATAAAACGCGGCAATTGCTAACATGATTCAGACAGACTTAAGCATCGCTACGGGTGAGAAAGTCTCATCGTAGTCAGCTCCTTGAACTTATCGAAAACCTTTTGCGATAAGTCGAGCTTTGTAGACAGTAACATTACCATCAGCATCAGTCTTCTTCTTGAAGATCCACTTATTCTCTATGGATTGACGATCATCGGGCAAGTCCACCAAAGTCCGTACTTTGTTCTCATACATGGATACTATCTCAAATTTCATGGCCTCAAGCCATTTTTCGGAATCTGGGCTCATCATAGCTTCTCCATAGTTCGAAGGTTCGCTATTGTCTAACGACATGAGTTCCAGGACAGGGTTACCATACCACTCTGGTGCGGTACGTGTTCTGGTCGACCTTCGAGGTTCAGTAGTAACTTGATCTGAAGTTTCATGATCATTATCATTAGCTTCTTCTCTAGTTGGTGTAGGCATCACGGGAACGGTTTTCTCTGATGATCTAGTTTCCAATTCTAGCGTAGGTACAATTACCTCATAAAGTTCTACTTTCCTCTCACTCACTTCTTTCGAGAGAAGTTCCTTCTCTAGAAAGGCCCCATTTTAGCAACTAAAATCTTGCCTTCGGATCTATGGTAGAAGGTGTACCCAACAGTTTCTTTTGGGCATCCTATGAAGACGCACTTCTCCGATTTGGGTTCGAGCTTATCAGGCTGAAGCTTTTTCATATAAGAATTGCAACCCCAAACTTTAAGAAATGGCAGCTTTGGTTTCTTGCCAAACCATAGTTCATACAGTGTCGTCTCAACAGATTTAGATGGTGCCCTATTTAAAGTGAATGCAGTTGTCTCTAATGCATAACCCCAAAACGATAAAGGAAAATCGGTAAGAGACATCATAGAACGCACCATATCCAATAGAGTATGGTTACGACATTTGGACACACCATCTGTGGTGTTCTAGGTGGCGTGAGCTGTGAAACTATTCCACATTGTTTCAAATGAAGACCAAACTCGTAACTCAAATATTCGCCTCTGCGATCAGATCGTAAAAACTTTATTTTCTTGTTATGATAATTCTCTACTTCACTATGAAATTCATTGAACTTTTCAAATGTTTCAGACTTGTGTTTCATCAAGTAGATATACACATATCTACTCAAATAATTTGTGAAGGTGAGAAAATAGCGATACCCGCCGTGTGCTTCAACACTCACCGGACCGCAGACATCGGTATGTATTATTTCCAATAAGTCATTAGCTCGCTCCATTGTTCTGGAGAACGGAGTTTTAGTCATCTTGCCCATGAGGCATGATACATCCATTTGGCATCATGCTTTTATATCATTATTTATTGCATTGTGGGTTGTTATTACACATTATGGCACAATACGTATGCCTTTTCTCTCTAATTTTACAAGGTTTACATGAAGAGGGAGAATGCCGGCAATTGGAATTCTAGACTAGATAAGGAGCAAATCTGAGAGACCTAGTCTAAACAACTCCAAAAGTCCTGAAACTTCACAGAGAATTATTTTGGAAAATGTAAAAAATATTGGGTGAAGAAATCACCAGAGAGGGGCGACCTGCCATCCACAAGGGCGGGGGGCACCCTACCCCCCTGGCGCGTCCCCCTGCCTTGTGGGCAGCCTGGCAGGCCCCCAATGCCCATCTCCTGTTATATCACGTGCTTTGAGCTGGAAAAATCATAAGGAGGTTTTCAGGACGAAGTGCCGTCATCTTGAGGCGAAACCTGGGCAAAACCAATATAGGGCTCCGGCAGAGATATTCTGCCGGGGACACTTCCCTCCAGGAGGGGGAAATCGAAGCCATCGTCATCACCAACGATTCTCTCATCGAGAGGGGGTCAATCTCCATCAACATCTTTACCAGAACCATCTCCTCTCAAACCCTAGTTCATCTCTTGTATCTGATCTTTGTCTCAAAACCTCGGATTGGTACATGTGGGTTGCTAGTAGTGTTGATTACTCCTTGTAGTTGATGCTAGTTGATTTATTCGGTGGAAGATCGTATGTTCAGATCCTTAATTATATTCAATACCCCTCTGATTATGAACATGAATATGCTTTGTGAGTAGTTATGTTTGTTCTCTAGGACATGGGAGAAGTCTTGTTATCAGTAATCATGTGAATTTGGTATTCGTTCGATATTTTGATGAGATGTATGTGGTCTTTCCTCTAGTGGTGTTATGTGAACGTCGACTACATGACATTTCACCATTATTTGGGCCTAGGGGAAGGCATTGGGAAGTAATAAGTAGATGATGGGTTGTTAGAGTGATAGAAGCTTAAACCATAGTTTATGCATTGCTTCGTAAGGGGCTGATTTGGATCCATATGTTTCATGCTATGGTTAAATTTATCTTAATTCTTGTAGTTGCGGATGCTTGAGAGAGAGGTTAATCATAAGTGGGAGGCTTGTCCAAGTAAGGGCAGCACCCAAGCACCAGTCCACCCACATATCAAATTATCAAAGTAACGAACGTGAATCATATGAGCATGATGAAAACTAACTTGACAACAATTCCCATGTGTCCTCGGGAGCACTTTGCTTTATATAAGAGTTTGTTAGGCTTGTCCTTTTCTACAAAAAGGATTATGCCACCTTGATGCAACTTAGTTACTTTTGTTACTTGTTACCCGTTACAAATTATCTTATCACACAACTAGAAGTTACCGATAATTTCAGTGCTTGCAGAGAATACCATGCTGAAAACTGCTTGTCATTTCCTTCTGCTCCTCGTTGGGTTCGACACTCTTAGTTATCAAAAGGACTATGATAGAACACCTGTACTTGTGCATCATCAAGACTCTTTACTGGCGCCATTGTCGGGTGATAACCCACAAGTGCAGGGGATCAGTTGTAGCCTCTTTCGATAAGTAAGAGTGTCGAACCCAACTAGGAGCTAAAGGTAGAACAAATATTCCCTCAAGTTCTATCGACCACTGATACAACTCTACGCATGCTTGATGTTACTTTACCTAGAACAAGTATGAAAGTAGAAATACTTTGTAGTTTTTGTGGGATAGGTTTGGAAGAATATAAAGTGCACGTAAATATAAACTAGGGGCTGTTAAGATAAAGAAGCAATAAAGTTAATATAGCGAGGGTGGAAAACTTGTGGTAGGAGTTGCGAAATTGCCACTAAGCAATTGACGACGTTACTAGACCGATAGCAAGTTTTATGTGGGAGAGGCCACTGCTAGCATGTCATCCCTTACTTGGAATTCTATGCACTTATGATTGGAACTATTAGCAAGCATCCGCAACTACTAACGTTCATTAAGGTAAAACCCAACCATAGCATTAATATATATTGGTCCCCCTTCAATCCCGTATGCATCAATTTCTATGCTAGGTTGAAGCTTCTGTCACACTTTCCCTCCAATGCATAGTCCTATCAACATACAACTAACCCTATGTTGTGATCCACGCGCGCGCTCATATGATGGGCACCAAAGGACAGCAACGTAACCACAAGAAATTTAAATAAATCATAGCAATTCACCAATCACCGATAGGACAACGAAAATCTACTCAGACATCATATGATGGCAACACATCATTGGATATTAATATGAAGTATAAAGCACCATGTTCAAGTAGAGGGTACATCGGGTTGCGGGAGAGTGGGCCCCCGTAGATAGATGGGGAAAGGTGATGGAGATGTTGGTGAAGATGATAGACGTTTTGGTGTAGATCGCCGTCACACGATGATGGCCCCGGTGGCACTCCGGTGCCACCGGAAGCGAGGGGGAGAGAGCGCCCCTCCTTCTTCTTCTTCCTTGACCTTATCCCTAGGTGGGAGAAGGGTTTCCCCTCTGGTCCATGGCCTCCATGGCGGCGGAGGGTTGAGAGCCCCTCCGAGATTGGATCGGCCTCTCTGTCTCTCTCTGTTTCTGCGTTCCTAGATTCTGGCCCTTCACCGTTTCTTATATTCCCGGAGATCCGTAACTCCGATTGGGCTGATTGTTTGACACGGTTTTTATCCGGATATTAGCTTTCTTGCGGCGAAAGAAGGGCATGATACGTCCAAAACGTATCTATAATTTCTGCTTGCTCCATGCCTCTTTTGTGTGATATTGCTATGATATTTATGCACTTCCATACACTTTTGATCATATTTGGGCTAACCTATTAACTCAGTGCACCTCAGTGCCAGTTTCTGTTTTCTGCTGTTTTTGTATTTCAGGTTTTCCCATTACTTAAATTGCCAGAAAAATTCCAGAAAAATATATAAAAAATCAGCGCTCCAGAAGCTTCCTTGCGGCCAAAGTAGGGTCGGAGGGGGGCCACCAGGGCTCCAGGCGCCCTGGGGGGGGCGCCTGGGCCCCCCTAACCTCCGCTGATGCCCCCCTTTGGCATATATTTACACCGCGTCCTGAAACCCTCGAGGACGGAACCCTTTTTCGCGATCTCATCTCTGTTCCGCCGCCGCCGCGCTTCCAAGATCGGGAGCACCAGGAGAACTCTTCCCGGCACCCTGCCGGAGGGGAGGATCACCACCGGGAGCCTCTCCACCACCATGGACGCCTCCCGGATGAGTTGTGAGTAGTCTCCCTTGGACCATGGATCCATGACCAGTAGCTATGTGATGTTCTCCTCCCCTCTTTATTCTTCACCGATTAGACCTCGTGAGCTGCCCTACATGATCGAGGCACATATGTAATCCTTATGCAGTTGCTATGATGAGTTTGCTGGGATCCGATGGATTATGAGATATTGTTTAGATTGTGTGTGAGTAATATATTTGATTTACCTCTTTTATATTTATGTTCTTGAGTAATTCTTGAATGTTCTCTGTTGCTGTTTATTGCTTTGGCCAAGTAGTAGGTAGTAACTCCAAGAGGGAACGTTATGCTTGATTGTGGGTTCATGCCCCTCGATGACTAGCTTGAGTGACAGAAACATGAGTCTAGGGGATGTGCTTTTGCTACAAGGGGGAAAACAACGGTGCTTGTACTTGTGGGTGCAAGGATTGTTTACTTTACGCAAAGTTCTTTTAATGCAGTTGTCTGTTGCTTTGAGTTTACACTATGGGTGGGACTCGCAACTTAATACCAGCGAGATGTTCTGGATAGATATCTCAAGGTGGATGATTAGTAGTAGATGCAGATGGATTTCGGTCTACTTGCCTTGGCGTACCGCACATGCTTTTGAGCCTCTACCTTTCTTGTAGCATAGTTAGCATTGGTTTGCGCACATAATCCTGTCAATTGCCCAGCTGTAATTCGTTTACCTCGCTTAGCTGTTTTATCGTCTTTTGGGAGAGAGACATCACTAGTGAACATCATGGGACCCCGGTCCATATTACCATCACTGATGACATCCGCTATTTACTTTCTGTTCTTACTTACTAGTTGCAGTCATACCTATCACTATTATCTCTTGTGTTTGATCCTTTGTAAACGACAAGGCCGGAGGGATTGACAACCTCTCTGTACTCGTTGGGAGCAAAGTTATTTGTATCTGTGTGCAGGTCCTGTCAATCGCTAAGTATCTGGCGCCGTTAGCAGTTGACACCTTCTTGTTGAACCTCGGAGTCTCAGGGGAATTCGATCCTTGGTATCTTTGCCAAGGGAAAACTACCGCTACACTGCATCTCAAACCTTCCACTTGGGGTAACCAACGAGGGGCGAGAAGCCATCAAGCAAAGTTTTCTGGCGCCGTTGCCGGGGACTCCACTCTTCAAGATAGGGGAGTTGCACACTATCTTTTATCTTTTCTTTTTAGTCTTGTTAGTTTACCTTTTAGTTTTCTTTATGTCTTTTCACTAGTTTTGCTTAATGGAAAACAACAAAAATATGAGAGAGCTTTATAAGCTCTACCTTGCTTTGGGACATGATGTGTTTGAAGAGAAAATTAAAAAACCTATGGAACTTTATTATTTGCGTAACAATCATGATGGTGGTGATGTTATTAGTATGCTTTCTTTGAATATCAATATTGCTAATGACATGGAAAGCTCTAAGCTTGGGGATGACACGTTTGATGAACATGATATTTTTAGTCCCCCAACTTTTGAAGAGAAAATTTACTTGGATGATACTTTGCTTCCTATATATGATGATTACAATGACGAATATGATGTTTTCAGTCCACCTACTATTGAGGATAAAATTTATTATGATTATGATATGCCTCCTAAATACAATGATTACCATGATGGTTATGATTGCTTTACTCTCACTATTCCTAATAAGAAAGATTTTGCTTATATGAAGAGTAAAGATACCTTTTTGCATGTGGATCATGGTAACAATGCTTTATGTGATGCTTATATTGTTGAGTTTATTCGTGATCCCACTGAAAATTATTATGAGAAGGGAACATATGCTTATAGATATTTCAATAATATCAAGTTCCCTCTCTTTATGTTGAAGGTTTTGAAGCTGCACTTGTTTTGTCTTCCTATGCTTATTGCTTTGTGCTTCAATGAATTATTGTATTGCAATATTCCTATGCATAGGAAGCATGTTAGGCTTAAATGTGTTTGGTATTTGCTTCTTGATGCTCTCTTTTGTTCTTCAACTCTTATTCCTACGAGAGCATCATTAAAGTCTTAAGCCTATCTTTATGGCTATAAAGAAAGAGCTCTAGGGAGACAACCCTTGTTATATTTGCTTTCAGTTTGTTCTTTCAGTTTTAGTGGTCTTGATGTTTGTTACTACTGTAGCAACATCATTGTATCTTTACTTTTTAGCTTTGTGCCAAGTTTAGCCTCTGATTGCAAGAAAGTTCAAAAGTTGTGACGTGTTGTCCAGGAAACAGATTCTGTCCTTGGACAGAAAAATTCGTATAAAGTCACCAGATCATCTTTTTGGTCTGAATGTTTTCGACAGCGTGCTCTATACAATTGGCTTTCGGGCGTCTGTTCTTAGGTTTTTGATTTGAGTTTAAGAATTGCCCCGAAAAAATTATTTACTACCTGCTGGTCTGTTTTTCACAGATTCTGTCCTGTTTTGCCTTTCCTTCGTTTTGCAAACCTTGAGCTTGCTTTTTCTTTGCAAAAACCTTTTGGCAATCTTGAGAAACAGTAGACCTTCAAGAATATCTTTATTTCCAGCAAGGAAAAATTACTTTATTAAGGGTACTAACCTCGCTAATCAGATTATGATGAGTTATATATGAAGGGAGTTTTCAAGTGTGCGAGGGAAGATGATAAAAAGATTCAGGAGTGTCAAACGCTCAATCTGGGGATTCCCCCATGCACCCCCAAGAAATATTCAAGAAGACTCAAGCGTCTAAGCTTGGGGATGCCCCCGTGCATCCCCTTCTCCATCAACATTATCAGTTCGTCTATCGTTCCACTATATTTCTATCACTTCATGTGTTATGTGCTATGCTTGGAGCGTCTTGCTTTTAGTTTCATTTTTAGTTTTTCTTTAGCTTTTCTTGCTTTTCATAACGAGTTGGAACTCAGCCTTCTTTGTGTGGGAGAGAAACACGCTCCACTTCAACCTAGAACACAACATTGAATTTTCATGTTTATCTTTGCTGTGTATGTTCTTGGTCTTTCAATAGCTACTGTCATGCTTAGCTCTTAGTTTTCATGCTTTTCATTTTAAAGAGCTTTTGTTTAGTTGGTTGCTGGAACTCTCTTGAGTTATCATGCTTATCTTGTTAAGAGAGTTGGCTTCTGTTGCACTGGTTGATATGTCTATGATAAAAATGCTATGTGCATAATGGTGCTTAGTAGTTCATGTTTTCTTATGGTTAGTCTCAAATAGCTGGGGGGGGGGGGTTCTCAATGTGTTATTGGAGTACCAACATGATTTGTTTGCCTATGATGTGGTATGGTTTAGTGATATCTTCCTCCAAGAATTTATTTTGATTGACTTGGCATATGCTCACACATATTTAAGACTGTAAAGAAAGTCCATCAAGCCTTGATGATCTTTAATTTCTGAGTAGCGATATAACTTCCATGCCCGATTCAATGTTGCTTTGTCGCTCTGCATGATTATGACCGTCATTGCTCTCTTAGTTGGCCACTCCCAGTCTTTTGCTAACCTCCACCTGTACTAAGCGGACTGACTGCTTGTGCATCCAAAATCATTTAAACCAGTTATGCCATATGAGTCCACCATACCTTCCTATACATGGTATTTACCTGCCATTCCTAACGAAGACTATCTTGTACCATCTCGAAATTAATCAAAAAAGGCATTTCTCTTTTGTGCCTCTGTTTTAGCTCATGAGGAAGTAGTAGTTGATTCATGATCTTTTTAGGTTGGACAAGCTTCACCCCGGGATTGCATGTCTAATGTGCAAACCCCTAATACGAGAAGGAACTGGCAAAGAGTGCGCCCGGCTCATTAAAAAATAATACAACAAACAAACCCTCCTTCACGCTTTGTTCATGAGAAATCAGAAAACTTTGGCAGTGATAAACAAAGGAGATTAGAAGGATGTGATCGTCCTCGTACGGGAGCCGTTCCTCGAAACTTGACCAGCTCGAGAAGTAATTGAGTTATCTGCTAGCATTCGTTGACGAAATATGCATCTCTAAAAAATAATGATTACCTCTGTTTTTAAAAACCAAGAGCTCTGGTACATGTTTAGTTTTTGTTTCCGACCACGGGTTTTCAACCTTGCCATCAAAAGCCATTGTTCGAGAGTCTCCACCTTCTTTAAAGCACCAACTATTGAGAGCATGATTGTCATTCTGAGTGTAATGTGCATTGTCCCAAAGTACCATTGTCTTTTGCATGATTATGATATCGTTTATCCTGAAATAATTGTATCTAGTCGTCACTTAAACCTTGGAGGTGCCCCTGCATTTATGTTTTGCTTCACTAAAGGGGGCAAGCGAGGTACGACTTTATCATATTTGCACACCATGCTCACTACAAATCTATTTGATGTTTCAGTATCATATTGTAAAACTTTCAGTTCTTTGTGATTTTCTCATGAGGCAACTTAATTACTACAGATTCATTGTCTCAGTAAGCTTTTGTCATGTGACTGTGTAAAGACCTCATATGGTTAATAGCATGTCACCACAGAAATTATGCTTGTTATCATTTACCTACTCGAGGACGAGCAGGAATTAAGCTTGGGGATGTTGATACGTCCAAAACGTATCTATAATTTCTGCTTGCTCCATGCCTCTTTTGTGTGATATTGCTATGATATTTATGCACTTCCATACACTTTTGATCATATTTGGACTAACCTATTAACTCAGTGCACTTCAATGCCAGTTTCTGTTTTCTGCTGTTTTTGTATTTCAGGTTTTCCCATTACTTAAATTGCTAGAAAAATTCCGGGAAAAATATATCAAAAATCAGCGCTCCAGAAGCTTCCTTGCGGCCAAAGTAGGGCCGGAGGGGGGCCACCAGGGCTCCAGGCGCCTTGGGGGCGTGGCCCCCCTCCTGGCCGCGCCGGGGGGGCGCCTGGCCCCCCTGACCTCCGCTGATGCCCCCCTTTGGCATATATTTACACCACGTCCCGAAACTCTCGAGGACGGAACCCTTTTTCGCGATCTCATCTCTGTTCCGCCGCCGCCGCGCTTCCAAGATCGGGAGCACCAGGAGAACTCTTCCCGGCACCCTGCCGGAGGGGAGGATCACCACCGGGAGCCTCTCCACCACCATGGACGCCTCCCGGATGAGTTGTGAGTAGTATCCCTTGGACCATGGGTCCATGACCAGTAGCTATGTGATGTTCTCCTCCCCTCTTTGTTCTTCACCGATTAGACCTCGTGAGCTTCCCTACATGATCGAGGCACATATGTAATCCTTATGCTGTTGCTATGATGAGTTTGCTGGGATCCGATGGATTATGAGATTATGTTCAGATTGTGTGTGAGTAATATATTTGATTTACCTCTTTTATATTTATGTTATTGAGTAATTCTTGCATGTTCTCCGTTGCTATTTATTGCTTTGGCCAAGTAGTAGGTAGTAACTCCAAGAGGGAACGTTATGCTTGATTGTGGGTTCATGCCCCTCGATGACTAGCTTGAGTGACAGAAACATGAGTCTAGGGGATGTGCTGTTGCCACAAGGGGGAAAACAACGGTGCTTGTACTTGCGGGTGCAAGGATTGTTTATGTCAGGGAAACTGATCGCCCACGAACACCTATGGGACCGAAGTCCCTTTTTGGTACGGCAAGGGGGCGAAGGATGCACAAAGAGCGGATCGAGGCGTGCACGCGAGCAGTTTACCCAGGTTCGGGCCGTGCGGAGGCTTAAAACCCTACTCCTGCCTTGGTTTGTATTGTGTTCTTGGCTCGGGAGCGAGAAGAACTATAGTGTTGATCGCTAGCCGCACCGAGCGTGAGAGTGATCGATGGATCTAACCCCCTCTACGTTGCGCATGGGCCTCCTTTTATAGGTCAAAGGGGTCACCGATAGGTGGCAACGCAGTCGAGGGTAAAAACGTAAAAGCGGTGGTAGTTGGAACAGTGTATGTATAGTGCTCTATACCTAACTCTGACGGCAGGGGACAAAGGCATTAAATGCCCGTCGCCGTCGCCCTAAATAGTGCAAAAGCGTCCGTCAGGGCGTCTCCGTTCGTCACGACGGTAGCCTCGTCATCGCGTCTTGCCACCGTGTACCCCAGGCTGCACAGCCTTCCGCCACGTGCGCCTGGAAGGGCCCTAGGGCGACGCGTGGGGGGATGCGCTGGAGCGCGGGTACCTAGCGGAAGTCTGCCGTGGCAAGCGCCTTGCCGCGCCCGCCATCTTGCCGCGCCCGTGAGCTTGTCGCTCTCCGGGCCTTGCCGGGGCGCGCGGCGCGTAACGGCAAGTTTCATGAAATGCCACGCTTGGCCTTCCCGACAAGCTCCTCTTGCCAGGGTCTTGTGCTAAAGAAGTGGTCTTGAGCCTGGGGTGGCTTTCCCAGCAAGCTCCTCTTGCCGGGGCCTTGTCTCTTTAACTTGAATACTTTGTTCTTGAATGGCTCTAAAGGAAACACAATGGGCCTTGGCGGACGCGCGGCAAGCCCTGCCACGGGACGCTGTGGCTGCCCGTGCACAAGTTCGGGATACTAAGGTACCCCTACTTTAGTACACCGACAGGAGCCCCCGGGCTTGGGCCACACACGGTGCCGAGCGCTGTTGGGCCAGGCCCAAAACAGTGCACGGGCACACGCGGCCCACGGCGCACCGTATCCCCCTCCATATCCACCGCGCCCCTCCCTAACGGCACGCGTCAATCGCGGCGTCGTGGGAGAGATCGTGGCTTCTTTCTTTAATGGGGAAAATGCGGAACGTCCCCTCCTCCCCCTTAAAAGCAGGGGAAACAGGGGCAGTTCTTTCCATTCGCCCGTTGCTTCTTCAACCTCCAGAAACCCCCGCCGCTCCCCTCCTCCCGAAGATCGAAAGAGAGCAGCGCTCCGCCCCCGTCCGCCGCCGCCAGCACCTCCAGCTCCATCGACTCCTCTTCGCCGTCCCTGCCGTGGCCCCGAAGAGCGACAAGGCGAAGGCCGCGAAGACTGCCAAGGCGCTGCGGCTAGCAGCAATGCGGAAGAAGATGGCGGTCTTCCCGCCACAGCTCAGCGCGGAGGAGCTGAAGGAAACCTTCTATCTCTTCTGGTCGAGGGAGACCAAGGCGCATCCACGCACCAAGGTACTCCCCGCCGTGGCCTGCGACATGTTCCCGGGTGGATATGCCTTTTTTGCTCTGTTCTTCTATTGCGGACTCTGCCCGCCCTTCTCGGAGTTCTTTTGCGATATCATGAATACCTACGGGTTTCATCTTCTTGACTTCACCCCAAACGCCGTCTTGACCATGGCCGTTTTCGCACATCTGTGCGAAAATTTCGTCGGAGTTTACCCCAATGTAGCCCTCTTCCGCCATTACTTCATTCCTCGAGTCGAGTGATGGGCCTCTAACCCCTCGTTGGTTACCCCGAGTGGAAGGTGTGAGATGCAGTGTTGTGGAAGTTTTTCCCTTAGCAAAGATGCCAAGGATCGAATCCCCAGAGACTCCTAGGTTCAACAAGTAGGTGTCAACTGCTAACGGCGCCAGATATTAGCAATCAACGTGGACCTGCACACAGATACAAATAACTTTGCTCCCAATGAGTACAGAGAGGTTGTCAATCCCTCCGGCCTTGTAGTTCACAAAGGATTAAACGCAAATGATAGTAGTGATAGATAGTGTTTGCAATAGTAAATAATAGCAAAAAGTAAATAGCGGATGTGATCAATGATGGTAATATGGACCGGAGTCTGATGATGTTCACTAGTGATGTCTCTCTCCCAAAAGACGATAAAACAGCTATGTGAGGTAAACGAATTACAGCTGGGCAATTGACAGGACCATGAACGACCAATGCTAACTACATTGCAAGAGAGGTTGAGGTTCAAAGCATGGGCGGTACGCCAAAGTAAGTAGACCGAAATCCATCAATATCTACTACTAATCATCCACCTTGTGATATCTATCCAGAACATCTCGCTGGTATTAAGTTGCGAGTCCCACCCATAGTGTAAACTCAAAGCAACAGACAACTACATTAAAAGAACTTTGCGTAAAGTAAACAATCCTTGCACCCGCGGGCACAAGCACCGTTGTTTTCCCCCTTGTGGCAACAGCACATCCCCAAGACTCATGTTTCTGTCACTCAAGCTAGTCATCGAGGGGCATGAACCCACAATCAAGCATAACGTTCCCTCTTGGAGTCACTACCCATTACTTGGCCAAAGCAATAAATAACAACGGAGAACATGCAAGAATTACTTATGAACATAAATATAAAAGAGGTAGATCAAATATATTACTCAAGAACAATCTGAACATAATCTCATAATCCATCGGATCCCAGCAAACTCATCATAGCAACAGCATAAGGATTACATATGTGCCTCGATCATGTAGGGCAGCTCACGAGGACTAATTAGTGAAGCACAAGAACGGGAGGAGAACATCACATAGCTACTGGTCATGGACTCATGGTCCAAGGGAGACTACTCACAACTCATCCGGGAGGCGTCCATGGTGGTGGAGAGGCTCCCGATGGTGATCCTCCCCTCCGGCAGGGTGCCGGGAAGAGTTCTCCTGGTGCTCCCGATCTTGGAAGAGGCGGCGGCGGCGGAACAGAGATGAGATCGCGAAAAAGAGTTCCCGTCCCGAGGGTTTCGAAGGACCCTCTAAATATATGCCAAAGGGGGGCACCAGACGGGGCTCGGGGGGGCCCAGGCGCCCCCCCGGCGCGGCCCAGGGGGGAGGGGCGCCGCCAGGGCGCCTGGAGCCCTGGTGGCCCCCCGGATGTCCTTCGGGCGCAAGGTAGGTTCTGGAACGCTGATTTTTTATATTAATTTTCTGGATTTTTCCTGGCAGTTCTCGTAATGTGAAAACCTGAAATACAAAAACAGCCGAAAACAGAAACTGGCACTGGGGTGCACTGGATTAGTAGGTTAGTCCAAATATGATCAAAAGTGTATGGAAGTGTATGAATATCATAGCATTATCACCCAAAAGTGGCATGGAGCAAGCAGAAATTATAGATACGTTTTGGACGTATCAACATCCCCAAGCTTAATTCCTGCTCGTCCTCGAGTAGGTAAATGATAACAAGAATAATTTCTGTGGTGACATGCTATTAACCATATAGGACTTCTTCATAGTCATATGACAAAAGCTTACTGAGACAATGATTCTATATTAATTAAGTTGCCTCATGAAAAAATCACAAATGACTGAAAGTTTTACAACATGACATTGAAACATCAAATAGATTTGCAATGAACATGATGTGCAAATATGATAAAGTGATATCTAGCTTGCCCCCTTTAGTGAAGCAAAACATAAATGCAGGGGCACCTCCAAGGTTTAAGTGATGACTAGATACAATGATTTCAGAAATAATTATATCACAATCATGCAAAAGACAATGCTACTTTGGGACAATGCACATTACACTCAGAATGACAATCATGCTCTCAGTAGTTGGTGCTTGAAGAAAGAAGGTGGAGACTTAAAAAGTAAAAGAATGGTTATGTGCTAGAGCTTTTTATTTTAAAAACATAAAAGCAATTTTGTCAACGGTAGTAGTACTTCATATGTGTCATGCATAAGACATCCTATAAGTTGCAAGCCTCATGCATCGAATACCAATAGTGCTCGCACCTTGTCCTAATTAGCTCGGATTTCCATGGGTTATCATTGCATTACATATGTTTCAACCAAGTGTCACAAAGGGGTACCTCTATGCCAACTGTACAAAGGTCCAAGGAGATAGATCGCATTTGATTTCTCGTTTTTGATAGATCTCAACTTGAGGACATCCATACCGGGACAACATAGAAAATAGATGATGGACTCCTCTTTAATGCATAAGCATATTCTCATAAGAGATTGAGGATTAATGTCCAAGCTAAAACTTCCACCATGATACATGGCTTTGGTTGGCGGCCCAATGTTCTTCTCTAACAATATGCATACTCATTCAACCCACGGCAAATCACCCTTACTTCAGACAAGACGAACATGCATAGCAACTCACATGATATTCAACAAAAGTGTGACAGTTGATGGCGTCCCCAGAAACATGGTTACCGCTCAGCAAGCAACTTATAAGAAATTAGATACATAGGCAACATATTCTTTACCACAATAGTTTTTAAGCTACTTTCCCATGAGCTATGTATTGCAAGGTTAGTCTGCTTAGTACAGGTGGAGGTTAGCAAAAGACTGGGAGCGACCAACTAAGAGAGCAATGATGGTCATAATCATGCAGAGCGACAAAGCAATATTGAATCAGGCATGGTAGTTATATCGCTACTCAGAAATAAAAGATCATCAAGGCTTGACAGACTTTCTTTACAGTCTTAAATATGCGTGAGCATACGCCAAGTCAATCAAAATAAATTCTCGAAGGAAGATATTACTAAACCATACCACATCATAGGCAAACAAATCAAGTTGGTATTCCAATAATACATTGGGAATCCCCCAGCTATTTGAGATTAACCATAAGAAAACCTGAACTACTAAGCGCCATCATGCAAGTAGCATCTTTATCATAGACATATTAACCAATGCAACGGAAGCAAACTCTCTTAATAAGGTGAGCATGATAATTAAAGAGAGTTCAAGCAACCAACTAAACAAAAGCTCTTTGAAAAGATAAGCATGAATACTAATAGCAGAGCATGATAGTAGCTATTAAAAGACAAAGAACACACACAACAAAGATAGACATGAAAATTCTATGTTATGTTCTAGGTAGAAGTGGAGCGTGTTTCTCTCCCACATAAAGAAAGCTGAGTTCCGACTCGTTATGAAAAACTAAAAAGAAAACAAAAAGCAAGACGCTCCAAGCATAGCACATAACACATGAAGTGATAAAAATATAGTGGAACGAAAGACGAACTGATAATGTTGATGGAGAAGGGGATGCACGGGGGCATCTGATACGTCCAAAACGTATCTATAATTTCTGCTTGCTCCATGCCACTTTTGGGTGATATTGCTATGATATTCATACACTTCCATACACTTTTGATCATATTCGGACTAACTTACTAATCCAGTGCACCCCAGTGCCAGTTTCTGTTTTCGGCTGTTTTTGTATTTCAGGTTTTCACGTTTCGAGAACTGCCCAGAAAAATCCAGAAAAATTATATAAAAAATCAGCGTTCGGGAAACAACACTGTGTCCGAAGGGCAGCTTGGGGGGGGGGCACGAGGGCTCCAGGCGCCCTGGCGGCGCGCCCCCCTGGGCCGCGCCGGGGGGGGGGGGGGGCGCCTGGGCCCCCCTAGACTCCCCCGGTGCCCTACTTTGGCATATATTTAAAGGACCCTCCGAAACACTCAGAACAGGAACTCTTTTCGCGATCCCATCTCTGTTCCGCCGCCGCCGCCGCTTCCAAGATCGGGAGCACCAGGAGAACTCTTCCCGGCACCCTGCCGGAGGGGAGGATCACCACCGGGAGCTTCTCCACCACCATGGACGCCTCCCGGATGACTCGTGAGTAGTCTCCCTTGGACCATGAGTCCATGACCAGTAGCTATGTGATGTTCTCCTCCCGTTCTTGTGCGTCACTAATTAGTCCTCGTGAGCTGCCCTACATGATCGAGGCACCTATGTAATCCTTATGTTGTTGCTATGTTGAGTTTGCTGGGATCTGATGGATTATGAGATTATGTTCAGATTGATATTGAGTAATATATTTGATTCACCTCTTTTATATTTTAGTTCATAAGTAATTCTTGCATGTTCTCCGTTGTTATTTATTGCTTTGGCCGAGTAATAGGTAGTGACTCCAAGAGGGAACGTTATGCTCGATTGTGGGTTCATGCCCCTCGATGACTAGCTTGAGTGACAGAAACATGAGTCTAGGGGATGTGCTGTTGCCACAAGGGGGAAAACAACGGTGCTTGTGCCCGCGGGTGCAAGGATTGTTTACTTTACGCAAAGTTCTTTTAATGCAGTTGTCTGTTGCATTGAGTTTACACTATGGGTGGGACTCACAACTTAATACCAGCAAGATGTTCTGGATAGATATCTCAAGGTAGATGATTAGTAGTAGATATTGATGGATTTCGGTCTACTTACTTTGGCATACCGCCCATGCTTTGAACCTCAACCTTTCTTGCAATGTAGTCAGCATTGGTTTGCGTTCGTGGTCCTGTCAATTGCCCAGCTGTAATTTGTTTACCTCACATAGCTGTTTTATCGTCTTTTGGGAGAGAGACATCACTAGTGAACATCATGAGACTCCGGTCCATATTACCATCATTGATCACATCCGCTATTTACTTTCCGCTTTTATTTACTATTGCAAAACACTATCTATCACTACTATCATTGCTTTTAATCCTTTGTGAACTACAAGGCCGGAGGGATTGACAACCTCTCTGTACTCGTTGGGAGCAAAGTTATTTGTATCTGTGTGCAGGTCCACGTTGGTTGCTACTAATCTGGCGCCGTAGCAATTGACACCTACTTGTTGAACCTAGGAGTCTCTGGGATTCGATCCTTGGCATCTTTGCTAAGGGAAAACACTTCTACTTACTGCATCTTACACCTTCCACTTGGGGTAACCAATGAGGGGTTCGAGGCCCATCAAGGAGTATTTTCTGGCGCCGTTGCCGGGGACTCCACTCTTCAGGATAGGGGAGTTGCATGCTATCTTTTACCTTTGCTTTTTAGTCTTGTTAGTTTACCTTTCATTTTTTGCATTAGTACCTTTTTATCGAAAATCACAAAAATAGTTATCTTGCTTGCTTGCTACTATGGGTTCCACCGAGAACACTAAGTTGTGTGACTTCACTAGTCACAACAACGATGACTTTATCAACACACCTGTCACTACACCTGCCACTTCAGCACCTTCATATGAAATTAAACCTGCTTTACTGAACTTAGTTATGAAAGAACAATTCTCCGGTGCTGGAGATGATGCTGCTTTACACTTGAACAACTTTGTTGAACTTTGTGATATGCAAAAGTACCAAGAAATAGATGGTAATATTGTTAAGCTTAAGCTTTTTGCTTTCTCTTTGAGAGGAGGAGCTAAAATTTGGTTTCAGTCTTTGCCTAGAAATAGCATAGATTCTTGGGACAAGTGCAAAGATGCTTTTATTGGAAAATACTATCCACCTGCTAAAATTATCCAACTTAGAAGTAACATAATGAATTTTAAACAATTGGATAATGAACACGTTGCCCAAGCTTGGGAACGTATGAAATCTCTTATCAAGAACTGCCCTACTCACGGTTTGACTACTTGGATGGTTATCCAAACTTTTTATGCAGGCTTGAGCTTTACCTCGCGGAACTTGTTAGATTCGGCCGTGGGAGGAACTTTTATGTCAACTACACTTGGTGCTGCCACAAAGCTTCTCGATGAGATGATGACCAACTATTCCCAATGGCACACTGAACGCGCTCCAACAGGTAGGAAGGTAAACTCTGTCGAGGAGATTTCCTCCCTTAATGAAAAAGTTGACTTGATCATGTCTCTACTTTCGAAGCAATCTACTGTTGACCCTCGTGATGTTCCTTTAAATTATTTGATTGCTCAAGAACAAGTAGATGTGAACTTTATCTCTAGAAACAATTTTAACAACAATGCTTATAGGAGTAACTTTGGTAGCAATCCTAGACCGTTCCCCTCTAATTCTTATGGGAACAACAATGCTTATCCTAGTACTAAGAACTCCAATACTGAACTAGAGACCATGCTTAGAGATTTCATCACTACCCAAAAAACCTTTAATAAGAATGTAGAAGAGAAACTACATAAACTAGATGATCTTTCTTTCAAGGTAGACCACTTAGCCAATGAGGTAAAATTGCTAATAATTGAAACTTCTCCTCTTAAGGAGAGGGAAGTCATCCCTATTAATGCTACTCAAGTACAAATTAATGAAAACATTAGGATGATGGCTAAGCTTAAAGAAAGATGGGCTAGAGAAAGGGAGGAAGAGGAAAGAATTAAGAGCCTTCCTACCCACCACACTGTTGCTACTATCCAAGTTATTGAGGATGTTCACACTCTTAGCACCCAATGTACTCCTGGTCCCAATGGACCTATTAATGGTGATGCTATGGCTATAGAAGCTACCAAACAATAGAACCTTAAGGACAACACTACCACTTTACTTGATGCTCGTGACCTTGATTTTGATAATTGCACTCTTACCGAAGTTGGTGCTAGTACCTCTGTTATGCCCAAAAGGATATATGATATGCTTAAATTGAAACCTTATGATTCTTGTTCTTTTGGTGTTCGTCTCGTTGATTCTTCCATAAAGAAACCTTTGGGGAGGATCGACGATGTTCTTATTGTTGTCAATGATAATTATGTGCCCGTTGATTTCACTATTATGGATATTGAATGTGATCCTTCTTGTCCAATTATTTTGGACGTCCCTTTTTACGCACCGTTGGTGCTATCATTGACATGAAAGAGGGTAATATAAAATTTCAGTTTCCTCTCAAGAAAGGGATGGAACACTTCCCTCGAAAGAAGATCAAGTTACCTTTTGAGTCCGTTGTACGGGCTAGCTATTCTTTTACTCTTGATAAAACTTGATCTATGCATTATGCCTAGCTTAAAGGCATAAAAGAAAGCGCTTTTGGGAGGCAGCCCACATGATCAAATTTTTTTGCTTTTGTTGTGTCTTGATGTTGTTTAATGCTGTAGCATCATCATTGTATCTTTGCTTTTCATATTTGTGCCAAGTATAGCCTCCGATTGCTAGAAAGTTCAAAAGTTGTGAGGTACTGTCCAGGAAACAGATTCTGTCCTTGGGTAGAAAAATTCGTATAAAATCACTAGATCATCTTTTTGGTCTGAATTGTTTCGACAGCGTTCTCTATATAATTGTCTTTCGTGCGTCTGTGCTGAGTTTTTTGATTTGAGTTGCAGAAGTATCCCGAACAGATCGATTACTACCTGCTGTTCTGTTTTTCACAGATTCTGTCCTGTTTTGCCTTACCTTCACTTTGCAAATCAAGAACTTGCTTTTTATTTGCAAAAACCTTTTGGCAATCTTGAGAAACAGTAGAACTTCAAGAATATCCTTATTTCCAGCAAGGTATAATTATTTTATTAAGGGTACTAACCTCGCTAATCAGATTATGATGAGTTATGTATGAAGGGAGTTTTCAAGTGTGCGAGGGAAGATGATAAAAAGATTCAGGAGTGTCAAGCGCTCAAGCTTGGGGATGCCCCCGTGCACCCCGAAGAAATATTCAAGGAGACTCAAGCGTCTAAGCTTCGGGATGCCCCCGTGCATCCCCTTCTCCATCAACATTATCAGTTCGTCCTTCGTTCCGCTATATTTTTATCACTTCATGTGTTATGTGCTATGCTTGGAGCGTCTTGCTTTTAGTTTTCTTTTTAGTTTTTCATAACGAGTCGAAACCCAGCATTCCTTTATGTGGGAGATAAACACGCTCCACTTCTACGTAGAACATAACATAGAATTTTCATGTCTATCTATGCTGTGTGTGTTCTTTGTCTTTTAATAGCTACTATCGTACTCTGCTCTTAGTATTCATGCTTATCTTTTCAAAGAGCTTTTGTTTAGTTGGTTGCTTGAACTCTCTTTAATTATCATGCTCACCTTATTAAGAGAGTTTGCTTCCGTTGCACTGGTTAATGTGTCTATGATAAAGATGCTACTTGCATGATGGTGCTTAGTAGTTCAGGTTTTCTTATGGTTAATCTCAATTAGCTGGGGGGTTCTCAATGTGTTATTGGAGTACCAACTTGATTTGTTTACCTATGATATGGTATGGTTTAGTAATATCTTCCTTCGAGAATTTATTTTGATTGACTTGGCGTATGCTCACGCATATTTAAGACTGTAAAGAAAGTCTGTCAAGCCTTGATGATCTTTTATTTCTAAGTAGCGATATAACTACCATGCCTGATTCAATATTGCTTTGTCGCTCTGCATGATTATGACCGTCATTGCTCTCTTAGTTGGTCGCTCCCAGTCCTTTTGCTAACCTCCACCTGTACTAAGCAAACTAACCATGCAATATATAGCTCATGGGAAAGTACCCTAAAAACTATTGTGGTAAAGAATATGTTGCTTATGTATCTTATTTCTTATAAGTTGCTTGCTGAGTGGTAACCATGTTTCTGGGGACGCCATCAACTGTCACACTTTTGTTGAATATCATGTGAGTTGCTATGCATGTTCGTCTTGTCTGAAGTAAGGGTGATTTACCGTGGGTTGAATGAATATGCATATTGTTAGAGAAGAACATTGGGCCGCCAACCAAAGCCATGTATCATGGTGGAAGTTTTAGCTTGGACCTTAATCCTCAATCTCTTATGAGAATATGCTTATGCATTAAAGAGGAGTCCATCATCTATTTTCTATGTTGTCCCGGTATGGATGTCCTCAAGTTGAGATCTATCAAAAACGAGAAATCAAATGCGATTTATCTCCTTGGACCTTTGTACAGGTGGCATAGAGGTACCCCTTTGTGACACTTGGTCAAAACATATGTAATGCAATGATAATCCATGGAGATCCAAGCTAATTAGGACAAGGTGCGAGCACTATTGGTATACGATGCATGAGGCTTGCAACTTATAGGATGTTTTATGCATGACACATATGAAGTACTACTACCGTTGACACAATTGCTTCCATGTTTTCAAAATAAAAAGCCCTAGCACATAACCTTTCTTTTACTTTTTTGTTGAAGCACCAACCACCGAGAGCATGATTGTCATTCGGAGTGTAATGTGCATTGTCCCAAAGTAGCATTGTGTTTTGCATGATTGTGATATCGTTTATTCTGAAATGATTGTATCTAGTCATCACTTAAACCTTGAAGGTGCCCCTGCATTTATGTTTTGCATCACTAAAGGGGGCAAGCTAGATGTCACTTTATCATATTTGCACATCATGTTCATTGCAAATCTTTTTGATGTTTTAGTTTCATATTGTAAAACTTTCAGTCATTTGTGATTTTCTCATGAGGCAACTTAATTTCTATAGAATCATTGTCTCAGTAAGCTTTTGTCATATGACTATGAAAAAGTCCTATATGGTTAATAGCATGTCACCACAGAAATTATTCTTGTTATCATTTGCCTACTCGAGGACGAGCAGGAATTAAGCTTGGGGATGTTGATACGTCCAAAACGCATCTATAATTTCTGCTTGCTCGATGCCACTTTTGGGTGATATTGCTATGATATTCATACACTTCCATACACTTTTGATCATATTTGGACTAACTTACTAATCCAGTGCACCCCAGTGCCAGTTTCTGTTTTCGGCTGTTTTTGTATTTCAGGTTTTCACGTTTCGAGAACTGCCCAGAAAAATCCAGAAAAATTATATAAAAAATTAGCGTTCCGGAAACAATACTGCGTCCGAAGGGCAGCCTGGGGGGGCCACCAGGGCTCCAGGCGCCCTGGCGGCGCCCCCCCCCCCCCC
>LR738715.1:71751144-71832304 GCA_902687465.1 Secale cereale | reverse complement strand
CATCAACACCGTCTATTACCTTTTGGGGGGTGGTGCCTCCTAGATTGGTTAGGTGTCGCTTGGGAGCCTCCGTCGTGATGTGGAGTTGAACCAAGAAGTTTGTAAGGGCAAGGAGATCGCCTACTTCGTGAAGATCTACCCCGAGTAAGGCTAGTCCTCCGTGGGCGTAGGCCATGATGGAATAGACAAGGTTGCTTCTTCGTGGACCCTTCGTGGGTGGAGCCCTCCGTGGACTCGCGCAGCCGTTACCCTCCGTGGGTTGAAGTCTCCATCAACGTGGATGTACGATAGCACCACCTATCGGAACCACGACAAAAATCTCCGTGTCACCAAACTGCGTTTGATCTTCTCCACTTCCATTTACTATATATGCAATTTACTTTCCGCTGCCCATACTCTAGAATTGCATGTGTAGTATGTTACTTGACTTGATCTTATTTGCAAAACTGCCAAAATCTGTCCTTGATAAAAGACAGAAATTTTATCTTGTCAAGTAGTCTAATCACCCCCCCCCTCTAGACCTACTTCTTTGATCCTACAGTGGCCAAGGTCGGCAAGATCAAGAGAGTCGAGGGCGACCGCGCAGACTAGGCTGTTTTCCTTTCTGCTTCCTTTGTCGCTGCCAATCACGTTATGGACAATAGTCTATTAGAACAGCGACAAATCATTTTGTAACATAACTTTATTTTGGGTAGTTAATGCAATGTTATTTCCTTTACTCGACTTCCTCGCTTTGTATGCTTTTACCCTACGCTTTTAGGGAACTTGCCGGCGAAGGGACCCTTGCTGCGAGCGCTGAGTGCGGAACTTCAGCAGCCTGCTGGCAATGCCGTTGCCGACAAGAAACCTTGTCGCAACTAGTCGCAGCACACTTAGGTTGTTGAGCGAACTCGAAAACGAAGTAAGGGCGCGACACTTGTCGCTGCACGCTTAAGCCGTTGAGCTTGCTCGAAACAAAGTAAGGGCGCGGCTAGCCACGAGTTGGTTCCTCCGCGCACAGGTTTTCCATACAAAGTGCGGTCTTTCAAGGAAGATAACTTTAAAATTTTAAAAATTTGATCACTCAAACTTTGGCAACTTAGCTTTTGTGTCGTTTGCTTTCCGGCAAAGCAAGGCTTCCTTGAACGGCACTTGGTCCATACCACTGTCTCCTTTCCCCCCGGAAAACTTGTGCGCGAGGAAAAACTTCTTCTGCTTGAGAGAAAAGAAAAAGGGAGGAAACATAGATATGGAGCCTTGCGGCTCGTTATTGCTTACCAGGGGTGCGTGCTGCACAAAGTGTCAGGTAATACATGCAAGAAAAACAAAAAGGCATGAAACGACAAGTTGTGCGAGGCACATAAGTTTTACTGATGCACGGGGTCTGCGCCCGGCTTTGTACAAAGGTTTACTTGCAACAGCGGCAAGACTTGTACAAAAAGGTGGTTGCCGGAGCGGATCACGGCAACCGCGCCTTATGGGTAAAACTTGCGAAGGTGCTCAATGTTCCAGGAGTTGCTCACCGGTAAGCCCTCTTCGGTCTCAAGGCGGACGGCGCCGGGCCTTGTGACTTGTCTCACCCGATAAGGGCCCTCCCACTTCGGCGTCAACTTGTTGGAATTCTTGGAGGACTGAATGCGCTGAAGAACAAGGTCGCCTTCCTCGAGACTTCTGGCTTTAACTTTGCGGCTATGGTAGCGGCGCAAAGCTTGCTGGTATCGAGCAGCTCGTACAGCAGCCTGAAGACGGTCCTCCTCAAGGAGCAGTGCGTCATCTTGCCATAGCTGCTCTTGCTCGAGCTCATCGTAAGCGAGCACTCGAGGCGACCCGTATGCGAGTTCCGTGGGGAGAACTGCCTCTGCTCCATAGACAAGAGCAAAGGGTGTCTGTCCAGTGGCTCGATTTGGTGTCGTCCTGATTGACCAAAGAGCCGCCGGCAACTCTTCAATCCAGTTTCTTCCGCATTTGTGCAGTCTGTCGAAAGTTCTCGTCTTGAGTCCGCGCAGCACTTCAGTGTTTGCCCTCTCCGCTTGACCGTTGCTCCTCGGGTGTGCAACAGAAGCGAAGCAGACCTTGGCGCCAAGGACTTGGACGTATTGCATGAAGGTGCGACTTGTGAATTGTGTGCCATTGTCGATGATGATCCTGTTAGGAATTCCAAAACGGCAAACAATCGACCTGAAGAACTTGACTGCTGATTGTGCGGTCACCTTTCTCACTGGTTCCACTTCTGGCCACTTTGTGAACTTGTCGATGGCGACGTACAAGTACTCAAAGCCCCCGGCTGCGCGGGGAAAGGGGCCGAGGATGTCGAGCCCCCAGACCGAAAATGGCCAGGACAAAGGGATCGTCTGGAGAGCTTGAGCTGGCTGATGTATCTGCTTGGCATGGAACTGGCACGCTTCACACTTGGTTACTTGTGCAGTTGCATCCTGGAGGGCTTCTGGCCAAAAGAAACCTTGCTGGAACGCCTTGCCGGCAAGTGCTCTGGCGCCAATGTGGTGACCACATATGCCTCCATGTATCTCTGCCAACAGCTTTTTCCCATCTTCCCGGGGAATACACTTCAATTTGACACCGTTGAGTCTTCTTCTGTACAGTTCATCGCCGACAAACTGATATATACTTGACCACCGGGTTATTCTCTCTGCTTCTTCTGGCTCTTCGGGAAGTTCTCCTATTTGAAGGAAACGGACAATCTACTATGCCCATGCTGGAGCCCGAGGCTCAACAACAAGGACTAAAGGCATCTGTGCTGCTGCGGGAACGTCGGCTTCCACGGCAAGAACCTGCGGCTCGGCCGGAGCTTGACGCTCCCCGGCAAGCTTGCCGGAGCAAAGCTTGTCGGGAACGCCTGCTTCAACTGTACAAACCCTTGGGTTCACAGGAGCAGACTGTTCCTCAACAATTTTGTCGTTAACCTTGGGGACCTTGTTGGCGGCGGCTTCAGGAAGCTCTGCCGGCAAGTAGTCACCAGAAATCAACTTTCTCTTCTTACTTTGTCCAGTTAATGGTGTTGCGGATGGTTGAGTCAGCTTGAGCACAAAGATCCCTGGTTCCACAGGTAGCTTTAGTGCAGCACACTTTGACAGGCTATCTGCAATGTCGTTTTGAGCTCTTGGAACGTGCTCCATCTGCAAGCCTTCAAAGTGTTCTTCGAGCTTTCTCACTTCGTCGACGTAAGCTTCCATCAACGGACTCTGGTAGCTCTTGTTCACTTGGCGGACGACCAACTGCGAATCACCCCGCACAATTAGCTTCTTGATCCCAAGCTCTGCTGCGATTCTGAGCCCGGCATGCAAACCTTCATACTCTGCAGTATTGTTCGTTGCTTGCTCCTTGGGAAAGTGCATCTGGACGACGTACTCGAGGTGCTCGCCGGTGGGTGCGACAAGCAGCACGCCAGCGCCGGCGCCTTGCAGCGAGAAGGCACCATCAAAGTACATTATCCATTCTTTGCTTGCTTCTTTGACGGGGATGCTTGTCTCTGGAATTTCTTCATCTGGCGTTGGCGTCCATTCCGCTATGAATTCTGCCAATGCTCTGCTCTGAATAGTTGAAGTACTTTCAAACTTGAGGCCGAAGCTTGACAGTTCCAGTGCCCACTCGACAATCCTGCCTGTTGCTTCTGGATTTTGCAATATCCTTTTCAGCGGAAAGCGAGTAACCACTGTTATTTCATGTGCTTGGAAGTAGTGGCGCAGCTTTCTTGAGGCCATGAGAAGGCCGAAAAGCAGCTTCTGTACTCCAGAGTACCTTGACCTAGCCCCCTGGAGAAGGGAGATGACAAAATAAACTGGGCGCTGCACCATCTTCTTCCGCACTCCCTCTTGCATCAGTGTAGTTCTATCCTTGTCGGGACCAGAGCTTGTCGGGGAAGCCCCTTGCTTGCCGCTGGATGTGCTTGCCGGGGCCGTTGGCTCATCGTCTGCCTCCCTCTCAGCTACTAACGCAGCACTAACCACTTGATTGGTTGCTGCTAAGTACAGCAGCAATTTCTCTTGTGGCTTAGGTGCGACAAGTATTGGAGTGGAGGACAGGTACCTTTTCAAATCTTGCAGCGTTGCCTCCGCTTCTGGAGTCCATTTCATTGGACCTGCCTTTTTCAAGATTTTGAAAAACGGCAGGGCGCGTTCTGCGGACTTAGAAATGAACCTGCTGAGAGCGGCCACGCAGCCGGCAAGCCTTCGTACATCCTTGACGCGCTTCGGAGCTTCGATCTGCTCAATGGCTTTGATCTTGTCGGGATTGGCTTCAATCCCCCTCTGGGACACAAAGAACCCGAGAAGCTTGCCAGAGGGGACTCCGAAGACGCACTTCTCGGGGTTAAGCTTGAGTTGTATCTTGCGCAGATTCGCAAAAGTTTCATCTAGATCTTGTATCAGAGTATCCTTGTCCTTGCTCTTGACCACTATATCATCCATGTAAGCTTCTACATTCCTGTGTATCTGTGGCTCAAAAGCAGTGTGGACTACCCTCGCAAACGTTGAACATGCATTCTTCAATCCAAAGGGCATGCGTATGAAGCAGTAAGTGCCACATGGAGTAATGAACGCGGTCTTCTCTTCATCTTCTTCAGCCATAAATATCTGGTGGTATCCGGAGTATGCATCAAGAAATGAAAGCAACTCACATCCAGCCGTGGAGTCAACGAACTGGTCAATGCGCGGCAAGGGAAATGGATCTTTGGGACAAGCTTTATTCACATCGGTGAAGTCTATACAAAGCCTCCACTTCCCGTTCGCTTTGCGCACGACAACAGGGTTGGCCAACCACGTGGGATGAAGTACACCTCTAACAAGGCCTGCTGCTTCCAGCTTCTTGATTTCTTCAGCGATAAACTCTTGGCGCTCCACCGCTTGCTTTCTGACCTTCTACTTGATGGGCCGCGCGTGAGGACAAACGGCAAGCTTGTGCTCAATCACTTTCCTGGGAACACCGGGGATGTCAGACGGTTTCCATGCAAACACGTCGACATTCGCCCGCAGGAAAGCAACGAGCGCGCTTTCCTATTTAGGATTGAGCGTGGCACTGATGGTGAAAGTACCACCAGTGCCGTCCTCCTTGGCGGACACCTTCTTGGTTGTGGGTGGAGCTGCCATTGCCTTCTTGCACTTGCCGGTGGAGCTCGATGGTGCGTCCTCGACGACAGCGCAGCACTCCGAAGAGGTGCGTTTGCTGGAGTGGGCCCCAGAGCTCTTGCCGAACTTGGTCTTGTTCTTCCCCCCGGGAGCTTCAGCGGCAAGTGTCTCGCTATCTGTTGCGGCTGCTGCGTCCCGGTAAATCTTGTCGGCACAGATAAGCACGTCCTTCTTGTCGTCAGGGACAGAGATGACGCTTATCGGGCCCGGCATCTTGAGCATGTTGTAGGCATAATGAGAGGCTGCCATGAACTTGGCGAGCGCTGGACGGCCAAGTATCCCATTGCAAGGCAATGGGATATCGGCAACGTCAAAGGTGATCCTCTCAGTCCTGAAATTCAGCTCTCCGCCAAAAGTCACTGGCAGTGTGATTTTCCCCTTCGGCTTGCTCCTTCCCGGGTTGATCCCTTGGAATGTGCCGGTTTCCTCGAGCTCGCTGTCGGGGATCTGGAGTTTCCGGACTACAGCGGAGGAGATCAAGTTCAGGCCGGCCCCACCGTCAACCAACATCTTGGTGACCTTGAGGTTGCGGATAGTTGGTGAAACCAACATCGGCAAGCACCCAACCGCAGTTATGCAATCCGGGTGGTCCTCAATGTCGAAGATGATGGGCGTGCTGGACCACTTCAGAAGTTTGCGCGACTCGACGGGTGGCTCTGCCGCATTGACTTCCCGCACCCATTGCTTGAGTTGGCGGTGGGAAGTATGCAGAGAGGCACCTCCATCGACGAACAGAACTTCTGTGGCCTTCTGGAACTCCTGCTCGTTGTTGTCTGCATCGTCCATGTCTTCATCGTCGTCTTCGTCTTCGTCCTTGTCGCGGCCGCAGGGAGGTCTGTCTCCTTGTCGCTGCTTGGCCTTGTCACGGCGTCCTCCCCGGCCGTTGAATGGCCGCTTCTTGCCGGACTCTCCACCACCTCCCTGGGCCTTCTCTTTGTCGCGTCGCTCGTACTCAGCCTTCTACTGCTCGACGAGGTACTCGACCCTTTTGCAGATCTGGAGGTCATGGCCCTTGGTGCGGTGGATCTTGCAGTACTGGTTGTCGGAGCCGTCCTGCTTGTCGGCGGCCGCTACAGTGGCAGTCTCCTTGCCGGAGCTGCCGGCCTGAGCTTTCTTGGGGCCAGCCTCCTTGCCGGACTGCTCGACGGCCAGTAATTCTTTGTTCTTCTTTTTCCTGTTGTTCCGCCGCCGGTTCTTCCTTGCCGGGGCGGCATCCTCACTATCTGTTCCCCCTGCTCCAGTATCCTCCCCGGGGAGTCTCCTCCCCTCTTCAGTGCGTGCGCACTTGTCAGCCAGGGCATAAAGCTCACTGACGTCTCGGATCTTGCACATCGCCATTTCCTCCCTCATCCTGCGGTTGCGCACGTTCTGGTGGAACGCGCTAATTACCGCGGCAGGGTGGACGTCTGGGATGTTGTGCTGGACGCGGCTGAATCTCTGGATGTACTTTCGCAGGGACTCTCCTTCCTTCTGGGCAAGTACATGAAGGTCGCTCTCCTGGACATGAGGCTTGTGGCCACCTGTGAAGGCGCCGACAAACTGATGGCACAGGTCGGCCCAAGAAGAAATAGAGTTTTCCGGCAAGTGCATGAGCCAAGATCTGACGTTTGGCTTGAGCACGAGCGGGAAGTAGTTTGCGAGTATCTTCTCGTCTCGTCCCCCGGCAGCCTGCACCGCGATGGTGTAAATGCTGAGGAACTCCGACGGATGAGTCTTGCCGTCGTACTTCTCGGGTACTGTCGTGGAAATAACACGGCAGATGTCCGGTTTAACGGACTTGATGATGGAACCATCGCACGGGTTAGCTTGGAAGGGTTCATAGCACACAAAGGACACAGAGGGTTTATACTAGTTCGGCCCCTTCGAAGAAGGTAAAAGCCTACGTCTAGTTGATTTGGTATTGCTTGGGCATCGGATTACAGGGAGCGGATTCGCTTTCCTGTGTCTCGACGGGTTGATTGTTGCTCATCCTGAACCGCCCAGGACGTCCCTTTATATAGAGGTAACGCCTGGTCCGGTTTACAGAGTCCCAAGGCCGGCTCATACTTGTGTCCGCCTCGGTCTCTGTCTTTCTTTCTTATCCCTCAAGTTACATTGCTTGGCGGTTCACAAACCGCACTTCTATACATGGGCCTTAAGATCTCACGGGCCGTAGCCTTTACTAAAAATAGTACAACCAAGTACAATATAGCTAAGCCGGTTTACACTAGCCGGATCATACCTGCTAGTCATATCCCTGACATTAGGCCCCAGAATGATTTGAACTTGTTCATATCAGTCTTCCTTGTCTTGTATAATTTTCTTCTTTGTCTTCATATTTTTGTAAACCGGCTCTGAAGTCATCTTCAAGAATCATTAAATCTGACCGTGACATCATCTCCGCATTTAACGCCGTGAGCTGTACTGTAGCCTTGTTTTAAGGGTTATCCCGAGAATCGAGGCGCCAGAAGATCTTTATCCGATTTTTTGCCTCCTCGAATCCCGCACCTGTCGCTTCGGATCTGACTCCCCTTTATAAATACCGCCACCCCTCATTCATTATCTTCTTCTCGCTCCGTCTCCTTCCTCCGTCGCCGCCCGAGCTCGAACCGCCGCCGACGACCGCTGGATCCAAGACTTCACCTGACCGCTGCATCACCCTGAGCTCGACCAGAAAACCTCCGCCGTCGATCTTTGTTGCTCCAGGTACATCCTTCTTCTCCCTTATCAATACGCAACTTCTAGGGTTTTCTTCCACGCCTCCGCCATTAGAGCTTGAATAGAAACTTCATCTTGTTCAACCTTCAAGCAAATGACTTTTAGTAACATTATCCTTCAGATCTTGCTTTTTGAATTGTGTTTTTATCCTGCTGTAAGTACTTCAGATCCTTGCCATTGTCCCTGTCTAGCCTGTAGATTTATCCACTTAGTATAAAGTCCTTGTAGATCCTTCCCGTATACTCTTGTATTAGTTTCCCTTTTCTTAGCACGCTCAGATCTATTCTTCCTTATCAGTCTGTTGAAAACCTGTTTTTCTTCTTGATAGATCTGCTAAATATGTTCCGGTTTCAGTTGATATACCCTGTTCCTTGCGAAACTCTGTAACTTAACGCAACGGTTTAGCCGTTTCTCTTCAACTGCCATTAACCGGAAATGGTGTAGCTTGTTTATAATTGCCGGTTTAACCACGCCATTAGTCCTCAGTTTAAACCGTGGCGTAACTTTCATAGATAGTTTCCGGTTTGCTGCACTTTCATAATCCGTTTCTGTATTTTACCTTTTCCAGCACCTTGCTCTTTCATTGCAATGGCTAAGCAGTATGTCTCCTGCGATTGGGTCCCCTTTGTCATTACTAAGGATGACTTAATCAAGATGTCTGAAATTGGCACATTAGGACCTCAGTCTGAGTTAAATTGGCGGGCTCCGGGTAATGAATGCCCCCCTACTCCCAGATCCGGGGAAGTCATTGTGTTTTTGGATCATATCTCCCGAGGCTTCTCTCCCCCCGGATCAAAGTTTTTCCGGGATGTTCTTGCTGCCTTCCAACTGCACCCGCAGGACCTTGGACCCAATTCTGTTTCAAACATCTATGATTTCCAAGTGTTTTCCGAGGTGTATCTGCAAGAGGAACCTTCTGTCGATCTATTCCGGGATTTCTTTCATTTGAACCGGCGCACCGAGTTTACCAGCGGACCACATCAGGAGCTCGGTGGCGTTAGCATTCAGAAGAGGAGAGATGTAGTGTTTCCCCACGCCGCTTTGCACTCTCATCCCAAAGACTGGAATAAAACCTGGTTTTACTGTGTGGACACTTCTCCTGAAGGGGAGAACCATCTGCCGGGTTATCGTGAAACCCGTATTCCAGAGAACCATCCCTTACCACCACGGCTCGGCGCTGTTGAACGGACCCGGTTCTCTCCACAGCTCTCCAAGCTAAGAGCTTTTATAGCAAACGGTTTAATTGGGACCGATTTTCTACGCTGCTGGCTATCTTGGAGCATACTTCCCTTGAGCTGGTGATCTCAGTTAATGTGCAAGTATTCTGGTAAACCGGATGATCCTCAAAGGTTTACCAAGGAAAAGCTTTCTGAATCGGAAGTTGTGGAATCAGCGAAGAAAATTCTCAATGTTTCCTTGGCAGACTGTGCTAAGGTCGGTTTAGCTCCATACTACAAGAAGAATAAGCTGCCCGTAGTAAGTTTCTCTTTGACCTGTATTTGTAATCCGTTTCTTTTGATCCGTCTTTCAATTGTCTTTATTTCTTTCAACTAGGCTGATGACCCTTTCTGGAAAAGAATGCCTCAGGAGAAAACCGTCAAACAGGCCCGGCGAAAAACCCCTGCAAACAAAAAGAGGAAAGCAGCCGTCGATGCCGGTTCTCCCACTGAGGACGATGACCCGGACTCCGAGGTATGCTTTAATCCGGTTTAAATTCTTGCTTTCATGTATTTGTAATCGTATCTAATGATACCTTTTCACAGGAATTGCCTAAAGGTGATAACCCGGCTGAAATTGAGGTAACCCTTCTTTCTGACTCAGAACCTCTTCCTCAAAAAAGTCGTCGGACCGTCCGGAAATATCAATTTTCTCATCCTTATGCTCAGTTAGACCCTAACTTTACTTTGAAGAAGCAACAGCACGAAGCTTTTCGCCGGACCACTCGCCACAGCGGCCCGGCGGTGGAGTCATCCAGAATTTCCTTAACTCCGGTTCGAAAACGCCATGCTGAGGTGATACTTTCTCCGACCCTCCTTCATCCCAAGGCCGGTCTTATCCGAAAACCCCTTAAACCGTCTGACCCTGACTATCAGGAAACTCCATTGTCTTCCTCCGGTGAATCGACCGCCACGCAGCTTCCTCCCCTGAAAACCGTCCCAGGGTAACTTCCTCACATCTTCCGGTTTATGATCTCCTTTTTGCTTTATAATGCTAACTCATTTTGGATATTTTTCCAGGAAACCGAAACCCAGCAAGAAGCCCAAGGCGAATAAGCCTATTGCTGAACCTACTGCGGATGATCTGGTTGCTAATCCGTCAACAATTGTTCCTCCAGAAGATGAACCCGTAGCTCCTGTTGAAGACCCTGCTCCTGAAAATCCTATTACAGAAGACGTCCAAAATCCACCAAGTCCGGCCCGGGCTAACTCTCCTCGGACTAGTCCGGCGTCTCCTGATCCGGCTCACACTGTCGCTCCCCCCAACGCACCAACTTCTCCTGATGTTGTAGTAACTGGGACTGCTTATGTTGCTCCAGCTGAACCCACTGTTTTAGCCAAACATACGGTTAAAGCGGAAAAATTATCTCAAGAAAAAGGGAAGTGGAGTACTGACATATCCAGCCTTTCCAGCATGAGCGCTCAAGACATTTATTCTGGGTATCTGAACCGGCTCCACAGCAGTCGGGATTATGAAGCCAGTTTGGTGAACTTAATGAGGGAAAAATATGAGGTAAACTTCTTCTTCTGACTTTGTTCTTTTGATGCATCTCTATCTCATAACAGCCCCCAAGTTCCGGTTTAGCTGCTTACTGAAGGTGATCCGGAACTTTGTAGATTGAACCGTTGGCCTTTACATTAGCCCCCAAGTATCAAGTAGATAACTTGCTTATGTAGTTGATACTTGTAAAAAATTTCTGTCAATACTTCAATTATACATTAGCCCCCAAGTGTCAAGCAGACAACTGGTTTGTATGTTTGATACTTGTAACTTTAAATTGCCTTTGCTGTGCTGCTTCAACTGCCATTAGCCCCCAAGTGTCAAGTAGACAACGTGGTTGTGTGCTTGAGACTTGACTAAACTTCACCTCTTGTTGTTGAACTTTGTCTGCAGGCTGAGCTGAACCGGAATGCTCTTGAGCTTAACGAGCTTCGAAGCCGGCTTACTGAAACAGAGTCTGCCGCTTCAAAGGCTAAAAAAGAACTTCAAGTGAGCTTAAAGACCGCTGAAGACTTGAAGAAATACTTTGAAGAGGAGCGGGCTACTTTTGAGGTCCAGAAGAAAGATCTTGAAAAACGGGTTCAGGATGCTGAAGGAGCACTTAATCCGGTGACGGAAGAACTGTCCGGATTAAGACGGCAAATTGAATTAATGACCTCTGCTGTTTTCGGTAAGTATAATCTGAACTCCTGCCTTCATCTTTGTAACCTATGCCTTGTTCCGGTTTAACGGAGATTGTTGTATGTAGGTCGCCGTGTCTCCCATCTTGGGGATGACGTGCGGAAAAAGCTCAAAGCTCGCTATACCTTGGTCGAACAGCTGTACTCCGGGGCGCAAAGGATTATCAGTGCCACTTCATTTGGTAAACCGGCCCCTACTACCATACAAGATACTTTAAACAAGTTGTCTGTTCTGCCGGCTCGTCTCGAAGAAGTCAAGAAGTCTGCTGCGCGGGGTGGTGCTCTTCTGGCCCTTACGAGGGCTAAGGCTTGGGTCCCGGATCTTGATCCGGAGGAGGCTTTTACGGGATTCTCGGATACGAAGGAGGACGGTTCACCTTTCACTGAAACTGATCTCTATGCATTAACAAAGGAAATGCGTCCCCTCGCCAGCAAGCTTGCCGCTGAATCGGATTTTTCGAGATATCATCCAAGATACAATCTGCAGAACGAGCGGGTGGAGCGACCGGTTTACGATACTGTCAACTTAATCCCGCCGGTTCGTCCTCACACCTTTGCCCCTGACATTGATCCTTCTGAACTTATCAACGATGAAGTGTATTTCCGGGCTTTGGCGAAGATTGATTGGCGTGCGCCGGACTTCCAACCGCTTCATGAAGATGAAGATGTTCCGGAACAAGGCGATGGCCAGCCGTCCCAGCAAGGAGAAGCCTAATCTTGAACTTTATGGCTGTAATCATAACTGATATTCCGTTAAACGATGTTTCCGAACCGTTGGGCTCATCATGCCTTGTAATAAGTTAGCCGAAACGTAATGTGCTTCAATCCGAATAGTTTGTCTTCATGAAATATCCTCCGGTTGACTTGTTTGTTTGATGTGGTTGCCTTCCTCTGTTCATATAGAGAAAAATATCGAAAAATATGTCCTAGTGGCTTACCACTGGACGGATTAATTTGTTCTCTTTAAAACATCAAGTAAGCATACCTTTATCTTAAAGATAACTTGTGTACCTGAGATTTGTGTAGCCAATACACTTTAAACCGGCAGGACTTTAAAGTCACTTTACGAAGGCCTTTATGAATCCAAATAGATTCGTAATTCTCCGGTCCATCTTGATGATAAATCCGGTTCATCATGTTTCAGTTTGTAACTTTTGCCTGATACGTGATCCGGGTTTTAATGAACGCCGGTTTACTTGGTCTGATATACATGATCCAGACTTTCAATTTTATAGATATGTGGTCAACTTGCATAGCTGTTCCACTCCGGTTAAAAAGGTTATAGAACACAAAAACACCAAAACTATGTGATTCTTGCAAATAAGACCATGTAGTCGAGGCTTTTTCAAAGAGCTGCCAGGCTCAAAGCAAGGTTCAGCCAATCACTGGGACGCGGATTGGCCGACACTCCCAGAGGGCCTAGCCAATCACTGAACGTGAAATTTTCCAACTTTTCAGAGGGCCGAAAGAACCGTATATAAAAATTATTCCGATCACTGGGACGCGGATTGGCCGACACTCCCAGAGGGCCTAGCCAATCACTGAACGTGGAATTATCAAACTTTTCAGAGGGCCGAAAAAACTGTAACGAATTATTCCGATCACTGGGACGCGGATTGGCCGACACTCCCAGAGGGCCTCCAGGGTTCCTCCTGAACCGGTGGGTCAATCTAAACCAATCACTGAACGTGGAATTATCCAACTTTTCAGAGGGTTGAAAGAACTGTATATAAAAATTGTTCCGATCACTGGGACGCGGATTGGCCGACACTCCCAGAGGGCCTCCAGGGTTCCTCCTGAACCGGTGGGTCAATCTAAACCAATCACTGAACATGGACTTGTCCAACTTTTCAGAGGGTTGAAAGAACTATGAAACTAATCCGATCACTGGGAGTGGATGATACCAACTCCCAGAGGGCCTCCAGGGTTCCTCCTGAACCGGTGGGTCAATGTTAACCAATCACTGAACGTGGACTTGTCCAACTTTTCAGAGGGTTTATAGAACTTATCAAATTAATCCGATCACTGGGAGTGGATGATACCAACTCCCAGAGGGCCTCAAGTGTTCCGTCTGATCCTGTGGATTTTTTATGGAATCTTCTCTTCTTGAACCGGATATGATCTCCTGTTCTTGAGATTTCTATTGCTCCTTCACATATTCTGCAAAAAAATAGTTTCTAAACCGGCCAATATTGAAATATAGTAGTTCATAGTAAACTTATATGGTTGTTTTCACAGGATTTTTGTATATGAAAAAAATAGGGCTGAGCCCCCGGTTTACCGAGGGTGCCGGTTTATTCATTATTCATAATATATACATAGGATACATTGGAGCACATAGCTCAAGTATAGTATGGCCGTAGATGGGCGATGTTCCATGGCCTCTTCGTCTCTTCTTCTGATGTCCGCGAATCCTTGTGTTCTCGAATGTCCACCAAGTAATATGAACCGTTGTGTAAATTCTTGCTGACCAAAAAGGGCCCTTCCCAAGGTGGGGATAGCTTGTGCATATCTGTTTGGTCTTGTATGAGCCGGAGTACCAAGTCACCCTCCTGGAATGTCCTTGTTCTAATCCGGCGGCTATGATATCTGCGCAAATCTTACTGATAAATCGCCGACCGCGCTGCAGCCGTATCACGCTCTTCATCCAACCGGTCTAAACCGTCCTGTCTTGACTCCTCGTTGATTGCTTCCACATAGGCCGTTATCCTTGGTGAGTCATGACGTATATCACTTGGAAGAACTGCTTCGGCGCCATAAACCATGAAAAAAGGCGTGTAGCCTGTAGACCGGTTTGGTGTAGTATTAATACTCCAAAGAACAGATGGCAATTCTTCAACCCAACAACCTGGGGTTCTCTGCAAAGGTGTCATGAGCCGGGGTTTGATACCTCGCAAAATCTCCTGATTTGCCCTTTCGGCCTGGCCATTGGTTTGAGGATGAGCCACAGAAGATACATCTAATCGGATATGTTCTCTTTGACAGAACTCCTTCATTTCACCCTTCGATAGATTAGTACCATTGTCTGTGATGATGTTGTGTGGAAAGCCAAACCGGAATATCACTTTTTTGATGAATTTGACCGCTGTTGCCGCATCACACTTGCTTATAGGCTCCGCTTCAACCCACTTTGTAAACTTGTCCACTGCCACTAGCAGATGAGTTTTTTGATCTTGGGATCGTTTGAAAGGTCCCACCATATCAAGCCCCCAAGTTGCGAAAGGCCAAGTTATTGGTATCATCCGGAGTTCCTGTGCCGGCACCAGAGCTCGCCTTGAGAATTTCTGACAAGCATCACACTTCCGGACCAGATCTGCCGCATCTGCATGTGCGGTTAACCAATAGAAACCATGTCGGAATGCCTTTGCTACCAATGATTTTGATCCGGCATGATGACCGCAATCCCCTTCATGAATCTCCCTTAAAATCTCACAACCTTCCTCAGCTGAAACACATCGCTGAAATACTCCCGAAGTACTACGATGGTGAAGCTCTCCGTTTGCAATCGTCATGGACTTAGAGCGCCGGACTATCTGTCGCGCTTCCTCTTCGTCTTCCGGCAATTCTCCTCGACCCAGGTATGCCAAATAGGGTAGCGTCCAATCCGGAATAACATGGAGTGCTGCAACTAGCTGCGCCTCTGGGTCCGGAACAGCTAAGTCTTCCTCCGACAGTACCTGAACCGAAGGACTGTGCAATTCATCCAAAAAGGTGTTTGGTGGTACCGGGTTACGCTGCGACCCTAGCCGGCTCAGAGCATCGGCCGCTTCGTTCCTCCGCCGGTCTATGTGATCCACCTGATATCCCTTAAAGTGTCCTGCCACTGCTTCAACTTCTCGTCGATAAGCTGCCATGAGGGGATCTCTTGAATCCCACTTGCGAGATACTTGCTGTGCCACTAGGTCTGAGTCACCTAGGCACTTAACCCGGCTCAAATTCATCTCCTTCGCTAACCGCAAACCGTGCAGTAATGCTTCATATTCTGCTGCATTGTTAGTACAAGGAAATAATAGGCGAAGGACATAGCAAAATTTATCACCTCTGAGGGAAGTTAAGACAACTCCAGCCCCCGAGCCCTCCAACTGTTTGGAACCGTCAAAGTGAATTGTCCAATAGGTAAGGTCCGGCTTCTCTTCAGGAGTCTGCAACTCTGTCCAGTCATTGATGAAGTCTACTAATGCCTGAGATTTTATAGCAGTGCGTGGTACATATTTCAACTCATGTGGGCTGAGCTCGATGGCCCACTTTGCTACCCTGCCTGTAGCTTCCCTGTTCTGGATTATATCCCCCAGTGGAGCTGAACTAACCACAGTTATCGGATGTCCCTGAAAATAATGCATCAGCTTCCGGTTTGCCATGAACACCCCATATACCAATTTCTGCCAGTGAGGATACCTCTGCTTGGACTCAATGAGTACTTCGCTTATATAATAAACCGGACGCTGAACCGGGTGCTCCTTCCCTGCTTCCTTGCGTTCTACCACAATAGCAACACTGACCGCTCGCGTGTTCGCAGCAAGGAATAACAGCAAAGGTTCCCTGTCAATGGGTGCAGCCAAAACTGGTGGGTTTGCTAATTGCCTTTTCAGATCCTCAAATGCTGCATTTGCCTCATCACTCCAGATAAACCGATCTGTTTTCCTCAGCATCTGGTAAAGCGGGATCGCCTTCTCTCCCAAGCGACTGATGAACCGGCTTAATGCTGTGATCCGGCCAGCTATGCGTTGAACATCATTGATACAAACCGGTTTAGTCAAAGATGTGATGGCTTTGATCTTCTCCGGGTTAGCCTCTATCCCTCTGTTTGAGACCAAGAACCCCAAAAGCTTACCAGCCGGAACACCGAAAGCACATTTTTCCGGATTAAGCATCATTCTGTAAGCCCGAAGATTATCAAAGGTTTCCTTGAGATCCTCTATCATTGTCTCTTCCTTCTTCGATTTGACCACAATGTCATCCACATAGGCATGAACGTTCCTCCCTATCTGCCCCTTCAAACAATTCTGAACGCAACGTTGATAAGTTGCCTGTGCACACTTAAGTCCAAAAGGCATAGATACATAGCAAAAAGCACCAAAAGGAGTTATGAAGGCTGTCTTCTCTTGGTCTTCCACTGCCATCTTGATCTGGTGATACCTTGAATATGCATCCAGAAAACTCAGCCGCTCACACCCCGCTGTGGCATCGATGATCTGATCGATGCGAGGTAGAGCAAAAGGATCAGTGGGACAAGCTTTATTGAGATCCGTGTAGTCCACACACATCCTCCACTTCCCATTCTTCTTTAAGACCAGCACCGGATTAGCCAACCACTCCGGATGAAAAACTTCCACGATGAACCCTGCGGCCAAAAGTCTGGCCACCTCTTCTCCTATAGCCTTGCGCCTTTCTTCGTTGAAGCGGCGCAGATACTGTTTAACTGGCTTAAACTTCGGATCAATGTTTAACTTGTGCTCAGCGAGTTCCCTCGGTATACCTGGCATGTCAGAAGGTTTCCATGCAAAGATATCCCGGTTCTCACGGATGAACTCGATGAGCGCGCTTTCCTATTTGGGATCAAGGTTGGCGCTGATAGTGAATTGCTTAGATGAGTCCCCCGGCACAAACTCAATTTGTTTGGTCTCTTCAGCTGATTTAAACTTCAACGCCGGATCATGCTCGGTAGTTGGCTTCTTCAGCGGAGTCATGTCTGCCGGATCAACATTATCTTTATAAAATTTTAGCTCCTCGGTGGCACATACTGCTTCTGCATACGCTGCATCACCTTCCTCACATTCCACTGCTATCTTACGGCTTCCATGAACCGTAATCGTGCCTTTATGACCCGGCATCTTAAGCTGCAAATAAACATAGCATGGCCTAGCCATAAACTTAGCATAAACCGTCCTTCCAAACAGAGCATGATATGGACTTTTAATTTTGACGACTTCGAAAGTGATCATCTCTGATCTGGAATCATACTCATTTCCAAAGGTAACTTCTAAGTCAATCTTACCAACCGGATAAGCTGACTTACCTGGGACCACTCCGTGAAATACTGTGTTTGATGATCTTAATTTTTTATCTGTCAGACCCATGCGACGGAAAGTCTCATAATACAAGATATTGATGCTGCTACCACCATCCATGAGGACTTTAGTAAACTTGTATCCTCCCACCTGAGGTGCTACCACCAAGGCTAAATGTCCCGGATTATCCACCCGTAGGGGGTGGTCTTCTCTGCTCCATACAATAGGCTGCTCCGACCACCGGAGGAATTGTGGCGTCGCCGGTTTTACTGCATTAACAGCCCGCTTCAAAACCTTCTGGTCTCTCTTGCACAGACTTGTGGTGAAAACATGATATTGCCCGCTGTTTAACTCCTTCGGATTACTCTGATATCCGGATTGCGGCTGCTGTTGCTGACGCTATTGCTGCTGATTTCCCTGATTATTATAACTTCCTTGGCCCTGCTGCTGATTATTCTGACCATTGTAACTACCTTGATTATGTGATTGATTTCCCTGACCATTATAGTTTCCTTGATTATTTTGACCACCTGCCCGGGGTTGATAACCACCGTTATTGCCCCTATGTCCAGATCCGGAACTGTTCCCCTGATGACCTTAACCATAGAATCCGGGCCCTGAACCGCCATGTGGGGGGTCGATTAGGAGGATTGAAACGGCCTGCTACTGCCTTCATAAGGGGTATGCACTCTCTCATGGTATGCTTTGCTACCTTCCCCTTTCCGCTATGCTTTGGACAAGGTCGATCCAACTCCTGCTCCCAGCCCGGAGCTCCTCCGCCGGTTTGGAAAGTAGAATCCTCCGGATTACCCTGAAAACCACCTTGAACTTGAGTGTTAGCCACGAAGTCTGAACCGCCCTCTGCTTTCTGTTTGCCCAAAAAGCCTGAAGTAACCGGATTGATCGGCGCCGGTTTACCAGATTTGCTGGCCTTCCCAGCTTTATCTCCTTCTGCTTCCGGATACTTTGTGTTACCAGAGTCTCCGTATTTCACCAGGGCACTCATTAAAGTTCCCATGTCATTGCAGTCCCTTTTAAGCCGTCCGAGTTTTAATTTTAAAGATTCAAACCGGCAATTGTTCTCCAATGTCACTATCGCCGTACTAGGATTAATACCATTCGAAGAGTGCAAAATCTCTGCCACCCTCCGTACCCAAGCTGCTGTAGACTCCTGCTCTCCTTGCACACAGGCTGCTAGGTCTATCACCGACATCGACTGTTTGCATGTATCCTTGAAGTTTTTGATAAACTGGCTGCGTAGTTCCCCCCATGACCCAATAGAATTCGGGGGTAGAGCTTTCAACCAGGTCCGGGCCATGCCCTCGAGCATCATAGTAAAATATTTGGCACAAGCTGATTCATCCACATCCAGCATCTCCATGGCCATCTCATAACTTTCAACCAAAGCTTCTGGTGGTAAATCGGCTGTGTAGTTAGGTACCTTGTGGGGCCCTTTGAAGTCCTTGGGCAGCTTGACACTCCGTAGAGCGGGGACGAGACACTGTACCCAGAAGGAACTCGCCGCAGCTCCTATTCCCGCAGTGGCTGTGTGAACCGGCGTTGTTTGATGAACTTCCTCCCTGGCACCTGATCTGGCCCGGTTTACGTCTGGAGCTGGCATCGCCGCCCCTGCCGGATTATCCTGCCTATGCTGATGTCTCCTGCGCTCACTGCTAGATACTTCTGGCTCCTCCCAATGTCTGGAATAACTTCGGTTGGGACGCGGTGTTGAATGTAGCCTTTCCCTGCTATGAGAATATGCTTGCTGCTGCATCAATGCCGTATTAAGTAGCTTCTGGACCCTGCGCGCCTCTATCGCTACCGGAGACGTTTCTTCTGCAGGCAAAGCGGCCAAACGCGCCGCCGCTGCAGCAATGTTATCCAAAGGGTTTGAATAATGCCCTGGAGGGACAGGAACATAAGGTGCCGACGTAACCCGGCGCTCCTGCTCTGCGGCGGGTTGCTGAACCGGCTCCTCCCGGGCCGGAGGCGTCCTCCGGTTCAAAGCCGGATGATTACTAGCCCCAGCCCCAGGTGTCCTGAACAGATTCCTTGATTCATAAACCGGCGGTATACGGGATCGGTATTTTCATCCCCTTACTCCTTCCATAGAGGCTTGCTCCATCCTCAGATAAAAAGCTTGATCATCCAATTCTGCTTGCCTCGTCGCCATCATCTCTCTTTCTGCCTTTAGGTCCTCTTTTAATTGATCGATCCGGCCTTTCAACTGAAGGAGCTCTGCATCATGATGCGCCTTGTCTGCTGGAGCTACATTTTCCACCGCTCTAGCTGTGAACTCCTCGATCAAGGTGGATAGAACCTCCGTAAGGGAGGGATTTGAACCGCTTCCCCCTGCACCAGCTTCCGCTGTCGTTCCGTTCATCGGGGGCTGTGAACCGGCCATGAAGACCGCCACCCGGTTTGGCGGGTCAAAGGGGCCCGGAATACTGTTTCCATCGGACTCGCCCTCGGACCGGCCGTCCCGCAACTGATACAGAGATTCAGTTTCCCCGGTTGAAGACTCGTCATCTGAGTAGACAATTGTTGCACCATCAGATTCCGATCCGTTCTAGGCTCGACCTCCGCGGATTGGTCCAACGAACACGCGCTTCACGGCGGGCTGAATCCGGGCCGATCTCGCACGCTGAGCCGGCTCGACGATGTTGGGGAAGATGTCCGGCTCAGGCCCCAGTTCGCCGATTTTGCCGATGAAGACTTGGATGCTGCCGAAGGGAACCCGGTACCCGTACTCGATCGAATCGGCCTCCGGTCCCCAACCGGCGTCGTCGATGTAGATCCGGCCGCGGCGACTCTTGGTCATCCGGCCGACCGCGTAACCCTTGAGCCCTTCGAAGCCGCCTTTCAAGAACTCGAAACCATCGTGCGCAGGCCCCACGGTGGGCGCCAACTGTCGTGGAAATAACACGGCAGATGTCCGGTTTAACGGACTTGATGATGGAACCATCGCACGGGTTAGCTTGGAAGGGTTCATAGCACACAAAGGACACAGAGGGTTTATACTAGTTCGGCCCCTTCGAAGAAGGTAAAATCCTACGTCTAGTTGATTTGGTATTGCTTGGGCGTCGGATTACAGGGAGCGGATTCGCTTGCCTGTGTCTCGACGGGTTGATTGTTGCTCATCCTGAACCGCCTAGGACGTCCCTTTATATAGAGGTAACGCCTGGTCCGGTTTACAGAGTCCCGAGGCCGGCTCATACTTGTGTCCGCCTCGGTCTCTGTCTTTCTTTCTTATCCCTCAAGTTACATTGCTTGGCGGTTCACAAACCGCACTTCTATACATGGGCCTTAAGATCTCACGGGCCGTAGCCTTTACTAAAAATAGTACAACCTAGTACAATATAGCTAAGCCGGTTTACACTAGCCGGATCATACCTGCTAGTCATATCCCTGACAGGTACGTCGGGCTTGAAGTTTTTCATGCTGGGCCACTGGACTTGCCGCAGCTCACGGGTGAACGCAGGACAGCCCGCCGCGTACGGCAAGTCGCCTGGCTCTCCGGGCGCGTGCATGTCGACAGCAGGCCTAGCGTGCTGGTCAGATTGTCGCCGCGCTTCTCTTCGACGCTCGATGCGAGTTCGAGCGTCTTCTTGTCGTCTGTCGTCAAGGACTTGGCATTGATCGCGGCGAGCTCGTGGATCCGACGACGCCGTGGAGTCGTCGTCGATGTTAATTCGGCGGGTTGGCGATTTTGGCCTTCGGGGCGGGGAGTGCACGGTGGTTGCACCCCCTGCAGTCTTGTCTCCATCAGCCCGCGCCTGGCTAACTTGCCGCGGTCGCGGCGTTGTCGGCTGCTGCGGCGTGTCGTTGTTGGCGAAGGCGATGAGGCTCTGGATGGTGGCCCTCCAGTCGTCGGCCTTGTCTGCCGCTGGAGGGAAGTCGAGGAGTAGTTGAGCTCAAGCTAGAGCTTCTGCTGGGGTGGAGGGGAGCGGTGGCGAGCGGTGCGAGGAGCGAGATATGCTCGGACTTCTAACTGCGTTAGAAGGAGCAGGGTCTCGTCCCGGCGACCGCGCCTTGCTCGTGCCAGCACGTTGGCCTTGAGCGTCCCACGACCCGCCAGTTTGACCTTACCCCAACAAGCGTATGGTATCTTGTGTACCACGTCGCCACCGGTCCGGCACCTCCTGAGAGGGGCGCGGTGCGTGCACGGATGCCGAGGTCTTGGAATGCGCCCGATCGTCCGTCTTGTCCTTGGACATGGCGGCGCCGTGAGTTTCCTCGCCGGCGGCCGTCCTTCCGCCAGCGTCTACCCCACCGACCGTTGGCTCCGGTGGCGGCGGGATCGACGCGGACGGGCCTGCTACCTCCGAAGCCTTCTTCTTCGGCGGCATGTTGATGAAGTCGATGAAGTTGATGAGGTTGGTGGAGATTTTGCCCGCGTGAACACCGGATCGGGTTCACACAACCTCGACGCTTCCCCCTACCTGGCGCGCCAAAGATGTCGGGGAAACTGATCGCCCACGAACACCTATGGGACCGGAGCCCCTTTTTGGTACGGCAAGGGGGCGGAGGATGCACAAAGAGCGGATCGAGGCGTGCACGCGAGCAGTTTACCCAAGTTCGGGCCGCGCGGAGGCGTAAAACCCTACTCCTGCCTTGGTTTGTATTGTGTTCTTGGCTCGGGAGCGAGAAGAACTACAGTGTTGATCGCTAGCCGCACCGAGCGTGAGAGTGATCGATGGATCTAACCCCCTCTACGTTGCGCATGGGCCTCCTTTTATAGGTCAAAGGGGTCACCGACAGGTGGCAACGCAGTCGAGGGTAAAAACGTAAAAGCGGTGGTAGTTGGAATAGTGTATGTATAGTGCTCTATACCTAACTCTGACGACAGGGGACAAAGGCATTAAATGCCAGTCGCCGTCACCCTAAACAGTGCAAAAAGCATCCGTTAGGGCGTCTCCGTTCGCCACGACGGTAGCCTCGTCATCGCGTCTTGCCACCGTGTACCCCAGGCTGCACAGCCTTCCGCCACGTGCGCCTGGAAGGGCCCCAGGGCGACGCGTGGGCGGATGCGCTGGAGCGCGGGTACCTAGCGGAAGTCTGCCGCGGCAAGCGCCTTGCCGCGGCCGCCATCTTGCCGCGCCCGTGAGCTTGTCGCTCTCCAAGCCTTGCCGGGGCGCGCGGCGCGTAACGGCAAGTTTCATGAAATGCCACGCTTGGCCTTCCCGGCAAGCTCCTCTTGCCAGGGTCTTGTGCTAAAGAAGTGGTCTTGAGCCTGGGGTGGCTTTCCCGGCAAGATCCTCTTGCCGGGGCCTTGTCTCTTTAACTTGAATACTTTGTTCTTGAATGGCTCTAAAGGAAACATAGTGGGCCTTGGCGGACGCGCGGCAAGCCCTGCCACGGGAGGCTGCGACTGCCCGTGCACAAGTTCGGGATACTAAGGTACCCCTACTTTAGTACACCAACAGTTTACTTTACGCAAAGTTCTTTTAATGCAGTTGTCTGTTGCTTTGAGTTTACACTATGGGTGGGACTCGCAACTTAATACCAGCGAGATGTTCTGGATAGATATCTCAAGGTGGATGATTAGTAGTAGATGCAGATAGATTTCGGTCTACTTGCCTTGGCGTACCGCCCATGCTTTTGAGCCTCTACCTTTCTTGTAGCATAGTTAGCATTGGTTTGCGCACATAATCCTGTCAATTGCCCAGCTGTAATTCGTTTACCTCGCTTAGCTATTTTATCGTCTTTTGGGAGAGAGACATCACTAGTGAACATCATGGGACCCCGGTCCATATTACCATCACTGATCACATCCGCTATTTACTTTCTGTTCTTACTTACTAGTTGCAGTCATACCTATCACTATTATCTCTTGTGTTTGATCCTTTGTAAACGATAAGGCCGGAGGGATTGACAACCTCTCTGTACTCGTTGGGAGCAAAGTTATTTGTATCTGTGTGCAGGTCCTGTCAATCGCTAAGTATCTGGCGCCGTTAGCAGTTGACACCTTCTTGTTGAACCTCGGAGTCTCAGGGGAATTCGATCCTTGGTATCTTTGCCAAGGGAAAACTACCGCTACACTGCATCTCAAACCTTCCACTTGGGGTAACCAACGAGGGGCGAGAAGCCATCAGGGCATCAACCGCCTTACGGTGTGGCCACGAAGACCCAGGGCGCGCCTGCCCCTGGCGGGCGCGCCCCCTGCCTCGTGGCCCACTCGGGCATGGTCTCATGTTGGTTCCACTTCCCAAGATTCACATATATTCCAAAAAAATCTCTGTCCATTTTTATTCCGTTTGGACTCCGTTTGATATGGATATTTTGCAAAACAAAAAACATGCAACAAACAGGAACTTGCACTGGGCACTGGATCAAGATGTTAGCCCCAAAAAATAGTATAAAAAGTTGCCAAAAGTATATGAAACTTGTAGAATATTGGCATGGAACAATAAAAAATTATAGATACGGCGGAGACATATCAGCATCCCCACGCTTAATTCCTGCTCGTCCTCGAGTAAGTAAATGATAAAAAAAAGATAATTTTTGCTATGGAATGCTACCTAGCATAATCTTGATCATGTAATCTAATCATGGCATGAATATTAAGACATGAGTGATTCAAAGCAATACTCTATCATTTGACATAAAAGAATTTAATACTCGGGCATCCCAACAAACAATCAAGTCTTTCAAAATATCAATGCTAAAGAAACGTTATCCCTACAATATCATATAGTCTTTTATGCTCCCATTTCTTAACACAAGGTACCCCTCATGCCTATCCCGTTGTCAGCCACGAAATTGTTTTCGTACTTTACTTTTTCAAACCTTTTCAACTCTTCACGCAATACATGAGCGTGAGCCATGGACATAGCACTATGGGTGGAATAGAAGGTGGTAGTAGACAAAAGTAGGGAGAAAGTCTCACATCGACTAGGCGTATCAATGGGCTATGGAGATGCCCATCAATAGATATCAATGTGAGTGAGTAGGGACTGCCATGTAATGGATGCACTAGAGCTATAAGTGTATGAAAGATCAAAAGAAAACTAGTGGGTATGCATCAACTTGCTTTCTCATGAAGACCTAGGGCATTTGAGGAAGCCCATCATTGGAATATACAAGCCAAGTTCTATAACGAAAAATTCCCACTAGTATGTGGAAGTGACAAAACAAGAGACTCTCTATTATGAAGATCATGGTTCTACTTTGAAGCACAAGTGTGGAAAAGGATAGTAGCATTGTCCCTTCTCTCTTTTCTCTCATTTTTGGAGGGTCTTTTTTTTATTAGCCCCTCTCTATTTATTTTTTATTTTTTAGCCCATCTCTTTTTTTGGCCTTTCCTCACATGGGACAATGCTCTAATAAAGAAGATCATCACCCTTTTATTTACTTACAACTCAAAGATTACAACTCGAAGCTAGAACAAAATATGACTCTATGTGAATGCCTCCGGCGGTGTACCGGGATGTGCAATGATCTAGCGTAGCAATGACATCAAAAAACGGACAAGCCATGGAAACATCATGCTAGCTATCTTACGACCATGCAAGGCAATATGACAATGATGGTGCGTGCCATAATAAACGGAATGGTGGAGTTACATGGCAATATATCTCGGAATGGCTATGGAAATGCCATAATAGGTAGGTATGGTGGCTGCTTTGAGGAAGGTATATGGTGGATGTATGATACCGGCGAAAGTTGCGCGGTACTAGAGTGGCTGGCAAGGTGGAAGGGTGAGAGTGCGTATAATCCAAGGACTCAACATTAGTCATAAAGAACTCACATAATTATTGCGAAAAATCTATTAGCCCGCGAAGCAAAAATACTATGACGCATGCTCCTAGGGGGGAGGTTGGTAGGAGTTAACCATCGTGCGCCCCCGACCTTCACGCAAAGATAAACAATCAAAATACAGTGCGCGCCAATTTTGTTACATAGTTAGGAGACCATACGTGCATGCTTCGGGAATCACAAACCTTAACACCAATATTTTTACTAGACCACAATCATTCACTAGTACCTCCCACATATTAGTATCTCTATACCGCAAAACTATTGCAAGGAATCAAAGATATCATATTCAGCGATCTAAAAGTTTATGTAGGATTTTATGACTAACCATGTGAATGACCAATTCTTGTCAACTCTCTAAATAGATATAAGTGAAGCAAGAGAGTTTTAATTCTTTCTACAAAAGTTATACCCACGCTCTAACAATTATAAGTGAAGCAAAAGAGCATTCTACAAATGGCAGTTTTCTATGTGAAGAGAAACAGGCAATCCAAACTTCAAATGATATAAGTGAAGCACATGAAGCATTCTATAAAGCCATACTCAAAAGATATAAGTGAAGTGCAAAGAGCATTCTATAAATCAACCAAGGACTATCTCATACCAGCATGGTGCATTTATTAAAAGAAAAAGAAAAAGCACACGACGCTCCAAGAGTTTACGCATATCATGTGAATGAAACGAATCCGAAAACATACCGATACTTGTTGAAGAAAGATGGGATGCCTTCCGGGGCATACCCAAGCTTAGACGATTGAGTCTCCTTGAATATTTACTTGGGGTGCCTTGGGCATCCCCAAGCTTGAGCTCTTGCCTCTCCTCCTTCTTCTCACATTGAGACATCCTCGGTCTTCGAACACTTCATCCACACAAAAATTAACCAAACTTTTAGTGGCGGGGTTAGTGCATATGATCAATAAAATCCCATGATGTACTACTCTAACATTATTGCATAATTATAAACAAATATTAACCACAGTACGCTATCATAATTCTATGGCCCCAAGTCAAGGAGGCATCAACAAGAATTCAAACATATGCAAATAATGAAGCTATAACAGTAATCTATGAAAACAGGAATGTCTGTAGTAATCTGAACATTAACCATACTTCTGTAACTCTAAAAATCCTGGAAAAATTAGGAAAAATCAACAGTTTGTATAGAAAGACTTTTTAAAAAAGTTTCATATCCTTTGGACGTTCTAGTAAAATATGTAAAATCGCGCACTACAGCCAAAGTTTCTGTTTTTGCACCGCACAAACAAACAAGCAGTTTAATCATCCTAAAGGAAACTCTTGGCACATTATTTTTATAATACAATGGAATTGTACAAGGGGATAATTATTTTTATTGAAAAGTTTTTGTAATCAAGGTTCACAAAGTTTCCATGGGCATGAACAAAGTTCAAGGCTAGCTCCCACTTTAATAATGCTCGTCTTTCTCACTTTCGCTTTTCTTTTTGAAAAAGTTTTAGGTTCCCCTCTTTATTTTATTTTGTTTTTAAACTTTATAAAAGCAAAAAACAGAAATAAATGACTCTCTAAAACTTCCGGGTTGTCTCCCTGGCAGCGCTTTCTTTAAAGCCATTAAGCTAGGCATATAGTGCTCAAGTAATGGATCCACCCCGATCCCAAGGTATATCAAAGCCAATTTTAATTAGCAATGATTTGGCATTTAGTAGTGAGCACAAAGTGATATGTGTCATGCAAAAACGAAGTCTAACTCTCTTCCTATGCATAGGCATGTCATACAAGAACAATTCTTGCACATCAAGTAAAGGCCAATGCATAGTATAAGCAGTTTCTTGCAATTTTATCGTGTTGGAAACATAGAGAGGCGGAGATGTAGTTCCTCTCTCATAATAATTGCAAGTAGGAGCAGCAAGCACATGCATATTATAATAATCAAAATCATCATGTGTAACGGAAAAAGGCAACCCATCAATATAATCCTTAATAAGTGCAAGCTTCTCCAATATAGTGTAGTTTGGAGAATTCAAAAAGATAATAGGATTATCATGTGTGGGTGCAATATAAACTATCTCATGTTTAACATAAGGAACTATAGCAAGTTCATCTCCATAAGCATAATTCATATTGGCATCTTGGCCACAAGCATAGCAAGCATCATCAAAAAGGGATATTTCAAAAGAATCATTGGGATCATAACAATCATCATAGCATTCATCCTTCGGTAAGCACGAAATGAAATTAAACAATGTATGAGTTGAAGAGTTACTCTCATTAGAAGGTGGGCACGGGTAGCTAATCCGCTCTTCCTCCTTTCGTTATTTGCTCTCCTCGTCATCTTTTTCATCCAATGAGTTCACAATGTCATTAATTTCTTCTTCCATAGACAACTGCAAAATATTAGTCTCTTCTTGGACAGCGGAGGAGTCCTCAGTATATAGTTTAACATAGGCATTAGAAGCATAATTATCATAACAATATTTAAATATGGCAAAATTTTCAGATTTGTAAAGAGTAGCATCATACTTTTCAATCAAAGAAGCGATTTCATAAGCACCCATAAAAGCAATAAATTTTCAATTTGTTGAGCATCATAGTAACTATAAACACCCTTAGCAAACAAAGATACGATTCCATTATCACTACACTCACATTGGTAGGGAAGGTGTTTCGTAGGGTCTTCAGAACAACAAGTAAAATCATAAATTTCACATAAATTCCAAGCATAGCATTGCAAACGATGAATTTGATCCTGCAAAAGTTTCCCTTTTTCAGATATGCGGTGTCGCACATAACAAGCATGCTCATCTAAAGATTTTCCCTAAACTAAGCTAGTTGGGGTTTCAGCCCGAGCACATAGGGATCGAAGATGATCCAAGTAATAAGCTTCAGTAGTGTGATAGATTTTGAGTGGTTCTTCAACCATTGGTACAGTAGGTACCACTATATTTTTTGTATTTTTCGTTTCCTACCCATAACTAAAGATAGAAAACAACTGAGGACAGCAAATAAAATCTACTTAGTGATAAAGCAAACAAGCACACACGAGAATATTCACCCCACACTGTTGCTCCCCGACAACGGTGCCAGAAAAAGGTCTTGATAACCCACAAGTGTAGGGGATCAGTTGTAGCCTCTTTCAATAAGTAAGAGTGTCGAACCCAACGAGGAGCTAAAGGCAGAACAAATATTCCCTCAAGTTCTATCGACCACCGATACAACTCTACGCACGCTTGACGTTTACTTTACGTAGAACAAGTATGAAACTAGATGTACTTTGTAGTTTTTGTGGGATAGATTTGCAAGAATATAAAGAGCATGTAAATATAACTAGGGGCTGTTAAGATAAGGAAGCAATAAAGTTAATATAGCGAGTGTGGAAAAGTGGTGGTAGGAGTTGCAAAATTGCCCCTAAGCAATTGACTACATTACTAGACAGATAGCAAGTTTTATGTGGGAGAGGCCATTGCTAGCATGTCATCCCTTACTTGAAATATTATGCACTTATGATTGGAACTATTAGCAAGCATCCACAACTACTAACGTTCATTAAGGTAAAACCCAACCATAGCATTAAGATATATTGGTCCCCCTTCAATCCCGTATGCATCAATTTCTATGCTAGGTTGAAGCTTCTATCACTCTTGCCCTCCAATACGTAGTCCTATCAACAAAAAATAACCCTATGGTGTGATGCACGCACGCGCTCATATGATGGGCACCAAAGGACAGCAACATAACCACAAGCAATTTAATTCAATCATAGCAATTCACCAATCACCGATAGGACAACGAAAATCTACTCAGACATCATAGGATGGCAACACATCATTGGATAATAATATGAAGCATAAAGCACCATGTTCAAGTAGAGGGTACAACGGGTTGCGGGAGAGTGGACTGCTGTGGATAGATGGGGAAAGGTGTTGAAGATGTTGGTGAAGATGACAGAGGTGTTGGTGTAGATTGCCGTCACACGATGATGGCCCCGGTGGCACTCCGGTGCAACCGGAAGCGAGGGGGAGAGAGCCCCCCTCCTTCTGCTTCTTCCTTGAACTTCTCCCTAGGTGGGAGAAGGGTTTCCCCTCTGGTCCATGGCCTCCATGGCGGCGGAGGGGCGCCCCTCCGAGATTGGATCTGTCTCTCTGTCTCTCTCTGTTCCCGCGTTCCCGGATTCTGGCCCTTCACCTTTTCTTATATTCCTGGAGATTCGTGACTCCGATTGGGCTGATTTTTTGACACGATTTTTATCCGGATATTAGCTTCCCTGCGGCGAAAGAAGGGCATCAACCGCCTTACGATGTGGCCGCGCCTGCCCCTGGTGGGCGCGCCCCCTGCCTAGTGGCCCACTCGGCCGTCGTCTCATGTTGGTTCCGCTTCCCAAAATTCACATATATTCCAAAAAAGATCTCCGTCCGTTTTTATTCCGTTTGGACTCCGTTTGATATGGATATTCTGCGAAACAAAAAACATGCAACAAACATGAACTAGAACTGGGCACTCAATCAATATGTTAGTCCCAAAAAATAGTATAAAAAGTTGCCAAACGTATATGAAAGCTGTAGAATACTGGCATGGAACAATCAAAAATTATAGATACGATGGAGATGTATCACCGGGGAGTGAAGCGCCTTTGGTACGTGGAATTTGGTAAGGAAATATTTACATGGTGTGCTAAAATTACTGTCACTTTTAACTATGGAAAATTATCCTTTGAGGGGTTTGTTTGGGGTTTCTTCACCCTGATCGAAATAGCAAAGAGTTGCCCCTCAACCTACTGCACCTACTGAAAATATTTATTATGAAATTCCTTTTGTTATGATAGAGAAACTGCTAGCTAATCCTTATGCAAGAGATGGAACATTTCATCCCGATATGCACCTAATTGATGACCCACAAGTGTAGGGGATATATCGTAATCCTTTCGATAAGTAAGAGTGTCGAACCCAACGAGGAGCAGAAGGAAATGATAGGCAGTTTTCAGTAAGGTATTGTCTGCAAGCACTGAAATTGTACGTAACAGATAGTTTTGTGATAAGGTAATTGGTAGCAAGTGACAAAAGGTAAAAGTAAATAAGGTGCAGCAAGGTGGACAAATCCTTTTTGTAACAAAGGACAAGCCTGGACAAACTCTTATATAAAGGAAAGTGCTCCCGAGGACACATGGGAATTATCGTCAAGCTAGTTTTCATCACGATCATTTGATTCGCGTTCGGTACTTTGATAATTTGGTATGTGGGTGGACTGGTGCTTGGATGATGTACTTACTTGGTCAAGCGTCCCACTTATGATTAACCTCTAATGCAAGCATCCGCAACTACAAAAGAAGTATTAACGTAAACCTAACCATAGCCTGAAACTTATGGATCCAAATCAGCCCCTTATGAAGCAACGCATAAACTAGGGTTTAAGCTTCTGTCACTCTAGCAACCCATCATCTACTTATTACTTCCCAATGCCTTCCTCTAGGCCCAAATAATGGTGAAGTGTCATGTAGTCGACGTTCACATGACACCACTAGAGGAGAGATAACATACATCTCATTAAAATATTGATCGAAGACCAAATTCACATGACTACTAATAGCAAGACTTTTCCCATGTCCTCGGGAACAAAAGTAACTACTCACAAGACATAATATTGTTCATGATCAGAGGGTTATTAATATACATAATGGATCTGAACATATGATCTTCCACCAAATAAACCAACTAGCATCAACTACAAGGAGTAATGAACACTACTAGCAACCCATAGGTACCAATATGAGGTTTGGGTACAAAGATTGGATACAAGAGATGAACTAGGGTTTGAGAGGAGATGGTGCTGGTGAAGATGTTGATGAAGATAGCCCTCCCCAAGATGAGAGAGTTGTTGATGATGACGGCGGTGACGATTTCCCCCTCCAGGAGGGAAGTATCCCCAGCAGATCAGCTCTGCCGGAGCCCTAGATTGGTTCCCGCCTCGGTTCCGCCTTGAGACGGCAGCGTCTGGTCCCGAAAGCCTCCTTCTTATTTTTTTTCCAGGTCAAAACACCTCATATAGGAGAAGATGGGCATCGGGGAACTCTCGGCGGGCCCACGAGACAAGGGGGCGGCCCCCCACCCTCGTGGACTTCGTTCGCCAGATATTTTTTATATTTTCTGAAATGAAGTTCTGTCAATTATCGGGGCTTTTGGAGTTGTGCAGAATAGGTTTCCAGAGTTTGCTCCTTTTCCAACCCAGAATTACAGCTGCCGGCATTCTCCCCCTTCATGTAAACCTTGTAAAATAAGAGAGAAAAGGCATAAGTATTGTGGCAAAACACGTAATAACAGCCCATAATGCAATAAATATCAACATATAAGCATGAAGCAAAATGGACGTATCAATTCCCCCAAGCTTAGACCTCGCTTGTCCTCAAGCGAAAGCCGATATCGAAAAATATGTCCACATGTTTAGAGATAGAGGTGTCGATAAAAACAAAATACGGATATGAGGGCATCATGATCATTCTCATAACAGCAACTTATATATATATATAGTCATATGATTCTTATGCTAAAGTAATAATTCATCCACAATCTCAAGCATGAATCATAAACTTCATTGGAAAATAACAAACTTTGATCTCGGCCATTGAAGCAATTGCAATTTATCGTAACATCGGAAAGAGTCAATATAAGAGCTTTTTAGCAAGCCTACATACTCAACTATCATATAGTCTTTCACAATTGTTCACAGTCACGCAATACTTATGTTTATGGAGTTTTAATCGGACACAGAGAAATATAGGGGCTTATGGTGTTGCCTTCCAACCTTTTACCTCAAGGGTAATGTCAACAGTAATAGACCATGAAAACTTACATCCAAGTGGGTATATATGTCAGGATCTTTCCAACACAATGTGCTTGCCAAAGGATAAAATGTAAAAAGGAAAGGTGAAATTCACCTTGACTCTTATAAGGCAAGAATAATAGATAGGCCCTTCGCAGAGGGAAGCAGAGGTTGTCATGTGTTTTTATGGTTGGATGCACAAAGTCTTAGCATAGAAGAACTTCACTTTATATTGCCACTTGTGATAAGGACCTTTATTATGCAGTCCGTCGCTTTTATTACTTCCATATCACAAGATCGTATAAAGCTAATTTCTCCCACACTAATAAATCATACATATTTTAGCGAGTTTGCAACACGACAACTTACTTGGAAGGATCTTTCTCAATCCATAGGTAGGTATGGTGGACTCTCATGGCAAAACTAGGTTTAAGGATATATGGAAGCACAAGTAGTATCTCTACTTGGTGCGAGGAGTTTTGGCTAGCATGAGGGGGAAAGGCAAGCTCAACATGTTGGATGATCCATGACAATATACTTTATTTCAGATATAAGAAGACATAACCCATTATGTTGTATTCCTTGTCCAACATCAACTCTTTAGAATGTCATATTTTAATGAGTTCTCACAATCATAAAAGATGTCCAAGATAGTATATTTGTATGTGAAGCCTCTCTTCTTTTATTACTTCCTATTAATTGCAACGATGACCAAAACTATGTTTGTCAACTCCCAACAACTTTTATTTATCATACTCTTATATGTGAAGTCATTACTTCCCATAAGATCAATATGATCTCTTTGGTACTATTCATATTTTCTTTCTTTTTATCATGACCCAAGTGAGGAAATCAAGCCCTTGACTCAACACTAATCTTTATTATATAGCTCACGGACTCGATTACAAACGGTAAAGATCATACAACAAAATCTCACAACTAGATCATGCTAACTTTGTTCTACTATATCAAGATACTACCAAAAGGATCGAACTGAGTAAAACGGTAAATATAGGAGTGATGGTGATACGATACCGGGGTCACTCCCACAAGCTTGGAAGTTGCCAAGGGGAGTGCCCATACCCATATGATTATGTCTCCTTCTTCGGGGGTGGTGATGATGGAGTTGTTGATGATGTAGGCTTGTTGTCCACCTTCCAAGGCATGGGTTCACCATCGTAGAAGGATGATCGAGTCTCCGGGATAGTCAAATCTGCAGCCAAACTCATCTTCTTGAATCTATATTCATACTCATAGTTTTGGTTTTGCAGGTCATAGATCTGGGCTAGGAGGTGTTCGATCTTCTCTTGAAGATTGGAGATAGCTTCCCCAAAGATCCTTGAGTCCAGCTTGAGGTTGTTGGCAAGCTTCAAGATCATCATGTGGTTGGCGCTGAGTCCTCGTTCCACCATACCTTGGCACTTGAAAACTTGCTGCTCCATTGCTTCGAGTCTTGTCTCCACGCTTTCGGTCCTCCTCAGCCCCTCAACGTCACGGTTGTGCAGCACCCCCTCATGCAACTCCATGGTTTTAGGGTGGTGCAGCACCTCCACAACGTAGGGGTTGATCACCTTCTCGAAGAACTTATCCTTGGGGTTGTTGGAGGACGCCATGATGATCTAGATCTGTCAAAAACAGCAGCTCGAAACGAAAACAGAGGATTTTTTTGTGATACATAGGTTAAAACCTTCGGGAGTATATATAATGATTTTTTACCGACCAAAAGGAGTAGCCCACAAGAAAACGGAGTCCGGGAGGCACACGAGCTGCCCAGGAGGCAGGGGGCGCGCCTTGGGCAGGGGGGCACGCCCTCCACCCTCGTGGATGGCTCGTGTCTCTTCCGGACTGTGGCTTTTTTTCTTTTTTTCTAAATATTCCAAAACGGAGAAAAATTGCCTTTAGAACTATTTTGGAGTTGGTTTACTTACCGTATCACATACCTCTTCCTTTTCGGAGGCTGAATCATTCTGGAAAGTGTCCCTTATGTATCCCTCGGGGGTTACGGTTTCTATAATATTGGTTTCAACATTTATAGGATTACCTGAGATATAATGTTTAATTTTTTGACCGTTCACCACCTTTGGATTTGTGCCTTCGAAGTTGTTGATTTTTATGGCACTGGAACAATAGACCTCCTCGATAACGTAAGGTCCTTCCCACTTGGATAGAAGTTTTCCTGCAAAAAATCTTAAACGAGAGATGTATAGCAAGACATAGTGACCTACGTTAAACTCACGCTTTTGTATGCTTTTGTCATGCCATCTTTTAACTTTTTCTTTAAACAGTTTGGCATTCTCATAAGCCTAGGTTCTCCATTCATCAAGGCAGCTAATGTCAAATAACCTCTTTTCACCGGCAAGTTTGAAATCATAATTGAGCTCTTTAATAGCCCAATATGCCTTATGTTCTAGGTCAAGAGGTAAGTGACAAGCTTTTCTATATACCATTTTATATGGAGACATACCCATAGGATTTTTGTATGCAGTTCTATAGGCCCATAATGCATCATCAAGTTTCTTGGACCAATTCTTTCTAGACCTATTAACTGTCTTTTGCAAAATTAATTTCAACTCCCTATTACTTAGTTCTACTTGGCCACTTGTCTGTGGGTGATAGGGGGATGCAATTCTATGGTTGACATCATATTTAGAAAGCATCTTACGGAAAGCACCATGAATAAAGTGTGAACCACCATCAGTCATTAGATATCTAGGGACTCCAAACCTCGGAAAAATAACTTCTTTAAGCATCTTAATAGAGGTGTTATGATCAGCACTACTCGTTGGAATAGCTTCTACCCACTTAGTAACGTAATCAACAGCAACTAAAATATGTGTGTATCCATTAGAGGCAGGAAACGGTCCCATATAATCAAAGCCCCAAACATCAAATGGTTCAATAACAAGTCAGTAATTCATAGGCATTTCTTGACGTCTACTGATATTACCAATTATTTGATATTCATCACAAGATAGGACAAACTTACGGGCATCCTTGAAGAGAGTAGGCCAATAAAAACCGGATTGCAATACCTTGTGTGCAGTTCTATCTCCCGCATGGTGTCCTCTATAAGCTTCGGAGTGGCACTTGCGTAGGATATGTTCCTGTTCATGCTCAGGTATACAACGTCTAATGATACCATCTACTCCTTCTTTATAAAGATGTCTCAAATCATAGAAGAATTTTTTCTTTTGCTGGTATGTGAAGCTAGGAGGTATAAACTTACCAACAATGTAATTAGCATAATCAGCATACCATGGAGCAGTACAGGAAGTATTTATGACAGCTAGTTGTTCATCAGGAAAGCTATCATCAATTGGTTGTGGGTCATCAAGTATATTCTCTAACCTAGACAAGTTATCTGCAACAGGGTGCTCAGCTCCCTTTCTATCAGTAATATGCAAGTCAAATTCTTGCAGCAAGAGAACCCATATAATAAGTCTAGGTTTGGCATCTTTCTTTTCCATAAGGTATTTGATAGCAGCATGATTAGTGCGAATAGTTACTTTAGAATCAACAATGTACGGTCTAAACTTATCACAAGCAAATACAACTGATAAAAATTCTTTCTCGGTAGTAGCATAATTTCTCTGGGCACTATCTAGAGTTTTACTAGCATACTGGATAACATTTAATTTATTATCAACTCTTTGCCCTAGAACAGCTCCTACATCATAATCACTAGCATCGCACATAATCTCAAAGGGTAAATTCCAGTCAGGCGGCTGGATAATAGGTGCAGAGATCAATGCTTTCTTAAGTATTTCAAATGCTTCTAGACAATCATCATCAAAGACAAAAGGAATATCTTTTTGTAAGAGATTGTCAGAGGCCTGGAGATTTTGGAGAAGTCCTTTATGAGCCTCCTATAAAACCCGACATGACCAAGGAAACTTCGTATACCTTTGATGTCCTTAGGGCATGGCATCTTTTCAATAGCATCAACTTTAGCTTTGTCAACTTCAATACCTCTTTTAGAAATTCTATGTCCCAAGACAATGCCTTCATTAACCATAAAGTGGCACTTCTCCCAATTCAAGACAAGATTAGTGTCTTCACATCTCTGCAAAACTTGATCAAGGTTGCTATCATCAAAAGAGTTCCGTAAACGGAGAAATCATCCATGAAAACCTCAACAATCTTTTCACAAAAATCAGAGAATATAGCCATCATGCATCTTTGGAAGGTAGCAGGTGCATTACATAAACCAAATGGCATACGTCTATAAGCAAAGGTACCGAAAGGACAAGTAAAAGTGGTCTTTTCTTGATCCCCTTTTGACACAGGTATTTGAGAGAAACCAGAATAACCATGTAGAATGCAAAAATGAGTATGTTTGGATAACCTTTCTAACATTTGATCAATAAACGGCAAGGGGTAATGATCTTTCTTAGTAGCTTTATTTAACTTACAGAAATTAATTACCATCCTATAACATGTAACTGTTCTTTGCGAGATCAATTCATCTTTATCATTAGGAACGATAGTCATACCTCCTTTCTTAGGGACACAATGGACAGGACTTACCCACTGGCTATTAGCAACGGGATAGATACTACCTGCCTCTAGAAGCTTTAGTATTTCCTTCCTTACCACTTCTTTCATCTTAGGATTTAACCGCCCCTGATGGTCAATAACCGGTTTAGCATTTTCTTCCAACTTTATCTTGTGTTGGCATATAGTGGGACTAATGCCCTTAAGATCATGCAGAGTATATCCAATAGCAGCACGATGCTTCTTCAGAGTTTTCAATAATTTTTCTTCTTCCTGCTCTGAAAGGTTAGCACTAATAATAACAGGATATATCTTCTTTTCATCAAGATAAACATACTTAAGATTATCAGGTAAAGTTTTAAGTTCAAACACGGGATCACCCTTGGGTGGAGGAGGATCCCCTAGGATTTCAACATGCAAGTTGTTTTTCAGTACGGGCCCCTGTTTATTGAATATTTCATCTATTTCCCTTCTCTCATTCATATGCATGTCATTTTCATGATCAAGCAAGTATTGTTCTAAAGGATCATTAGGAGGCATGGCAATAGAAGCAAGACCAATAATTTCATCCTTACTGGGTGGTTCCTTTTCAAGGGGTTTTCTACGGAATTTAGCAAAGTTAAAATCATGAGACAAATCTCCTAACCCCACAGTAACAATATCTTTCACGCAGTCTATCTTGGTATTGACAGTATTCAAGAAGGGTCTACCAAATATAATGGGACATAATTCCTACTTCAATATCTCTAACAATCCCAACTGGTGAAATAGTGTCTCTATTAGCAAGCTTAATAGTAACATCAATCCCTTCTATCTCAACAGGTGCAATATCATGCATAATTTCTCGGTATAAATCAAGAGGGATAATACTCGCACTAGGACCTACGTCACATAAACCATGATAGTAATGATCTCCTATCTTAACAGAGATAACAGGCAAGCCTGCAATAGGTCTATGTTTATTCCTAGCATTGGGTTTGGCTATTCTAGCAGACTCTTCTTGGAGGTAAATAACATGTCCATCTAAATCTTCTACCAAGAGATCTTTAACCATAGCAACACTAGGTTCAACATTAATTTTCTCAAAGGGTGTAGGTGTTCTAGTATTACTCTTACGAACTACAGTTGAAGCTTGAGCATGATCCTTTATCCTAACAGCGAAAGGTGGTTTGTCAATATAAGCAGTAGGAATAACATGATCAACATTATAAGTAATAGTCTTTTCTTCAACTTTAACAGGTTCAACTACTTTTACTTCAATAGGGGGATGGTATTTAAACCACTTCTCCTTGGGTAGATCAACATGAGTAGCAAAAGATTCATAGAAAGAATCTACTATCTCAGAGTCAAGTCCATATTTAGTGCTAAACTCACGGAAAACATCAGTATCCATAAAAGCTTTAACACAATCAAACTTAGGGGTCATACCTGACTCCTTACCTTCATCGAGATCCCAATCTTCAGAGTTACATTTAATTCTTTCCAATAAATATCATTTTAATTCAATAGTCTTCATCATTAAAGAACCAGAACAAGAAATATCGAGCATGGAGCAATTATTAAGAGAAAGCCGAGCATAAAAATTTTGAATGATCATTTTTCTTGAGAGCTCATGATTGGGGCATGAGTATAACATTGACTTAAGCCTCCCCCAAGCTGGAGCGATGCTTTCTCCTTCACAAGGCCAGAAATTATAAATATAATTACGATCATGATGAACATTGTGCTCCCAAGGACACGTGGGAATTGTTGTCAAGTTAGTTTTCATCATGCTCGTATGATTCGCGTTCGTTACTTTGATAATTTGATATGTGGGTGGACCGTTGGTTGGGTGTTGCCCTTACTTGGATAAGCCACCCACTTATGATTAACCTCTCTTGCAAGCATCCGCAACTACGAAAGAAGAATTAAGATAAATCTAACCATAGCATGAAACATATGGATCCAAATCAGCCCCTTACAAAGCAGCGCATAAACTAGGGTTTAAGCTTCTGTCACTCTAGCAACCCATCATCTACTCATTACTTCCCAATGCCTTCCCCTAGGCCCAAATAATGGTGCAGTGTCATGTAGTCGATGTTCACATAACACCACTAGAGGAAAGACAACATACATCTCATCAAAATATCAACGAGTACCAAATTCACATGATTACTTATAACAAGACTTCTCCCTCATCCCTAGGAACAAACATAACTACTCACAAAGCATATTCATGTTCATAATCAGAGGGGTATTTAGTAGCATTAAGTATCTGAACATATGATCTTCCACCGAATAAACCAACTAGCATCAACTACAAGGAGTAATAACCACTACTAGCAACGCACAGGTACCAATCTGATGTTTGGAGACAAAGATCGGATACAAGATATGAACTAGGGTTTGAGAGGACATGGTGCTGGTGAAGATGTCGATGGAGGTTGACCCCTCTCGATGAGATGATCGTTGGTGATGACGATGGCTTCGATTTTCCCCTCCCGGAGGGAAGTATCCCCAGCAGAACAGCTCAGCCGGAGCCCTAGATTGGTTTCGCCCAGGTTCCGCCTTGAGACGGCGGCACTTCTTCCCAAAAACCTCCTTATGATTTTTTCCAGGCCAAAACACATGATATAGCAGAAGATGGACATCGGGGGCATGCCAAGCTGTCCACAAGGCAAGGGGGCGCCCAGGGGGGTAGGGCGCACCCAACACCCTTGTGGATGGCAGGTGGCCCCCCTCTGGTGCTTTCTTTGCCTAATATTTTTTATATTTTCCAAAATAGTTCTCCGTGAAGTTTCAGGACTTTTGGAGTTGTGCATAATAGGTTTCTCAGATTTGCTCCTTATCCAGTCCAGAATTCCAGCTCCGACATTCTCCCTCTTCATGTAAACCTTGTAAAATAAGAGAGAAAAGGCATAAATATTGTGCCATAATGTGTAATAACAGCCCATAATGCAATAAATAATGATATAAAAGCACGATGCAAAATGGACGTATCAACTCCCTCAAGCTTAGACCTCGCTTGTCCTGAAGCGAAAGCCGAAATCGAAAAATATGTCCACATGTTTAGAGATAGAGGTGTTGATAAAAACAAAATACGGACATGAGGGCATCATGATCATCTTTAGAATAGCAACATATATTGTCATATAGATTCTTATGCCAAAGTAAAAATTCATTCACAAGGTAAAGTATGAATCAGAAATTTCATTGAGAACTAACAAACTATGATCTCGGTCATTGAAGCAATTGCAATTTATCATAACATTACAATGAGTCAATATAAGATCTTTTCAGCAAGTGCACATACTAAACTATCATTTAATCTTTCACAATTGCTAACACTCACGCAATACTTATGAGTTCAAAGCTTTAATCGTACACATAGAAAGATAGGGGCTTATAGTTTCGCCTCCCAACGGTTTACCTCAAGGGTAATGTCAACAATAATGGTTCATGGTCCTCTACATCCGCATGGATATATATATATATATATATATATAGATCTAGTTCCAACATATTGTGCTTTACAAAGGATAAAAGTAAAAAAGGAGAGGTGATGATCACCTTGACTCTTGTATAATGGTAAAGGACAAAAGATAGGCCCTTCGCTGAGGGAAGTAGAGGTTGTCATGCGCTTTTAGGGTTGGAGGCAAAAAATCTTAATGCAAAAGAACGTCACTTTATATTGCCGCTTGTGATAAAGAACTTTATTATGCAGTTTGTCGCTTTTATTTCGTCCATATCACAGGTTCGTATAAAGTTTATTTTCTTCACACTAATAGATCATACATATTTAAGGAGCAATTTTTATTGCTTGCACCGATGACAACTCACTTGAAGGATCTTACTCAATCCATAGGCAGGTATGGTGGACTCTCATGGCAAAACTGGGTTCAGGGATATTTGGATGCGCAAGTAGTATCTCTACTTAGTACAAAGGATTTGGATAGCATTAGAGGGAAAATCAAGCTCAACATGTTGGAGGATCCATGCCAATATAACTTCTGTTCCGATGTAAGAAGACATAACCCATTATGTTGTCTTCCTTGTCCAACCTCAACTTTTTAGCATGTCATATTTTAATGAGTGCTCACCTTCACAAAAGATGTCCAAGATAGTATATTTATATGTGAAACCTCTCTTTCTTTATTACTTCATATTAATTGCAACAATGACCAAAACTATGTTTGTCAACTCTCAACAACTTTTATTCATCATACTCTTTATATGTGAAGTCATTACTTTCCATAAGCTCAACATATGATCTTTTTATTTATTTTTTTTATTTTTATTTATTTATTTTATTCCCTCAAGATCATAGCAAGAAAGTAAAGCCCTCAACTCAAAACTACTCTTTATTATATAACTCATGGACTCGATTACATAGATAGATCTCAAGACAAAACTCAAAGATAGATCATACTATAACTTTATTCTACCAGACCAAGATATAACCAAAAGGATCGAACTAAGAAAAACGATAAATATAAAGGTGTGATGGTGATACGATACTAGGGCACCTCCCCCAAGCTTGGCAGATGCCAAGGGGAGTGCCCATACCTATGTATTTATGATTCTTTCTTCAGAGGTGGTGTTGATGAAGTTGTTGATGTAGCAGGCTTCTCATCCATCTTCCAAGGCATAGGCTCACCATCATAGAAAGATGAACGAGTCTCCGGGATCCTCAAATCTGCAGCCAAACTCATCCTCTTAAATCTGTATTCATACTCACAGTGTTGGTTTTCCAGGTCATAGATCTGGGCTAGGAGATGCTCAATTCTCTCATGAAGCTTGAAGATGGCCTCCTCAATGTTCTTGGCGTCCAGCTTATGATTATTGGTGAATTTTGCGATCATCATGTGATTGGCATTAAGTCCACGCTCCACCATCCTCTAACACTTGAAAACTTGTTATTCCATCGTTTCGAGGCTTGTCTCCATGCTTCTGGTCTTCTTCGGCCCCGCAATGTCGTGGATGTGCATCACCCCTCACACATCTCAATGGTTTGCGGGTGTTGTAGCACCTCCGCAAGGTAGGGGTTGATGACCTTCTTGAAAAACTTGTCCTTAGGGGCGCTTGGAGATATCATGGCGATTCTAGATCTGTAAGAAAAAAATCTCGAAACAAGAACAGAAGATCTTGTCGTGGTACGGTGGTCAAAACCTTCGGGATATTATATAATAAATTTTTACCGACCAAAAGAAGTATCGTGCAAGAAAAAGGAGTCCGAAGGTCACACGAGATGTCCACAAGGCAGGGGGCACGCCCAGGGGGGCTAGGGCGCTCCCTCCACCCTTCTAGTTGCCTCGTGCACTCTTCAGACTACTTTTAATTTTCCTATTTTTCTAAATATTCCAAAACGTAGAAAACATGTTGTTGGAAACATTTTGGAGTTGGTTTACTTACCGTACCACATAACCATTCATTTTCGGAGTCTGAAACATCCTGGAAAGTATCCCTTATGTATTCCTTCGGTTTCATGGTATTAATTATGTTGGTCTCAACATTTATGGGAGTACCTGAGATATAATGTTTAATTCTTTGACCGTTTACCACCTTCGGATTTGTGCCTTTGACGTTGTTGATTTTGATGGCACCGGAGTGATAAACCTCCTGGATAACGTAAGGACCTTCCCACTTGGAGAGAAGCTTTCCTGCAAAAAATCTTAACGAGAGTTGTATAGGAAAACATGATCTCCTACATTAAACTCATGCTTTTGTATCCTTTTGTCATGCCATCTTTTAATTTATTCCTTAAACAACTTAGCATTCTCATAGGCTTGGGTTCTCCATTCATCAAGTGAGCTAATGTCAAATAACCTCTTTTCACCGGCAAGTTTGAAATCATAGTTGAGCTCTTTGATTGCCTAATAAGCTTTATGTTCTAATTCAAGAGGTAAGTGACATGCTTTTCCATAAACTATCTTATATACAGAGACATACCCATAGGGTTTTTATAAGCAGTTCTATAAGCCCATAAAGCATCATCAAGTTTCTTAGACCAATTCTTTCTAGATCTATTAACAATCTTTTGCAAAATCAATTTAATCTCTCTATTGCTCAATTCTACTTGACCACTAGACTAAGGATGATATGGAGATGCAATTCTATGGTTGACATCATATTTATCAAGCATTTTACGGAAAGCACCATGAATAAAATGTGAACCACCATTAGTCATTAAATATCTAGGGACTCCAAACCTCGAAAAAATAACTTATTTAAGCATCTTAATAGAGATGTTATGATCAACACCACTAGTTGGAATATCTTCTATCCACTTAGTAACATAATCAACATCAACTAAAATATGTGTATACCCATTAGAGGAAGTAAAAGGTCCCATATAATCAAAATCCCAAACATCAAATGGTTCAATAACAAGTGAATAGTTCATAGGCATTTCCCGGCGTCTACTAATATTACCAATTCTCTCGCATTCATCACAAGACAAGACAAACTTACGAGCATCCTTGCAGAGAGTAGGCCAATAAAAACCGGATTGCAATACCTTGTGTGCAGTTCTATCTCCAGCATGGTGTCCTTCGTAGGCCTCGGAGTGACACTTGCGTAGGATCTGTTCCTGTTGATGCTCAGGTACACAACGTCTAATAACACCATCTACTCCTTATTTATAAAGGTGTGAGTCATCCCAAAAGTAATATCTTAAATCATAGATTTTTTTTGTTTTGATCGTATGTGAAGCAAGGTGGTATATTTAGCAACAATGTAATTAACATAACCAGCATATCGTGGAGCATTACGAGAAGCATTTATGACAGCTAATTGTTCATCATGAAAGCTATCATCAATAGGCAGTGGGTCACAAAGAACAATTTCTAACCTAGACAAGTTGTTGGCAACGGGGTTCTCAGCTCCCTTTCTATCGATAATATGCAAATAAAATTTTTGCAGCAGGAGAACCCATCTAATAATTCTAGGTTTAGCATCTTTCTTTTCCATAAGGTATTTAATAGCAGCATGATCAGTGTGAACAGTTACTTTAGAATCAACAGTATAAGATCTAAACTTATCACAAGCAAAAACAAACAGCTAGGAATTCTTTTTCAGTAGTAGCATAATTTCTCTGGGCACTGTCTAGAGTTTTACTAGCATAATGAATAACATTCAATTTCTTATCAACTCATTGTCCTAGAACTACACCAACAACATAATCATTCGCATCACACATAATTTCAAAGGGTAAATTCCAATCAGGTAGTTGAACAATAGGTGCAGAAATCAAGGCTTTCTTAAGTATTTCAAATGCTTCTACATGATCATCATCAAAAACAAAAGGAACATCTTTTTGCAAGAGATTAGTGAGAGGCCTAGAAACATTTGAGAAGTCTTTAATGAACCTCCTATAGAAACCATCATGACCAAGAAAACTTCTTATACCTTTAATATCTTTAGGACACGCCATCTTTTCAATAACATATACTTTAGCTTTATCAACTTCAATACCTCTTTCATAATTCTTATGCCCCAAGATAATACCTTCATTAACCATAAAGTGGCTCTTCTCCCAATTCAAGAGAAGATTAGTTTCTTCATACCTCTGCAAAACTCAATCAAGGTTCCTTAAGAAATCATCAAAAGAAGTTCCGTAAATGGAGAAATCATCCATGAAAACCTCAACAATCTTTAAGTCAGAGCATATAGCAATCATACATGTTTGAAAGGAGCAGGTGCATTGCATAAATCGAAATGCATATGTCTATAAGCAAAAGTACCAAAAGGGTAAGTAAAAGTGGCTTTTTCTTGATCCTCTTTTGACACTAGTATTTGAGAAAAGCCAGAATAACCATCTAGAAAGCGAATATGAGTATGTTTGGATAGTCTTTCTAGTAGTTGATCAATAAAAGGTAGAGGGTAATGATCTTTTTTAGTATCTTTGTTCAATTTGCGGAAAACAGTTACCATTCCATAACCTGTAACTATTCTTTGCAGAATCACTTCATTCTTATCATTAGGAACAACAGTAATACCTCCCTTTTTAGGGACACAATGAACGGGACTTACCCATCTACTATCAGCAATAGGATAAATTATACCTGCCTCCAGAAGCTTTAGTATTTCATTTCTTACCACTTCTTTCATCTTAGGATTTAACCATCGTTGATGATCAACAACTGGTTTAGCATCAGGTTCCATATTAATTTTGTGCTGACATAGAGTGGGACTAATGCCCTTACGACCATCAAGAGTATATCCAATAGCAGCAAGGTGCTTCTTCATACTTTTCAATAATCTCTTCTCTTCATGCTCTGAAATATTAACACTAATAATCACTGGATATATCTTCTTTTCATCAAGATAAGCATATTTCAAAGTATTAGGTAGTTGTGTAAGCTCAAACACAGGATCACCCTTGGGTGGAGGAGGATCCCCTAGAATTTCAACAGGAAAATTGTGTTTCAAAATGGGCCCTTGATTAAAAAATATTTCATCTAATTCCCTTCGTTCTTTCATAAACATATCATTTCATGGTCCAGCAAATATTGTTCTAAGGGATAAGTAGGAGGCGCGACAATAGAAGCAAGACCGATAATTTTTTTTGAATATTAAAGACCGATAATTTCATCCTTACTAGGCAATTCGTTATCATGGGGTTGTGTACAAAATTTAGAGAAACTAAAATCATGAGCATTTCCCCTAAACCGACAATGACAATATCTTTCTCGCAGTTTATCTTAGCCTTAACAGTGTTCAAGAAAGGTCTACCAAATATAATGGGACAAAAGTCATCTTGTGGGGAACCAACGACAAGAAAATAAGTAGGGTATTTTATTTTCCCACACAAGACTTCAACATCTCTAACAATCCCAATTTGTGATATAGTATCTCTATTATCAAGGTTAATAGTAACATCAATTTCTTCTATTTTAGCAGGTGCAATTTCATTCATAATTTCTTTATATAAGGTAAAAGGAATTGCACTCACACTAGCACCAACATCACATAAGCCATGATAACAATGATCTCCTATTTTAACAGAAACAACAGGCATGCCAACAATAGGTCTATGTTCATCTTTAATATTGGGTTTGGCAATTCTAGCAGCTTCATCGCAGAAATAAATAACATGCCCATCAATATTATCAACCAAGAGATATTTAACCATAACAATACTAGGTTCAACATTAATTTGCTCAGGGGGTCTAGGTGCTCTAATATTACTTTTGTTAACCACAGTTGAAGCTTTAGCATGATCCTTTATTCTAACAGGAAAAGGTGGTTTCTCAATGTAAGCAGTAGGAACAATAAGATCAACATTATAAGTAATAATTTCTTTCCAACTTTAATAGGTTCTACTACTTGCACTTTAATGGCAGGATGATATTTAAACCACTTCTCTTTGGGGAGATCAACATGAGTAGCAAATGATTCATAGAAAGAAGCTACTATCTCAGAGTCAAGTCCATATTTTAGTGCTAAATTGACGAAAAGCATTGGTATCCATAAAAGATTTAACACGATCAAACTTGAGGTTTATACCTGACTCATTACCTTTGTCGATTGCCCAATCTTTAGAGTTGCGTTTAATTCTTTCCAATAAATCCCATTTGAATTCAACAGTCTTCTTCATAAAAGAATTGGTACAAGAAGTATCGAGCATGGATTGATCATTACCAGAAAGCCGAGCATAATTTTTTTTGAATAATAATTTCTATTGAGAGCTCATGATTGGGGCATGACTATAACATCGACTTAAGCCTCCCCCAAGCTTGAGCGATACTTTTCCTTCACGAGGCCAAACATTATATATATAATTCCGATCACAATGAACCAGATGCATAGGATAAAACTTCTGATGAAATTCCAATTTCAATCGGTTGTATTTCCATGATCCAATATCATTACATAGCCTATACCATGTCAATATAATGTTTTTCCCTTCAAATATAAAGGGAATACCTTCTTCTTGACATCATCCTCAGGCAAACCTGCAAGCTTTAATAATCCACAAACTTCATCCACATAGATTAGTGATACGTCCATTCTGCTTCATGCCCATATGTTGATATTTATTGCATTATGGGCTGTTATTACATGTTTTGTCACAATACTTATGCCTTTTCTCTCTTATTTTACAAGGTTTACATGAAGAGGGATAATGCCGACAGCTGGAATTCTGGGCTAGAAAAAGAGCAAACTCTGGAAACCTATTCTGCACAACTCCAGAAGCCCCGAAAATCAACAGAACTTTGTTTCAGAAAATATAAAAAAATTCTGGCAAAAGAAGTCCACGAGGGGGGCCACCGACTGTCCACAAGGGTGGGGGGCACGCCCCCCTTCCCAGGGCGCGCCCCCTGTCTCGTGGGCCCATCGAGGGTTCCCCGATGCCCATCTTCTCCTATATGAGGTGTTTTGACATGGAAAAAAAAATAAGATGGAGGCTTTCGGGATGAGACGCAGCCGTCTCAAGGCGGAAACCAATCTAGGGCTATGGCAGAGCTGTTCTGCCGGGGATACTTCCCTCCGAGAGGGAGAAATCGTCACCACCATCATCATCAACAAGTCTCCCATCTTGGGAAGGGCTATCTTCATCAACATCTTCACCAGCACCATCTCCTCTCAAACCCTAGTTCATCTCTTGTATCCAATCTTTGTACCCAAACCTCATATTGGTACCTATGGGTTGCTAGTAGTGTTCATTACTCCTTGTAGTTGATGCTAGTTGGTTTATTTGGTGGAAGATCATATGTTCAGATCCATTATGCATATTAATACCCCTCTAATCATGAACAACATTATGTCTTGTGAGTAGTTACTTTTGTTCCTGAGGACATGGGAGAAGTCTTGCTATTAGTAGTCATGTGAATTTGGTCTTCGTTCGATATTTTGATGAGATGTATGTTGTCTCTCCTCTAGTGGTATCATGTGAACGTCGACTACATGACACTTCACCATTATTTGGGCCTAGAGGAAGGAATTGAGAAGTAATAAGTAGATGATGGGTTGCTAGAGTGACAGAAGCTTAAACCCTAGTTTATGCGTTCCTTCGTAAGGGGCTGATTTGGATCCATAAGTTTCAGGCTATGGTTAGGTTTACCTTAATAATTTTTTTGTAGTTGCGGATGCTTGCATTAGAGGTTAATCATAAGTGGAAGGCTTGTCCAAGTAAGGACAACACCCAAGCACCGGTCCACCCACATACCAAATCATCAAAGTACAGAACGCGAATCAGATGATCGTGATGAAAACTAGCTTGACGATAATTCCCATGTGTCCTCGGGAGCGCTTTCCTTTATATAAGAGTTTGTATAGGATTGTCCTTTGATACAAAAAGGATTGGGCCACCTTGCTGCACCTTATTTACTTTTACCTTTTGTCACTTGCTACCAATTACCTTATCACAAAACTATCTGTTACCTATAATTTCAGTGCTTGCAGACAATACCTTACTGAAAACTACCTATCGTTTCATTTTGCTCCTCGTTGGGTTCGACACTCTTACTTATCGAAAGGACTACGATAGATCCCCTACACTTGTGGGTCATCAAGACTCTTTTCTGGTGCCGTTGCCGGGGAGTGAATCGCCTTTGGTAAGTGGAATTTGAGAAGGAAAAAAATTATATAGTGTGCTGAAATTTATTGTCACCTGTTACTATGGCTCAAAATCCTTTGAGGGGCTTGTTCGGGGTATCTTCATCCCGAACAAAAGAGCAAAGAGTTGCTCCTCACCTACTGCACCTACTGAAAATGTTTGCTTTGAGATTCCTTCGGGTATGATAGAGAAACTGCTTGAAAGTCCTTTTACAGGAGACAGAACATTGCATCCTGATTTACATCTAATCTATGTGGATGAAGTTTGTGGATTGTTTAAGCTTGCAGGTATGCCCGAGGATGTTATCAAGAAGAAGGTCTTCCCTTTATCTTTGAAGGGAGATGCATTGACATGGTTTAGGCTATGATAATACCTTGCTGAAAACCGCTTGTCATTTCCTTCTGCTCCTTGTTGGGTTCGACACTCTTATTTATCGAAAGGACTATGATAGATCCCCTATACTTGTGGGTCATCAAGGCATGGTTCGCAAGTCTCAAATGATTCATAATCAAGTGATTCCAAAAGTCCATCAACATGGAGTTTCTTCCTGCGCTTTACACCAATATGACCTAAACAGGAGTGCCAAAAGTATGTTGCACTATCATTATCAACTTTGCATCTTTTGGCACAAGTATTATGAATATGTATATTACCATGATTGAGATTCGATATGAATAGACCATTCCTCAAGGGTGCATGACCATAAAAGATATTACTCATATAAATAGAACAACCATTATATTCTGACTTAAAGGAATAACTGTCTCGCATCAAACAAGATCCAGATATAATGTTCATGCTCAACGTGGGCACCAAATAACAATTAGTTAGGTCTAAAACTAATCCCGAAGGTAGATGTAGAAGTAGTGTGCCTACGAAGATCACATCGACCTTGGAACCATCCCCGATGGCCATCCTCACCTCGTCCTTAGCGAATCTTTGTTTAATCCCCAGCTAATGTTTCGAGATACAAATATGAGCAACTGAACCAGTATCAAATACCCAAGCGCTGCTACGAGCACTGTAAGGAACACATCAATAACATGTATATAAAATATACCATTGTTTACTTTGCCATCCTTCTTATCTGTCAAATACTTGGGGAAGTTCTGCTTCAAGTCACTACTCCCTTTGTAGTAGAAGCACTCAGTTTTAGGCTTAGGACCTTTGGGTTTATTCATGGGAGCGGGAACCTGTTTGCCGTTCTTCTTGAAGTTCCCTTTCTTACCTTCACCCTTTTTCTTGAAAGTAGTGGTCTTGTTAACCATCAACACTTGATGCTCCTTCTTGATTTCTACCTTCGCCGATTTCAGCATCACGAAGAGCTCAGGAATTGTCTATCCATCCCTTGCATATTATAGTTCATCACGAAGCCTTTGTAGCTTGGTGGCAATGATTGAAGAACTCTGTCAATAACACTCTTAGGTGGAAGATCAATTCCCAGCTGAGTCAAGTGGTTATGATACCCAGACATTTTGAGTATGTGTTCACTAACATAACTATTCACCTCCGTCTTGCAGCTATAGAACTTGTTGGAGACTTCATATCTCTCAACCCGGGCATTAGCTTGAAAAATCATTTTTAGCTCTTGGAACATCTCATATGCTCCATGATGTTCAAAAAACCTTTGAAGTCCTGATTCTAAGCCGTAAAGCATGGCACACTGAACTATAGAGTAGTCGTCAGATCGAGCTTTCCAGACGTTCATAACATTTGCTTCAGCACCTGCGGCAGGTGCGTCACCTAGCGGTGCATCAAGGACATAATTCTTTTGCAGCAATGAGGATAATCCTCAAGTTACGGACCCAGTCCGTGTAGTTGCTACCATCATCATTCAACTTAGCTTTCTCTAGGGACGCATTAAAATTCAAGGGAATGGTAGCAAAGGCCATCGATATACAACATAGATATGCAAATACTATCAGGACTAAGTTCATGATAAATTAAGTTCAAATAATCAAATTACTAATGAACTCCCACTTAAATTAACATCCCTCGGGTTTATCTAAGTTATACATGATCCAAATCAACTAAACAATGTCTGATCATCACGTGAGATGGAGTAGTCATGAATGATGAACATCTCTATGTTGATCATATCTACTATATGACTCATGTTCGACCTTTCGGTCTCTAGTGTTCTGAGGCCATGTCTGTACATGCTAGGCTCGTCAAGTTTAACCCAAGTATTTCGCGTGTGTAAAACTTTCTTGCACCCGTTGTATGTGAACGTAGAGTCTATCACACCCGATCATCATGTGGTGTCTTGAAACAACGAACTATAGCAACGGTGCGTACTCGGGGAGAACACTATTATCTTGAAATTTAGTGAAGGGATCATCTTATGATGCTACCGTTGTTCTAAGCAAAATAAGATGCATAAAGGATAAACATCACATGCAATCAAAATATGTGACATGATATGGCCATCATCATCTTATGCTTTTGATCTCCATCTCCAAAGCATCATCATGATCTCCATCATCACCGGCTCGACAGCTTGATATCCATCATAGCGGCATGGTCGTCTCGCCAATTATTGCTTCTATGAGTATTGCTAACTCATGGCTATAGACTAAAGCAATTACATGGCGCTTGCATTTTATACAGTAAAGAGACAACCATAAGGCTCCTGCCGGTTGTCGATAATTTACAAAACATGATCTTCTCATACAATAATGTATAACTCATCACGTCTTCACCATATCACATCACAACATGCTCTGTAAAAACAAGTTATACGTCCTCTACTTTGTTGTTGCAAGTTTTACGTGGTTGCTACGGGCTTCTAGCAAGTACCGTGCTTACCTATGGCACAAAACCACAACGGTGATCTATCAAATTTGTTGTTTCAACTTTCAACAAGGACCGGCCGCAGTCAAATTCGATTCAACTAAAGTAGGAGAAATAGACACCCTCCAGTCACCTTTATGCAAAACAAGTTACATGTTTGTTGGTCGAACCGGTCTCATGTACGTGGACATGTAAGGTTAGTCCGGGCATCTTCATCTTACAATACCGCCGAATGAAAATAAGACGTTGGTGGAAAGCAATATGACGATCACCACCCACAACTCTTTGTGTTGTACTCGTGCATATCATCTATGCATAGACCTGGCTCATGATGCCACTGTTGGGAAACGTTGCATGGAAAACAAAAAAAATCTACGCACACGCAATGATCTATCCATGGAGATGTATAGCAACGAGGGGAAAAGTGTGTCTAGGTACCCTCGTAGACCGTAAGCGGAAGCGTTTCACAACACGGTTGATGTAGTCGAACTTCTTCGTGCTTCAACCGATCAAGTACCAAACGCACGGCACCTCCGTGTTCTGCACACGTTCAGCTCGGTGACGTCCCTCGCCTTCTTGATCCAGCAAGACGTCGAGATAGTATATGAGTTCCATTACCATGACGGCGTGGTGACGGTGATGGTGTAGTGATATCCGCAGGGCTTCGCCTAAGCACTACGAAAATATGACTGGGGGAGTAAACGGTGGACGGGGGCAGCGCACACGGCTAATACAATGTTATGTGCTTATTGGTGCCCCTCCCCACATATATATAGGTGGGAGGAGAGAGGGAGGCGGCCTAGGGCAGCCAGGGGCACCCGAAGGGGCTGGCCACCAGCCCTAGGGCCCCTGCCCTCTTGTGCCCCCACCCCTTTCCCTCTTGCACAAGGGGAAGGAAAGACGGGGGAGAGGGAAGGAAGGGGGAGTCCTACTCCGCACTTTCCTTTCCCTTCCCCTCTTACCTTCTCCTCCTCGTATGGCCGGCCCTATATGGTGCACCGGCCCCTTGTGGGTAGGTGTGTTCCTTCACATGGCCCATAAGGCCCATAGGATTGTTGGGGGTACCCAAAACACCTTCCGATGACCCAATAAATACCCGATACCCTCCGAAACACTTCCGGTGTCCGAATACCATCTTTCTATATATCAATCTTTACCTCTTGACCATTTCGAGAATCGTCGTCATGTCCTTGATCTTATCTGGTACTCTGAACAATATTCGGTCACCAAAACACATAACTCATATAACACTATATCATCAACGAACGTTAAGCGTGCGGGCCCTACGAGTTCGAGAACTATGTAGACATGACCAAGACACCTCTTCGGTCAATAACCAATAGCGGAATCTGGATGCCCATGTTGGATCCTACATATTCTACGAAGATCTTTATCGGTCAAACCGTTATGACAACATACACAATTCTCGTTGTCCGTCGGTATGTTACTTGCCCGAGATTTGATCGTCGGTATCTCTATTCCTAGTTCAATCTTGTTACCAGCAAGTCTCCTTACTCGTTCCGTAATACATCATCACGAGACTAACTTCATTAGTCATTTGCTTGCAAGACTTATTATGATGTGTATTACCGAGAGGGCCCAAAGATACCTCTCCGATACTCGGAGTGAAAAATCCTAATCTTGATTCATGCCAACCCAACAAAACAACTTTGGAGATACCTGTAGAGCATCTTTATAATCACCTAGTTACGTTGTGACGTCTGATAGCACACAAGGCATTCCTCCGGTATCTGGGTATTGCATGATCTCATAGTCAAAGGCATATGTATTTGACATACATGAAAGCAGTACAAATAAACTGTATGATCAAATGCTAAGCTAATGGATGGGTCTTGTCCATCACATCATTCTCATAATGATGTGATCCCGTATCAAATGACAACTAATGTCCATGGTTATGAAACTTTTACCATCTTTGATTGATGGGCTAGTCTAGTATAGGCTTACTAGGGACATGGTATTTGTTTATGTATTCACACATTTATTTAGGTTTCCAATCAATACAATTCTAGCATGTATTATATCTTTATCATGAATAAGGAAATATAAAATAATAAAAACTTTATTATTGCCTCTAGGGCATATTTCCATCAGATTCTACTAGTGATCACATACGTACATGGAGGGCTCCTGGAGGGTCTTATAGGATGACCCCTTAGGGTTACAATTGTAATGTTACATGAGCGCGGGGCCCTGGCGCCTGATACGTCTCGAACGTATCTACTTTTCCTAATGCTTTTCCTCTTGTTTTGGACTCCAATTTGCATGATTTGAATGAAACTAACCCAGGACTGATGTTGTTTTCAACAGAACTACGATGGTGTTGTTTTTGTGCAGAAATAAAAGTTCTCGGAATGGAACGAAACTTTGCGAGGAATTTTTATACAATAAAAGAAAAATACTCAAGCCAAGAACCACTGGAGGGGGGCACCTGGGTGGGCTCAATCCACCAGGGCGCCCCCCTCCAGGCGCGCCCAGGTGGGTTGTCCCCACTGGGTGGCCCCGCTGACCCTGATACCGACGCTATAAAATTCTATATTTCCAGAAAGAATCATGGACAAAGAATTATCATGATCCACGAGACGGAGCCGCCATCACCTCATGTTCTTCATCGGGAGGCCATATCTGGAGTCCGGTTGGGGCTCTGAAGAGGGGGGTCTTCGTTCTTCGTCATCACCAACCCTTCTCCATCGCCAATTCCATGACGCTCCCCACCGGGAGTGAGTAATTCCTTCGTAGGCTCACTGGTCGATGAGGAGTTGGATTAGATTCATCATGTAATCTAGTTAGTTTTGTTAGGCCTGGTCCCTAGTATCCACTATGTCCTGAGATTGATGTTGCTATGACTTTGCCATGCTTAATGCTTGTCACTTTGGGCCCGGGTGCCATGATTTCATATCTGAACCATTTATGTTATCACCATTATATCCATGTTCTAGATCTGATCTTGCAAGTTATAGTCACCTACTACGTGTTATGATCCGGCAACCCCGGAGTGACAATAGCCGGGACCACTCCCGGTGATGACCGTAGTTTGAGGAGTTCATGTATTCATCGTGTGTTAATGCTTTGTTCCGGTTCTCTATTCAAAGGAGGCCTTAATATCCCTTAGTTTCCAATATGGACCCCGCTACCACGGGAGGGTAGGACAAAAGATGCCATGCAAGTTCTTTCCATAAGCATGTATGACTATTTACAGAATACATGCCTACATTATATTTATGAACTGGAGCTAGTGTTGTATCACCCTAGGTTATGACTGTCACATGATGAATATCATCCAACAATTTACCGATCCAATGCCTACGAATTTATCCTATATTGTTCTTGCTAAGTTACTATTGCTATCGTTACTGCTGCACTTGCTATAAAACTATTGCTATCACTGTTACCGTTACTATTGTTGCTACCACTACTATCAAAATTATCATATTACTGTGCTATTGATCACTTTGCTGTAGATAATTAATCTCCAGGTGTGTTTGAATTGACAACTCAGCTGCTAATACTTACAAATATTCTTTGGCTCCCCTTGTGTCGAATCTATAAATTTGGATTGAATACTCTACCCTAAAAAATTGTTGCGATCCCCTATACTTGTGACTTATCAAGACCTTTTTCTGGCGCCGTTGCGAGGGAGCATAGCTATGTTTGTTTAGTCACTTGGGATTTTTATCAATTTATCACTATGAAGAATCTGAAGGATGCTAAGACTACTATTTTTCCCTCTAAGATGAGGGGAGGTAAGGAACTGCCATCCATTTCTGCTTTAGATTCACCTTCCGTTATAATTAAACTTGCAACACCACCACATGTTATTAATCCTGATATGTCACAAGTTATTGATGATGCCACTTCTTCTATGAATGATACTTGTGATTATGCTTGTACCTTGCATGATGATGATGTGCCACTTGGTGAATTTCTTGATGAAATTACTAGAGTAAGACAACATGATGTTGTTGAATCTGATGATGAGCTTGAAACTGAAAATTTTGAAACACCTACTAGAACTAGCCTTCTTAGATATGAATTGCCTAAGGTACCTGAAGGTTATGTTATGAATGAGGAAACAACTAGAGATATTCTTTCTTGTAAGGATAGAGATGATCTAGAGAAATTATTGTGCAAGTATAAAGAAAAGTCTCTGAAAGCTAGAATGAAATGTGATCCTAAGTTTGCTACCTCACCTATCTTTATTGATGATAAGGATTATGAATTCTCTATCGACCCAGAGTTAATCACTTTGGTTGAATCTGATCCTTTCCATGGTTATGAAACTGAAACTGTTTTGGCACATCTCACTAAGTTGAATGACATAGACACCCTTTTTGCTCAAGATGAGAAAACTCGTTATTAATATACTCTCAAATTATTTCTGTTCTCATTAAAGGGTGATGCTAAAGCTTGGTACAATACTCTTGCTTCTGGTTGTGTGCGTAGTCCCCAGGATATGATTTATTACTTCTCTGAAAAATATTTTCCTGCTCATAAGAAACAAGTTGCCTTACATGAAATATTTAATTTTGTGCAAATTGAAGAAGAGAGTCTCCCACAAGCTTGGGGGAGGCTTCTCCAATTGCTTAATGCTTTGCCTAATCATCCTCTTAAGAAAAATGAAATACTTGATATCTTCTATAATGGACTAACCGATGCTTCTAGGGACTTCCTAGATAGTTGTGCTGGTTGTGTTTTCAGGGAATGAACTATTGGACAAGCTAAAGAATTATTGAATAACATACCACTCAGAAGAAGAGGGATATATTATATCTCAGTCCTGAAGATATGCAAGAGGCAAAGAAATCCATGAAGGAAAAGGGTATTAAAGCTAAGGATGTTAAAAATTTACCTCCTATTGAATGAATACATGGGCTTAATGCACCATCACTACCTAACGTGTTAAAGGTAAATTCTCTAATAAAATTCAATGATAATGACAATCCTCACAATATGCACCCTAGCCAATGCTTTCATGAGTTTGAAAATTATATTAGGAAACAAGATCACTTCAACGCAAATTTTATGAAACAATTGAAATACAATTTTGATATGATTGCTCGCTTGAGTGACTTGTTATTTAGAATATCAAATGATGTTAGAGGTGTGGGAAAGCAAGCTTCTATGGTACAAATCCAGTTAGAACAAGTTGCTAAATCACAAAGAGAACTGCTTGATGAAATGAACAACAATATACATGACTTTGCTGTTACAGTTGCAACTAGAGCAGGAAAGATGACACGAGAACCACTTTATCCTGAGGGGCACCCAAAAAGAATTGAACATGATTCACAAAGAAACAACACCACTGCACCTAGTCCTTCTAAAAAGAAAAAGAAAAAGAAAAATGATAGGACTTTGCATGCTACTAGTGAACCTGAAGTAGAAAACCTCTTGATAATGATAATGATGTTTCTATCTCTGATGCTGAAACTCAATCTAGTAATGAACATTCACCTAGTGATAATGAAAAATATAATGTTGAGGTTGATGAAGATACTCAACCAAACAATGAAAAGGAACCAGACAATGATGGTGAGTTAGAACCACCAGTTGATCTTGATAACCCACAACCTAAGAATAAAAGATATGATAAAAGAGACTTTGTTGCTAGGAAACACGGTAAAGAAAGAGAACCATGGGTTCAAAAACCTATGCCTTTTCCACCCAAGCCAACTAAAGAAAGATGATGAAGAATTTGAACGCTTTGCTAAAATGCTGAGGCCAGTCTTTTTGCGTACTCGCTTGACTGATATCTTGAAAATGCCTCCTTATGCAAAGTACATGAAAGACATCATCACCAATAAGAGAAAAATACCGGAAGCTGAAATCTCCACCATGCTAGCTAATTATACCTTTAAGGATGGAGTACCTAAAAAACTTTGAGACCCCGGAATACCAACTATACCTTGCTCCATCAAAAAGAATTATGTGAAAACTGCTTTATGTGACTTAGGAGAAGGTGTTAGTGTTATGCCTTTCTCTTTATATAAAAGACTTAATTTGAATAAACTCACACCTACTGAAATATCTTTGCAAATGGCTGACAAATCAACTGCCATACCTATCGGTATTTGTGAGGATGCGCCCGTTGTTGTTGCTAATGTTACTATTCTAATTGACTTTGTTATACTTGAGATGCCCGAGGATGACAACATGTCATTTATCCTTGGTAGACCCATCTTGAATACTGCAGGGGCTGCTATTGATTGCAATAAAAGCAAGGTCACTTTTCATATCAATGGTAATGAGCATACGGTGCACTTTCCGAAGAATCAATTCCAAGTGAATGGTATTAATATTATTGAAAAATCTCCGACAATCACTATTGGAAGTTTTCAACTACCTCTACCTACTGTTAACAAGAAATATGAAATGCTTATTGTTGCGGACATTCATATCCCCATTGAGGTAACTTAGTGATTTACCAAAGTTCTTTGGTTTCATGCAAATCGAAAGTGGTTGTTAATAAGACTTGATCAACCTTATTAATAAATCATTTTTGAGAGGAATGAAGTTGATGAATTTAGTGAGCACTATCTTCTGTCCCTACCTTCTGTTTTCTAGTTTATTAGTTAACTAAAATAAAATGCCATGTTTTGTCCATTTTCTGAGTTCCCCGTGCAATAAAAAAATGACCTAAAAAATAAAAGTTCTCATAATGCTCTAAAAAATTAACACGATATTTTTGCTATTATTTAAGTTTTTCTGGTGCAAATAATATCAGAGGGAGGTGCCCTGATAACCCACAAGTATAGGGGGTCACAACAGTTTTCGAGGGTAGTGTATTCAACCCAAATTTATAGATTCGACACAAGGGGAGCCAAAGAATATTTGCAAGTATTAGCAGCTGAGTTGTTGATACGTCTCCAACGTATCTACTTTTCCAAACCCTTTTGCCCTTGTTATGGAGTCTAACTTGCATGATTTGAATGGAACGAACCCAGAATGACGCTGTTTTTAGCAAAATTGCCATGGTGTTGTTTTTGTGCAAAAGTAAAAAGTTCTCGGGATCGCTTGAAAATCCACGGAGAATTATTTTGGAAAATATAAAAAATACCTACAAGAAGATCCATACCAGGGGGGCCATACCCTGTCCACGAGGGTGGGGGCGCGCCCCCTGCCCAGGGCACGCCCCCTGCCTCGTGGGCCCCCTGGTGCTCCACCGACGTATCCCTAGAGCCTATATATTCACTTTCGGGGAGAAAAATATTAGGGAGAAAGAATTATCGCGTTTCACGAGATGGAGCCGCCGCCAAACCCTAATCTCTCTCGGGAGGGCTGATCTGGAGTCCGTTGGGGGCTCCGGAGAGTGGAGATCGTCGCCATCGTCATCGTCAACCTTCCTCCATCACCAATTCCATGATGCTCACCGCCGTGCGTGAGTAATTCCATCATAGACTTGCTGTACGGTTATGGGTTTGATGGGATCTATCATGTAACCGAGTTAGTTTTGTCAGGGTTTGATCCCTAGTATCCACTATGTTCTGAGATTGATGTTGCTATGACTTTGCTATGCTTAATACTTGTCACTAGGGCCAGAGTGCCATGATTTCAGATCTGAACCTATTATGTTTTCATGAATATGTGTGTGTTCTTGATCCTATCTTGCAAGTCTATAGTCACCTACTATGTGTTATGATCCAGCAACCCCAAAGTGACAATAATCGGGACCACTCCCAGCGATGACCATAGTTTGAGGAGTTCATGTATTCACTATGTGTTAATGCTTTGGTCCTGTACTCTATTAAAAGGAGGCCTTATTATCCCTTAGTTTCCAATAGGACCCCGCTGCCACGGGAGGGTTGGACAAAAGATGTCATGCAAGTTCTTTTCCATAAGCACGTATGACTATATTCGGAATACATGCCTACATTGCATTGATGAACTGGAGCTAGTTCTATGTCACCCTAGGTTATAACTTCTACATGATGAATTGCATCTGACATAATTTCCCATCACCGATCCAAAGTTTACGAGCTTTTCCTATATTGCTAGTTGCTTATTTACTTTTCCGTTGCTACTATTACAAAAACTACAAAACACTATCGTTACTTTTATTGCTGCTACCGCCACTATCATATTACTTTGCTACTAAACTATCTTGCTGCAGATACTAAGTTTCTAGGTGTTGTTGAATTGACAACTCAACTGCTAATACTTAAGAGTATTCTTTGGATCCCCTTGTGTCGAATCAATAAATTTGGGTTGAATACTTTACCCTCGAAAACTGTTGCGATCCCCTACACTTGTGGGTTATGAAGACTATTTTCTGGAGCCGTTGCCTGGGAGCATAGCTCTATTCTTTAAGTCACTTGGGATTTATATCTGTTGATCACTATGAAGAATCTGAAGCACTCAAAAACCAAGATCTTACCCTCAACTACGAGGGGAGGTAAGGAACTGCCATCTAGCTCTGCACTTGATTCACCATCTGTTATGGGTAAATTTGCAACACCTACTCATGCTATTGAATCTGATATGTCATATGTTCTTGATGATGCCACTTCTGCTATGTATGATGAAACTACTTCTATGTTTGATAATACTGTGCCACTAGGTGAATTTCTAGATGAACAAATTGCTAGAGTTAGGGAGAATGCAAATATTGAAACTGATGATATTTATGAAAGTTATGGTGAAGCTTCTCCCAATAGATATGAATTTCCTGTTGTGCCTGAGGGTTATGTAATGGATGAAGAAACTGCTAGAGACTTTCTTGCTTGCAATGATAGATATGATCTTAAGAAATTAATAGCTAAGCTGAAAGAAAAGTCCTTGAATGCTAGAATGAAACATGACCCTCCTTTCGCTACGTCACCTATCTGTGTTACTGATAAGGATTATGAATTCTCTATTGATCCTGAGTTAATTACTTTGGTTGAATCTGATCCTTTCCATGGCTATGAGTCTGAAACTTTTGTGGCACATCTTACTAAGTTGAATGATATAGCCACCCTATTTACTAACGATGAAAAGATCCGTTACTACTATATCCTTAAGCTATTTCCTTTCTCGTTAAAGGGTGATGCTAAGACTTGGTTTAATTATCTTGATCCTGGTTGTGTGCGTAGTCCCCGTGATATGATGTATTACTTCTCTGCTAAATATTTTCCCGCTCATAAGAAACAAGCTGCCTTGCGGGAAACATATAACTTTGTGCAAATTGAAGAAGAGAGCCTCCCACAAGCTTGGGGGAGGCTTCTCCAATTACTTAATGCTTTGCCTGATCATCCTCTTGGGATGCATGATATACTTGATGTCTTTTATAGTGGACTAACCGATGCTTCCAGAGACCACCTGGATAGTTATGCTGGTTGTGTTTTCAGGGAAAGAACAGTTGATCAAGTTGAATTACTATTGAATAATATGCTGGCCAATGAAAATAATTGGACACTTCCTGAACTAGCCCCTAAGCCAACTCCGAAGAAAAGAGGTGTTCTTCCTCAGTACTGAAGATATGCATGAGGCAAAGAAATCTATGAAAGAAAAAGGTATTAAAGCTGAATATGTTAAGAATTTACCACCTATTGAAGAAATACATGGTCTTGATAACCCGATACAGGTAGTAAAGGTAAATTCTCTTTATAGATTTGATGAAGGTGATATTCCTCGTTATAAGTCTGCTAGCCAATGCTTAGATGAGTTTTACAATTTTATTGTGAAACAAGAAAACTTCAATGCTTATGTTGGTAGACAATTGCAACACAATGCTTATATGATTGAACGCTTGAGTGATTATCTGTCTAGAGCTAAAGGTGAACTGAAACTCATTAGTATACATGCTTCTATGGTCACCACTCAAGTAGAACAAGTACTTAAGGCTCAGAATGATTTGCTCAATGAATAAAATGGTAAGAATAATGACTATGCTGTTAGAGTTTCTACTAGAGGTGGTAAAATGACTCAGGAACCTCCGTACCTTGAAGGCCACCCTAAGAGAATTGAGCTAGATTCTCAGAGAGCTAATTTAGATGCACCAAGTTCTTCTAAGAAGAAGAAAAAGAAAAATGATAGGACTTTACATGCTTCTAGTAAACCTATAGCTGACACACCTGAGAATCCCAATGATATATCTATTTCTGACGCTGAGACACAATCTGGTAATGAACATGAACCTAGTGATAATGTTAATGATGATGTTCATGATGATGCTCAACCTAGCAATGATAATGATGTAGAGATTGAACCTGTTGTTGATCTTGATAACTCACAATCAAAGAATCAACGTTATGATAAGAGAGACTTTGTTGCTAGGAAGCACGGTAAGGAAAGAGAACCATGGGTTCAGAAACCCATGCCTTTTCCTTCGAAACCATCCAAGAAAAAGGATGATGAGTATTTTGAGCGCTTTGCTGAAATGATTAGACCTATCTTCTTGCGTATGCGTTTGACTGATGTGCTTAAAAAAATCATTATGCTAAGTATATGAAAGATATTATTACCAACAAAAGAAAGATACCTGAAGTAGAAATTTCCAACATGCTTGCCAATTACACTTTGAAGGGTGGAATGCCTAAGAAATTAGGATATCCGGGAGTACCTACTATACCTTGCTCCATTAAGAAAAACTATGTTAAAACTGCCTTATGTGATCTTGGAGCCGGTGTTAGTGTTATGCCTCTCTCTTTATATCGTAGACTTTACTTGAGTAAGTTGACACCTACTGAAATATCTTTTCAAATGCCTGATAAATCAACTGCTATACCTGTCGGTATTTGTGAGGATGTGCTTGTTGTAGTTACAAATGTTACTATTCTAACGAACTTTATTATAATTGATATTCCCGAGGACGATAGTATGTCTATTATTCTTGGAAGACCCTTTTTGAATACTGCAGAGGCTGTTATTGATTGCAACAAAGGCAATGTCACTTTTCATGTCAATGGTAATGAGCATACGGTACACTTTCCGAGGAAACAACATCAGGTCCACAGTATCAATTATAATGGAAACAATTCAACTATTACTATTGGACGTTTTGAGTTTCCTATTCCTACTATCAAGAAGACATATGCCATCCTTATTTTGGGGACATACATATCCCCATTGAGGTAACCTAGTGTTATTCGAAAATTCTCCGGTTTCATGTTACTCGAAAAGAGTTTATTAACAAGACATGATCAACCTTGTTAATGGATTCCTTCTGATGAGCATGGGATAGGAGAATCTAGATAGCACAACCTTCTGTACCCTCTTTTTACTTTTTTGTTAATTAGGATAAATAAAGCAAAAATAGTATTTTATGTCTGCTTCTAGACTTATCCGTGCAATAAAACATATCCTGAAAATAAAAGTTCTCCAAATGCCATGAAAATGAAATATGATTTTTTCTAGAATATTTGAGTAAATATGGCACAGAACACACAGCGAGGGGAGCCAGCACCCAGCCACGAGGGTCCAGGGCGCGCCCCCTGCCTCGTGGGCCCCTCGTGCCCCCCTCCACTTATTCCTGCACCCACACTGTTCTTCTTCCTCCCCAAAAAATCACCAACCAGCTCAAACCCAAGTTTTAATTAGCTCATCTTGCTGCCATTTTCGATCTCCTTACTCAAAGCACCATTCACCAAACTGTTTGAGGAGATTGTTCCTTGGTTTGTGACTCCTCCATTGGTCCAATTAGTTTTTGTTCTAGTGCTCTATTTATTGCAAATTTATGCTGCTGTGGTGACCTTGTTCTTGAGCTTGCATGTCAAATTTTCTTGGTCCCAAGTAGTTCTAATGCATGATATAGTCTCTAGGCACTTATAGGAGTTGTTGCTATCAATCTTGTTGAGTTTGGTTAACTTTTATTTTGAGTTACTAAAAATTTCAGAAAATTTCAGAAAAATGCATAGGAAAAACTTCCAAGGTGGTTCTTCAAGGAAGCAAGAACCGAGGCTCGCGTTCCGTGAGCCGGACGAAGAACTACCGAGGGATGCTGATGTGCGGCCTTATGAATGGCCGTCAGATGACTTCATGTATCAGGCTGGCATCAAGGATGAATTTTATGCATACGTGCGCAACGCTGACCTCGAGGGCTTCATACAAGATAAGTGCCCTCAATACCGTGGCTTAACTGATAGCTTTGTGAGAAGGTTTAAATTTTCATATTAACGTAATTCTCACACTGTCCTGTTTGACCTATATGATAAATCATATACCATGGACTTAGAGGATTTTAATGATGCTTGTAAGCTTCCACAGTGGGTCGGTATTGGTGATCCTTGCAAATCTGAATTTAGAGAGTTCCTTGCTAGTATCACAGTGGGGGAATCTAGGGAAATCACACATGCTACTATAGGGAGCATCCATTTTCCTGCTATTCATTACTTTGCTCTCTTTATCGGTAGATGCATAAATGGTAAAGATGAAGCTTGTCACATGTGTGTCCTAGATCTTAGTGTTCTCAAGAATGGTATGAATGGAGATTTATTTAGTGGGATTTATGCCACTCGCATAGCCCGCCGTCTTGGTGTGCCTGTGCACGTGAATGATAAACCTCTACCTCCAGCTCATTTAGATTGCCAAGCTATGAATAGTCACCGGTTTATAGAGTGGGATGATCAAACCCTCAAATATCGACTAATCTTTAACAGGCACTATGCCATGCCTATTGTTCTTCCTGCCCCCACTTTGTTTAACTTTCAGGCAAAAGGGAGATACACTATAACTATGGAGGAGGCAAATGCTTATTATAACATGACGGAGGCAGCCCACCTTCAAGCTTCAGCTCAACATGCAGTGGCTGCTGCATCACAGTACAACCCCAACTACAACTTTGGATATCCATCAGGCCAATACTGGCCATATACCAACTTAGGGCAAAAGCCTAAGCTTGGGGGAGTACATGTTTCTCACCGACTTTACATTCATGTTCACACACTTATTCTTGTTGTCGGTGCTCACACTCTTTCACTGTACCATCCATGCTTAGTTTTAATTTCTTTTTCTTAGTCTTTTTCTTGTGTGCTAGAAAAACCCAGAAAAAGAAAAAAAAATTAGTTGTAGCTTCTAGCTAGTTTACTTTCTTTGCTTGTAGTAGTAGTTAAAATGAAAACCAAAAGAGATTTCTCGTTCTTCCTTTGCTTGTTGGGAGCTTTCCCGTGTAAATACTTTCTTTTCTTTTCTTTGGGGGATAAGAGTAGAAGACCATGATTAAAATGCTTAAGTGGCTCTCTTATGCTTTGTTGTTGATTTAACCTTGAGCCATATTATGTTGTCTTCTCTCTTGTATTAAATGTCTGCAGATTCCAGCTTAGTCCAATAAACGTGCACTATTATTATTTTCCCCATTGTTCAGTCGTGTGAGTGAAAGGCAATAAGGATGATATATGATGAACTAACTGAGATGAGAAAAGCTGGTATGAACTGGACCTCTCTTGTTTTTGTAAATATGATAGTTCATCGTTCCTGATTCAGCTCGTTATGAATGAAACATGCTTGCAATGACAATTCGAGATCATAGCTGCTTATGCCATGCTTAATTAGCTGAGAGTTTATAATGGTCTATCTTGTGTGCCAACATGATATTAAAATGGTTGTGATGTGGTATGATGGGGTGGTATCCTCCTTTGAACGATTTAAGTGATCTGACTTGGCACATGTTCACGCATGTAGTTCAAACAAATCAACATAGCCTCCACGATATTTATGTTCATGGTGATTTATATCCTACTCATGCTCGCATTCATTGTTGATTAATTTTAATGCATGTTCATGACCGTTGTTGCTCTCTAGCTGGTCGCTTCCCAGTCTCTTTCTAGCCTTCACCTGTACTAAGCGGGAATACTGCTTGTGCATCCACTTCCATAAACCCCAAAATCATTCCATATGAGTCCACCATACCTTCCTATATGTGGTATTTACCTGCCGTTCCAAGTAAATTTGTATGTGCCAAACTCTAAACCTTCAAATAAAATTCTGTTTTGTATGCTCGAACAACTCATGTATCAACTGGGGCTATCTATATCTTCCATGCTAGGTGGGTTATTCTCACGATCAGTGGACTCCGCTCATCATTCATGAGAAAATGGCTGGTAATCGGGATGCCTAGTCCCATACTCAAAATCATAATAATTAAACAAAACTCCCCGATCTCTTAATTAAACAAAACTCCCCGATCTCCCCATGAGAAAATGGCTGGTAATCGGGACACCGACGTATCCCCAGATCCTATATATTCAATTTTGGGGAGAAAGAATTATCGCGTTTCACGAGACGAAGCCGCCACAAAGCCCTAATCTCTCTCGGGAGGGCTGATCTGGAGTCCGTTCGGGGCTCCGGAGAGAGGAGATCATCGCCATCATCATCATCAACCTTCCTCCATCACCAATTCCATGATGCTCACCGCCGTGCGTGAGTAATTCCATCATAGGCTTGCTGGACGGTGATGGGTTGGATGGGATCTATCATGTAATCGAGTTAGTTTTGTTAGGGTTTGATCCCAAGTATCCACTATGTTCTGAGATTGATGTTGCTATGACTTTGCTATGCTTAATGCTTGTCACTAGGGCCCGAGTGCCATGATTTCAGATCTGAACATATTATGTTTTCATGAATATATGTGTGTTCTTGATCCTATCTTGCAAGTGTATAGTCACCTACTATGTGTTATGATCCGGCAACCTCGAAGTGACAATAATCGGGACCACTCCCGGTGATGAACATAGTTTGAGGAGTTCATGTATTCACTATGTGTTAATGCTTTAGTCCGGTACTCTATTAAAAGGAGGCCTTACTATCCCTTAGTTTCCAATAGGACCCCTGTCGGTGTACTAGAGTAGGGGTACCCTAGTATCCCGAACTTGTGCACGGGCAGTCGCAGCACCCCGCGGCAAGGCTTGCCGGGTGACCGCCAAGGTCCTCTGTGGTTCCTTTGGAGCCATTCAAGAACAAAGTATTCAAGCCAAGGAGACAAGGCCCCGGCAAGAGGAGCTTGCCGGGAAGGCCACTCAAGGCACAAGACCCCGGCGAGAGGAGCTTGCCGGGAAGGCCAACCAAGGTATCTCAAGGAACTTGCTGCGACGCGCCACGCGTCCCGGCAAGGCCCGGTGAGCGGCAAGCTCCCGGACGCAACAAGACAACGATCGCAGCAAAGCGCTTGCCGCGGCAAACTACCACTATGTACCCGCGCTCCAGCACATCCACCAACGTGTCACTCTGGGACCCTTCCAGGCGTACGTGGCAGGAGGCTGTGCAGCCAGCGGTGCGCGGTGGCAAGCGGCGCTGACAAGATCACCATCGTGGCGAGCGGTGGCGTCCCTGACGGTCCCTTTTGCACTATTTGGGCGATGCAGACGGGCATTCAATGCCTTTGTCCCATGCCGTCAGGGTTAGGTAGGATACACTGTACAGGTAGTTGTACCAACCGCAACACCTTTCCATTTTTACCCTTGTCTATGTTGCCACCTGTCGGTGACCCCTTGAGCATATAAAAGGAGGCCCATGCGCAACGTAGAGGGGGGTTCGAACGGAGAAGAACACTCACGCTCGGTCTCGTTAGCTACTGGTGAGTACTGTAGCATCCAGCGCTCCCGAGCAAGAACTCAATACAAACCACAAAGCAGGAATAGGGTTTTACGCATCCGTGCGGCCCGAACCTGGGTAATCTGCTCGTGTGTTTCGCCTCGATCTGCTCTTCGTGCGATCTCCGCCCCCCGCCGAACCGAAAGGGACTCGGTCCGCCAGTCTCATAGGTGTTCGTGGATCGGTTTCCCCGACATCTATGGCGCGCCAGGTAGGGGGCGTCGAGGTTGTGTGAACCTGATCCGGTGTTCACACGAGCTAGATCTTCATCATCTTCATCGACATGCCGCCGAAGAAGAAGGCTTCGGAGGCGGCTGCTCTGTCCGCGCCGAACCCACCACCGCCGGAGCAAACGGCTGGTGGGGTAGACGCCGGCGGAAGAACAGGCGTCGACGAGGGAGCTCACGGTGCTGCCAGGTCCAAGGACAAGGCTGCGCTGCCCATCGGCGGCGTAGCCGGCTCCCACAACGACCGGGCGCACTTCAAGACCTCGGCGTCCGTACATGCACCGCGCCCATCTCAGGAGGCGCGGGACCGGCAACGGCATGGTACTCACGATACCATACGTTTGTTGGACCAAGACCGAGCTGGTGGATCTCGGAATGCTCAAGACCAGCATGCACGCCAACATGCTGGCACGAGCGAGGCATGGTCGCCTGGACGGGATATTGCTCCTTCTAACATAGTTAGAAGTCCGAGCATATCCCGCTCCTCACACCGTTCGCCACCGCTACCCGCCACTCCAGCAGAAGATTTGGCGCGAGCTCAACTGCTCCTGGACTACCCTCCAACGGCGGACAAGACCGACGACTGGAGGGCCACCATTCAGAGTCTCATCGGCTTCGCCAACGGCGACACTCCACGGCAACCGAGTACATCGCAGCCGCGGCAAGTCAGCCAGGCACAAGCCGGTGGCGACAAGACCGGTGAGGGTGCAACCACCGTGCACTCTCCACCCCGAAGGCCAAGATCGCCGACTCGCGGGATCCACCTCGACAGCGACTCCACCGCGTCATCAGATCCGCGAGCTCGTCGCGATCAGCGCTAAGTTCTTCACGAACGACAGCAAGAAGACGCTCGTACTGGCATCGAGCGCCGAAGAGAAGTGCGACGTCAATCAGCCAGCGCGCCGGGCCTTATGTCGACATGCATGCGCCAGGGGAACCAGGCGACTTGCCGTACACAGTAGGTTGCCATGCGTTTACTCGTGAGCTGCGGCAAGTCCAGTGGCCCAGCACAAAGAATTTCAAGCCAGATGTACCAGAGAAGTACGATGGCAAGTCGCATCCGTCGGAGTTCCTCAGCATCTACACCATCGCGGTGCAAGCTGCTGGGGGGCGGGACGACAAGATCCTTGCCAACTACTTCCCGCTGGTGCTCAAGCCCAACGTCAGATCCTGGCTCATGCACTTGCCGGACAACTCCATATCCTCCTAGGCAGACCTATGCCATCAGTTTGTCGGCGCCTTTACAGGCGGCCACAAACCCCATGGCCAAGAGAGTGACCTTCATCTGCTTGCCCAGAAGTAAGGAGAGCCCCTGTGCAAGTACATTCAGAGATTCAGCCGTGTACAGCACAACATCCCAGATGTCCACCCCGCCGTGGTCATCAGTGCGTTCCATCAGAACGTGCGTAACCGCAGGATGCGGGAGGAGATGGCGATGTGCAAGATCAGAGACGTCAGTGAGCTATATGCCCTGGCCGACAAGTGTGCACATGCTGAGGAAGGGAGGAAAATCCCCGGAGAGAATACAGGAGCAGGAGGATCTGATAGTGAGGATACTGCCCCGGCAAAGAAAAACCGGCGGCGGAACAACAGGAAGAAGAAAGGCAAAGATGTGCTAGTCATTGAGCAGTCCGACAACGAAGGTGGCGCCAAGAAAGCCAAAGCTGGTAGCTCCGGCAAGGAGGTTGCCGCATGCACCAACTTCCAGGCTGTGGCGGCCGCCGACAAGCAGGACGGCACCGACAAGCAGTACTGCAATATCCACCGCACCAAGGGTCATGACCTCCAGAACTGCAAGAGGGTCGAGCAGCTTGTCGAGCAGCAAAAGGCTGAATACGAGCGACGCGACAAGGAGAACACCCAAGGAGGTGATGGAGGATCCGGCAAGAAGCGTGCCGGCCGGGGAGGACGCTGCAGCAAGGCCAAGCAGCGGCAAGGAGACAGACCTCCCCGCGGCCGCGACAAGGACGAAGATGACGGCGACGATGAAGACATGGATGATGTCGAGACCAGTGAGCAGGAGTTCCAGAAAGCCACAGAGGTCTTGTGCGTTGATGGCGGTGCTTCTCTGCACACTTCACACCGCCAACTCAAGCAGTGGGTGCGGGAAGTCAATGCGGCAGAACCACCTGTCGAGTCGCGCAAGCTTCTGAAATGGTCCAACACGCCTATCATCTTTGATATTGAGGACCACCCTGATCGCACAACTGCGGTCGGGTGCTTGCCGATGTTGGTTTCACCAACTATCCGCAACCTCAAGGTCACTAAGATGCTAGTTGACGGTGGGGCCGGCTTCAACCTGATCTCCTCCGCTGTACTCTAGAAACTCCAGATCCCTGACAGCGAGCTCGAAGAGACCGGCACATTCCAAGGAATCAACCCGGGAAGGAGCAAGCCGAAGGGGAAGATCACGTTGCCGGTTACATTTGGCGGCGAGTTGAACTTCAGGACTGAGAGGGTCACTTTTGACGTTGCCGATTTTCAATTGCCTTACAATGGGATACTCGGCCGTCCAGCACTCGCCAAGTTCATGGCAGCCTCTCACTACGCATACAACATGCTGAAGATGCCAGGCCCGATAAGTGTCATCTCTGTCCCTGGCGACAAGAAGGATGCTCTTATCTGCGCCGACAAGATCTACCGGGAAGCGGCAGCCGCAACAGATCGCAAGTCACTTGCCGTTGAAGCTCCCGGGGGGAAGAAGAAGACCATGTCCGGCAAGAGTTCTGATGCCCACTCCGGCAAGCGCACCTCTTCGGAGTGCTGTGCTACCGTCGAGGACGCACCATCGAGCTCCACCGGCAAGTGTAAGAAGACGATGGCAGCTCTGCCAGAGACCAAGAAGGTGTCCGCCAAGGAGGACGGCACTGGTGGTACCTTCACCATCAGTGCCACTCTTGACCCTAAATAGGAAAGCGCGCTCATTGCTTTCCTGCGGGCGAATGTCGACGTGTTTGCATGGCAACCGTCTGACATCCCCGGTGTTCCCATGAAAGAAATTGAGCACCGTCTTGCCGTCTGTCCTCATGCGCGGCCCGTCAAGCAGAAAGTCAGTGGAGCGCCAAGAATTCATCGCAGAAGAGATCAAGAAGTTGGAAGCAGCAGGCCTTATCAGAGGAGTGCTCCATCCTACGTGGTTGGCCAATCCTGTAGTCGTGCGCAAGGCAAACGGGAAATGGAGGCTTTGTATCGACTTTACCGATGTCAATAAAGCTTGTCCCAAAGACCCATTTCCCTTGCCGCGCATTTACCAGATTGTTGACTCCATGGCCGGATGTGACTTGCTTTCATTTCTTGACGCATACTCAGGATACCATCAGATCTTCATGGCAGAAGAGGATGAGGAGAAGACCGCATTTATCACTCCATGTGGCACGTACTGTTTCATACGGATGCCTTTCGGTTTAAAGAATGCTGGTTCAACATTTGCAAGGGTGGTCCATGCCGCTTTTGAGCCACAAATACACAGAAATGTGGAAGCCTACATGGATGACATAGTGGTCAAGAGCAAGGACAAGGCAACTCTGATTCAAGATTTAGATGAGACCTTTGCAAATCTGCGCAAGATCAGCCTCAAGCTCAACCCCGAGAAGTGTGTGTTTGGAGTCCCTTCCGGCAAGCTTCTCGGGTTCTTTGTGTCTCAGCGGGGAATTGAAGCCAATCCCGACAAGATCAAGGCCATTGAGCAGATCAAAGCACCAAAGCGCGTCAAGGATGTACGAAGACTTGCCGGTTGCGTGGCCGCTCTCAGCAGGTTTATCTCTCGGTCTGCTGAGCGCGCCCTGCCGTTTTTCAAAATATTGAAAAAGGCAGGTCCAATGAAATGGACTCCAGAAGCGGAGGTTGCGCTGCAAGACTTGAAGAGATACCTGTCCTCCACTCCAATACTTGTCACACCTAAACCACAAGAGAAGTTGCTGCTGTATATAGCGGCAACCAATCAAGTGGTTAGTGCTGCGTTAGTAGCGGAGAGGGAGGCAGATGATGAGCCAGCAACCATGGCAGGCGCATCCAGCGACAAGCAGGGGGCTTCCCAGACAAGCTCTGGTCCCGACAAAGATGGATCTGCGCAGGCGTGCGAGGAGATACAGAAGAGAATGGTGCAGCGCCCAGTTTACTTTGTCAGTTCCCTTCTGCAGGGGGCTAGGTCAAGGTACTCTGGTGTGCAGAAATTGCTTTTCGGCCTTCTCATGGCCTCGAGAAAGCTGCGCCATTACTTCCAAGCACATGAGATCACAGTTATCACTCGTTTTCCACTGAAGAGGATACTGCAGAATCCAGAAGCAACAGGCAGGATTGTTGAGTGGGCACTGGAACTGTCAAGCTTTGGCCTCAAGTTTGAAAGCACTTCAACTATCCAAAGCAGAGCATTGGCAGAATTCATAGCAGAGTGGACGCCAACACCAGATGAAGAAATTCCAGAAATGAGCATCCCCATCAAGGAAGCAAGCAAAGAGTGGCTGATGTACTTTGATGGTGCCTTCTCGCTGCAAGGCGCCGGTGCTGGCGTGTTGCTTGTCGCACCCACCGGAGAGCACCTCAAGTACGTAGTCCAGATGCACTTTCCCAAGGAGCAAGCAACAAACAATACCGCAGAGTATGAAGGTTTGCTTGCCGTTCTCAGGATCGCGGCAGACCTTGGGATCAAGAAGCTCATTGTCAGGGGTGACTCGTAGCTTGTCGTCCGCCAAGTGAACAAGAGTTATCAGAGTCCGTTGATGGAAGCCTACGTTGATGAAGTGAGAAAGCTAGAAGAGCACTTCGACGGCCTACAGATGGAGCATGTTCCGAGAGCTCAGAACGACATTGTCGATGGCCTGTCAAAGTGCGCCGCACTTAAGTTACCTGTGGAACCAGGGATCTTTGTGCTCAAGCTGACTCAACCGTCTGTAACGCCATCAACTGGACAGAGCAAGAAAAGGAAGTTTATTTCTGGTGACTATTTTCTGGCAGAGCTTCCCGAAGCCGCCGCCAAGAAGGTCCCCAAGATCAACGCCAAGAGTGCTGAGGAGCAATCTGCTCCGGCAAGCCCTAGGGTTTGTTCCGTTGAAGCAGAGGCTCCCGACAAGTTTTGCTCCGGCAAGCTTGCCGGGGAACGTCAAGCTCCGGCAGAGCCGCAGGTTCTCGCCGTACAAGCGGATGTTCCCGCAGCAGCAGATGTGCCTTTAGTCCTTGTTGTCGAGCCACAAGCTCCAGCATGGGCACAGCAGATTGTCCGTTTCCTACAGACAGGACAACTTCCCGAAGAGCAAGAAGAAGCGGAAAAAGTAGCCCGGCAATCAAGTATGTACCAGTTTGTCGATGACACACTGTACAGAAGAAGACTCAACGGTGTGAAATTGAAGTGTATTCACCGGGAAGACGGACAAAAGCTATTGGCAGAGATACATGGAGGCATATGTGGTCACCACATTGGCGCAAGAGCACTTGCCGGAAAAGCATTCAGGCAAGGTTTCTTTTGGCCGACAGCCCTCCAGGATGCAACTGCACAAGTAACCAAGTGTGAAGCGTGCCAGTTCCATTCCAAGCAGATACACCAGCCAGCTCAAGCTCTCTAGACGATCCCTTTATCCTGGCCATTTTCGGTCTGGGGGCTCGACATCCTCGGCCCCTTTCCCCGTGGAGTCGGGGGCTTTGAGTACTTGTACGTTGCAATCGACAAGTTCACAAAGTGGCCGGAAGTGGAAGCAGTGAGGAAGGTGACGGCACAGTCAGCAGTCAAGTTCTTCAGGTCGATTGTTTGCCGCTTCGGGATCCCTAACAGGATCATCACCGACAACGGTACACAATTTACGAGCCGCACCTTCATGCAGTACGTCCAAGACCTTGGCGCCAAGGTCTGCTTCGCTTCTGTTGCTCACCCGAGAAGCAACGGTCAAGCGGAGAAGGAAAATGCTGAAGTGCTGTGTGGGCTCAAGACCAGAACTTTCGACAGGCTGCGCAAGTGCGGAAGAAACTGGATCGAGGAGCTGCCGATGGTTCTTTGATCGATCAGGACGACGCCAAAATCGAGCCACTGGCCAGACACCTTTCGCTCTAGTCTATGGAGCAGAGGCAGTTCTCCCCACGGAACTCGTATACGGGTCACCTCGAGTGCTCGCTTATGATGATCTTGAGCAAGAGCAGCTGCGACAAGATGACGCGCTGCTCCTTGAGGAAGACCATCTTCAGGCTGCTGTACGAGCTGCTCGCTACCAGCAAGCTTTGCGCCGCTACCTTAGCCGCAAAGTTAACGCCAGAAGTCTCGAGGAAGACGACCTTGTTCTTCGGCGCGTTCAGTCCGCCAAGAATTCCAACAATTTGACGCCGAAGTGGGAAGGCCCTTGCCGGGTGAAACGAGTCACTAGGCCTGGCGCTGTCCTCCTTGAGACTGAAGATGGCATTCCGGTGAGCAACTCCTGGAACATTGAGCATCTTCGTAAGTTTTACCCGTAAGGCGCGGTTGCCGGACCCTGTTCCGGCAACCACCTTTTGTACAAGTCTTGCCGCTGTTGCATGTAATCCTTTGTACAAAGCCGGGCACAGACCCCGTGCATAAGTAAAGCTCATGTGCTCCGCGCATCTTGTCGATTTCATGCTTTCTATTTTTTCCATGTGTTATCTGACACTTTGTGCTGCACCTATCCCCGGTAAGCAATAACGAGCCGTAAGGCTCCATATCTTTATTTTCTCTTCTTTCTTTTTCTCAAGGAAAGGAAGGTTCCCTCGCCCACAAGTATGCCGGGGGGAAAGGAGAAGATAATGGTATGAGCCAGACGTCGTTCAAGAAAGTTTCGCCTTACCGGGAAGCAAACAACAGAAAAGCTAAGTTGCCAAAGTTTGAGCAATCAGATTTTTTAATTTTTAAAAGTTATCTTCCTTGAACGACCACACTTTGTATGGAAAACCTGTGCGCGGAGGAACCAACTCGTAGCTAGTTGCGCCCTTACTTTGTTTCGAGTCCGCTCAACAACTTAAGCGAGCTGCAACTAGTTGCGACAAGGTTTCTTGTCGGTAGCGGCACCGCCAGCAGGCTGCTGACGTCCCGCGCTCAGCGCTCGCGGCTCGGGTGCCTGCACCGGCAAGTTCCCTAAAAGCGTAGGGCAAAAACATACAAAGGAAGGAATCAAGTAGAGGAAATAACATTGCAATCATTACCCAAAATAGAGTTATATTACAAGATAGCTTGTCGCGGCTCTAACAGATTGTTCTCATAACATGGCCAACAGCGACAAAAAAAGAAGAAAACGGGCGGCCTAGTCTACGCGATCGCCCTCAACCCTCTTGATCCCGCTCACCTTGTCCACAATGGGTGCGACAAGGGCCTTGAGCGCTTCCAGATTAGCATCCGACGGCAGGGTCTTGAGGACGTTGGTGAGGTTGAGGCCCGGGTTGCGGAAGGCCACCTTCACCAACACCTTTTGAAGAGCTCCCGCGCAGATCTTGCGTGACTCGTCGGCCAGCCACTTTGGAGTCGTCTCCCGGAGTCGCTGGAGGGCCGTCGCCACGCCTTTGAAGAACAAGGTGAGCTTGGCGCTGGGTTGGAGGTTCTCATCGGAGGGATACCCGAGATCCTCCATCCCGAGCTGTGCCAGCTCCCTGTCAATGTCTGTGGCGGCATTCACAAGACCCTCCATCCAGTGCTCCACGGTCTCCCTAAAAGTGTTCTGGACGGCAGCAACACTCGCCAGCAGCGCTTTATCGGCCTTGATCTCCTCCTTCAAGGCCACCTCCTGCTCCCTGGCGCCGTCCAGAGTCTTGGTCAAGGTAGTCAGCTTCAACTCAAGATCTGCGTTGGAGTCCTTGGCGGCGCTGAGCTCCTTGCCCTTCTCGGCGAGACGAGCCTGCAGCTATGAGTGGCTGTAGGCGTCCTTCTCCCGCTCACGCTTGAGCGCGGCAAGCTCTTCACCGCTCGCCTTGAGATCGGCCTCCAGCTGCGACACCTTCGTCTCCAGCTCCTTCTTGGCGGCCTCGGCAGCTGCGGCAGCATCCTCTGCTTGCTTGAGGGCTCCACTGTATGATTGCTCGCGCGCGGCAAGCTCCTCCTCGTGGCTGTCAAGGTTAATCTTCCGCTGCGCCAGCTCGCCCTCCCGCGCAGACAGCTTCTCAGCGGCAAGCCGCTGTTGCTCTTCGACGTCAGCCTTCTCGAGGAAGAAGGCCTTCTGCTCCTTGGCGAGTTGCTCCCGCTCCTCTGCCAGGGACCGGAGAGCTTCCTGGTTAAGGCCCCGGCGCTCCTCCACGCGCTTCTCGATGTCCACTCCCGCCTTCGCGACAAGCGCCTCGCGGGATTCCAGCCTGGCTTGCCGAGCACGGTAGAGCGACAACAGCTTCCGCAACAGCCGCTCCTCCTCAGGATCGCCGCTTTTGCTGCTCGGCGCATCAACTAGCGTCAGCCTAGCGGAGGTGAGCACCTCTCCATCAAAGCTCTCTCCTTCGACCGGCGCCCTGGAGAGTGACGCCCAGGGGAGGTTGATGAAGACGCCATCGCCGGCCTTCAAGTAGACGCCTGGCTGGGGCTCTTCGGAGCCTGACGCTGCGGCAGCGGCGGAAGGGTCGGCGGTCGGCGTAGCACCTGGCGCTCCTGCGGCCTCAGGGCCGTCAGTGCGATCGCCAGACCCCTCACCGGCTGCTGCGGCGGCAGCTTTGGCGGCCTCTTCGCTGGTGGGGTCGTCAGCGCCGGCTGCTTCTTCGGTGGCGGCGGCATCGTTGGCGGCCTCGGTGATGTTCTCCTCGACGGCAACCTCGGTCTCCATCGGCTCCGCAGCAGATGGGTCTGACAGCCGGAAAAGGGGAGAAAGGTCAAGCAAATATCCAAAAAGAAGATCAAAAGAAAAAGAACCCAAGGGAAGTTTTGAAGCAAGAGGATTACCTGTATCAGGTTCTGCGGTCGTAGTCTCCGCCGCCGGGGGGCCGCTGGTGCTGTCCCTTGCCGGAGACTTCTCCCTTGTCGGAGAACTCTCCCTCGCCGGAGGACTCTCCCTTGCTGGAGAACTCCCCCTTGCCAGAGAACTCCCCCTTGGTGACGTAGTCGAAGCAGATGGCATGTCGGGGGCGACCTCCGGGCGCTCCCGGTGGGGCTGCTCTGCTCCTACACAAACCAACAAACAGAAGTCAGCAAAGAAAGAGCACCCATGCGCGCCTAACAGCGGAAAGTAAACCATATACTTACGCTGGGGGCTGCGCTGGGGGCTGCTTTGGGGAATAGTTGCCAGGTCCGGCAAGTTTGTCTCGGATGCACCCCTTGCTGTCGCGGTGGGTTTGTCCTCGATGACAATCACCAGGACCTTGGATCTCTTCGCCGCTGATACGTCCAAAACGTATCTATAATTTCTGCTTGCTCCATGCCACTTTTGGGTGATATTGCTATGATATTCATACCCTTCCATAAACTTTTGATCATATTTGGACTAACTTACTAATCCAGTGCACCCCAGTGCCAGTTTCTGTTTTTGGCTGTTTTTGTATTTCAGGTTTTCACGTTTCGAGAACTGCCCAGAAAAATACAAAAAAATTATATAAAAAATCAGCGATCCGGGAATGACACTGCTTTCGAAGGGGAGCCTAGGGGGGCCACAGGGGCTCCAGACGCCCTGTGGGCGCGCCCTCCCCCTGGGCCGCGCCGGGGGTGCGCCTCGGCCCCCCGGGAGCCCCCCGGTGCCCTACTTTGGCAGATATTTAAAGGGTCCCCGTAACCCTTGAAACAGGACTTTTTTTCGCGATCCCATCTCTGTTCCGCCGCCGCCGCCGCTTCCAAGATCGGGAGCACCAGGAGAACTCTTCCCGGCACCCTGCCGGAGGGGAGGATCACCACCGGGAGCTTCTCCACCACCATGGACGCCTCCCGGATGACTCGTGAGTAGTCTCCCTTGGACCATGAGTCCATGACCAGTAGCTATGTGATGTTCTCCTCCCGTTCTTGTGCTTCACTAATTAGTCCTCGTGAGCTGCCCTACATGATCGAGGCACCTATGTAATCCTTGTGTTGTTGCTATGTTGAGTTTGCTGGGATCCGATGGATTATGAGATTATGTTCAGATTGATCTTGAGTAATATATTTGATTCACCTCTTTTATATTTTAGTTCATAAGTAATTCTTGCATGTTCTCCGTTGTTATTTATTGCTTTGGCCGAGTAGTAAGTAGTGACTCCAAGAGGGAACGTTATGCTCGATTGTGGGTTCATGCCCCTCGATGACTAGCTTGAGTGACCGAAACATGAGTCTAGGGGATGTGTTGTTGCCACAAGGGGGAAAACAACGGTGCTTGTGCCCGCGGGTGCAAGGATTGTTTACTTTACGCAAAGTTCTTTTAATGCAGTTGTCTGTTGCATTGAGTTTACACTATGGGTGGGACTCGCAACTTAATACCAGCGAGATGTTCTGGATAGATATCTCAAGCTGGATGATTAGTAGTAGATATTGATGGATTTCGGTCTACTTACTTTGGCGTACCGCCCATGCTTTGAACCTCAACCTTTCTTGCAATGTAGTCAGCATTGGTTTGCGTTCGTGGTCCTGTCAATTGCCCAGCTGTAATTTGTTACCTCGCATAGCTGTTTTATCGTCTTTTGGGAGAGAGACATCACTAGTGAACATCATGTGACTCCGGTCCATATTACTATCATTGATCACATACACTATTTTACTTTCTGCTATTTTACTTACTATTGCAAATTACTATCTATCACTACTATCATATTGCTTTTAACCCTTTGTGAACTACAAGGCCGGAGAGATTGACAACCTCTCTGTACTCATTGGGAGCAAAGTTATTTGTATCTGTGTGCAGGTCCACGTTAATTGCTAATTGCGCCGTTAGCGGTTGACACCTACCTGTTGAACCTAGGAGTCTCTGGGGATTCGATCCTTGGCATCTTTGCTAGGGGAAAACACTTCTACTTACTGCATCTTACACCTTCCACTTGGGGTAACCAACGAGGGGTTCGAGGCCCATCAAGGAGTATTTTCTGGCGCCGTTGCCGGGGACTCCACTCTTCAGGATAGGGGAGTTGCATGCTATCTTTTACCTTTGCTTTTTAGTCTTGTTAGTTTACCTTTCATATTTGCTTTAGTACCTTTTTATCGAAAATCACAAAAATAGTTATCTTGCTTGCTTGCTACTATGGGTTCTACCAAAAACACTAAATGGGAGGGGTACAGCCCTACTTCCATTGCCCCACTTATCTCTGACGGGGTTTATAAAAAAGATAAACCTTGTGATTACACTAGTTATGACGGAGAGTTGTGCCCATGGCATGGCCTTCCAGGAAAAAAGTATGAGCCTCAGTTTAAAATTGCACCTACGCTTCCCGAAACTTGGGAAGATGTTCAAACTCTTATAATAGGGAGCGAATTAAACAAAGAGGATGACACTACAATTCTGCCCACTAATGATAAAATTGATTTTGATAATTGTAGTATTTCAGAAGTTATCACCTTCCTACAAGGAATGGCTAAGGATCCCAACACTAGCACGCTTAATCTTGCCTTCACAGAGCATATCACTAATGCTCTCATCAAAGCTAGGGAGTAGAAACTTAGAGTAGAAGCGTCCATACCTAGAAAGATAGGAGATGGTTGGGATTCTATGATTAAAATTAAGATAAATAACTTCTCATGCTTTGCTTTATGTGATATTGTAGCTTGTACTTCTATTATGCCCAAAAGACTATATGATATGCTTAAATTGCAACCTTATGATTCTTGTTCTTTTGGTGTTCGTCTCGTTGATTCTTCCATAAAGAAACCTTTGGGGAGGATCGACAATGTTCTTATTGTTGTCAATGATAATTATGTGCCCGTTGATTTCACTATTATGGATATTGAATGTGATCCTTCATGTCCAATTATTTTGGGACGTCCCTTTTTGCGCACTGTTGGTGCTGTCATTGACATGAAAGAGGGTAATATAAAATTTCAGTTTCCTCTCAAGAAAGGGATGGAACACTTCCCTCGTAAGAAGGTCAAGTTGCCTTTGAGTCCGTTGTACGGGCTGGTTATTCTTTTACTTTTGATAAAACTTGATCTTTGCATTATGCCTAGCTTAAAGGCATAAAAGAAAGCTATTTTGGGAGGCAGCCCACATGAATAAATTTTTTGCTTTTGTTGTGTCTTGATGTTGTTTACTTCTGTAGCATCATCATTGTATCTTTGCTTTTCATATTTGTGCCAAGTATAGCCTCTGATTGCTAGCAAGTTCAAAAGTTGTGAGGTGCTGTCCAGGAAACAGATTCTGTCCTTGGATAGAAAAATTCGTATAAAATCACCAGATCATCTTTTTGGTCTGAATTTTTTCGACAGCGTTCTCTATATAATTGTCTTTCGTGCGTCAGTTCTGAGTTTTTTGATTTGAGTTGCAGAAGTATCCCGAACAGGTCAATTACTGCCTGCTGTACTGTTTTTCACAGATTCTGTCCTGTTTTGCCTTACCTTCACTTTGCAAATTAAGAACTTGCTTTTTCTTTGCAAAAACTTTTTGGCAATCTTGAGAAACAGTAGAACTTCAAGAATATCCTTATTTCCAGCAAGGTATAATTATTTTATTAAGGGTAATAACCTCGCTAATCAGATTATGATGAGTTGTGTATGAAGGGAGTTTTCAAGTGTGCGAGGGAAGATGATAAAAAGATTCAGGAGTGTCAAGCGCTCAAGCTTGTGGATGCCCCCGTGCACCCCCAAGAAATATTCAAGGAGACTCAAGCGTCTAAGCTTGGGGATGCCCCCCGTGCATCCCTTCTCCATCAACATTATCAGTTTGTCTTTCGTTCCGCTATATTTTTATCACTTCATGTGTTATGTGCTATGCTTGGAGCGTCTTGCTTTTAGTTTTCTTTTTAGTTTTTCATAACGAGTCGGAACCCAGCATTCCTTTATGTGGGAGAGAAACACTCTCCACCTCTACCTAGAACATTACATAGAATTTTCATGTCTATCTATGCTGTGTGTGTTCTTTGTCTTTTAATAGCTACTATCGTGCTTTGCTCTTAGTATTCATGCTTATCTTTTCAAGAGCTTTTATTTAGTTGGTTGCTTGAACTCTCTTTAATTACCATGCTCACCTTATTAAGAGAGTTTGCTTCCGTTGCATTAGTTAATGTGTCTATGATAAAGATGCTACTTTCATGATGGTGCTTAGTAGTTCAGGTTTTCTTATGGTTAATCTCAGATAGCTGGGGGGTTCCCAATGTGTCATTGGAATACCAACTTGGTTTGTTTGCCTATGATGTGGTATGGTTTAGTAATATCTTCCTTTGAGAATTTATTTTGATTGACTTGGCGTATGCTCACGCATATTCAAGACTGTAAAGAAAGTCTTTCAAGCCTTGATGATCTTTTGTTTCTAAGTAGCGATATAACTACCATGCCTGATTCAATATTGCTTTGTCGCTCTGCATGATTATGACCGTCATTGCTCCCAGTCTTTTGCTAACCTCACCTGCACTAAGCAAATTAACCATGCAATACATAGCTCATGGGAAAGTAGCCTAAAAACTATTGTGGTAAAGAATATGTTTCTTATGTATCTTATTTCTTATGAGTTGCTTGCTGAGCGGTAACCATGTTTCTGGGGACGCCATCAACTGTCACACTTTTGTTGAATATCATGTGAGTTGCTATGCATGTTCGTCTTGTCTGAAGTAAGGGTGATTTACCGTGGGTTGAATTAATATGCATATTGTTAGAGAAGAACATTGGGCCGCCAACCAAAGCCATGCATCATGGTGGAATTTTTAGCTTGGACCTTAATCCTCAATCTCTCATGAGAATATGCTTATGCATTTAAGAGGAGTCCATCATCTATTTTCTATGTTGTCCCGGTATGGATGTCCTCAAGTTGAGATTTATCAAAAACGAGAAATCAAATGCGATCTATCTCCTTGGACCTTTGTACAGGTGGCATAGAGGTACCCCTTTGTGACACTTGGTTAAAACATATGCAATGCAATGATAACCCATGGGAATCCGAGCTAATTAGGACAAGGAGCGAGCACTATTAGTATTCGATGCATGAGGCTTGCAACTTATAAGATGTTTTATGCATGACACATATGAAGTACCACTACCATTGACACAATTGCTTCCATGTTTCAAAATAAAAAGCTCTAGCACTTCAAGCATCAACTACTGAGAGCATGATTGTCATTCTGAGTGTAATGTGCATTGTCCCAAAGTAGCATTGTCTTTTGCATGATTGTGATATCGTTTATTTTGAAATGATTGTATCTAGTCATCACATAAACCTTGAAGGTGCCCCTGCACTTATGTTTTGCATCACTAAAGGGGGCAAGCTAGATATCACTTGATCATATTTGCACATCATGTTCATTGCAAATCTTTTTGATGTTTCAGTTTCATGTTGTAAAACTTTCAGTCATTTGTGATTTTCTCTTGAGACAACTTAATTACTTTAGAATCATTGTCTCAGTAAGCTTTTGTCATATGACTATGAGAAAGTCTTATATGGTTAATAGCATGTCACCACAGAAATTATTCTTGTTATCATTTACCTACTCGAGGACGAGCAGGAATTAAGCTTGGGGATGTTGATACGTCCAAAACGTATCTATAATTTCTGCTTGCTCCATGCCACTTTTGGGTGATATTGCTATGATATTCATACACTTCCATACACTTCTGATCATATTTGGACTAACTTACTAATCCAGTGCACCCCAGTGCCAGTTTCTGTTTTCGGCTGTTTTTGTATTTCAGGTTTTCACGTTTCGAGAATTGCCCAGAAAAATACAGAAAAATTATATAAAAAATCAGCGGTCCGGGAACGACACTACTTCCGAAGGGAGCCTGGGGGGGGGGCCACGGGGGCTCCAGGCGCCCTGT
>LR738715.1:71681840-71751103 GCA_902687465.1 Secale cereale | reverse complement strand
GGGGGGGGCGCCTCGGCCCCCCGAGAGCCCCCCGGTGCCCTACTTTGGCAGATATTTAAAGGGTCCCCCGTAACCCTTGAAACAGGACATTTTTTCGCGATCCCATCTCTGTTCCACCGCCGCCGCCGCTTCCAAGATCGGGAGCACCAGGAGAACTCTTCCCGGCACCCTGCCGGAGGGGAGGATCACCACCGGGAGCTTCTCCACCACCATGGACGCCTCCCGGATGACTCGTGAGTAGTCTCCCTTGGACCATGAGTCCATGACCAGTAGCTATGTGATGTTCTCCTCCCGTTCTTGTGCTTCACTAATTAGTCCTCGTGAGCTGCCCTACATGATCGAGGCACCTATGTAATCCTTGTGTTGTTGCTATGTTGAGTTTGCTGGGATCCGATGGATTATGAGATTATGTTCAGATTGATCTTGAGTAATATATTTGATTCACCTCTTTTATATTTTAGTTCATAAGTAATTCTTGCATGTTCTCGGTTGTTATTTATTGCTTTGGCCGAGTAGTAAGTAGTGACTCCAAGAGGGAACGTTATGCTCGATTGTGGGTTCATGCCCCTCGATTACTAGCTTGAGTGACAGAAACATGAGTCTAGGGGATGTGCTGTTGCCACAAGGGGGAAAACAACGGTGCTTGTGCCCGCGGGTGCAAGGATTGTTTACTTTACGCAAAGTTCTTTTAATGCAGTTGTCTGTTGCATTGAGTTTACACTATGGGTGGGACTCGCAACTTAATACCAGCGAGATGTTCTGGATAGATATCTCAAGCTGGATGATTAGTAGTAGATATTGATGGATTTCGGTCTACTTACTTTGGCGTACCGCCCATGCTTTGAACCTCAACCTTTCTTGCAATGTAGTCAGCATTGGTTTGCGTTCGTGGTCCTGTCAATTGCCCAGCTGTAATTTGTTACCTCGCATAGCTGTTTTATCGTCTTTTGGGAGAGAGACATCACCAGTTAACATCATGTGACTCCGGTCCATATTACTATCATTGATCACATACACTATTTTACTTTCCGCTATTTTACTTACTATTGCAAATTACTATCTATCACTACTATCATATTGCTTTTAACACTTTGTGAACTACAAGGTCGGAGAGATTGACAACCTCTCTGTACTCGTTGGGAGCAAAGTTATTTGTATCTATGTGCAGGTCCACGTTGATTGCTAATTGCGCCGTTAGCGGTTGACACCTACCTGTTGAACCTAGGAGTCTCTGGGGATTCGATCCTTGGCATCTTTGCTAGGGGAAAACACTTCTACTTACTGCATCTTACACCTTCCACTTGGGGTAACCAACGAGGGGTTCGAGGCCCATCAGCCGCTCTCTCGGCCAGAGTCCTGAAAAGGAATAAGTTCGGAGCAAGGCAAATGAGATACAAGACAAAACAACAAGATTTGAAGAACTATAAGTACAGCGAGGAGTCTTACTCTTCTTCTTCCTCGTCGGAGCTGAGCGCAGAGAAGTCGAAGTCCGGCTCACGTCCGACGTGAGGAGGCGGAGGAGTAAATTCCATTGGCCGCTCGGCGGGAGCAGTGGCGGTGGTCCGAGACGACCCCGCTCTGGCTGCCGCCGCGGCGTGAGAAGCGGCAGCAGCAGAAGCGGTGGTCCGGGAAGACCCCGCTCTAGTTGCCGCAGCAGCGTAAGGTGCTCCCGCGGCAACAGTACTTGCCGCGGTGGAGCGTGTCGCGCGGCGCGGCGGCTGTCGACTCGTCTGCCGCTCCGCTATGTCCCCGGCCTTGCGGAGACGCCTTCTTGGTGGAGCCGGGGGCTCTGCTTGCGGCAAGTTCCCCGAAGATGAGGAGGAAGAGGAGTCGATCTCCAACGAGCCGCTCGTATCCTCGGCGGGCTCGCTCGACTCGACGTCATGCCCGGCAGGCTCCTCCGCACCGGCAAGCCCCTCTCGCTCGGCAAGGCTTGCCGCCTCTGCTGCCTCTGCCTCCTCCACGGTGAATCCAAACTCGCCCGCGGCTGCGGCTACCGCCGCCTCTTCCAGCCTAGTGGCGATGCGCTTCATCTCCGCATCGGTGGTGTCGCGAGTGAGGCCCTTCTTTTCGTCGGAGCGGATCGGCACTTCTTCCAAACCGTCAAAGAACTCCTGCACGGCGTCGTCTGCAGGCTCTTGCCAAGTTGGGTCAATTCCATGCGAGTCGCACAGCGGCATCATTGCGCGGATGCGGCTGAGCGAGGAGTTGTTGCACAGCGGAACGACACCATTCGGCAACCTGAACACTTCGGGATGTTGAGGGTCGTACTTGAACAGCTCCCGGAGCTTGCGTCAAGTTCCATAACAGTGAAGTTGAAGTTGAGGCCCGGGCGCAGCCTCATGATGTCCGCCGCATCGTGAGCCCGGCAAGCGGGTCTCCTCCTCTCCTGCAGGGGGCGATGCGGCGGCGAAGGAAATCTGCGCCAACTGCGCCTACAGTGAGCCCGGCAAGCCTGAGGCGTTGGATCCGGGTGACGGCAATCTTCAGCCTGTCGTCTTCCGGGGCCACGTTGCTCCAATCGCTGCCGCGCACTACTGGGGCTTGGCGCCGGGCGGTAAACGGCTGCGGGTTCTCCTCGACAATCCGCCACCAGTCTGCTCTCCATTCCTCCCACTTGCTGCGGAACTCTCCCTCCAGATAACCATCCTTCTTGCCGGCCCTCGAGATCCAGGCGATTCCGCCGGATAAAGGCTCTCCTCTCTCAACTCGGGGCATAAAGAAGTGGCGAAAAAGGGCTACATTTGGATAGACTCCGACAAAGTTTTCGCAGAGATGTGCGAAAACCGCCATGGTTAGAACAGCATTGGGGGTGAAGTCAAGGAGGCGGAACCCGTAGGTGTTCATAATGTCGCAGAAAAACTCGGAGAAAGGCGGGTAGAGCCCGCAGTAGAAGAACAAGGCGAAGAATGGATATCCATTTGGAGCCATTTTCCAAGCGACGGCTGGAAGTACCTTCGTGCGCAGGTGCGCCCGCGTCTCCGTCGACGAGAAGAGGTAGTAGTACTCCCTCAGCTCCCTCGTGGCGAGCTTGGGGGGAAGATTGCCCGCTCCTTTCGCAGCGCCGTGAGCCGCTACGCCTCGGCCGACTTCGCGGCCTTCCCCTTTTCGGCTTTCGGAGCCATAGCGGAAGTGGTGAGGGAGGTCGACGGCGTTGGTGGTGCTGGTGGCGATGGGGGGCAAGGTGCTGCTCTCTCTTTCAGCTTTGGGAAGAAGGGGGAGCAGTGGAGAAATGGCAACCGGCGAATGGGCAAACTGCCCCTGTTTCCCCTGCTTATAAGGAGGAAGGGGGCGGACGTTCCGCCTTTCCGAATAAAGAAACCACCCACGATCTCTCCCACGACGCCGCAATCAACGCGTGCCGTTCAGGGAGGGCGTGGTGGATACGGAGAGAGATACGGCGTGACCCAGGCCGCGCGTGCCCATGCCCTGTTTTGGGCCTGGCCCAACAGCACTCGGCACCGTGTATGGCCCAGGCCCGGGGGCTCCTATCGGTGTACTAGAGTAGGGGTACCCTAGTATCCCGAACTTGTGCACGGGCAGTCGCAGCACCCCGCGGCAAGGCTTGCCGGGTGACCGCCAAGGTCCTCTGTGGTTCCTTTGGAGCCATTCAAAAACAAAGTATTCAAGCCAAGGAGACAAGGCCCCGGCAAGAGGAGCTTGCCAGGAAGGCCACTCAAGGCACAAGACCCCGGCGAGAGGAGCTTGCCGGGAAGGCCAACCAAGGCATCTCAAGGAACCTGCCACGACGCGCCACATGTCCTGGCAAGGCCCGGTGAGCGGCAAGCTCCCGGACGCGACAAGACAACGACCGTGGCAAGGCGCTTGCCGCGGCAAACTACCACTATGTACCCGCGCTCCAGCACATCCACCAACGTGTCCCTCTGGGACCCTTCCAGGCGTACGTGGCAGGAGGCTGTGCAGCCAGCGGTGCGCGGTGGCAAGCGGCGCTTACAAGATCACCATCGTGGCGAGCGGTGGCGTCCCTGATGGTCCCTTTTGCACTATTTGGGCGACGCAGACGGGCATTCAATGCCTTTGTCCCCTACCATCAGGGTTAGGTATGATACACTGTACAGGTAGTTGTACCAACCGCAACACCTTTCCATTTTTACCCTTGTCTATGTTGCCACCTGTCGGTGACCCCTTGAGCATATAAAAGGAGGCCCATGCGCAACGTAGAGGGGTGTTCGAACGGAGAAGAACACTCACGCTCGGTCTCGTTAGCTGCTGGTGAGTACTATAGCATCCAGCGCTCCCGAGCAAGAACTCAATACAAACCACAAAGTAGGAGTAGGGTTTTACGCATCCGTGCAGCCCGAACCTGGGTAATCTGCTCATGTGTTTCGCCTCGATCTGCTCTTCGTGCGATCTCCGCCCCTCGCCGAACCGAAAGGGACTCGGTCCACCGGTCCCATAGGTGTTCGTGGATCAGTTTCCCCGACAACCCCGCTGCCACGGGAGGGTAGGACAAAATATGTCATGCAAGTTCTTTTCCATAAGCACGTATGACTATATTCGGAATACATGCCTACATTGCATTGATGAACTGGAGCTAGTTCTGTGTCACCCTAGGTTATAACTTCTACATGATGAATTGCATCTGACATAATTTCCCATCACCGATCCAATGCCTACGAGCTTTTCCTATATTGCTTGTTGCTTATTTACTTTTCGGTTGCTACTATTACAAAAACTACAAAAACCCTATCGTTACTTTTATTGCTGCTACCGCCACTATCATATTACTTTGCTACTAAACTATCTTGCTGCAGATACTAAGTTTCCAGGTGTGGTTGAATTGACAACTCAGGTGTTAATACTTAAGAGTATTCTTTGGCTCCCCTTGTGTCGAATCAATAAATTTGGGTTGAATACTTTACCCTCGAAAATTGTTACAATCCCCTACACTTGTGAGTTATCAGTTGTCAATTCAACCACACATGGAGATTAATTATCTGCACCAAAGTGATCAGTAGCACCGTAATATGATAGTTTTGATAGTAGTGGCAGCAGCAGTAGTAACGGTAACAGTGATAGCAGTAATTTTGTAACAAGTACAACACCTGCAATGGCAGTAGTAACTTAGCAAGATCAATAGAGGATAATTTCGTAGGCATTGGATCGGCAATTTGTTGGATCATATTCATCATGTGACAGTCATAACCTAGGGCGATATGGCACTAGCTCCAGTTCGTAAATATAATGTAGGCATGTATTCCATAAATAGTCATACGTGCTTATGGAAAGAACTTGCATGACATCTTTTGTCCTACCCTCCCGTGGCAGCGGGGTCCATATTGGAAACTAAGGGATATTAAGGCCTCCTTTTAATAGAGAACCGGAACAAAGCATTAACACATGGTGAATACATGAACTCCTTAAACTACGGTCATCACTGGGAGTGGTTCTGGTTATTGTCACTCCGGGGTTGCTGGGTCATAACATGTAGTAGGTGACTATAACTTGTAAGAACGGATCTAAAACATGAATATAATGATAGTATCATAAGCGGTTCAGATCTGAAATCATGGCACCCGGGCCCAAAGTGACAAGCATTAAGCATGGCAAATCCATACCAACATCAATCTCAGAACATAGTGGATACTAGGGATCAGCCCTAACAAAAACTAACTAGATTACATGATGAGTCTCATCCATCTCCTCACCGACCAGCGAGCCTACGTAGGAATTACTCACTCTCGGTGGGAAGCATCATGGAATTGACGATGGAGAAGGGTTGGTGATGATGAAGGAGGAAGACCCCCCCTCTTTGGAGCCCCAAACAGACTCCGGATCTGGCCTCCCGAGGAAGAACAGGAGGTGGCAACTGCTCCATCTCGTAGATCGCGATAATTCTTTCTCCCTGATTTTTTTCTCCACCAATGTGAATTTATAGTATCATGGTTGGTGTCTGCGGGGCCACCAGGTGGGTACAACCTACTTGGGCGCGCCAGGAGGGGGGCGCCCTGGTGGGTTGTGCCCACCCAGGTACCCCCCCCCTCCGGTGGTTCTTGGCTCCAGTAATTTTCTTTTATTATGTAAAATATCCTCGCGAAGTTTCGTTCCATTCCGAGAACTTTTATTTCTGCACAAAAACAACACCATGGTAGTTCTGCTGAAAACAGCGTCAGTCCGGGGTTGGTTTCATTCAAATCATGCAAATTATTGTCCAAAACAAGAGGAAAAGCATTAGGAAAAATAGATACGTTGGAGACGTATCAACTCCCTCAAGCTTAAACCTTTGCTCATTCTTAAGCAATTCAGTTAATACACTGAAAGTGAGAAATAAAAAAATTTACGGACTCTTTTGCTCTTGTTTGCATAAATAAGCTTAAACAGCACCCAGGTTTTCAGCCAGCATTATAACTAACCATGTCAACAATAACTCTTAAAATTATAATAACTCATATCAATGTCATAATCATCTAACGAGTGATAATAAGATATCTCAAACAGCAACACGTTATCAGAACAACCATGATATAATATGACAATAGTGGTATCTCGCTAGCCCTTTCTGAGACCGCAAAACATAAATGCCGAGCACCTCCAAAGTGCGAGCAGTGACTAAACATTGTAATTCATGGTAGAAAAGATCCAGTCATGATAACACCCAACATTCACTACACACAATGCATACGCATGACAACGATGCTCTCAGATTTGGCACTTATTAGAGAAGGTGATCACACAACATGAAAGTAAATAGATAGTCCCTTCATAGAGGGAAGTGATAACCCACAAGTGTAGGGGGTCGCAAGAGTTTTCGAGGGTAAAGTATTCAACCCAAATTTATTGATTCGACACAAGGGGAGCCAAGAATACTCTTAAGTATTAGCAGCTGAGTTGTCAATTCAACCACACCTGGAAACTTAGTATCTGCAGCAAGGTAGTTTTAGTAGCAAAGTAATATGATAGTGGCGGTAGCAGCAATAAAAGTAACGATAGTGTTTTTGTAGTTTTTGTGATAGTAGCAACGGAAAAGTAATTAAGCAACAAGAAATATGGAAAAAGCTCATAGGCATTGGATCCGTGATGGGAAATTATGTCGGATGCAATTCATCATGTAGAAGTTATAACCTAGGGTAACACAGAACTAGCTCCAGTTCATCAATGCAATGTAGGCATGTATTTCGAATATAGTCATACGTGCTTATGGAAAAGAACTTGCATGACATCTTTTGTCCTACCCTCCCGTGGCAGCGGGGTCCTATTGGAAACTAAGGAATATTAAGGCCTCCTTTTAATAGAGTACTGGACCAAAGCATTAACACATAGTGAATACATGAACTCCTCAAACTATGGTCATCACCGGGAGTGGTCCTGATTATTGTCACTTCGGGGTTGCCGGATCATAACACATAGTAGGTGACTATAGACTTGCAAGATAGGATCAAGAACACACATATATTCATGAAAACATAATAAGTTCAGATATGAAATCATGGCACTCGAGCCCTAGTGACAAGCATTAAGCATAGCAAAGTCATAGCAACATCAATCTCAGAACATAATGGATACTAGGGATCAAACCCTAACAAAACTAACTCGGTTACATGATAGATCCCATCCAACCCATCACCGTCCAACAAGCCTACGATGGAATTACTCACGCACGGTGGTGAGCATCATGGAATTGGTGATGGAGGAAGGTTGACGATGACGATGGCGACGATCTCCACTCTCCGGAGCCCCGAACGGACTCCAGATCAGCCCTCCCGAGAGAGATTAGGGCTTGGCGGCGGCTCCGTCTTGTAAAACGCGATAATTCTTTCTCTCTGATTTTTTCTCCCCAAAAGTGAACATAGAGGATCTGGGGATACGTCGGTGGAGCACCAGGGAGCCCACAAGGCAGGGGGGGCGCTCCCTAGGGGGGGCGCCCCCCACCCTCGTGGACAGGGTGTGGGCCCCTGGTCTGGATCTTCTTGCAGGTATTTTTTATATTTTCCAAAATAATTCTCCGTGGATTTTCAGGTCATTCTGAGAACTTTTTATTTCTGCACAAAAACAACACCATGGCAATTCTGCTGAAAACAACATATGTCCGGGTTAGTTCCATTCAAATCATGCAAGTTAGAGTCCAAAATAAGGGGAAAAGGGTTAAAGTAGATACGTTGGAGACGTATCAACTCCCCCAAGCTTAAACCTTTGCTTGTCCTCAAGCAATTCAGTTGATAAACTGAAAGTGATAAAGAAAAACCATGACAAACTCTGTTTGCTCTTGTTGTTGTAGATATGTAAGCCAGTATTCAGGTTTTCAACAAGATCATGAACTAACCACATTCACAATAACTTTCAGGTCTCAAGACTACTCACATGAATGGCATAATCAACTAGCGAGCAATAATAATAAACCTCGGATGACAACACTTTCTCGAAGCAATCATGATACGATATAACAAGATGGTATCTCGCTAGCCCTTTCTGAGACCGCAAAACATAAATGCAGAGCACCTTTAAAGATCAAGGATTGACTAGACATTGTAATTCATGGTAAAAGAGATCCAGTCATGATCATACTCAATGCAAATTAATGGTAATACATGCAAATGACAGAGGTGCTCTCCTACTGGTGCTCTTTGATAAGAGGATGATGACTCAGCATAAAAGTGAATAGATAGGCCCTTCGCAGAGGGAAGCAGGGATTTGTAGAGGTGCCAGAGCTCGATTTTTAAATAGAGATGAATAACATTTTGAGCGGTATACTTTCATTGTCAACATAACAACCAAGAATCTCGATATCTCCCATGCTACGCACATTATAGGCGGTTCCCAAACAGAATGGTAAAGTTTATACTCCCCCAACCACCAATAGGCACACTCCACGGATAGCCCGAAACAATGGGTACGGTCCAAACCAGCAACAACCCTGGGGGGGGGGGGGTTGTTTAATTATTATGATTTTGAGTATGGGACTAGGCATCCCGATTACCAGCCATTTTCTCATGAATGATGTGCGGAGTCCACTCATCGTGAGAATAACCTACCTAGCATGGAAGATATAGACAACCCAGTTGATACATGAGCTGTTCGAGCATACAAAACAAAATTTTATTTGAAGGTTTAGAGTTTGGCACATACAAATTTACTTGGAACGGCAGGTAAATACCGCATATAGGAAGATATAGTGGACTCGTGTGGAATAACTTTGGGGTTTATGGAAGTGGATGCACAAGCAGTATTCCCGCTTAGTATAGGTGAAGGCTAGAAAGAGACTGGGAAGCGACCAGCTAGAGAGCAACAATGGTCATGAATATGCATTAAAATTAATCAACAGTGAATGCAAGCATGGGTAGGATATAAATCACCATGAACATAAATATCGTGGAGGCTATGTTGATTTTGTTTCAACTACATGCGTGAACATGTGCCAAGTCAGATCACTTAAATCGTTCAAAGGAGGATACCACCCCATCATACCACATCACAACCATTTTAATATCATGTTGGCATGCAAGATAGACCATTATAAACTCTCAGCTAATTAAGCATGGCATAAGCAGCTATGATCTCTAATTGTCATTGCAAGCATGTTTCATTCATAACAAGCTGAATCTGGAACGATGAACCATCATATTTACAAAAACAAGAGAGTTCGAGTTCATACCATCTTTTCTCATCTCAATTAGTTCATCATATATCATCCTTATTGCCTTTCACTCGCACGACCGAACAGTGTGGAAAATAATAATAGTGCACGTGCATTGGACTAAGCTGGAATCTGCGAACATTTAATACAAGAGAGAAGACAAGGTAATAAGGCTCAAGGTTAAATCAACACTAAACAATATGAGAGCCACTAAACATTTTCAATCTTGGTCTTCTACTCTTAACCCCTAAAGAAAAGAAAAGAAACTATTTACATAGGAAAGCTCCCAACAAGCAAAAGAAGAACGGGAAATATTTTTTTGGGTTTTCTTTAGTTACTACTACAAGAAAAGTAAACTAGCTAGAAGCTACAACTAATATTTTTTTTTGTTTCTCTTAAGTTTTTTCTAGCACATGAGAAAAAGACTAAGAAAAAGAAATTGAAACTAAACATGGATGGTACAATGAAAGAGTGTGAGCACCGACAACTAGAATAAGTGTGAACATATATATAAAGTCGGTGAGAAACATGTAGTCCCCCAAGCTTAGGCTTTTGGCCTAAGTTGGTCTATGGCCACGGATCGAAGCTACTCCCTCCAGAGTTCTCTCAGATGTATCCTTTGGGTGCCACTGGTTGGCTTGCTCAACCAGCTCCCACCCATAAACAGACTGATGGTAATGATCAAGTGGTGGCTCCGGCTCAGACTCTGAAGCTTGTGCCTGGCCTTTGTACTTGTAGAAGGCATCTGATGTAATGAGGTAAATGCCTGTGGACAGATCAAACAAAGATGGTGCAGGTAATGTAACAATTTCACAATATATTTCATCAAACCTTAATATATAATTAAGCAACCTATCCTTGTATTTAACAATAAAATGATGAGGTACCATGCTCTTGTAGTCTAGATAAACAGGGGCAAGCAATTTTTCTTCCTTCTCATGATGCCTAATAGGTATTCTAAAATGTTCAACAAGGCGAGAAGCAAAGATGCCTCCAAAGACGGGCCCCTTTGAGCGGTTAAGACTCAGTCGTTTAGCAACGACGGCGCCCAAGCTAAAAGTTGTGTCTTAAAACAAAGCATGGCGTAAAATGACAATATCAGTGGTACTAAGATTCCCACTGTTCCCACGACCAATCAAACATCTACTGGCAAATAAAGCAAAGTAGCGTAGAACAGGGAAGTGTATACTAGTGATTCTTGCCCCTGAAACTTGTCTAGTTTCCCCTACACCTATCATGCCAATAAACCCTTCAACGTCTTCACGACGTGGTTCATCAAGTCTACCTCCAAAGGGTACCTTACATACTTCACAAAATTCTAAAAGTGATATCTCCTTAATCACAACATATAAGCAAAACTCCACCGTAGGTGGTGTTTTCTTAGCATGAAAATGAAAACTTTGCGTGAAAATATTGGTGAGTAAGAGATACTGTTCACGCTGGTCGTGGAGGAAGTCGGTGAGGCCTGCATTATTTGCCAACCAATAAAAGTCTTCGTAAATCTCGGCGGACATCATAAAATCATTACAAGGCCATTCGCAAGGTCGAACTTCCGCCATGCGAGGAAGATTATATTTGGGCTTCTTATTTTCTTGTTTCTTCTTCTCCTCGGAGCTTTTGCTAGAGGAGCCTCTCAACAATCTCTTTATCATTTTCCTTTTCTGAAAATTTCTGAAATTTTTAGTAACTCAAAATAAAAGTTAACCAAACTCAACAAGATTGATAGCAACAACTCCTATAAGTGCCTAGAGAATATATCATGCATTAGAACTACTTGGGACCAAGAAAAATTGAAATGCAAGTTCAAGAACAAGGTCACCACTGCAGCATAAATTTGTAATAATAGAGCACTAGAACAAAAACTAATTGGACCAATGGAGGAGTCACATACCAAGGAACAATCTCCCCAAACAGTTTGATGTATGGTGCTTTGAGCAAGCAGATCGAAAATGGCAGCAAGATGAGCTAGAACTCGAGTTTGAGCTGGTTGGTGATTTTTTTGGGAGGACGAAGAAGAGTGTGGGTGCAGGACTAAGTGGAGGGGGGGCCACGTGGGGCCCACGAGGTCGGGGGCGCGCCCTGGACCCTCGTGGCCAGGTGCTGGCTCCCCTCGATGTGTGTTCTGTGCCATATTTTCTCAAATAATCTAGAAAAAATCATATTTCATTTTCATGGCATTTGGAGAACTTTTATTTTCGGGGTATTTTTTATTGCACGGATAAGTCTCAAAACAGGCAGATAGTATTTTTTATTTATTTGTCCTAATTAATAAAAAGTAAAAAGGGGGTACAGAAGGTTGTGCTATCTAGATTCACCTATCTCATGCTTCTCAAAAGGAATCCATTAACAAGGTTGATCAGGTCTTGTTAATAAAGTCTTTCCGAATAACATGAAACCGGAGAATTTTCGAATAGCACTAGGTTACCTCAATGGGGATATGTATGCACCCAACAATAAGAATGTCATATGTCTTCTTGATAGTAGGAAGAGGAAATTGAAAACCTCCAATAGCGATGGTTGAAAAATTTCCAATATAATTGATATTGTGGACCTGAGGTTGTTTCCTTGAAAAGTGTACCGTATGCTCATTACCATTGACATGAAAAGTGACATTGCCTTTGTTGCAATCAATAACAACCCCCGCAGTATTCAAAAAGGGTCTACCAAGGATAATAGACATGCTATCGTCCTCGGGAATATCAAGTATAACAAAGTCCGTTAGAATAGTACTATTTGCAACTACAACAGGCACATCCTCACAAATACCGAAAGGTATAGCAGTTGATTTATCGGCCATTTGCAAAGATATTTCAGTAGGTGTCAACTTACTGAAGTCAAGTCTATGATATAAAGAGAGAGGCATAACACTAACACCGGCTCCAAGATCACATAAAGCGGTTTTAACATAATTTTTCTTAATGGAGCAAGGTATAGTAGGTACTCTTGGGTCTCCTAGTTTCTTAGGTATTCCACATTTGAAAGTGTAATTGGCAAGCATGGTGGAAATTTCTACTTCGGGTATTGTAATGCCCAGGATGGGACTATACCTCCTACATGTCGAGGCACGACTTAAAGGTATAGCCCATTCTGGAATGATCTCAAGTTTGGTATCTTTGCACGACTCATGTAAAAGAGGGATTAACTTGCAAAAGGAGATAGTTGGCTTACACTCGCCACTTGACACAATACATTACATAAGGAAAAAATCATTCAAAACATCACAGCCCATCTAAGGGTAAGATCCAAAAGACAAGATACCAAACATAACGTTAAACCACAGGTCTGGATCGAATCCTAGTAGAAACCACTACTGATCGTCGAAAACGTCACAAGCATACGGCCACTCTCTTCATCGAGCTTCCAGAAGTACTTGAACCAGCTCCTGCATCAAACTCGGCTGAACCTGCATCTGGTGTTGTAGTATCTGTGAGCCACGAGGACTCAGCAATCCCATAACCATGGGTATCAAGACTAGCAAAGCTTTGTGGGTAGGAAGAGGTAAAGTGGTGAGGTTGCAGCAGCGGCTAAGCATAATATGGTGGCTAACTTACGAGTACCAGAATAAGATGAGCATCTACGCAAAAGGTCGCAAAAGTAGTGATCGCTAAAGATCCTGAACTACATACGAGTCAAACATAACCCCACTGTGTTCTCTTCTCAAAGTGAAAAGAGACAGTCACGGTTACTCACACAGTTGTGTGTTTTACTTCGGATCCTCTATCAAGTTCTCTACAACCGGACATTAACAAATTCCAATCTGCCACATAACTACGGGCACGGCTTTCGAAAGATTATAACCCTGCAGGGGTGACCCAACTTAGCCCATCACAAGCTCTCACGATTAGCTGAAGTGATAAATATAATATCATCACTCCTTATCTTAGGGAAATCCGATCAGGCTCGGCTTCCCGGTGCACAAGACATTTCGACAATGGTAAAACAAGTCCAGCAAGACCTCCCGGCGTGCCGACACCCTGATAGTAGCCGCGCGTATCTCGTCTCAGGCCACGTCCGGATGGGCGATTCTACAGGTTTATATCAATCCTCGAGTTTCCTCGTGGTGACCCCGCAGACTCCCCGTTTGGGACCAACACCATCAGCACTGGCCCCCCCTGTTATGTAGAATTAAGAACCCGTGGACATGACCCCCTATGCAATTAATTAATTATTTAAGTTGTTATTATGAGCAAATTAAAACCAATGTTGGGCCTTGCTGGAGGAGTTTTATTCAAAGTCGAACTGTCAAGGGGTCCCCATCCACCCATCGTGTAAGGAACGCAAAATCAAGGAACATAATGCCGGTTTATCGGCGCCTAAGGTGGCATGAGTGGAACAAAACACCGAGCAAAAGGCCAAGCCTTCCACCCATGCCCAGTATATAGGTGTGTTAATAATAGTTATAGATATTGTGATATTCCAACAACAAGTTCCCACCTGGAACGAACTTCATCTTCACCTGCGACTAACAACGCTATAAGAGGGGCTGAGCAAGCGATAAACTAGCCAAACAGTGGTTTTGCTAGGAAGGTGTCAAAGGTTAGAGGTTTCATGGCAACAAGGAGATGCTAACATAAAAGATGCGTAGCGCGACATGTAACGATAGCATCGAGACAACTAAGCATGGCAATGGTAGTAAAGGTATCCAAGGGTATGATCATCTTGCCTGGGAATCCGCGAGGGAGAAGAACAAGTCCATGAAGTAGACGGAGCAACACAGTCGAGCGAATCCTCACAACTCCGGAACGAAAACGAAGCTAACAAGAGAAGCAACCGGAAAGAAGCAAACAACACGGTAAACACACCATCATACGCAAGGCATACGATGCACATCCAAGTATGATGCATGTCCGGTTTAAATATGCATGGCATGGCAGAGTGCACAAACAAGTACTACAAGTTAAGTGGAGCTCAATATGCAACGAGTTGCATATTGACGAAACACCACATGTTATTTATTTAGTTGACTCTCGTTTATTTACAAGACAAGATTAAATGTTTGTTAACATGGCAAGAGGTGAAGCAAGAGCAAACTACCTATTTAGGCATTTTAAATGAGGCCGGAAATAACAACAACAAATTCCGGAAAATCCCCATGAACATGTTTAGCAATTTTTAAGCAACAACAACTTAAACATATTAATGTTGTTAACATGATGCGGATGACATGATCAAGTTTTATGCAATTTTTATTAAAAGTTGACATGAAGATGATAAGGAGTATTTGTCACCGTGGTGGAAGGAAAGGGTGCCACGACAACGATCCGAAAATGATGCAACAGCAACATCTTGGTTCCGGTAACTCGTTGAGAGACCGGTGCAAAAGATGACGGAGAGCGTGTCAAGCAAGAAGAGAGTGGGGTGATCCCGTCACCGGGTTCCCACGAGTCGGCGACGAGGCAACCGAGGAACATGACAAAAACCGATTCGGGCACGGAGCACACAAGGGAAACATTTCATACAACACGAGCATTCCACGGGTCATCGTCTCGGGGTTATACCTTCGGAACATTTGTTCTCGGAGGGGTTCGCGTCGTAGAGGAAGTAGTGGTACACGGGTCGTAGAGAAAGTAGCCGTTCCGTAGAGGTACTCGTTCGTAGAGGGAAGTAGTCGTTCTCGCGATTCATAGAGGAAGTAGGCGTTCACGGGCGTCGGTAGTTGTAGACGTTGGCGTTTTCGTTTCCGAAGAGGTACTTGTCGCGTCGTCTTGTGTCGTCGTTCTCGTATCTTAGAGGAAGTAGGCGTTCTGTTCGTCGAGGAAGTAGTGGTACACAACCATCGGTAGGGGTACTCGTCGCGGCATCGGACGTAGTGGTACTTGACGTATCGCCGTGTAGTTGTTCCCGTTCGTAGTCGTTCACGTCTCCGAAGAGGTACTTGTCATCGTGGTACTTGGCGATTCCGGAAACACGGTAGATGAACTTGGCACAACCGGTAGTCGAACTTGAAGGTCGTCGGCGACTCGAAGGGGTACTTGGCATCGGTCTCGAACCGGAGATGAGCTTGACTGCCTTAGGTACCAAACGCAGCAACAAGGCAACAAAAACGGCAGCAAGGAGGCAAGGGCAGCAGCGCTCGGGCCGGTGAGGAAGAGGCCCCTCACCGACGGGTAGGAGGAGGTGCTCGGGGAGGTCGACCGGGCGTGGTGACGAGGCAGCCGACGAGGACAGGGACTAGGCGGGCGACGACGGAGCCTCCCCTTGCCGCGGAACAAGGCACGGCCGCCGCGGGGACGGGGCGCAGAGGCGCTCGGTGCTGGAGGCGGGCGGACGCAGGCCAGGCGCAGGGGCCGGAGGTGCTGGAGATGGAGGCGAGGAGGCGAGGTAGCGGCCGCTGCTCGGGGATTCGGGGATGCGAGGTGGCTCGCGCCTTCGGACGCGCAAGAGCTGCGGCCTGGCTGGCCTCGGCCGGGGAAGGAAGTGGCGCGGCGGGCCTCGAGCGATGCGGAGGGAGGCGCTCAAGGAGCTGTGGTGCTGCGTCCTGGCGATGCGGCTCCGCGCGCTGGAGACGGGATCCGGCGGGGCAGCGCTCGAGATCGAAGGAAGAAAGCGGCGCTGAAGATGAGAGAAGGGAGCGAGGCTGCGAGGAGGATGGAATCGAGGAGATGGGGTCGGGTGCTGGGAAGAGGTGCGGCGGCTGGGGGGTCGAGGGAGGAGCGAGGAGATCGGTTGCTGGAACCTGGAGCTAGGGTTAGAAGGGGAAACCGGGCCGTGGGCCAGGAGGAGAGGGAGGCTGCGGGAGGAGATGGGCCAGGGAGGGAGGAGGAGGCCCAAGAGGCTGGAGGAGCCTGGTTGGCCTGACTGCTCTGGAGGCGAGGCGGAGGAAGGAGCGGGGTCGGGCGAGGGAAACGCGAGGGGAGGCTGCGCTGGGATTTTGGAGATGGTGCGGGCGAAGGAATGGAGGAGGGGTTTCTGGAGTGAGGGGCCAAGGGTGCGGCGGCGCAAGGGAAACGAGAGGGAGAAGCGATGCTGCTAGCTAGGGTTAGCGGCTGAGTTGGGCCAACCTGGTCCGACAGGCCGAAGAGGTCTGGGCCGGCTTGGAGGCAGAGATGGCCTAGAAGGCTGGCTGGTGGGAGGCCACAGCGGGCCTCTGGCCTGCTCGGCTCAGCTCCCTCACTCTTATTTATTTCTTTAGCAGAAATAAAATAGAGAGAGTTCGAAAAAAAATAAGACAAGAGGCCATGAACCGAAAATAAAAGATGGAACATTTTTGTAAGGCTTTATGGAAATATGCCAACCCAACAAAATAGTTCCAACAAAAATAGGGAAGTGCAAACCAAAATTATTTAGCTTGCCTTAAAGGAGTTTGAAAGGAGACTAGACTTTAGGAGGAGCCTCGATAAATGGGAAAAAGAATTATAGACAAGGAAAAGGGGTGAAACTTGAAGCAACAGAGGTCTGGAGAATAATTGCAAGTGTATTTGGGTTAATTCCAAACAAATGGAATATTTATTAATATAGCTCCCTAAATATTGGGAGGATATGTTATAAAGAGAAGTCACACTTCCCTCGTTTTAAATGGACCGAAGGTCCACACGATTTATTTAAGTTGAGATGCAAAATAAATATGACATGATGGCATGATGACATGATGCAATGCAAAAATTAATAACACAAGCACAAAAGAAACACACGGGAAAACCCGGAACATCTGGAATCTTCTGGAATCTTCTGGGACGTCGGTCTTCGGGCGTCACAACTCTCCCACACTAACAGAGGATCTCGACCCGAGATCCTAGAGATGACACCGGATAAAAACGGAAAAGGAAGAGGTAAAACAAAGTTGCTTCTTTGACAGACGAGTGAAACCAAAGAACCTTGAGAGGTTGAACAATCTTGAAGGAAAAAATACAACAGAGATGAACGAAGTTAAGAGCACTCCGGTAAAAGGAGGAACAAGGAACATCACGAGAACCTTGCAGGTTGAAAGACATGAAGCAAGAGCTCACGGATGACGAAAGAATTCAACCCACTCCGGTTAACCAAGACTGAGAAGGAATAAGAACGAAATAATTTGGACAGCACTCCGTCTGAAAAATGGAAGGAAATGAACAAGAACTTTAGAAGATGGGATGATACTTGATGACAACAACAACACACAGCCTCCGGAACATTGAAAGAATGGCACAAGGGTAAGAAAGATTCAGACAGCACTCCGGTTAAAAGAGAGGCAAAACTTGATAAGATGAGAGAACTTGAATGAAGAATACAACACTCCGGTTAAATGATAAGCAAGGGAAAGAACATGATCTTGATAAAAAACGAGATGATGGACAAAGAGAGCAATATCACAATGCCTCCGGAATGAAAGAATAGAATATAGGTTGTTGGAAAGAAAAGAACGGAGAAGAAAATGACAACTTCTCTCAAAATAGAATTTGAACGAGCATCCTTACGAAGAAGGGTTGAACGGAGTTGATGGAGAAAAATCAACACAAAACGAATAAGCTTGATGTGGGCTTATGGAAAACATCTCAAAATTAAGAGGTGACAACCAGCCACTTACGAAAACATTTGATTGGATTGAGATCAACAAGGAGATGAAAAACTTATTTCACCGGAATGATAAATGAAGAACTTGGGTCATTTATAAGCACCATAATAGCAACAATTCTCAAGGAAAGCTTTTAGGTGAAATACAACCCAAGATAACTCCAAGAGATAAAAATGAGGTGGTTGAAAGGATCTCCTGAACAAAGAAAATGATGGGTTTGAATATCTCATTCCTGACAACTCGTGAATCATAAAACATGAAGGAATTGACAAGAATGACATAACATCATCTGAAAAGATAAGGTAGAAAGGATTCCAATTGGAATGTGTGATGAAGAATGCTTGAGCTCCAACAAGAATCTTGATGAAAACTTCGAGGATGAATTAAATCTTGATGAACCACCATGAAGAACTCCGCTAACAAAAGGATGAGAAGTGAAAGATGAAAAGAATAAGATTCAAGGCCTGCGATGAATTAGATGGAGCTTTGAAATGATATAATTGAAATAACTTGGAGCTCCGGAAAACAAGATGAACAACTTAGAACCGAGAATAAGATATGATGAACAAGCTCCAGACAAAAGAATTAAATCACCTTGAAGGAATAAGAATAAGAATTATGTCATGCATCTCCTTCACCAATTTAAATTGATGACAACCAAAGGATTTGGCATACTACTTATTCTCGTTGGAAAGGATTAAGAGAGATCTCGCACCAGCTTTGGTAAATCTTCAACGAAGCACCGGTAGGATTGTGAAAAGAACGAGTGAATTAATACGATAACACGAAAGAGTAATCTTGAACGAGCCACCGTAAGAATTGGAGATGAACGAAGAGGCATCAATGAAGAATATTTGGAGGACGAAGTTGAAAACTGAGAACGAAGAAATCTTCTGAAATGATGGCCTTCGGAGGATCGCAAAGAAAAGAATTCATAAAATGCTTCGGACGGGTATAAAAAGAATTCCTCACAAACGGAACAATAATGAGGATGGCATGAAGCTAGAACCACGAATCTTCAAAAGAACGGACCAAGATTTAAGAGAAACACCTCTCCGGTCTTCAGATGTTGAAAATGATAACGAGAACCACCTTGAAGAATTGCGAGATGCTCCGGAAGAATAAAAAGATGGAAGGTTTAACCAACCATGAAAAGAATTTGAAAACGATCTTGGAGAAGTCCTGTGACTGATGGGAATCATTCTTACGTCACACTTGAAAAGAATTTGAGTATAACTACAGAAAAATAGAAGAGTCAGGTAAGATCCTGGAAAAAGACCTATGGGTTAGGGCCCACTCAAAAGAAAATCACCGTTGAAAAAGATTGGTTAAGAGATATTGCACCGGTTGAATTAAATGGCTTGAGTAAGATAGCAATCCTCAAAAATAATTTGAACGGAATAAGAATGGAATTATGAATCTTCTGAGTTGTCTTGTACACTCTGGATATGAATAGCAAGGGGAGAATGATTAATTGGTGCACCGGAATAAGAGAGCATTGTGAAAAGAGGAAAAAGGGTAAGATCAACACCGAAATCTTGAATTACATCCACCGGCAGAATTGAGAACAAAAGAATGATGAACTTGAAGCTCTTGAGCATCTTCACGATTAAGCACCGGATAAGAACATTGAAGGAAAAGAAAATGAAGAAATATCACATGAATAAAATGGATACTTCATTTAGAATTTCTGACTCCGAGAAGAAGAAGGGTGGGAGGGCGGGTAAAACAAAGACAACTTGAGATGATTGAAACAGACAGATCGTCAGATTTCTCAACGGCGTCTGTATGGAATAACTTGAAGAGAAGGCACACCGGTTGAAAAGGATTAACATGACAATCTTGATGATCAAGAAGGATTAGCACTCCCATAGAAATATGAGAACACCGATTAGGAAGGTATGGAATCAACACTTGACATCGAAGCAACTCGAATACCAGAATCAAAACAAAACAACGGATAGATATGTAACATAGTCTTCACAAGAATCATTCGAACAAGAGGAACGAATGAATTCCGCAGGTACATCAACTTGTCGAGAAGCCACTTGGGAGAAAAAAAGGTAAATAAAAAGGAACAAGGATCAGATAGAACAAATACAAGATAGAAGCTTCGTTCGACATCTTCGTGCTGAAAGCTTATGGAACGTGTTACAAAAGGGTTTTGCAATCCCTGGATCAGCATAGCCAAGGACCCTTTAAGATGCAACTCCCGATCGGAACAAGCCCATAAAACCACTTCACTCAATTTAGAACCCCAAACTTCATATCATGCATTCGTTGGAAGAATGCCTAGAACTACTAGATGAACCCACCTATTAATTTCCGAAAGTTTCCAGTTATGCAATCAGGTGTTGGGGATACAGGGGAAGCATCGCGCACTCAACTCTCATCCTACATCCAGCTGTATCCATCCTTCAACACATAACCAGTTGTTCTCGGAAACCGTTTACCTCGGACCTTCGAAACGCATCTACTATACAAGCTATGGCAATACTCCCGAACTACCTCCCCAGTACTGGGTGATGTCGGGGTTATCTTGCCACTAACCGCATAGGAGAGTTTTCGATGTCGGCCGTCTTAAGTATTCTAGAACTGCCGCGATATATTTGTGACGACAACACCTCGGAGCTCAACTCCCCAGGACACTGCCACAACCCCTAATGACAGGAGGCATCGAGAACAATGTTCTCGTCACAAAGACATCGGAACAATCCAAACAATACTCGTGAGATCCTAAAAAAAAATGGTGCATTTTTGAGAGTAGAAGAGACAAGAGTAATCGTCAGGAGTCCTCACCAGAGTGAAAAGAGATGAGGAGCAAAAGAAATCCTACTCTCCGATATAAATATAGGACTCAAAACATTTTCAGTGTGTGCCTAGACTCGACCGTCAACGATTCGATCAATCAGTGGGGGCTTCTAGGTCGGAGAAGGCTCTGAATACCAACTTGTAATGCCCAGGATGGGACTATACCTCCTACATGTCGAGGCACGACTTAAAGGTATAAGCCCATTCTGGAATGATCTCAAGTTTGGTATCTTTGCACGACTCATGTAAAAGAGGGATTAACTTGCAAAAGGAGATAGTTGGCTTACACTCGCCACTTCACACAATACATTACATAAGCAAAACATCATTCAAAACATCACAGCCCATCTAAGGGTAAGATCCAAAAGACAAGATACCAAACATAACGTTAAACCACAAGTATGGATCGAATCCTAGTAGAAACCACTACTGATCGTCGAAAACGTCACAAGCATACGGCCACTCTCTTCATCGAGCTTCCAGAAGTACTTGAACCAGCTCCTGCATCAAACTCGGCTGAACCTGCATCTGGTGTTGTAGTATCTGTGAGCCACGAGGACTCAGCAATCCCATAACCATGGGTATCAAGACTAGCAAAGCTTTGTGGGTAGGAAGAGGTAAAGTGGTGAGGTTGCAGTAGCGGCTAAGCATAATATGGTGGCTAACTTACGAGTACCAGAATAAGATGAGCATCTACGCAAACGGTCACAAAAGTAGTGATCGCTAAAGATCCTGAACTACATACGAGTCAAACATAACCCCATCGTGTTCTCTTCTCAAAGTGAAAAGAGACAGTCACGGTTACTCACACAGTTGTGTGTTTTACTTCGGATCCTCTGTCAAGTTTTCTACATCCGGACATTAACAAATTCCAATCTGCCACATAACCGCGGGCACGGCTTTCGAAAGATTATAACCCTGCAGGGGTGTCCCAACTTAGCCCATCACAAGCTCTCACGATTAGCTGAAGTGATAAATATAATATCATCACTCCTTATCTTAGGGAAATCCGATCAGGGTCGGCTTCCCGGTGCACAAGACATTTCGACAATGGTAAAACAAGTCCAGCAAGACCTCCCGGCGTGCCGACACCCTGATAGTAGCCGCGCGTATCTCGTCTCAGGCCACGTCCGGATGGGCGATTCTACAGGTTTATATCAATCCTCGAGTTTCCTCGTGGTGACCCCGCAGACTCCCCGTTTGGGACCAACACCATCAGCACTGGCCCCCCCTGTTATGTAGAATTAAGCATTGTTGAGGAAATCGTTAACTGGCAGTTGCTCGGTCGGCTGGCGAGTACGGGATTAATAGGCTAATCGGCAAGTTAATCGTCCATTTAATCAATTAATCGGATGATTTATCGGGTTATCGGCTACTCAGGGACCCTACGAGTAGGGGTTAATCGGCAAGTTAACTGGTTAATCCAATGAATTCTTGAACAGGGGAATTAAGAACCCGGGGACATGACCCCCTATGCAATTAATTAATTATTTAAGTTGTTATTATGAGCAAATTAAAACCAATGTTGGGCCTTGCTGGAGGAGTTTTATTCAAAGTCGAACTGTCAAGGGGTCCCCATCCACCCATCGTGTAAGGAACGCAAAATCAAGGAACATAATGCCGGTTTATCGGCGCCTAAGGTGGCATGAGTGGAACAAAACACCGAGCAAAAGGACAAGCCTTCCACCCATGCCCAGTATATAGGTGTGTTAATAATAGTTATAGATATTGTGATATTCCAACAACAAGTTCCCACCTGGAACGAACTTCATCTTCACCTGCGACTAACAACGCTATAAGAGGGGCTGAGCAAGCGATAAACTAGCCAAACAGTGGTTTTGCTAGGAAGGTGTCAAAGGTTAGAGGTTTCATGGCAACAAGGAGAGGCTAACATAAAAGATGCGTAGCGCGACATGTAACGATAGCATCGAGACAACTAAGCATGGCAATGGTAGTAAAGGTATCCAAGGGTATGATCATCTTGCCTGGGAATCCGCGAGGGAGAAGAACAAGTCCATGAAGTAGACGGAGCAACACAGTCGAGCGAATCCTCACAACTCCGGAACGAAACCGAAGCTAACAAGAGAAGCAACCGGAAAGAAGCAAACAACACGGTAAACACACCATCATACGCAAGGCATACGATGCACATCCAAGTATGATGCATGTCCGGTTTAAATATGCATGGCATGGCAGAGTGCACAAACAAGTACTACAAGTTAAGTGGAGCTCAATATGCAACGAGTTGCATATTGACGAAACACCACATGTTATTTATTTAGTTGACTCTCGTTTATTTACAAGACAAGATTAAATGTTTGTTAACATGGCAAGAGGTGAAGCAAGAGCAAACTACCTATTTAGGCATTTTAAATGAGGCCGGAGAAAACAACAACAAATTCCGAAAAATCCCCATGAGCATGTTTAGCAATTTTTAAGCAACAACAACTTAAACATATTAATGTTGTTAACATGATGCGGATGACATGATCAATTTTTATGCAACTTTTATTAAAAGTTGACATGAAGATGATAAGGAGTATTTGTCACCATGGTGGAAGGAAAGGGTGCCACGACAATGATCCGAAAATGATGCAACAGCAACATCTCGGTTCCGGTAACTCGTTGAAAGACCGGTGCAAAAGATGACGGAGAGCGTGTCAAGAAAGAAGAGAGGTGGGGTGATCCCGTCAGCAGGTTCCCACGAGTCGGCGACGAGGCAACCGAGGAACATGACAAAAACTGATTCGGGCACGGAGAACACAAGGGAAACATTTCATACAACACGAGCATTCCACGGGTCATCGTCTCGGGGTTATACCTTCGGAACATTTGTTCTCGGAGGGGTTCGCGTCGTAGAGGAAGTGGTGGTACACGGGTCGTAGAGAAAGTAGCCGTTCCGTAGAGGTACTCGTTCCTAGAGGGAAGTAGTCGTTCTCGCGATTCGTAGAGGAAGTAGGCGTTCACGGGCGTCGGTAGTTGTACACGTTGGCGTTTTCGTTTCCGAAGAGGTACTTGTCGCGTCGTCTTGTGTCGTCGTTCTCGTATCGTAGAGGAAGTAGGCGTTCCGTTCGTCGAGGAAGTAGCGGTACACAACCATCGGTAGGGGTACTCGTCGCGGCACCGGACGTAGTTGTACTTGACGTATCGCCGTGTAGTTGTTCCCGTTCGTAGTCGTTCACGTCTCCGAAGAGGTACTTGTCATCGTGGTACTTGGCGATTCCGGAAACACGGTAGATGAACTTGGCACAACCGGTAGTCGAACTTGAAGGTCGTCAGCGACTCGAAGGGGTACTTGGCGTCGGTCTCGAACCGGAGATGAGCTTGCCTGTCTTAGGTACCAAACGCAGCAACAAGGCAACAAAAACGGCAGCAAGGAGGCAAGGGCAGCAGCGCTCGGGCCGGTGAGGAAGAGGCCCCCGACCGACGGGAAGGAGGAGGTGCTCCGGGAGGTCGACCGGGCGTGGTGACGAGGCAGCCGACAAGGACAGGGACTTGGCGGGCGACGATGGAGCCTCCCCTGGCCACGGAACAAGGCACGGCCGCCGTGGGGACGAGGCGCAGAGGCGCTCGGTGCTGGAGGCGGGCGGACGCAGGCCAGGCGCAGGGGCCGGAGGTGCTGGGGATGGAGGCGAGGAGGCGAGGTAGACGCTGCTGCACGGGTATTCGGGGATGTCGGGCGGCTCGCTGGACACGGGATCCGGCGGGGCAGCGCTCGAGATTGAAGGGAGCAAGCGACGCTGAAGATGAGAGAAGGGAGCGAGGCTGCGAGGAGGATGGAATCGAGGAGATGGGGTCGGGCGCTGGGAAGAGGTGCGGCGGCTGGGGGTCGAGGGAGGAGCGAGGAGATCAGTCGCTGGACCCTGGAGCTAGGGTTAGAAGGGGAAACTGGGCCGTGGGCCAGGAGGAGAGGGAGGCTGCAGGAGGAGATGGGCCAGGGAGGGAGGAGGAGGCCCAAGAGGCTGGAGGAGCTTGGTTGGCCTGACTGCTCTGGAGGCAAGGCGGAGGAAGGAGCGGGGTCGGGCGAGGGAAACGCGAGGGGAGGCTGCGCTGGGATTTTGGAGATGGTGCGGGCGAAGGAATGGAGGAGGGGTTTCGGGAGCGAGGGGCCAAGGGTGCGGCGGCGCAAGGGAAACGAGAGGGAGAAGCGATGCTGCTAGCTAGGGTTAGCGGCTGAGTTGGGCCAACCTGGTCCGACAGGCCCAAGAGGTCTGGGCCGGCTTGGAGGCAGAGATGGCCTAGAAGGCTGGCTGGTGGGAGGCCACAGCGGGCCTCTGGCCTGCTGGGCTCAGCTCCCTCACTCTTATTTATTTCTTTAGCAGAAATAAAATAGAGAGAGTTCGAAAAAAAATAAGACAAGAGGCCATGAACCGAAAATAAAAGATGGAACATTTTTGTAAGGCTTTATGGAAATATGCCAACCCAACAAAATAGTTCCAACAAAAATAGGGAAGTGCAAACCAAAATTATTTAGCTTGCCTTAAAGGAGTTTGAAAGGAGACTAGACTTTAGGAGGAGCCTCGATAAATGGGAAAAAGAATTATAGACAGGGAAAAGGGGTGAAACTTGAAGCAACAGAGGTCTGGAGAATAATTGCAAGTGTGTTTGGGTTAATTCCAAACAAATGGAATATTTATTAATATAGCTCCCTAAATATTGGGAGGATATGTTATAAAGAGAAGTCACACTTCCCTCATTTTAAATGGACCGAAGGTCCACACGATTTATTTAAGTTGAGATGCAAAATAAATATGACATGATGGCATGATGACATGATGCAATGCAAAAATAAATAACACAAGCACAAAAGAAACACAAGGGAAAACCCGGAACATCTGGAATCTTCTGGAATCTTCTGGGACGTCGGTCTTCGGGCATCACAGGTATCTTTCTTTTGTTGGTAATAGTATCCTTCATATACTTAGCATAAGAATTTGTTTTAAGCACATCAGTCAAATGCATACGCAAAAAGATAGGTCTAATCATTTTAGCAAATCGCTCAAAATCCACATCATCCTTTTTCTTCGATGGTTTCGGAGGAAAAGGCATGGGTTTCTGAACCCATGGTTCTCTTTCCCTACCATGCTTCCTAGCAACAAAGTCTCTCTTATCATAACGTTGTTCTTTGATTGTGGGTTATCAAGATCAACAGCAGGTTCAATCTCTACATCATTATCATTGCTAGGTTGAACATCATCATGAACATCATCATTAATATTATCACTAGGTTCATGTTCATTACCAGATTGTGTCTCACCATCAGAAACAAATATATCATTGGGATTCTCAGGCGTGTCATCTACATGTTCACTAGAAGCATGCAAAGTTCTATCATTTTTCTTTTTCTTCTTCTTAGAAGAACTAGGTGCATCTAAATTAGCTCTCTGAGAATCTTGCTCAATCCTCTTAGGGTGGCCTTCAGGATACAGAGGTTCCTGAGTCTTTTTACCCCCTATAGTAGCAACTCTAATAGCATAGTCATTATTCTTACCATTTAATTCATTGAGCAAATCATTTTGAGCCTTAAGTACGTGTTCTACTTGAGTGGTGACCATAGAGGCATGTATACTAATGAGTTTCAGTTTACCTTTAGCTCTAGATAGATAATCACTCAAGCGTTCAATCATATAAGCATTGTGTTGCAATTGTCTACCAACATAAGCATTGAAGTTTTCTTGTTTCACAATAAAATTGGCAAACTCATCTAAGCATTGGCTAGCAGACTTATAACGAGGAATATCACCTTCATCAAATCTATAAAGAGAATTTACCTTTACTACATGTGTCGGGTTATCAAGACCGTGTATTTCTTCAATAGGTGGTAAATATATTGTTAACATCTTCAGCTTTAATACCTTTTTCTTTCATAGATTTCTTTGCCTCTTACATATCTTCAGTACTGAGGAATAGAACACCTCTTTTCTTCGGAGTTGGCTTAGGGGCTGGTTCAGTAAGTGTCCAATTATTTTCATTGGCCAGCATATTATTCAATAGTAATTCAGCTTGATCAACTGTTCTTTCCCTGAAAACACAACCAGCACAACTATCCAGGTGGTCTCTGGAAGCATCGTTTAGTACATTATAAAAGACATCAAGTATATCATGCATCTCAAGAGGATGATCAGGCAAAGCATTAAGTAATTGGAGAAGCCTCCCCCAAGCTTGTGGGAGACTCTTTTCTTCAATTTGCACAAAGTTATATATTTCTCGTAAGGCAGCTTGTTTCTTATGAGTGGGAAAATATTTAGCAGAGAAATAATACATCATATCCCAAGGACTACGCACACAACCAGGATCAAGATAATTAAACCAAGTCTTAGCATCACCCTTTAACGAGAAAGGAAATAACTTAAGGATATAGTAGTAACGGATCTTTTCCTCATTGATAAACAGGGTGGCTATATCATTCAACTTAGTAAGATGTGCCACAAAAGTTTCAGACTCATAGCCATGGAAAGGATCAGATTCAACCAAAGTAATTAACTCAGGATCAACAGAGAATTCATAATCCTTATCAGTAACACAGATAAGTGACGTAGCGAAAGCAGGGTCATGTTTCATTCTAGCATTCAAGGACTTTTCTTTCAGCATAGCTAATAATTTCTTAAGATCATATCTATCGTTTCAAGCAAGAAAGTCTCTAGCAGTTTCTTCATCCATAACATAACCCTCAGGCACTACAGGCAATTCATATCTATTGGGAGAAGCTTCATCATCACTTTCATAAATATCATCAGTTTCAATATTTGCATTCTCCCTAACTCTAGCAATTTGTTCATCTAGAAATTCACCTAGTGGCACAGTATTATCAAGCATAGAAGTAGTTTCATCATACATAGCAGAAGTGGCATCATCAAGAACATACGATATATCAGATTCAATAGCATGAGTAGGTGTCGCAAATTTACCTATAACAGATGGTGAATCAAGTGCAGAGCTAGATGGCAGTTCCTTACCTCCCCTCCTAATTGAGGGTAAGATCTTGGTTTTTGAGTCCTTCAGATTCTTCATAGTGATCAACAGATATAAATCCCAAGTGACTTAAAGAATAGAGCTATGCTCCCTTGCAACGGCGCCAGAAAATAGTCTTGATAACCCACAAGTGTAGGGGATCGCAACAGTTTTCGAGGGTAAAGTATTCAACCGAAATTTATTGATTCGACACAAGGGGAGCCAAACAATACTCTTAAGTATTAGCAGCTGAGTTGTCAATTCAACCACACCTGGAAACTTAGTATCTGCAGCAAGGTAGTTTTAGTAGCAAAGTAATATGATAGTGGCGGTAGCAGCAATAAAAGTAGCGATAGTGTTTTTGTAGTTTTTGTGATAGTAGCAACGGAAAAATAAATAAGCAACAAGCATTATGGAAAAAGCTCGTAGGCATTGGATCCGTGATGGGAAATTATGTCGGATGCAATTCATCATGTAGAAGTTATAACCTTGGGTGACCCAGAACTAGCTCCAGTTCATCAATGCAATGTAGGCATGTATTCCGAATATAGTCATACATGCTTACGGAAAAGAACGTGCATGACATCTTTTGTCCTACCCTACCGTGGCAGCCGGGTCCTATTGGAAACTAAGGGATATTAGGGCCTCCTTTTAATAGAGTACCAGACCAAAGCATTAACACATAGTGAATACATGAACTCCTCAAACTATGGTCATCACCGGGAGTGGTCCCGATTATTGTCACTTCGGGGTTGCCGGATCATAACACATAGTAGGTGACTATAGACTTGCAAGATAGGATCAAGAACACACATATATTCATGAAAACATAATAGGTTGAGATCTGAAATCATGGCACTCGGGCCCTAGTGACAAGCATTAAGCATAACAAAGTCATAGCAACATCAATCTCATAACATAGTGGATACTAGGGATCAAACCCTAACAAAACTAACTCGATTACATGATAGATCCCATCCAACCCATCACCTTCCAGCAAGCCTACGATGGAATTACTCACGCAATTGCGGTGAGCATCATGGAATTGGTGATGGAGGAAGGTTGATGATGACGATGGTGAAAATATCCACTCTCCGGAGCCCCGAACGGACTACAGATCAGCCCTCCTGAGAGAGATTAGGGCTTGGCGGCGGCTTCGTCTCGTAAAACGCGATAATTCTTTCTCTCTGATTTTTTCTCCCCGAAAGTGAACATATAGGATCTGGGGATACGTCACTGGAGCACCAGGGAGCCCACGAGGCAGGGGCGTGCCCTAGGGGGGCGCGCCCCCCACCCTCGTGGACAGGGTGTGTGTCGTGGTTTTGTCATGGCAGATGTCCTAGCATAAGGACTTAGTCGTGGATCCATCGCTACGGGTTAGCTTAAAGGGGCTAAAGCGAACAAGGAAACAAGGTATTTTATACTAGTTCGGCCCCTTCGATGAAGGTAAAAGCCTACGCCTTGTTTGGTGTGGTATTGCTCGGGTTTTGATGACCAGGGAGCGAATCCGCTTTGCCTGTGTCTCGAGTTGTTGTTCCCTCCCCTGAACCGTCGCTGGGTCGTCCCTTTATATACACAGGATAACGCCCGGTCCGGTTTACAGAATCCCGAGGCTGGCTCATAAACGTGCCTGGTTCGGTCTCTATCTTTCCTATCTTAAAATACAAGCCACACGTTGTATGGCAGTTTACATTTACGGGCCCTAACACCCTTTGGGCCCTGGATCTTCAATGTGGGGACCCCGACTTAGAGTTCGAGATCAGCGAATGCACGTGTACAGTGATCCCAGAGATCAATGCTCACTGAACAGATAGAAGCTGAATAACAAGAGTCTTACATCCATACATACGGTCTTACACAAATTAAGGCCATTATGGCCTAGTCTTACATAGATAAAGCCTCAAGGGCTAAATAGAAAATAACTCAAATAGCGGAAGTCTTCGACGATAGGTAGAACCCATGCCATCTGCCTTAACCCTACAGGCATTCTGACTGGGATAGCGTCCTAGTTCGCATGTTCGTCTCCAAAGAACCCTTCTTCATATTCCTGTTCCTCCATGCCTGGCCAATTAAATAACCAGTGGCAAGCCAATGAGTACTTTGAATGTACTCGCAAGCAACCCATGATTTGGTTCAAGGTAACAATGCAATTGAACAACAATGAGCAATCTAGCAATGGGCTAGAATAAATATTCTACCATCAAGTATATGCATCAATAACTTCACGTAACCTCGAGGACAGGTTACCGATATCAACATGAACATGATTCAACTCAACGAGTCAAGTCACCACCTTGACTAATCACACACATACTTTCTCCGATGCGCTAAAATTCTGGACATAGTTTAAGTAGCACCACCCAACTGTCCATGACCGTGGACACGGCTATTCGAATAGTTTTACACTCTGCAGAGGTTGCGCACTTTACCCACAAGATCCGGGAAGCTTTCGTGTCACCCACGATCCCGTAGTACCTCAAGTACTTGGGGGAAGCACCCGGTCATTATCTTTCCTTAGACGACACTAACATATAGTCCACTCGTTGGTACACGGCCCTCGAATACAAACAATAGATCATGGGACTTGCCCTATTTCAATGTCACACGTACCCGAAGGGACCAACGGTGTGTCCCGTGCCCTGTAAAAACAGTCATGGTCATCTATCCAAGCACGACCCCGTCCCGGGAAAGACCTCAAATCTTCCCGTCACTAGTAATGCGGGCACCATGCTAGTATCGGCCTAAGTAATCAATAACGCCCCGTCCCATAAGGGGTAGAGTGGTTGCACATATATGGTTGGGAAGGTAGTCACACATAAATCTAATCCATCATTTCACCCATGCACAAGATCTTTACCGGCACATCACTTCTTTCTCAAGTGATGACCTAACTCAACATCACCCTCGGGCATTAGGGGCACCCGATGGGGTTTATGAAAAGATTTCAACCACGAAGGTTCATGTCACACATGCATCACTAAGCATCACTACTAACCATTTGCATGACATCTAGCACCTAGCAAGATCATGAGTAAGCATGCATAATGTGGTGGTTCAACTAGGTCACCACCCTAACTCTTATCATCATGCATTCGGAAACAAACGGGTTCCGAAGAACACAAGTGTATCATGGTCAAAGGGCTACTTGCCTGGATTGGCTTGGTCTTCAAAGTCTTCAAATCCTTCTCCACCTTCTTCCTCAGCAACTTCGTCAAATACGGTATCTATACGTCGCAAAATATCAATGGGAAAATAAGACGACAATAAAAAAAGAATAATCAAAGTGCTCAGAAAAATGTCAACTTATTTTTGTTAAATACTAGAGTGAAAACTAAGATGGCTAAAATTCTTAGTTGGATTTTTGGAGTTGCAGAATGGAATCTAAGGATTTTAGAACAGGAGTTTTATTGTTCAAATTTGAATTTAAATTTGAACAGAACAGAAAAGTTTCATGGATATGTGTGAAAGTGACACCATTAAATAGGTTGGAATATTACAAGATTTTAGGAGTTGGAATCAATTCATTTGGACTAATATTTATTTCTGTAAAATTATTTGAAATTTTACAGAAAAGAAAAAGAGGAAAAGGCCCTGTGCAACTGGGCCAGGATGGCCACAGTGCACCGCCCAGGGCTAACAGCCCAGCCGCACGGGAGCCAGCGCGCGCACGCCAGGTTTTCAAACCTGACGGGCGGGGCCCGGCGGTCAGTGACGGCGAGGGGAGAGAGGTAGCGGTGAGGAAGACGGGCGGGGCCCGCCTGTCATCTTCAACCTCGCGGCCAAAACGACGGCGAGCTCACCGGCGGCGATTCCGGGCACGGCGGGGCAAACGGAGGGCAGGAACGGGCTCAGCAACGAGTCACCGTTCCAGTGGTGGTGGTGCGACCCGCCGGAGAGGTCTGATTCGTCGGCGGCGAGGTGGGACGGCGGAGGGTCGTCGTGAGGTTGCTGCTCCGGTCGATTCTGGCAGCTGCAGAAGGGGAAAAGAGAGGGGAATGCATCAGTGGAGTGTTGCGGTTCCAGATCGAGCAAAGGTTGGAGCGGAGAGGGCCTGTACCGCGAGATCTCCGGCTGCCCGACGCGGCGGAGCTCCGGTCGATCCCGAGCACAGAGGCTCTCTAGGGAGGAATGAGTGCTGCTGGAGGGTTACTGGGAGTGTGGTGAGGCTGTTTGTGAAGAGAGGAGGGGCTCGGAGGCCCTATTTATAGGGGAGCGGTGAGGTCCCGTGGACCTGTGCGCCGGCGAGCTTCTGCTCGACGCCACAGTGCACGGGGAGCGATGGGATTGAGTCTGAGGTGCTCGTGGGTGAGGTCCACGCCTAGCAGAGGGGAGAGGAGGAGCGGGGATGGCTCCAGACAGCGTGCGCGTGTGAGGCCGGCGAGTGGAGGTTGCGGGCGGCCGGCTCGCGTGCGAAGGCGGCCACTGGAGGGCGGAGGAGGAGGGGGACAGCGCCGGGGGAGGTCGCAGACGTCGAGGTGCATCGACTAGCGCGAGGGGAGAGCTCCAGGTGGTCGGTTGCGCTGGATTGGGCGAAGCTACAGTGCGGGTGCGCACTGTAGCACGCTCTGGAGCGGCCTTATCGCATGCCATGGCATGCCATTGGCCCTCTGGGCGTGTCCACCGTGTCTGGGGGGTCCAGCATGAAGCAGACGTCTCAGCTGAGGCCTTGGATGCTCTGGATGATCAAGGAGAGAGAGGTGAAGCTGGTAACTAGGTAGAATTTGGATGTCCAGCAAGGTGAATTGGGGTTTTCACCCCTCAATCATGGAGCTGTGGACATGGGGGAGTTACTGGAGGTAGATTGTAACTAGATGAAGCTGTGGTAGAAAGCTGAGGCAAAGGTAAATAGTAAAAGGGGTCAAGATGGTAGTTTTGGTAAAATAGCAGAAGGTGTTTGATCATGTTTTGGTCAAGCAAATGATCTCCACTAGCCAAGACACTTAACAGGATTGAATGTCATATGGAAATAGGGTGTTTCACCAAATTTAGCTCATTTGAAGAAACTAGCCAATGTAACTTTGGTGAACCCTAGAAATCAACAGAAATGGCTTCATCTAGTTTAAGTCAAGCTAATCATCTCCCCTTGATGCACCACTTGGTGTAGTTTCATCATTTGGGGTTATGATCATACCCACAAAGTTTGAAGCTCCAGGTAAAAAGTTGGTAATGTAAAGTTGTTCAAATTTGCATTTGAACAGAAAGGGTTTTGGGGTAATCTGATCAAGTTGCCTAACTCCAAATCTTGTGCCATTTGGTCTAAATGCCTTATTAGGCCATTCTAGCATGTGCACCAAGTTTGAGAGCATTTGGACAAGTTTGGCAATGTAAAGTTGCTCAAACTTTAAATATGGGCAGAATGGTTTTGAAGGGTTTTGAGGATGTTATCTTGCTTCCCAAGGCATGGGACTTGGGAAGATCATCAAATATGTCATATGTGGCATGATAGAATTTCCCTGGAATTTTTGGAGAATATTTCCTTTGTAAATATTTCAAAAGCTTGAAATATCCAGAAAGGGTGTTGGAGGGATTAGCCCATTATTTTGAACATGACCAAGTGTTGAAACTCTTATATATGGACAATATATGTCCTATGAGTCTCCCTGAATTTTGGCAAATATTTATGAAATACTTAAATAATTTTCCCCTATTAAAGACCATTTCTGGCCTTAAGAAAAACCTTTTAAATAAAATAGGAAAATAACTTTTAAAATTATACTTTTGTGGTTTCTGGGAGTCCTATGACTACTAGGTCTCAAATATACTTTTTGAAATAATTTTCTCACCCTAAATCAAGCACTTGCAGTGCAAACCTCAATTCAGGGGTTTTTGGAATTCTAAATTTTAAAAATACATTTTGGCCAAATTAATTTTATAAGAAAATTCTATACTGCTATATAACACTTGGCATGATCACGGGGCAGAAGTTTTAGGTATGGAGATGAGTTCTACAAGAGGTAATAGTTGACTTTAATGAGCACATGAAGAACACATGAAGAAAAACCCAATTCCAAATAAAAGCCAAATGATGCCAAAAAAAATTTGTTGGTTTAAATTTTCATGCTTCATTGATGCAAATAACATGTTACAAAATGCAGGGTGTGACAGACCTACCCCCCTTACAAGAATCTCGTCCCCGAGATTCCTAAACTAGGTCTTAAAAGAGATCGGAATACTCGGATCTAAGGTAGTCTTCACGTTCCCAGGTTGCTTCTGCTTCCGTGTGGTTGCTCCACTGGACCTTGAAGTACTTGATGGCGCGGCTTCGCGTCCGTCGTTCTGCTTCGTCCAGAATGTGAATGGGCTTCTCGCGGTAGGTCAAATCAGGCTGCAGATCAATGGCTTGGTGATCAACATCCTTGTAGAGATTAGGCTTGTCCGGAACTTTGAGACATTTCCGGAGTTGTGACACGTGGAACACGTTATGCACATCGGATAGCTCAGGTGGTAGTTCCAACTGGTAAGCCACTTCTCCTCGTCGTGCAGTGATCTCAAAGGGTCCAATGAACCTTGGTGCGAGCTTTCCCTTGACATGGAAACGCTTGGTTCCCTTTAGAGGAGTCACCCGCAGGTACACATGGTCCCCGACATAGAAACTCATGTCCCGACGGTGAGTGTCAGCATAGCTCTTCTGTCTCGACTTGGCTGCCTTCAAACGTTCTCTGACAAGTTGGACTTGCTCTTCTGCTTCGCGGAGAATATCCGGCCCAAAGACTAGCCCTTCTCCAGTCTCTGACCAGTTGAGGGGTGTGCGACATCTGCATCCGTACAACACCTCAAATGGTGCCATCTGAAGGCTTGACTGATAACTGTTGTTATAGGAGAACTCGGCAAAAGGGAGATAATCTTCCCACTTGGCTCCATATGCCAAGACACAGGCTCGGAGCATGTCTTCGAGAATTTGATTTACTCGTTCTGTCTGACCTCCGGTCTGTGGGTGGAAAGCTGTGCTGAAAGACAATTTGGTTCCCAAGGCTTCTTGGAACTTCTTCTAGAACCTTGAGGTGAATTGGGTTCCTCGATCTGACACAATCTCCTTGGGAACGCCGTGAAGGCTTACGATTCTGTCGATGTAGAGAGCTGCCAGCCGGTTGCCATCATAAGTAGTTTTGACAGGAATGAAGTGGGCCACCTTGGTCAAATGGCCGACTATGACCCAGATGGAGTCATGTCCTCTATTCGACCTTGGTAATCCAGTGATGAAGTCCATTCTGACTTTATCCCACTTCCACTCAGGAACCTTGAGTGGTTGAAGCAATCCAGCAGGTCGCTGATATTCAGCCTTGACCCTTTGGCACACATCACACTTTGCAACATAGGTTGCAATCTCTCTTTTCATCCCGTACCACCAGAATCTTTCCTTCAAGTCTTGGTACATCTTGGTTCCTCCGGGGTGGATGGAATACGGAGTGTCGTGGGCTTCTTGTAGGATCAGGTTCTTCAGCTCTATCTTGTTTGGTACACAGATGCGGCCTTTGTACCAAACAATCCCGTGCTCGTCTTCGGAGAATCCTGGGGCCTTGCCTAGCTTCATCTTCTTCTTGATGCCTTCAATGCTTGTGTGTCCGTCTTGCGCCTTCTTGACTTCATCCATCAGGGTTGGTCTGACTTCCAAATGATCCAGAAATCCAGGGGTGACCAATTCCAAACTGAATTGTTCGAGTTCCTTAAACAAGGCTGGCTGTCTCTCTTGAATAATGGCATTCAAGGAGCAAGCCTTCCTGCTTAAGGCATCGGCCACCATGTTAGCCTTCCCGGGGTGATATTGAACACTGAGGTCATAGTCTTTGATGAGCTCCAACCATCTTCGCTGCCTCATGTTCAATTCATTTTGGGTGAAAATGTACTTCAGACTTTTGTGGTCTGTGTATATCTCACACCGTTTCCCTAGGAGGTAATGCCGCCATGTCTTCAAGGCATGAACCACTGCCGCTAACTCAAGATCATGAGTAGCGTAGTTCTCTTCATGAGGTCGTAGCTGCCTGGAGAGGTATGCTATGACTCGGCCTTCTTGCATCAGAACGCTTCCCAATCCCGTTCGAGAGGCATCACAATATATCAAGAACTCCTTGTGAATATCAGGTGTTGCCAGAAGTGGGGCGGGGGTCAATCTCTTCTTGAGCTCTTGGAAGCTCTCTTCGCATTTTGGCGTCCACTCGAACTTCTTGTCCTTCTTGAGGAGCTGAGTCATCGGCCGGGCAATGCTAGAGAATCCCTCCACGAATTTGCGGTAATAGCCCGCAAGTCCGAGGAAGCTTCTAACTTCATTGACGGTCGTTGGAGATAGCCATTGGGTCACAGCTTCGATCTTCGCGGGATCAACTGATAATCCTTCTTCGGTCAAGACATGACCTAACAATCCAACTTTATGCAGCCAGAACTCACACTTGCTGAATTTGGCATATAGCAAATGTTGCTCGTGCTCTTCCTCCGTTTTCGAGAAGACAAGAATGTCATCAATGAAGACAACAACAAACTTGTCCAAATATTCCACGAAGACTTTATTCATGAGATACATGAAATAGGCTGGGGCATTGGTTTACCCAAAGGACATGACCGTGCACTCATACAGGCCATATCTGGTTACGAATGCCGTCTTTGGAATATCTTGGGGTCTGATCTTCAGCTGGTAGTACCTAGATCTGAGGTCGATCTTGGAGAACACCTTGGCTCCGCTGAGCTGATCAAACAGGTCTTCAATCTTGGGAAGTGGATATTTGTTCTTGATTGTAACTTCATTGAGGGAGCGATAGTCAATGCATAAGCGAATGGTACCGTCCCTCTTTGCCACAAACAGAACAGGTGATCCCCAAGGGGAGGCACTTGGGCGGATAAATCCCTTCCTCAGCTGCTCTTCTAGTTGCTTCTTCAACTCGGCTAATTCTTCCGTCCCCATTCTATAAGGCTTCTTATAGATGGGTCCTGCTCCGGGCACGAGCTCGATGATGAACTCAATGTCACGGTCAGGGGGCATTCCCGGTAGTTCATCCGGAAAGACATCAGGATACTCGCATACCACCGGTATTTGCTCTAGCCCAACTTCAGATAGACAGTTGACTTGAACGGCTTGAGTGGAAGAGGAGTTGGGGGCAAACTTGACTTCGACTCCTTGGTCATTGGTCACAGTGACTGTCTGATTGGCACAGTCTAACAAGCCTTGGTGCTTGCTGAGCCAATTCATGCCTAGGATCACATCCAAGCCTTGTGATCTCAGGACGATGAGGTCTGCTAGGAAATCTACACCGTTAATGGTAATACTAACTCCCTTACAGCCTATCTTGGCTCTCATCTCTGCTCCGGGGGTTTGTACCACCATGGGGTTATTCAGGGGTGTAGGGGTCATGCCACTTTTTAATGCAAATCTTTGAGTGACTAATGAATGCGTTGCTCCAGAATCAAACAAGACAGTTGCAGGTGCTGAGTTGACAAGGAACGTACCCAGCACGACGTCCGGGTCTTCCTGGGCTTCTTCAGCACTGACGTGATTCACACGCCCCTTCCCATGGTTAGGCGGGTTGCGAGGAGCTGGGTTCCTTGGTGGCATCCCGCGGCCTTGTCCTGGGTTCTGTGCATTGGGGCGCGGGGCATCAGGCTTCTTGTTGGGGCACACCCTTGAGATGTGTCCTGACTGACCACATCCAAAGCAAGTGACTTGGTTTGGATTGTTGATCTTGTTGCCACCACTGTTATTGGGGTTGAATGCTGGCCTTGGGTTGGCATACTGCTGAGGCTGATAGTTGGTGCGAGGTGCAGGAGCTCTTGGTTGCTGATAGGTTGGCTTGGTCGGGGCTGACTGCCACGGACGAGGCTTCTGGTTGCTGGAACTTCCCTTGCTGACCATCTTGCGCTTGCGAGTGTCTTCAAAAGCATGCCGCTTGTCTTCAAGCATGAGTGCTTTGTTCACCAGGTCAGGGAAGGTCGGGCAGTCGCACACGACAAGCGAGTATTGCAGAGTCTGATTGGGGCATTCCATGAAGCGCTTCCTTTTTGCAGCATCAGTGCTGACATCTTCAGGGGCATACCTTGACATAACACTGAACTTCTGCATTTACTCCTTGACAGTGCCACTTCCTTGCTTCAGGGCTCGGAACTCACGCTTTTTGATAGCCATGATTCCGGAAGGAATGTGGGCTTTGCGGAATTCTGCCTTGAAGTTGACCCAAGTGATGTCTTGTTCAGCATGCATGACCTTGAATCCATCCCACCAAGCTCTAGCAGTCCCCCCGAGGCAGTGGGCTGCATAAGCCACCTTCTCGCGGTCTTCGGTGCATCCGACTAGTTCCAGCAAGTCCTCAATGGTGCGGACCCAGTCGTCTGCATCCAGGGGTTCAACAGTCTCGATGAAAGTTGGCGGTGCATGCTTCTTGAACTCTGCCAACGTGGAACGTCCATTGCCATTCCCCGCCGGCTGGCGGTTGTTGGTGACAGCTTGAGCAATCAACTGAAGGGCTGCAGTGTTGGCTTGGCGTTCCTCTCGGAAAGCTTGGAGAAGCTGAGCCATGTCCATGTTCGGAGGAGGTGGTGGTGGTGGAGCTTGGTCGTTGGTTTGGTCGTGGCCTGCCTCTGACTGAGCGGATGCTCCGGCTTCAGGCTGCTGGGTAGAGGTACCAGTACGAGTTACAACAGGCATCCTGTTGGAGCGGTAAAAGGTCTCATGACTCGGAAGAGGGAAAGCAATATAGATGGGTTCCTAGTAAGGGGGTGGGTGTGACGCTAATCAAATCATGCAAGGGCCGAAAGGCCAAACACATTCATTAAAATCCAGATGGGTGATGTAGTCGTTTACACATTCCCGAAGGAAGAATACGACATGCATCCAAACACAACAAAAGCAAACACTAGATGGTTTCATATGAACCATACAAGGACTCGACTGCGCATAGGGGTTACACGACCTATCCTACCGTAGAGGTCACGAACTGGCATATCCGAGTAGCGAATAATGCCTAAGCGGCGGAATGCTCGATCGCGTATTCTGGCTCTTCGGGGTCTTCCTCCTTGTCTTCATCTGTCTGGGCCCCCTTGCCACTTGAGGGTGTGGGGGAGTGGAGGAGTTGGATACGACGGTGCTTTGTCGGCGGTGCAGGAAAAAGCTTGCGATATTCCCTTGCCGTCATCCGGCGTCGCCGAGGTGGTTCTTCATTCTTGGAAGATACATCTTCGGAGGGCCTTCCGCCTCGGTATGCGATAGCGGACTGTCCGGAAGGGGCTCCTTCCTTCTTGATCCTATTTGTCTTCTCTTGTGCTCGACGAAGAAGCGCCTTGGTCTTGTGAAGTTCTTCTCGGAGCTTCATCGATTCCGAGGCCAAGTCTTGTGCCAAGCTGTCGGCACATAGACTGAAGTAAGTCTGGAATCGAAGCGAGAGTCCTTCCTTCAGTGGAGGGGCTAGTGCGCTGCTTTCATCTTCACCTTCCTTCTGGTAAGGTAAGAAGCGGGTTGTCATCTTGGGTGCCATCTCCGGAAGAAGGTCGCGGAGACGGGTTAGTGCCTTGAGTGCAGTAGCCTCGACAGCGAGAGGTAGTGTTGCCATCTGGGGTCCCTCAAAGAACCAACTTGTGGGAGGATCGTTTGCCTTCACGATCACTTCCACATGGTACTCCACCTCAGTGTCGCTAACCCAATGCTCAAGGTAGGTGAGGATGGGTGCTCGGTGGAACTGGCACTCCTGGAGGCTATCCTCGAGAAGCAAGGGAAACCCAGTGGTCAGGTGCTCTTCAGGTACAGCGGCCATCTACAAAGGTGGAATAGGAGGGGTTAATAAGCTGATGAAATCTCAGGTTGGTAAGGTTTAGAAAAGAAGAGAGGTTCAGAAGGTTTTTGAAAAAGGGGTCTCATCTAACTAACGCCCATGCTAACTAAGGCTTCCTACAGTCAGGATGGCTCTGATACCAGCTCTGTGGGGACCCCGACTTAGAAGTCGAGATCACCGAATGCACGTGTACAGTGATCCCAAAGATCAATGCTCACTGAACACACAGAAGCTGAAAAACAAGAGTCTTACATCCATACATACCGTCTTACACAAATTAAGGCCATTATGGCCTAGTCTTACATAGATAAAGCCTCAAGGGCTAAATAGCAAATAACTCAAATAGCGGAAGTCTTCGATGATAGGTAGAACCCATGCCATCTGCCTTAACCCTACAGGCATTCTGACTGGGATAGCATCCTAGTTCGCATGTTCGTCTCCAAAGAACTCTTCTTCATATTCCTGTTCCTCCATGCCTGGCCAATTAAATAACCAGTGGCAAGCCAATGAGTACTTTGAATGTACTCGCAAGCAACTCATGATTTGGTTCAAGGTAACAATGCAATTGAACAACAATGAGCAATCTAGCAATGGGCTAGAATAAATATTCTACCATCAAGTATATGCATCAATAACTTCACGTAACCTCGAGGACAGGTTACCGATCTCAACATGAATATGATTCAACTCACCGAGTCAAGTCACCACCTTGACTCATCACACACATACTTTCTCCGATGCGGTAAAATTCTAGACATAGTTTAAGTAGCACCACCCAACTGTCCATGACCGTGGACACGGCTATTCGAATAGTTTTACACTCTGCAGAGGTTGCGCACTTTGCCCACAAGATCCGGGAAGCTTTCGTGTCACCCACGATCCCGCAGTACCTCAAGTACTCGGGGGAAGCACCTGGTCATTATCTTTCCTTAGACGACACTAACATAGAGTCCACTCGTTGGTACACGACCCTCGAGTACAAACAATAGATCATGGGACTTGCCCTATTTCAATGTCACGCGTACCCAAAGGGACCAACGGTGTCCGGTGCCTTGTAAAAACAGTCATGGTCGTCTATCCAAGCACGACCCCGTCCCGGGAAAGACCTCAAGTCTTCCCGTCACTAGTAATGCGGGCACCATGCTCGTATCGGCCTAAGTAATCAATAACGCCCCGTCCCATAAGGGGTAGAGTGGTTGCACATATATGGTTGGGACGGTAGTCACACATAAATCTAATCCATCATTTCACCCATGCACAAGATCTTTACCGGCACATCACTTCTTTCTCAAGTGATGACCTAACTCAACATCACCCTTGGGCATTAGGGGCACCCGATGGGGTTTATGAAAAGATTTCAACCACGAAGGTTCATGTCACACATGCATCACTAAGCGTCACTACTAACCATTTGCATGACATCTAGCACATAGCAAGAACATGAGTAAGCATGCATCATGTGGTGGTTCAACTAGGTCACCGCCCTAACTCTTATCATCATGCATTCGGAAACAAACGGGTTCCGAAGAACACAAGTGTATCATGGTCAAAGGGCTGCTTGCCTGGATTGGCTTGGTCTTCAAATTCTTCAAATCCTTCTCCACCTTCTTCCTCAGCAACATCGTCAACTACGGTATCTATACGTCGCAAAATATCAACGGGAAAATAAGACCACAATGAAAACAGAAAAATCAAAGTGCTCAGAAAAATGTCAACTTATTTTTGTTAAATACTAGAGGGAAAACTAAGATGGCAAAAACTCTTAGTTGGAATTTTGGAGTTGCAGAATGGAATCTAAGGATTTTAGAACAGGAGTTTTATTGTTCAAATTTGAATTTAAATTTGAACAGAACAGAAAAGTTTCATGGATATGTGTGAAAGTGACACCATTAAATAGGTTGGAATATTACAAGATTTTAGGAGTTGGAACCAATTCATTTGGACTAATATTTATTTCTGTAAAATTATTTGAAATTTTACAAAAAAGAAAAAGAGGAAAAGGCCCTGTGCAACTGGGCCAGGACGGCCACAGTGCACGGCCCAGGGCTAACAGCCTAGCCGCACGGGAGCCAGCGCGTGCGCGCCAGGTTTTCAAACCTGACGGGCGGGGCCCGACGGTCAGTGACTGCGAGGGGAGAGAGGGAGCGGTGAGGATGACGGGCGGGGCCCGCCTGTCATCTTCAACCTCACGGCCAAAACGACGGCGAGCTCACCGGCAGCGATTCCGGGCACGGCGGGGCAAACGAAGGGCTGGAACGGGCTCAGCAACGAGTCGCCGTTCCAGTGGTGGTGGTGCGACCCGCCGGAGAGGTCTGGTTCGTCGGCTGCGAGGTGGGACGGCGGAGGGTCGTCGGGAGGTCGCTGCTCCGGTCGATTCCGGCAGCTGCAGAAGGGGAAAAGAGAGGGGAATGCATCAGTGGAGTGCTGCGGTTCCAGATCGAGCAAAGGTTGAAGCGGAGAGGGCCTGTACCACGAGATCTCCGGCTGCCCGACGCGGCGGAGCTCCGGTCGATCCCGAGCACAGAGGCTCTCTAGGGATGAATGAGTGCTGCTGGTGGGTTACTGGGAGTGTGGTGAGGCTGTTGATGAAGAGAGGAGGGGCGCGGAGGCCCTATTTATAGGGGAGCGGCGAGGTCCCGTGGACCTGTGCGCCGGCGAGCTTCTGCTCGACGCCACAGTGCACGGGGAGCGATGGGATTGAGTCTGGGGTGCTCGTGGGTGAGGTCCACGCCTAGCAGAGGGGAGAGGAGGAGCGGGGAAGGCTCCAGACAACGTGCACGTGTGAGGCCGACGAGTGGAGGTTGCGGGCAGCCGGCGCGCGTGCGAAGGCGGCCACTGGAGGGCGGAGGAGGAGGGGGACAGCGTCGGGGGAGGTCGCAGACGTCGAGGTGCATCGACTGGCGCAAGGGGAGAGCTCGAGGTGGTCGGCTGCGCTGGATTGGGCGAAGCTACAGTGCGGGTCCGCACTGTGGCGCACTCTGGAGCGGCCTTATCGCATGCCATGGCATGCCATTGGCCCTCTGGGCGTGTCCGCCGTGTCTGGGGGGTCCAGCATGAAGCAGACGTCTCTGCTGAGGCCTTGGATGCTCTCGATGATCAAGGAGAGAGAGGTGAAGCTGGTAACTAGGTAGAATTTGGCTCTCCAGCAAGGTGAATTGGGGTTTTCACCCCTCAATCATGGAGCTGTGGACATGGGGGAGTTACTGGAGGTAGATTGTAACTAGATGAAGCTGTGGTAGAAAGCTGAGGCAAAGGTAAATAGTAAAAGGGGTCAAGATGGTAGTTTTGGTAAAATAGCAGAAGGTGTTTGATCATGTTTTGGTCAAGCAAATGATCTCCACTAGCCAAGACACTTAACAGGATTGAATGTCATATGGAAATAGGGTGTTTCACCAAATTTGGGCTCATTTGAAGAAACTAGCCAATGTAACTTTAGTGAACGCTAGAAATCAACAGAAATGGCTTCATCTTGTTTAAGTCAAGCTAATCATCTCCCCTTGATGCACCACTTGGTGTAGTTTCATCATTTGGGGTTATGATCATACCCACAAAGTTTGAAGCTCCAGGTAAAAAGTTGGTAATGTAAAGTTGTTTTAAATTTGCATTTGAACAAAAAGGGTTTTGGGGTATTCTGATAAAGTTGCCTAACTCCAAATCTCATGCCATTTGGTCTAGATGCCTTATTAGGCCATTCTAGCATGTGCACCAAGTTTGAGACCATTTGGACAAGTTTGGCAATGTAAAGTTGCTCAAACTTCAAATATGGACAGAATGGTTTTGAAGGGTTTTGAGGATGTTATCTTGCTTCCCAAGGCATGGGACTTGGCAAGATCATCAAATATGTCATATGTGGCATGATATAATTTCCTTGGAATTTTTGGAGAATATTTCCTTTGTAAATATTTCAAAAGCTTGAAATATCCAGAAAGGGTGTTGGAGGGATTAGCCCATTATTTTGAACATGACCAAGTGTTGAAACTATTATATATGGACAATATATGTCCTATGAGTCTCCCTGAATTTTGGCAAATATTTTTGAAACACTTAAATAATTTTCCCCTATTAAAGACCATTTCTGGCCTTAAGAAAAAGCTTTTAAATAAAATAGGAAAATAACTTTTAAAATTATACTTTTGTGGTTTCTCGGAGTCCTATGACTACTAGGTCTCAAATATACGTTTTGAAATAATTTTCTCACCTTAAATCAAGCACTTGCAGTGCAAACCTCAATTCAGGGGTTTTTGGAATTCTAAATTTTAAAAATACATTTTGACCAAATTAATTTTATAAGAAAATTCTATACTGCTATATAACACTTGGCATGATCACTGGGCAGAAGTTTTAGGTATGGAGATGAATTCTACAAGAGGTAATAGTTGACTTTAATGAGCACATGAAGAACACATGAAGAAAAACTCAATTCCAAATAAAAGCCAAATGATGCCAAAAAAATTTGCTGGTCCAAATTTTCATGCTTCATTGATGCAAATAACATGTTACAAAATGCAGGGTGTGACATTTAACCTTCTGTAGTAACGCGCCATACTCCGTCTTGTTGGGCTTTAGTAAAAGTTATTTCTTATGGGCATAAACTGGCCCCTCCTGGGCGGTTTATACCCAATAGTTATATCCCTAACATTAGGCCCCAGATTGATTTCAACCTGTTCATGTCAATCTTCAACACCTCGGAAAGGTTGGTCCTCCATGGCTTCAAATATCTTGTAAACCGCCATGACGTCATCTCCCCAGATTATGTTGAACTGCCATGACGTCACCTGTTCATTTAATACTTGTACCTGTTTTATTCTTTATTTATTAAAATCTCCGAAGATCGAGGCGACAGTATTGTCCCATATCGACTTTTCGGGCTCCTTGATTCATGCGCATGCCTTTTAACCTTTCGGCTTATAAATAGGGCGAGGGGTCATTTCTTTTTCCTCCTCGTCTCTTCACTCCTTCTTCTTCCTCGCGCCCATCCCGCCACCGCCGTCGACCTTTCCCTCTTCTTCAACTCAGGCCGCTGCATTAACCTGTTCGGACCACACCCTCACCGGCACGCCTCCGCACCCGACAACTCCGGTAAGTTCTTTCCTTACCTTCCATATATATCTCATTAGGGTTTCTTCTACGAGTTCGTCACGGCTAGGGTGCTGTTCTTCGCTGTCCTTCCCTGTTCTTCATCATTGCTCCAATGACTAGTGTAGATCTGATGCTTTTGCCTCCGACTGTAGTAATAACTCCGCTCACTTAGCGTACTTATCCTTCTCTAAAGTACTCCATAATCTAGGTTCGTTTGCACTGCTGCAGTACCCGCTCAGTATTGATCCTGAATATTGCTGATTTTTTTGATATGCCGTAGATCTGTAATTCTGCTACTGATTTGCAAAACCTGTTTTTTCATAACTTTAGATCTGCACCTTTCTCGCCGGCGGTTTAAGAATACATCATAAACCGATAGATATCATTAGGCCCCGCTTAAACCTCCGTTTGCAGTGCCCCTCGTAATACTTCTGGTAGTTAACACCGATTTATTATTGCATATTTCTCAATATCTGTTAGTCGTAGATCATAAACCGGTCCTTCACTGTAATTTCAGCTTTTCCCCTTGATATAGCAAAGCAAGCCAAGCAATTTACTTCCTGCAACTGGGTTCCATCTCGGGTTACTGATGAGGAACTGAATGGTTGGGCTGAGGTTGGCGCTTTAGGCAAAAAAGATGTCATCCATTGGAGAGCCCCTGGACCAGAATGTCCTCCAGAGCCCAAAGATGGAGAGGTGATTGTATTCATTGATCATCTATCCCGAGGGTTCAGCCCTCCTGGATCAAAATTCTTTCGTGACGTGTTGACTAGCTTCCAACTCCACCCTCAAGATAATGGACCAAACTCTGTGTCCAATATTTGCAACTTCCAAGTATTCTGTGAAGCTTATTTGCAAGAAGAACCTTCAGTTGAACTGTTTAGGGATTTCTTCCACTTAAACCGCCGCACAGAGTTTATGGACGGGCCCAACACTAAACTTGCGGAATGTCCATCCAAAAAAGGAATGATGTCAGCTTTCCTCATGCCAAACACCACAGTCATCCTAAAGACTGGAACCAGACCTGGTTTTACTGTTTAGACACATCTCCAGCCGATGAAAATCCTCTGCCGGGTTATCGTCCTCATCGCCTTTCTGATAATCATCCTTTCCCTCAATGGCTGAGTGCTCAGGAACGGTCCCAATACGCACCACAGCTCTCAAAGCTCCGGGCCTTTACCACAAACAGTTTAATAGGCATTGATTTTGTCCGCTGTTGGATTTCTTGGAGTATTCTTCCACTAAGCCGGCGTTCCGGTTTAATGTGTGAGTACACCAGAAATCCCAAAGATCCTCTACGCCATACTGAAGTTGTGCTATCAGAGAGTGAAGTCAATGAGTCTGTTAAGAAGATATTGAATGAACAGGTGGATGCTTGCAGCAAAACTGGGCTGGCTCCTTTCTGTGAATCCAATAAACCGCCATTGGTAAGACTTCTTATATTGTTTGCTTTATTTCAATCTTGTTTTAGTATCCTCTCTGAATGACCCCACCATCTTTATCAGGGTAATGATCTGTTCTGGAAGAGGAAACCTCAAGACAAACCGGTAAAGGCAGCTCGCCTCAAGACCAAGGCTGTTAAGAAAACTTCAAAAAAGAAAACCACTGAGACGTCCGATTTAAACCCTGATGATGATGATGAAGCGGCCTCAGAGATAGCACTTGACTCCCTTGGCTCCCTTTTCTTGTATCTTATTGACAATGATTATACTCAGGAAAACACTGAAGGCAGGGAGGCTGATGATGTCGAGGTAATTACCCTTTCCTCCGGTTCAGATCCTCTGCCAAAACCGAAAATTTGTCGAGCAAGCCGGAAAGTACAATTTTCTCACCCTTTCGCTTACTTGGACCCAAACTTTATTTTGAAGAAACAGCAACATGAAGCTTGTCGCACAACACAACATAGTGGTCAAGTTATCGAATCCACCGGTTTACCCCAGACAACCGCCCGGAGACGTCGATCAGAGGTCTTGTATATTCCAGATGTTCTTTATCCCAAAGCGGGTCATATTCGCCAGCCTCTTAATCCGTCTGATTCAAATTATCAGGACACTCCTCGTTCGTCATCTGGCGAGTCAACAGCCACACAGCTTCCTCCTCTCAAAACTGTTCCTGGGTAAGTTTTAATTTTCTTGTTAATCCTTTTCTTTTACTCCACTGACTATCTTTACCTTTAAATTTCGCAGTAAGCCAATGCCTAGCAAGAAGGCTAAATTGAATAAACCAGCAAGTAATAATACAAACCCTGAACCGGAAAAGAATCCCGAGCCAGCCGAACAAAATGCTGATGTCTTGCATGATGATCCTCCTCCACCGGATAATGAAACCTTTACTGAACAAGATGATGCGCCAATGGACCTTGTCAACAATTCAACTAGCCCAGTCCGGGCCAGTAATACTCCGGCCAGCCCTGCCAAAGCCGTTGCCGCTTCAACAGAAGATGTCCAAATTACTGGTTTTGGTTACACTGCTCCTAGTGAACCAATTGCTTTATCCAAACATACTGCTAACGAAGAAGTCTCTCGGAAAGACAAAGGCAAATGGAATGCCGATTTGTCAAGATATGCCCAACTCAGTGCCCAGGACCTTCATTCCGGATATCTGAACCGGATGTACCAGCCGTGATTATGAAGCCGGTTTAGTGAATCTTGTGAAGGAACGATATGAGGTAAACTTCTACTTAATTTCCTACAATCTTATTCCTACCTAAGACCAATAGATTGTCTCAACTCCACCGTAGCCCCCAAGGGCCGGTTTATCTCTTCAGGATGAACCGGGACTTCAGAATGCCCAATATGTAGTTTTTCACATGTGTAATCCCCAAGGGCCGGTTTATCTCTTCAGGATGAACCGGGGCTTTTATTTTGTAACCCTCTTTGAACAATAACGCATTAGCCCCCAAGTGCCAAGTGTATAACTTGTTATTTGCTTGGGACTTTGATAAAGATGCCTGATAACTGCAAATACGCATTAGCCCCCAAGTGCCAAGTGTATAACTTGTTATGTGCTTGGGACTTCCAATATGCTTTGCCAATGTATGATGTGTGCATCTCTTTGCAGGCTGATCTAAACCAGAAAGAATCTCAAGTGGTTGATCTCCAAGACAACCTGAAATTCCAGCAAATTGCCGCTTCCAAGACAAAGGATGAGGTGACCATCGCTTTAGCAAGCATGGAGAAATTGAAGAAAGACTTTCAGAAGGAACGAACAGATTGGGAGGCAGAAAAAACCGCTTTGGAGAAAAGGGCAGTTGATGTAGAGGCTGCCCTCAATCCAGTGTCGGAAGAGCTATCTGACTTAAAGCAGCAGATAAATGCCATGACTACTGCTGTCTTTGGTAAGTACTCTTATCATAATTCTGAATATGATATCTCTACAATCTTCCGGTTTAACCCTAGTTCCATTGACGCAGGAATACGTACTGCTCATCTTGGTGCTGATATGCAGAAGAAGCTGAAGGCTGCCTATACTCTTATAGAGCAGCTTTATACCGGAGCTCAAAGAATTATTTGTGCTGCTTCTCATAACAAACCGGCCCCCACATTGATCAAGGAGACGTTGGAAAAGTTATCAGTGCTACCCGCCCGGTTTGGAGAACTCAAGAAATCAGCTGCCAGGGCGGGCGCTTTAACTGCATTAACACAGGCAAAGGCTTGGGTACCTGATCTTGATCCGACCGATGTAATAAACGGCTATCCAAGCATGAAAGAGGACGGATCAGAATTCACAAATGAAGATCTGCAGGCTTTGACAAGAGAAATGCGGCCCATGGCCAGCAAATTAGTTGATGAAGCTGATCTGTCCCGCTATCAGGCGGGTTACGATGCTGACAATCGTCGGGTCAATACGCCGATCCATGAAGTGGAGGATCTCATCCCGCATGTCCGTAAGCATACCTATGCCCCTGATGTTGAACCTTCTGAGCTCATAAGCGATGAAGCTGTTTTCCAGGCTCTGACAAAGATCAATTGGGCAACCACTAACTTCCAGCTGCTGGATGAAAACAAAGAAGAGTCAGCGCAGGATGATCCACTACCGTCTAGTCGGGCTGACGCGGAGCCATGAACCGGTGTCGATTTCATGTTTATTGTGTCGCAATACTTGGCGAGGAACAGATATTCTTTTGGGCTGTAAAACGCCTTGTAATAGGATAGCTGAAACATTTGGTTATGTCTTCATGTGTATTCCCTCTGCAGAACATTGCTCAATCTGGCAGTTCATAGTATTTCTGCTTATGACGTTGAATCGTTTTACTCAACCTATTTCTACAGAAGACAAAATTTAAAGGGTCCTGGCAGTTTATCGCCAGACGGGTCATAATGCCAAAATACATGATCTAAGTTGATAACCTGAGCTGTATTAAAATACAAAACATATATCATACATGTGATATAAAATCGGGTCATTGGCTTAACCAACTTTGCAGTAAGGGTGATGATCCCAAATTGTGAGTATTGATGACTCCTGCAACATTTTGTCGGTTCATGATGAAACCATACCGGGTTGTGATAAACACTGGCTTAGCCATAGATAATACTAGTGATTTGTAAGCAAACCAGACCGGGTTTTGTGAACACCGGTTTATTAACGGTGGCGACTTGTAGTCAACCACTCGGCCGAATCAATAGATATCGGATGAATATTAACAATCTCATTGAGAAGTAAAAACTTAGCAAACAAAGCAAATAAAAACTTGTAGTCGAGGCTTTTTACGAGATGCCAGGCTCCAAATTTGAGGCTTTTCATGGGCTGCCAGGCTGCTGAGTTAAACCATTTCACAAAGCATGTTAAGATGGACCTCAATCTTTAACCAATCGTCGTTTTAACATTGACAAGTTCAGGGTCTGTTATAAGATTGACTTGTCAATCATTCGACGGGTCATACCAGGTTTACATGGGCGGAGTGACTTACTTGATGCAGGTAGGTTAACCCGGGGTTTCAGGTGTATACACCAGGCTACCAAGCCGTGGCTTGATAGCCTATTACAAGGGCCTTAAAAGCTCTTTGTCGCTGTGCGACAGGAGCCCCCAAGTAACATTGTGAGCTGTGCTCATCGGGTGCCTATGTTTGAGTTGTCCTATGCATCAAACTATCTTTTGCCCCTTACCATCATGTTGGCTTGATAGACGGATTACCGAAGTAACCAGATGTCGGGGGAAACTGTCCACCACGAGCACCTATGGGACCGAAGCCCCTTGTAAGTTGCGGTAAGGGAGCGGAGGGAGCACGAAGAGCGGATCGAGGAGCACACGCAGGCAGTTTACCCAGGTTCGGGCCGCGCGAACGCGTAAAACCCTACTCCTGCTTAGATTGTATTAAGTTCTTGGGCTCGGGAGCTTGAAGAACTAGCTACACCGAGCAAGAGAGTTGTCTAGGTTCCGAACCCTCTCTACGTTGTGCATGGGCCTCCTTTTATAGCCCAAGGGGTCACCGACAGGTGTCAACGTAGAGGAGGGTAAAAATGTAACTTTGGTGGTAGTTGTAATAGTGCGGGAACAGTGCATGAACAGTGGATGAACAGTGGTCTTCACCTAATCTTGACAGTGGGGGACAAGGGCATTAAATGCCCGTCACCGTCGACCCCAAAAGCGCCCGTCCATGCGTCTCCGTTCGTCGCGGCGGTAGCCTCATCACCGTGGCGTGCCACCGTGTCCCCCAGGCTGCACAACCATCCGCCACGCGTCCCTGGAAGGGCCCCAGGGCGACGCGTGGGCCGATGAGCTGGAGCGCGGGCACACAGCGCAGGCTTCCCCCGGCAAGCACCTTGCCGGGGTCTTGATCTTGCCGGGCCCGGAAGCTTGTCGCTCCCCGGGTCCCGCCGGGGCGCAGGGTGCGCTGGGGCATGTCTTCTAAGATGCAGTCTTCTGGTCTTCCTGGCAAGCTCCTCTTGCCAGGGTCTTGTGTCAATGAGATAATCTTGAGTCTGGTGCGGCCTTCCCGGCAAGCTCCACTTGCCGGGGCCTTGATCTTCTGTCTTGCATACTTTGTTTTTGAATGGCTTTATAGGGACCAGAAAGGTTCCCGGCGAGCACGTGGTGAGCCCTGCCGCGGGAAGCTGCTACTGCCCATGCACAAGTTGGGGTACTAAGGTACCCCTATCTTAGTACACCAACAGGAGCCCCCGGGCCTGGGCCACACACGGTGCCGAGCGCTGTTGGGCCAGGCCCAAAACAGTGCACGGGCACGCGCGGCCCACGGCACGCCGAATCCCCTTCCGCATCCGCCGCGTCCCTCCCTAACGGCACGCGTTGATTGCGGCGTCGTGGGAGAGATCGTGGCCTCGTTGTTTAATGGGAAATGCGGAGCGTCCCCCACTTCCCCCTTAAAAGCAGAGGAAGCAGGGGCAGTTTCCCTCCTTCGCTTTCATTGCGTCTTCAACCTCCAGAAAACCTCCGTTGTTCTTTGCCTCCACCCCTCCTCCGCCATCTTCCGCATCCGCGGCGCCGTCAAGCTCCTCGCCCCTTCCCTCGCCGCCTCCGCCATGGCTCCGAAGAGCGAGAAGGCGAAAGCGGAGAAGACTAAGAAGGAGAAGTCCGAGCAGGCGGCGAAGCTTGCCGCCCTGCGGAAGAGGAATGTGGTCTTCGCGCCGCGGCTCAGCGCGAGGGAGCTGTGGAAAAAGTACTACCCCTTCTTGTCCGGGGAGACCAAAGCTCATCCCCGCACCAGAACCTACCCCCCCGTCGCCAGAGATCTGTTTCCCGGCGGGTATTTCTTCTTTGCTGTCTTCTTCCATTGTGGATTGTGCCCTCCGTTCTCGGAGTTTTTCTGTGACATTATGAACACATACGGCCTCCACCTCCTAGACTTTACCCCCAACGCCATCCTTACGATGGCGGTTTTCGCACATCTGTGCGAAAACTATGTGGGGATCCATCCTAACGTAGCACTTTTTTGACATTTCTTTATGCCTAGAGTAGAGGCTGGCTCTCCCCTCTCAGGCGGTATCTCTTGGATCTTCCGGTTGAATAAGAAGGACTCATATCTGAAAGGAGAACTCCGCGGCAAGTGGGAAGAATGGCGCGCAGATTGGTGTTGGATAGTGGAGGACCAGCCGGAGCCTTTTACTGCGCCGGGCACAACAGCCATAGTGCGCGGCAGAGACTGGAGCGAGTTGGCCCCAGAGGACGGCAAGCTCAACATCGCCCTTATCAGGATACTTCGTCTCCGGGTAGCCAAGTTGACCATTGGAGAGGTAGGGGCAGATTTCCTCCGCCGCCGCATTGCCCCTTTACAGGAGAGGAAAAGGCCAGCATGGGAATTTGGCAATGCGGCGGATATTATGAGGCTGCGCCCGGGATTGAACTTCAACTTCACGGCTTTGGAGCTGAAGGGGATGGTCCGGGAGCTTTTCAAGCATGACCCGGCCCATCCGGAGTGGTTTAGATCTCCCCGGGGAGTGGTGCCGCTGTGCAACAGCACTGCCCGGGACTCCTTGCGCGCGATGATGCCCGCGTGTGACTCCCACGGCGTCGACCCCACCTGGATAGAGACTCCGCCGGACGCGATTCTGAGTTTCTTCGACAACTTGGTCGAGGTGCCGAAGAACACCGAGGAGAATAAGGGTCTCACCCGGGCCACCACGGAGCGGGATATTGCTTATATTGCTTCCCGGATGGAAGAAGCCGCCGCAGCTGCAGCGGCAGGAGATTTCGGATTCACCGTCGACGATGCAGAGGCTGCGGATGCGTCGTGCAAAGCAGAGGAGGCAGAGATCCGCAGGCTGCTTAAGCTTCCGCCCGACGAGCTTGCCGGGGTTCCTTCCCTGAGGCATGCCGGGATTCCCGGGGTTGTGAGCGACGCCGCCGCAGGAGGCGAGGTTGCCGGAGGGAGCAGAGGTGCCGGAGGGAGTGGGGCTGCCGGAGGGAGCGGGGCCGCTGGACATGATGTTGGATCCAGCGGGCCCGTCAGGGAGGAGGAGGACGTCGAGGCCGATGAAGACACCGGTGGATCCCTGGGGCTCGACGATGACGCCTCCTCGTCTTCGGAAAACTCCCCACCTCTGGCGAGTCCTAAGCAAGCACCGCTGAAGCGCCTCCGCAAGGCGGCTACAGCGACGAGGACGCAGGCGCCCCGACAGCAGCCTGCTCGCCGGGCGGCGCGCGCCACTAGAGCGAGCCAAGCCGCGACGGAGGCGCCCCGCGCACCAGCGCCAAGCGGAGGAGGATCCTCCCGGAGCGAAGCGGCCGCTCCGCCTGCTCCTCGGGCCTCGGCGCCAACGGAGGCTGGGTCTTCGCAGCCCCCAGCCCCGGAGACCGCCAAGCGCCCGAGGGAGCCTTCTCCTCCTGCTCCTCGCGCGGGAGCAACTCAGGTGGAGTTCGATTTCTCCGCCCTCAGCTCCGACGACGACGAGGAAGGGGAGTAAGCATTTGTAATTTGTAACTTCTTCGATTCTGTCTTGATTCTTTCTTTGATGATTCTGATCTTGTCCTTGCTTTGCCTGTAGGACCCTGACCCAGCGGCTGGCGAAGAGGGCCAAGATCCCCGTGGTTGAGGTCGAGGACGACTCGCCCGTCGCGGCGACAGGGGACGCGCCGGCGACGAACTTGCCGGATCAACCGGCTGCTCCGAGGAGCAGCCCCCAGCGTAAGTCTGGTCTTTGAACTTTCCGTTCGTCGGGCGCGCTTTGAGGTTTTAGCTTGTACTAATATCTTGTTGTCTTGTTGGTCTTGTGAAGAAGTCGAGCTGCAGCCGCAGGAGCGCCCGGAGACTACTCCCGACGAGCCACAGGTTCCACCCTCCCCGCCAAGGGCGAGCTCCCCGGCGAGGGGGGACGCTCCGCCAAGGACGGGCTCCCCGCCAAGGGCGGGTAGCCCGACAAGGGTGAGCAGCCCGACACGGGTGGCCACCCCGCCAAGGGAGGGCGCGGGCGGCCCTCCGCCAGCAGGGGCCACCGGTCCACTGCCAAGGCAGGACTCCCCGGCGAGGGAGCCTGTGGTCGAGGAGGTCCGTGAAGGTAAGTCTTGTAACTTCTTCTTCTCGAACTTGTCTTTTTGGATATTTGCTTGATCTTTTCTTTTCTTCTTATTCTGTTAGATCCTCCTCCCCCGGAGCGGATGGAGACGGAGGTCACCGTCGAGGAGGAGGTGCAAGGCGGCGACGGCAACGCCACTGCCACTGAGGGCATGGCTGGAGCCGACGAGCCCGCTGCTGAGGAGACCGCCCCGGCCGTAGACGCCGCGGCTGGGGAGGGGGACGGCGACCACACTGCTGGCCCAGAGGCAGCAGGAGCGTCAAGCGCTGCACCGGCCGCCGACCCCTCCGCCGCCAAGGAGCAGCCGGGCGTTTATCTTGAGGCCCCCAATGGTGTCTTCATACAAGTCCCTTGGGGGTCTTCGTCGCGAGCCCCCGTGGAGGGAGAGACCTTTGATGGAGAGGTCCTCGCCTCTGCGGGGTTGAAGATTGTTGAAGCGCCTGGCGGGAGCGACGAGCCTGAAGAGGAGAAGCTTCTTCGCCAGCTCCTGGTCCTTTACCGGGCCAGGCAGGCGAAACTGGAGTCCCGGGAAGCCCTCACCGCCAAGGCTGGAGCAGATTTGGAGAAGCGCGCCGCGGAGCTCCGCGCCGCCAACCAGGCGGCCCTCCGCGACTTGGCGGAGGAGCGTGAAAGGCTTGCCGGAGAGCAGCAAGAGTTCCTCCTGGAGAAGGCTGAGGCCGAGGAGCACCAGCGACTGGTTGGTGAAGAGCTGTCCCGGCGAGAAGGAGCGCTCAACCAGCGGAAGGTCGACCTCGACGCCCACGAGGACGACCTCACCGCCCGGGAGCAGGCCCTTGGCGGGGCCCTAAAGGAGGCGAAGGCCGCCGCCGCCACCGCGGAAACCGCCAAGAAGGATCTTGAGGTCAAGGTGGCGCAGCTGGAGCAGTACCTGAAGGCGAGCACGGACAGGATGACCGCACTCAATGTGGAGCGGGAAAAGGACGCCCACACCAATTCTGATCTGCAGGTACGCCTCTCCAAGAAGGGCGACGAGCTTAAAGCCGCCAAGGATTCAATTGCTGATTTGGAGTTGAAGGTCTCCACCTTGACTGATTCACTTGACGCTGCCCGGGACCGTGAAACGAAGCTGAAGGACGAGCTCCGCAAGGAGCGAGGCCTAGTGGAGAGCGCCGCCACTTCAGCTAACAACTTCAGCCGGGCCGTGGAGCAATGGACTGACGACTTGGTCGCTTCTGCTGCTAACATCGACAAGGAGCTGATGGCGCTGAGGGTGGAGCACCTCGTGTACTCTCCGGACCAGAATCTCCCCCACAGCGCCAAATTAAGTCTTTTCTTTAGGGGAATCGCGCCGGCGCTTGCACGGCTGCAGGAGAAGCTCCCCGCGCAGCTGGCCGAGGAGTCGCGTCAGCTCTGCGCGGGCACCTTGGAGTGCGTCTTGACGAAATTAGTCTACCGCAACCCTGGCATCAATCTTGTCAACGTCCTCTGCAGCTTGCCGGCCGATGCAGATCTGGAGGCGTTGAAGGCGCAGGTCGCCCACATCATCGCCAAGGTGAACAAGATCTCCAGGCGTGAAGGCGACCGCGTAGATTAGGCCTCCTTCTTTCTGTTTCCTTTGCTGCTGCAAAGTGTGCCATGAACATGAATCTATTAGTCATTGCGACAAGTTATCTCTGTAGTATATTATTTTATTTTGATCAATCAGTGCAGTGTTATCTCCCTTGCTTTGGTCCTTTACTTTGTATGCTTTTTACCCTATGCTTTTAGGAAACTTGCCGGCAAGGGGCCCTTGCCGCGAGCGCTGAGTGCTGGACTCTGAGCAGCCCGCTGGCAAAGGCCTTACCGGAAAGTAACCTTACCGCAGCTAGTCGCAACGCACTTAGCTTGCTGAGCGAACTCGAAAACGAAGCAAGGGCGCGACACTTGTCGCAGCTCACTTAAGTCGTTGAGCGTACTCGAAAACAAAGTAAGGGTGCGGCTAGCCACGGGTAGGTTCCTCCGCGCACAGGTTTACCATACAAAGTGTGGTTGTTCAAGGAAGATAACTAAAATTTTAAAAATTTAAACTGCTCAAATTCTGGTAACTTAGCTTTCATAGTCTGTTCGTTCCCCGGCAAGCTTCTCTTTCTTGAACAGCACTTGGTTCATCCTCCACCTCCTTCCCCCCCGGCAAACTTGTGCGCGAGGAATGTTCCTTCTGCTTAAGAGGGAAATAAAAGGAGAAGAGGAAACAAGTATAGGGCTTCTCGGCGTGCTAATGCTTACCGGGTATGTGTGTTGCACAAGATGCCAAACAATGCATGCAAATAACGAAGAAAAACATGATAAATGGCAAATAGTGCGAAACATAAAAGCTTTACTGATGCACGGGATCTGCGCCCGGCTTTGTACAAAGGTTTACATGCGACAGCGGCAAAACTCGTACAAAAGGTGGTTGCCGGAGCGGATCACGGCAACCGCGCCTTATGGATGAAACTTGCGAAGATGCTCTATGTTCCAGGAGTTGCTCACCGGTAAGCCTTCTTCGGTCTCAAGGCGGACAGCGCCGGGCCTTGTGACTTGTCTCACCCGATAAGGGCCTTCCCACTTCGGCGTCAACTTGTTGGAATTCTTGGCGGACTGAACACGCCGAAGAACAAGGTCGCCTTCCTCGAGACTCCTGGCCTTAACCTTGCGGCTATGGTAGCGACGCAAGGCTTGCTGGTATCGAGCAGCTCGTACAGCAGCCTGGAGACGTTCCTCCTCGAGGAGCAATGCATCATCTTGTTGCAGTTGCTCTTGCTCGAGCTCATCATAAGCGAGCACTCGAGGAGAACCGTATACGAGTTCCGTGGGGAGAACTGCCTCTGCTCCATAGACAAGAGCAAAGGGTGTCTGTCCGGTGGCTCGACTTGGTGTCGTTCTGATTGACCAAAGAGCCGCCGGCAACTCCTCTATCCAGTTTCTTCCGCACTTGCGCAGCCTGTCGAAGGTTCTTGTCTTGAGTCCGCGCAGCACTTCAGCATTGGCCCTCTCCGCTTGACCATTGCTCCTCGGGTGAGCAACAGAAGCGAAACAGACCTTTGCACCAAGGTCTTGGACGTATTGCATGAAGGTGCGACTAGTAAACTGCGTGCCGTTGTCGGTGATGATCCTGTTAGGGATTCCGAAACGGCAAACAATTGACCTGAAGAACCTGACTGCTGACTGTGCTGTCACCTTTCTCACTGGTTCCACTTCTGGCCACTTTGTGAACTTGTCGATTGCGACGTACAAGTACTCAAAGCCCCCGATAGCATGGGGGAAGGGGCCGAGGATATCGAGCCCCCAGACCGAGAAGGGCCAGGACAAAGGGATCGTCTGGAGAGCTTGAGCTGGCTGATGAATTTGCTTGGCATGGAACTGGCACGCTTCACACTTGGTTACTTGTGCAGTTGCATCTTGGAGGGCTTCTTGCCAAAAGAACCCTTGCCGGAATGCCTTCCTGGCAAGTGCCCTTGCACCAATGTGGTGGCCACATATGCCTCCATGTATCTCTGCCAACAGCTTCTGTCCATCTTCTCTGGAAATGCACTTCAACCTGACACCATTGAGCCTTCTTCTGTACAGTTCGTTATCCACGAACTAGTACATACTTGACTGCCTTGTTATTTTCTCTATCTCTTCTGGGTCGTCGAGAAGTTCTCCAGTTTGCAGAAAACGGACGATCTGCTGTGCCCATGCTGGAGCCCGAGGCTCAACAGCAAGGACTAAAGGCATGAGGGCCACTGCGGGAACCTCAGCTTCTACGGCAAGAACCTCTGGCTCTGCCGGAGCTGATGGTTCCCCGGCAAGCCTGTCGGGGCAAGGCTTGTCGGGAACGCTTGCTTCAACTGTACGGATCCTTGGATCTGCAGGAGCAAGCTGTTCCTCAGCGTTCAGGTTGTTGATCTTGGGGACCTTGGCGGCGGCTTCGGGAAGATCCGCCGGCAAGTAGTCGCCGGAGACCAACTTTCTCTTCTTGTTCTGCCCAACTGATGGTGTAACGGATGGTTGAGTCAGCTTGAGCAGGAAGGTCCCTGGTTCCACAGGTAACTTCATTGCAGCGCACTTTGAAAGGCCATCCGCAATATCATTCTGAGCTCTCGGGACGTGCTCCATTTGCAGACCTTCAAAGTGCTCTTCAAGCTTCCTCACTTCATCTACATAAGCTTCCATCAAAGGGCTCTGGTAACTCTTATTTACTTGTCGGACAACCAACTGAGAATCTCCCCGCACAATCAACTTCTTGATCCCAAGCTCGACTGCAATCCTGAGGCCGGCAAGCAAGCCTTCATACTCAGCAGTATTGTTTGTTGCTTGTTCCTTGGGAAAGTGCATCTGGATAACATACTTGAGGTGCTCTCCGGTGGGTGCTATGAGTACCACGCCGGCTCCGGCGCCTTGCAGCGAGAAGGCACCATCAAAGTACATTACCCATTCGCTTGTCGCTTCTTGTACGGGGACGCTTGTCTCTGGAACTTCTTCATTCGGCGTTGGGGTCCATTCAGCTATGAATTCTGCCAAGGCCCTGCTCTGTATAGTTGAAGTACTCTCAAACTTGAGACCAAAGCTCGACAGTTCCAGTGCCCACTCGACGATCCTGCCTGTTGCTTCTGGATTTTGCAATATCCTCTTCAACGGAAAGCGAGTGACCACTGTTATCTCATGTGCTTGGAAGTAATGGCGCAGCTTTCTCGAGGCCATGAGGAGACCGAAAAGCAACTTTTGCACCCCAGAGTATCTCGATCTAGCCCCCTGCAAGAGGGAACTTACGAAATACACTGGGCGCTGCGCCATCTTCCTTCGCACTTCTCCTTGTTCCTGCGCAGAGTTGTCCTTGTCGGGGCCAGAGCTTGCAGGTGGAGCCCCCTGCTTGTCGCTGGACTCGCTTGCCGGAGGTGTGGGCTCTTCCTCTGCCTCCCTCTCCGCTACCAACGCAGCACTAACCACTTGATTGGTTGCCGCTAAGTACAGCAGCAACTTCTCTTGTGGTTAAGGTGCGACAAGTATTGGAGTGGAGGATAGGTATCCTTTCAAGTCTTGCAGCGCCGCCTCCGCTTCCGGAGCCCATTTCATAGGACCTGCCTTCTTCAAGATTTTGAAGAAAGGCAGGGCTCGTTCTGCAGACTTTGAAATGAACCTACTAAGGGCAGCCACACAACCTGCAAGTCTCCTTACGTCCTTGACGCGCTTCGGGGCTTCGATCTGCTCGATGGCTTTTATCTTGTCGGGATTGGCTTCAATCCCCCTCTGGGACACAAAGAACCCGAGAAGCTTGCCGGAGGGGACTCCGAAGACGCACTTCTCGGGGTTCAACTTAAGCTGGATCTTGCGCAGATTTGCAAATGTTTCTTCCAAGTCTTGGATCAGGGTATCTTTGCTCTTGCTCTTGACCACTATGTCATCCATGTAAGCTTCTACATTTCTGTGGATCTGTGGCTCAAAAGCAGTGTGCACCACCCTTGCAAATGTAGAGCCTGCATTCTTTAATCCAAAGGGCATGCGTATGAAGCAATATGTGCCACATGGAGTAATGAATGCAGTCTTCTCTTCGTCTTCCTTGGCCATAAAGATCTGGTGGTAGCCTGAATATGCATCAAGGAAGGAAAGCAGCTCGCATCCAGCGGTTGAATCAACAATCTGGTCAATGCGCGGCAAGGGAAATGGATCCTTGGGACATGCTTTATTCACATCAGTGAAGTCTAAACACAGTCTCCACTTCCCGATGGCCATACGCACGACAACTGGATTTGCTAACCAAGTGGGATGGATCACGCCTCTAACCAGGCCTGCTGCTTCCAACTTCTTGATTTCTTCGGCGATGAATTCTTGGCGCTCCACGGCTTGCTTCCTGACCTTCTGCTTGACGGGCCGCGCATGAGGACAAACTGCAAGCTTGTGCTCAATCACCTTCCTGGGAACGCTGGGGATGTCAGATGGTTGCCATGCAAACACATCGACATTCGCCCGCAGGAAGGCAACGAGCGCGCTTTCCTATTTGTTGTCAAGTGTAGCACTGATGGTGAAGGTACCGCCAGTGACGTCCTCCTTGGCGGACACCTTCTTGGTTGCCGGTGGAGCGGCCATTCCCTTCTTGCACTTGCCGGTGGAGCTCGATGGAACGTCCTTGACGGCAGCGCAGCACTCCGGAGAGGTGCGTTTGCCGGAGTGGGCTCCAGAGCTCTTGCCGGATTTGGTATTGGTCTTCTTCCCCCCGGGAGCTTCAGCGGCAAGTGTGTTGCTCTCCGCCGCGGCTGGTGCATCCAGGTATATCTTGTCGGCGCAGATAAGCGCGTCCTTCTTGTCGCCAGGGACAGAGATGACGCTTATCGGCCCCGGCATCTTGAGTACATTATAGGCGTAGTGGGAAGCTGCCATGACCTTGGCGAGGGCAGGACGTCCAAGTATCCCATTGTATGGCAATGGGATATCGGCAACGTCAAAGGTTATCCTCTCTGTCCTGAAATTGAGTTCCCCGCCAAAGGTCACTGGCAGAGTGATCTTCCCCTTTGGCTTGCTCCTCCCCGGGTTTATTCCTTGGAACGACCCGGTTTCTTCGAGCTCGCCGTCTGGGGTCTGGAGTTTCTTGATTACAGCCGAGGAGATCAAGTTTAGGCCGGCCCCGCCGTCAACCAACATTTTGGTGACCTTGAGGTTGCGGATGGTTGGTGAGACCAACATCGGCAAGCACCCGACCGCAGTGGTGCGGTCAGGGTGATCCTCAAGATCAAAAATGATGGGCGTGCTGGACCATTTCAGCAGCCTGCGTGACTCAACGGGCGGCTCTGCTGCGTTTACTTCCCGCACCCACTGCTTGAGTTGGCGGTGGGAAGTGTGCAGAGAGGCGCCTCCGTCGACACACAACACTTCTGTGGCTTTTTGGAACTCATGCTCGCTGTTATCACCTTCCTCCATGTCGTCGTCGTCGTCTTCTTCCTCGTCCTTGTCGCGGCCCCGGGGAGGTCGATCACCTTGCCGCTGCTTGGCCTTGCCGCGGCGTCCTCCCCGGCCATTGAATGGTCGCTTCTTGCTTGGCTCTCCTCCGCCACCTTGAGCCTTCTCCTTGTCGCGCCGCTCGTATTCAGCTTTCTGCTGCTCTACGAGGTACTCGACTCGTTTGCAGTTCGAAAGGTCGTGGCCCTTGGTGCGGTGGATCTTGCAATATTGCTTGTCGGAGCCGTCCTGCTTGTCGGCTGCCGCTACAGGGGCAGGCTCCTTGCCGGAGCTGCCAGCCTGTGCCGTCTTGGCGGGAGCCTCCTTGCCGGACTTCTCGACGACCAGCACCACCTTGCTCTTCTTCTTTCTGTTGTTTCGCCGCCGGCTCTTCTTTGCCGGGGCGGCGTCCTCACTATCGCTTCCCCCTGCGCCAGCATCCTCTCCGGGGAGTCTCCTCCCCTCCTCGGCGCGCGCGCACTTGTCAGCCAGAGCGTAGAGCTTGCTGACATCCCATATCTTGGTCATGGCCATCTCTTCCCGCATGCGGCGGTTACGCACGTTCTGGTGGAACGCGCTGATAACCGCGGCGGGGTGGACGTCGGGAATGTTGTGCTGCACACGGCTGAATCGTTGAATGTACTTGCGCAGGGGTTCTCCTTCCTTCTGGGCCAAGATGTGGAGATCACTCTCCTAGCCGTGGGGTTTGTGGCCGCCCGTGAAGGCGCCAACAAACTGGTGACACAAATCTGCCCACGAAGAAATAGAGCCTTCCGGCAAGTGCATAAGCCAAGAACGGACGTTTGGCTTAAGCACCAGCGGGAAGTAGTTGGCCAATATCTTCTCGTCGCGTCCCCCGGCCGCCTGCACCGCGATGGTGTAGATGCTGAGGAACTCCGAGGGGTGCGTCTTGCCGTCGTACTTCTCGGGTACGTCGGGCTTGAAGTTTTTCATGCTGGGCCACTGGATGTGCCGCAGCTCACGGGTAAACGCAGGGCAACCTGCCGCGTACGGCAAGTCGCCTGGCTCACCGGGCGCGTGCGTGTCGACAGCGGTCCCGGCGCGCTGATCCGATTGTTGTCGGGCTTCTCGTCGGCGCTCGATTGTCGTCCGAGCATCCTCTTGTCGCCGATCGTCAAGGACTTGGCGCTAGTCCCGACGAGCCCGTGGATCTGACGACGCCGTGGAGTCGTCGTCGATGTTAATCCGGCGGGGAGGCGTCTTCTGCTTTTGCGGAGGGGAGTGCACGGTGGTTGCACCCCCGGCGGTCTTGTCGCCGTCGGCCTTCGCCTGGTCGACTTGCCGTGGCTGCGATGTCGCCGGCTGCTGCGGCGTGTCGTTGTTGGCGAAGGCGATCAGGCTTTGGATCATCGCCCTCCAGTCCTCGGCCTTGTCTGCCGCTGGAGGGAAGTCGAGGAGCAGTTGCGCTCTTGCGAGAGCTTCTGCTGGAGAGGAGGGGAGCGGCGGCGAGCGGTGCGAGGAGCGAGATATGCTCGGACTTCTAACAGGGTTAGAAGGAGCAGTCTCTCGCCCCGGCGACCGTGCCTTGCTCGTGCCAGGACGATGGCCTTGAGCATCCCGCGAGCCTCCGGCTTGTCCTTGGCCCAGCAAGCGGATGGTACCTCCTGTACCACGGCGCTGCTAGCCTGTCGTCTGCTAAGATGGGCGTGGTGCGTCTACGTAGACCGAGGCCTTGGAGTTTGCCCGGTCGTCCGTCTTGTCCTTGGACTTGGTGGTGCCGTGAGTTTCCTCGCCGGCGACCACCCTTCCGCCAACATCTCCTCCACCAACCGTTGGTTCTGGTGGTGGCGGGATCGATGCAGACGGGCCTGCGACCTCCGAAACCTTCTTCTTCGGGGCCATGTTTTTGCAGCTGGTGAAGTTGATGAAGCTGGAGAGGTTGATGAAGAATGCGCCCGCGTGAGCGCCGGATCAGGTTCGCACAACCTCGACGCCCCCTACCTGGCGCGCCAAAGATGTCGGGGGAAACTGTCCACCACGAGCACCTATGGGACCGGAGCCCCTTGTACATTGCGGTAAGGGAGCGGAGGGAGCACGAAGAGCGGATCGAGGAGCACACGCAGGCAGTTTACCCAGGTTCGGGCCGCGCGAACGCGTAAAACCCTACTCCTGCTTAGATTGTATTAAGTTCTTGGGCTCGGGAGCTTGAAGAACTAGCTACACCGAGCAAGAGAGCTGTCTAGGTTCCGAACCCTCTCTACGTTGTGCATGGGCCTCCTTTTATAGCCCAAGGGGTCACCGACAGGTGTCAACGTAGAGGAGGGTAAAAATGTAACTTTGGTGGTAGTTGTAATAGTGCGGGAACAGTGCATGAACAGTGGATGAACAGTGGTCTTCACCTAATCTTGACAGTGGGGGACAAGGGCATTAAATGCCCGTCACCGTCGACCCCAAAAGCGCCCGTCCATGCATCTCCGTTCGCCACGGCGGTAGCCTCGTCACCGTGGCATGCCACCATGTCCCCCAGGCTACACAGCCATCCGCCACGCGTCCCTGGAAGGGCCCCAGGGCGACGCGTGGGCCGATAAGCTGGAGCGCGGGCACACAGCGCAGGCTTCCCCCGGCAAGCACCTTGCCGGGGTCTTGATCTTGCCGGGCCCGAAAGCTTGTCGCTCCCCGGGTCCCGCCGGGGCGCAGGGTGTGCCGGGGCATGTCTTCTAAGATGCAGTCTTCTGGTCTTCCTGGCAAGCTCCTCTTGCCAGGGTCTTGTGTCAATGAGATAATCTTGAGTCTGGTGCGGCCTTCCCGGCAAGCTCCACTTGCCGGGGCCTTGATCTTCTGTCTTGCATACTTTGTTTTTGAATGGCTTTATAGGGACCAGAAAGGTTCCCGGCGAGCACGTGGTGAGCCCTGCCGCGGGAAGCTGCTACTGCCCGTGCACAAGTTGGGGTACTAAGGTACCCCTATCTTAGTACACCGACACCAGAGTTGTGCTCTTATGATGATATTGGCTTGATAGCCGGTCTAAGAGGGCCATAGGAGCTCCGTCTTACACACAGAAGCCCCCATGTGACAAACTCTTAGGAAAGAAAGCAGTAGATACCCCACTTTAACAGGGATGCCGGTTTATTATATTGATCATAATATATACATTGCGAATATATGTACGTAAAGCGGAGCCTATGGCTCAGGTGCGGTAAGGCCGAAGATGAGCGATGTTCCACGGCCGTCGGGTCTCCTCCTCCGCGGTGCGTGAGTCCTTATGTTCTCGAACGTCGATGAGGTAGTATGACCCATTGTGTAGATTCTTGCTGACCACAAAGGGTCCTTCCCAAGGCGGGGATAGCTTGTGCATATCTGTCTGGTCTTGGATGAGCCGGAGCACTAGATCACCTTCTTGAAATGTTCTGGTTTTAACTGGACGACTATGGTATCGACGCAGATCCTGCTGATAAATCACCGATCGAGCTGCTGCAATGTCTCGCTCCTCGTCCAGCTGGTCCAATGCGTCTTGCCGCGCCTTCTCTATATCAGCTTCAATGTAAGACGCCACCCAAGGCGAATCATGACGGATGTCGCTAGGGAGAACTGCTTCAGCTCCATATAACATGAAGAAGGGCGTGTAACCTGTGGATCTGTTCGGCGTGATGTTGATGCTCCATAACACAGAGGGTAATTCCTCCACCCAACAACCCGGCGTCCTCTGCAAAGGAACGATGAGCCGGGGCTTGATGCCTCTCAAGATCTCTTGATTGGCTCTCTTAGCTTGACCATTGGACTGGGGGTGAGCCACTGAAGATACGTCCAGCCGGACATGCTCTCGTTGACAAAATTCTTCCATAGCCCCCTTGGACAAATTGGTACCATTATCATTTATAATACTGTGTGGAAAGCCAAACCAGAAAATCACCTTCTTGATGAATTGAACCGCCATTGCTGCATCACACTTGCTGACTGGCTCCGCCTCGACCCACTTGGTAAACTTATCCACCGCCACCAGAAGGTGGGTCTTCTTATCCTTAGATCTCTTAAAGGGCCCAACCATGTCTAGCCCCCAAGTCGCGAACGGCCAAGTAATTGGAATCATCCTCAATTCTTGAGCCGGTATATGAGCATGTCGTGAGAATTTCTGGCAAGCATCACACTTTTTGACCAGGTTCTCTGCATCAGCATGAGCCGTCAGCCAATAGAACCCATGACGAAAAGATTTAGCTACCAAAGATTTTGAACCGGCGTGGTGACCACAATCTCCTTCGTGTATCTCTAGAAAAATCTCGCAACCTTCCTCCGGCGACACACAACGTTGAAACGCCCCGGATAAACTGCAATGATGTAGTTCTCCATTGACAATAGTCATCAATTTGGGCCGTCGGCTGCCTGGCCAAGACTTCATCCTCTGGTAACTCACCTCGGTTCATATACGCCAGGTACGGGACTGTCCAATCCGGAATGGCATGAAGCGCCGCCACCAATTGAGCCTCCGGATCAGGAACAGCCAAGTCTTCCTCTAAAGGTAATTTCACCGAGGGATTATGCAATACATCCAGAAAAACATTAGGTGGAACCGGTTTACGCTAGGAGCCCAAACGGCTCAATGCGTCTGCCGCTTCATTCTTTCGCTGGTCCACATGGTCCACCTGATAACCCTTGAAGTGTCCAGCAACAGCGTCCACCGATCAACGATAGGCCGCCATGAGCGGGTCCTTGGAATCCCAGGTACCAGATACTTGTTGGGCCACCAAGTCCGAGTCACCGAAGCATTTAACCCAGCTTAGATTCATCTCCTTAGCCATTCGCAGACCATGGAGAAGAGCCTCATATTCAGCTGCATTGCTAGTACAAGGGAACATTAAACGGAGGATATAACAAAACTTATCACCTCGTGGGGAAGTTAATACGACTCCAGCCCCCGAGCCCTCCAATTGCCTGGATCCATCGAAGTGAATAGTCCAGTATGTGTGATCCTGTTTTTCCTCCGGTGCTTGCAACTCCATCCAATCGTTTTCATTACCAGATTGAGCTTCAGCATGAGAGATAGAGACATCATTATCATTATCAGGAGGTTTTTCTACTTCAGGTTCACTAGCAGCATGCAAAGTCCTATCAGTTTTCTTTTTCTTTTTAGAGGGACAAGGTGCAGAGGTGTTGTTTCTTTGTGAATCATGTTCAATTATTTTTGGGTGTTCCTTGGGATAACGTGGTTCCCGAGTCTTTTTTCCTCCTCTAGTTGCAACTCTAACAGCAAAGTCATGTATGTTGCTATTCATTTCATCGAGTAATTCTCTTTGAGATTTAGCAACTTGTTCTAGCTGGGTTTGTACCATAGAAGCATGTTTCCCTACACCTCTAACATTATTTGAAATCCTAAATAACAAATCACTCAAGCGAGCAGTCATATCAGAATTATATTTCAATTGTTTCATCACATTTGCATTGAAGTGATCTTGTTTCCTAATGTAATTCTCAAACTCTTGAAGGCATTGGTTAGGGTGCATATTGTGAAGATTATCATTATCATTGAATTTCATTAGAGAATTAACTCTACCACCTTAGGCAGAGGTGGTGTATCAAGCCCATGTATTTCTTCAATAGGAGGTAAAATTTTAACATCCTCAGCTTTAATACCTTTTTCCTTCATGGATTTCTTTGCCTCTTGCATATCTTCAGGACTGAGATATAATATACCCCTCTTCTTCGGAGTAGGCTCAGGCGGTAGTTCAGGAAAAGTTCAATCATCATAATTTTTTCAATATTTTATTCAATAATTCCTAAGCTTTTCCAATAGTTTGTTCCCCGAAAACACAACCAGCACAACTATCTTGGAAGTCCCTAGAAGCATCGGTTAGTCCATTATAGAAGATATCGAGTATTTCATTTTTCTTTAGAGGATGATCAGGCAAAGCATTAAGTAACTAGCAAATCCTCCACCAAGCTTGTGGGAGACTCTCTTCTTTAGTTTGTACAAAGTTAAATATTTCCTGTAAGGCAGCTTGTTTCTTATGAGCAGGAAAATATTTTTAAGTAATAAATCATATCCTAGGGACTACGCACACAACCAGGAGTAAGAGTATTGTACCAAGCTTTAGCATCACCCTTTAATGAGAAACGGAAATAATTTGAGAATATAGTAGTAACGGGTTTTGTCATCATGAGTAAAGAGGGTGGCTATGTCATTTAACTTAGTGAGGTGTGCCACAATAGTTTCAGTTTCATGACCATGGAAAGGATTATATTCAACCAAAGTGATTAACTCTGGGTCGACAGAGAATTCATAATCCTTATCATCAATAAAGATAGGTGAGGTAGCAAACTTAGGACCATATTTCATTCTATCATTCAGAGACCTTTCTTTATACTTGCATAATAATTTCTCTAGATCATCTCTATCATTACAAGTAAGAATATTTCTAGTTGTTTCCTCACTCATAACATAACCTTTGGGTACCTTAGGAAATTCATATCTAGGAAGGCTAGTTCTAGCAGGTGTTTCAAAATTTTCATTTTCAAGCTCATCATCAGGTTCAACAACATCATGTTGTCTTACTCTAGTAATTTGTTCATCAAGAAATTCACCAAGTGGCACATCATCATCATGCAAGGTACAAGCATCATCATAAGTATCATTCATAGAAGAGGTAGCATCATCAATAACTTGTGACATATCAGGATTAATAACATGTGGTGGTGTTGCAAGCTTACTTATAACAAAAGGTGAATCTAAAGCAGAACTGGATGGAAGTTCCTTACCTCCCCTCGTCTTAGAGGGAAAAATATTAGTATTAGCATCCTTCATATTTTTCATAGTTATAAATTGATAATAATCCCAAGTGACTAAACAATTATAGCTATGCTCTCCGGCAACGGCACCAGAAAAAGGTCTTAATAACCCACAAGTATAGGGGATCGCAACAGTTTTCGAGGGTAGAGTATTCAACCCAAATTTATACATTCGACACAAGGGGAGCCAAAGAATATTTGCAAGTATTAGCAGCTGAGTTGTCAATTCAACCACACCTGGAGATTAATTATCTCCAGCTAAGTGATCAGTAGCACAGTAATATGATAGTTTTGATAGTAGTGGCAGCAGCAGTAGTAACGGTAAAGTGATGGCAGTAATTTTGTAACAAGTGCAACAGTAGCAATGGCAGTAGTAACTTAGCAAGATCAATATAGGATAAATTCGTAGGCATTGGATCGGCAATTTGTTGGATGATATTCATCATGTGACAGTCATAACCTAGGGTGATACAACACTAGCTCCTGTTTGTAAATATAATGTAGGCATGTATTTCGTAAATAGTCATACATGCTTATGGAAAGAACTTGCTTGACATCTTTTGTCCTACCCTCCCGTGGCAGCGGGGTCGATATTGGAAACTAAGGGATTTTAAGGCCTCTTTTTAATAGAGAACCGGAACAAAGCATTAACACACGATGAATACATGAACTCCTCAAACTACGGTCATCACTGGGAGTGGTTCCTGTTATTGTCACTCCGAGGTTGCCGGGTCATAACACGTAGTAGGTGAGTATAACTTGCAAGATCAGATCTAAAACATGAATATAATGATAATATCATAAACGGGTCAGATTTGAAATCATGACTCCCGGGCCCAAAGTGACAAGCATTAAGCATGGAAAACTCATAACAACATCAATCTCAGAACATAGCGGATACTAGGGATTGGCCCTAACATAAACTAACTAGATTACATGAATCTCATCCAACTCCTCACCGACCAGCGAGCCTATGAAGGAATTACTCACTCCCGGTGGGGAGCATCATGAAATTGGCGATGGAGAAGGGTTGGTCATGACGAAGAACGAAGATCCCCCTCTCCGGACCCAGGTGCCCCCCTCCGGTGGTTCTTAGCTCCAGTATTTTTCTTTTATTGTATAAAAAATCCTCACAAAGTTTTGTTCCATTCCGAGAACTTTTATTTCTGCACAAAAACAACACCATAGCAGTTCTACTGAAAACAACGTCAGTCCGGGGTTAGTTTCATTCAAATCATGCAAATTAGAGTCCAAAACAAGAGGAAAAGCGTTAGGAAAAGTGTTGGGGAACGTAGTATTTTAAAATTTTCCTACGATCACGCAAGATCTATCTACCAGATGCATAGCAACGAGAAGGGAGAGTGTGTCTACGTACCCTTGTAGACCGGGAGCGGAAGCGTCAAGTGACGCGATTGATGTAGTCGAACTTCTTCGCGATCCAACCGATCAAGCATCGAACGTACGGCACCTCCGCGTTCAGCACACGTTCAGCTTGATGACGTCCCACGAGCTCTTGATCCAGTTGAGCTTCACGGGAGAGTTTGGTCAGCACGACGGCGTGGTGACGGAAATGATGAAGCTACCGGCGTAGAGCTTCACCTAAGCACTGCAACGGTACGACCGAGGTGTGTTTCTGTGGATGGGGGCACCGCACAGGGCTAAAAGATCAATGATCAACTTGTGTGTCTAGAGGTGCCCCCTGCCCGGGTATATAAAGGAGCAAGGGGGGAGGCCGGTCGGCCCCTTGTGGCGCGCCTAGGAGGTGCAATCCTACCAATCCTATTCCTAGTAGGAACTACCAAAAGGGAGAAGGGGGAAAGGAAGGAGAGGGAGAAGGAGAAGGAAAGGGGCACCGGGCCCCCCTTCTCCTTCCTTGTCCAATTCGGACCAAGGGGTTGGGGCGCGCGGCCCAGTCCTGGCCCTCCTTCCCTCTTTCTCCTATGGCCCATTAAGGCCCATAGCTTCCCTAGGGGTTTCTGTAACCCCCC
>LR738715.1:71669114-71681711 GCA_902687465.1 Secale cereale | reverse complement strand
CCCCCCCCCCCGGTACTCCGGTTAATTCCGAAACTTTACGGAAAACTTCCGGTGTCTGAATATAGTCGTCCGATATATCAATCTTTACGTCTCGGACATTCCGAGACTCCTCGTCATGTCCGTGACCTCATCCGGGACTCCGAACTATCTTCGGTACATCAAAAGTCATAAAATCATAATACCGATCGTCATCAAACGTTAAGCGTGCGGACCCTACGGGTTCGAGAACTATGTAGACATGACCGAGACTCATCTCCGGTCAATAACCAATAGCAGAACCTGGATGCTCATATTGGCTCCTACATATTCTACGAAGATCTTTATCGGTCAAACCGCATAACAACATACATTGTTCCTTTTGTCATCGGTATGTTACTTGCCCGAGATTCGAGCGTCGGTATCTCTATACCTAGTTCAATCTCGTTACCGGTAAGTCTCTTTACTCGTTCTGTAATACATCATCTCATGACTAACTCATTAGTCATTTGCTTGCAAGGATTATTATGATGTGCATTACCGAGAGGGCCCAGAGATACCTCTCCGACACTCGGAGTGACAAATCCTAGTCTTGATCTATGCCAACACCACGAATACTTTCGGAGACACCTGTAGAGCATCTTTATGATCACCCAGTTACGTTGTGACGTTTGATAGCACACAAGGTGTTCCTACGATATTTGGGAGTTACATAATCTCATAGTCATAGGAACATGTATAAGTCATGAAGAAAGCAATAGCAGTAAAACTAAATGATCATAGTGCTAAGCTAATGGATGGGTCTAGTCCATCACATCATTCTCCTAATGATGTGATCCCGTTGATCAAATGACAACTCATGTCTATGGCTAGGAAACATACCCATCTTTGATCAATGAGCTAGTCTAGTAGAGGCATACTAGGGACATACTATTTTGTCTATGTATTCACACATGTACTAAGTTTCTGGTTAATACAATTCAAGCATGAATAAAAGACATTTATCATGATATAAGGAAATACAAATAACATCTTTATTATTTCCTCTAGGGCATATTTCCTTCAGTCTCCCACTTGAACTAGAGTCAATAATCTAGATTACAAAGTAATGATCCTCACACCCATGGAGTCCTGGTGCTGATCATGTTTTGCCCGCGGAAGAGGCTTAGTCAACGGGTCTGCAACATTCAGATCCGTATGTATCTTGCAAATCTCTATGTCTCCCTCCTTGACTAGATCGCAGATGGAATTGAAGCGTCTTTTGATGTGCTTTGTTCTCTTGTGAAACCTGGATTCCTTTGCCAAGTCTATTGCTCCAGTGTTGTCACAAAAGATTTTCATTGAACTCGATGCACTAGGTATTACACCTAGATCGGATATGAACTCCTTCATCCAGACTCCTTCATTTGCTACTTCCGAAGCAGCTATGTATTCCGCTTCACACGTAGATCCCGCCACGACACTCTGCTTGGAACTGCACCAACTGACAGCTCCACCGTTCAATAAAAATACATATCCGGTTTGTGACTTAGAGTCATCCGGATCAGTGCCAAAGCTGGAATCGACGTAACCGTTTACGACGAGCTCTTTGTCACCTCCATACCAGAGAAACATATCCTTTGTCCTTTTCAGGTATTTTAGGATATTTTTGACCGCTGTCCAGTGATCCACTCCTGGATTACTTTGGTACCTCCCTGTTATACTTATAGCAAGGCACACATCAGGTCTGGTACACAGCATTGCATACATGATAGATCCTATGGCTGAGGCATAGGGAATGACTTTCATTTTCTCTCTATCTTCTGTAGTGGTCGGGCATTGAGTCTTACTCAACTTCATACCTCTAGTAGATAAAGGGGGATCAGACCCGGTTCATCTGGGCCTTTAGCCCCGGTTCTGGAACCGGGACAAGAGGGTCGGTACTAATGCTCTGACCCTTTAGTCCCGGTTCAATCCAGAACCGGGGCAAAAGGGTGTCCACGTGGCCTGTGCACCGAGTCCAGGCAGGAGGGGCTTTAGTCCCGGTTGGTGGTACCAACCGGGACCAAAAGGCATCCACGTGTCAGCATTTCTGTGGCTGTGGTTTTTGTTTTTTTTTTTGAAAGGGGAGGGGGGGTTTTAGGTTTTGGGGGTTAATTTAGGTGTTTGATATATTGTGTTAGCTAGTTAATTAATAGAGAGAAGTGTTCTCTCTTATGTCCGTGCTTTTGGTCGACGCTACATACTACACATACGTATATATATGGACTAGAGTCACGCTAGCTAGCTAGCTAGCTGCTAGCTACTAAGCAAACGAAGGAACAGAAGATCTCGTATATATAATCAACATATATATATATATGCATACAGAGAGAAGTAATAATATCGACCACCTCTCCTTCTCCGAGAGATTGGTCGAACAACAAGTTCTCGTATATCTATCCGACACTACCGGGCACATATATACAATAATTATCTCTTACAAAAATAATCTCCTAACACATGGATGCAGGGTCCACATAGTATTCTCCGTCTTCAGCGATCACGTGTTCAAGGAAGAATGCCGCCAATTCCTCTTGAATTGCTCGCAGACGATCTGGTGTTAGGAGTTCATCCCGCATCCGAAACATCTAATTTGAAGTAGGGGGTCAATACATTAAATGATGCTATAAATTTGTGAATATTATTGATTGCTTACGCACTTTAAATTGTTCATCAGTGTAGCCCCGCTCACAGGTCGTGTGGCGGATGGACTCGCAAATGTAGTATCCACAATAATCATTCCCGGGTTCCTGCCACAACCACTTTACAAGAAATAGAGCTCAATCAAACTGATAAGCAAGAATGCCAAATTGGTATTGATGAAACTAGCTAGCGCTTGAATCAAGATATAGGAGATGCGCGCGCGGAACATGCTACTATATAGTACTTACTTTCGGGTATCTAAATTGTAGCTTCTTCGGCAGTCCCGGAGCTTTTTTGCTGAATGTTTTCCAAGCCCTGCCAGACAAAGGAAACAATTAGTTGATATCAGAAATGAAGTTGCTGATATATATGCATGGTGGATAATATTGATCGATTTAACTTACCTGGCTAGCATTTGAGTCATGTCTGCATACTCCTCGGGATCTTTACGTTTAGAGTCGAAGACAGTTACTATTCCCTTCTCAAGCTTAATCTCTAAGAGAATATAGTGGAAGCTGCGCACGAATGCATGAGATCATTACATCACTATAAACTTGACTGATATATATAAGGGAAACCAAATATGCACAAGACATTAACACTCACTTGAAGTTGTAAGGAAAGAGTATTATATCTTTGTTTTCATTTACCACCAACGATCGTAGCAAGTTGGTCTCGGTATCGCCGGGACGCAATTTAACCTCGGTTGCATCTATGAGGTATGTGTTAATAAACCCAATATCACCTACTTGTCTTTTCTTCAATTCGACGATCTTCAATCTGCATAATATAGTGAGGATAATTATAAATACATGCAATGAAGATCAGCTATATAGAGAGACTTAATGACAGAAGTAGTACTACTTACAGACAGTAGCAGGTGATCGTTTTTTTATCGAGGGCCAATTGATTGAAAAATTGATAGAACTCCTCAAATGGAACAGGCAACAGGTCAATTCCAACGAGGTCATGCTCCGGTTTAACTCTCAAATACAAGTTATTCCTCCCCCCAGACTCTCTGCAGATTTTCATGTACCAATCATGCAATCTTCGCATATTCGTTGATAGAGATCTTTCATTTTTGACGAGAGGTTTTTTGTACTCGTATCTTTCTATCTGCACGTCCATGAAATCATAGTGTACATCGTCGGACGCGTAATCTGCAAGATTGGTATAACCGGGCACCATCCTCGGATCATTAGCGACCATGTCGCTAGACACCTTGAGCGGGGGGCACGATTGGTTCGCTTGTTCGCCGAGCTGGGCAATTTGTTTCCCAGCTCGCCCTTCTGCTAACCTCTGATCACTTTTTGTACTTCCGGACCGCTTGGCATCTTGAAATGTCTTTTGAATAATGCGGTCATAGTTGCCCTTCGGCTTACTTTTCGCTGGTTGCTTCAGGGCAGCAAGAGTGCGCTTTGCTTTCACCGCATCTATCTTCTCCTCTGGAGGTGGATGTCTCTGTGCTTTCAACCCTTCAAAAAAGTCCTTCACTTCGCCTTCAGCGATCTTCGTGTTTTCCTCGTCGGACCTCTCGTACGGTAACTTCTCTAGAGGCGTGAGAGAAGGACTGAATCTGCATCGCCTCCCGCCTCTGGCTGTACTGGTAGACGTTGCCGGACCAGACGAAGCGGCTGTCTTTTTTACTTGCTTAGGCGCCGGAGCAGGAGCAGCCGGAGCGGCGGCAGGTCTCTTCCGCCCTTGCTGATTAGGCGAAGGAGGAGTTGGCTATCTGCTCGGGCGCGCCGGCGGCGAAGGAGGCGGAGTGCCGCCACGCGCCGGCGGCGAAGGAGGCGGTGTGCCGCCACGCGCCGGAGAAGGAGCCGGAGTGCCCTGATGGTCACTCGCCGGAGAAGGAGCCGGAGTGCCCTGATGGTCACTCGCCGGAGGAGGAGGCGGTGGAGGAGGCGGAGTGCCCTGACTCGTCGGAGGAGGAGGAGGAGGCGGAGGCGTCCAGTTCAGAATGTTGATTAGGTCCTTCCGCCATAGGCATGGAGTCTTCAGTGAAGAACCCAGCCGAGTCTCCCCTTCACCGGTAGGGTGGTCAAGCTGGAGCTCCTCAAATCCCTCCGTTATTTCGTCGACCATCACCCTAGCATATCCTTCTGGAATCGGCCGGCAGTGAAAAGTGTCGTCTGGTCCAGAAGGATAAACAGAGCCAGCAGCCGCCTTGACCTTCAGATTCATCCACTGTGCCATAAGGTGGCAATTTTGTGCCTGCGTGATAGCATCCACAGGATTCCTGGCAGTAGCCGTCAAGGCAAGCTCTGGCTGAAGCAGCTCGGTGGAAGCCACGCTGCTTCTCCGCTGAGATGGCGGGGTAGCTTCGGGGGAAGCTTCGGCAATTCTTTTCTCCCGATCTGCTTCCCGTTCCTCTATCGCTTGTATTCTAGTGTCAAAGGATTCAACAAACCAATACTTCATCATTAGGCGAAAGTAACAGTAGCATGATGGTACGAAGCTCTCCAAAGTTGTTTTGGAACGGAGTCCCAGATAAGATAATCCGTAACAAAAGACGGATTATCCTATCAGGAACTCCGTTCCAAAACATCTTTGCATAACTTCGTACCAAAATGCCCCGGTTACTTCTGGCAAATGATGAAGTCATGGAATTTTTCAATACTTTGACACTAGCTAGGCAACCTCTCTCGACCCCTCGACCCCCGACTGCTCGGCGATCCACAACCCTAGACCCCCTCATGTCACATTTTGTCGAGTGTCAAAGGATTCAACAAAACCAATACTTCATCATTAGGCGAAAGTAACAGTAGCATGATGGTACGAAGCTCTCCAAAGTTATTTTGGAACGGAGTCCCAGATAGGATAATTCGTAACAAAAGACGGATTATTCTATCAGGAACTCCATTCCAGAATATCTTTGCATAACTTTGTACCAAAATGCCCCGGTTACTTCTGGCAAATGATGAAGTCATGGAATTCTTCAATACTTTGACCCCCGACTGCTCGGCGATCCACAACCCTAGACCCCCGAGGCGCGGGGCGGGGCGACGGCGCGGGGCACGGCGACGGCGCGGGGCGGGGCGACGAGGCGGCGTCGGGGGCGATGGCGACGGCGACGGGGCGACGGGGGCGACGGCGACGGCGACGGGGGCGGGGAAGGAGAGGGAGGCGTAGGGGCGGGGAAGAAGAAAACTGCCCAAAATTTCGCAAGTCCTGGTTATATAGGAGGCGTATTAGTCCCGTTTGGTGGCTGAAACCGGGACTAAAGGGTGGCATTAGTCCCGGTTTCAGCCACCAACCGGGACTAATGCCACCCTTTAGTCCCGGTTGGTGCCACCAACCGGGACCAAAGGCCCTGTGCTGGCGCGGGTGCGGTGGGATGTTTAGTCCCACCTCGCTAGCTGAGGGAGCTCGAGAGTGGTTTATAAGGGCTGCTGCTCCCACCCTCTCGAGCTCCTCTCAAATGCAGGCTTCTGGGCCTAACTCTGCGCGCTGCCCTGTGAGCTTGCTGGGCCTTATATTATAGGTGGATCCTGTGCTATAGGCCTTGCAGGCTCACTGGGCAGCGCCCAATTTTTTTTTTCCTTTTTTGCTTTATTTATTTCTAAGTTGTTTTTTGCTGTATTTAGAGTTGCTTTATTTATTTTATTTTCTTTGTTTATTTCTAAGTTGTTTTTTGCTGTATTTAGAGTTGCTTTATTTATTTTACTTCCTTTATTTATTTTCTTTGTTGCTTTATTTATTTTATTTTGTTTATACTTACAACAAAATACTTATTGTTGCTATTTTTTTTCAAGTTTTTTGTTTTGTTTTCTGCATTATTTATTTTCTTTTGTTATTTGCTTTATTTTTTTAATTCTTTCTGGTAAAACCAATTACAAACTTTCTCTGTTAGTGCAAGTAGTATTGAAATTTGAATAGTACAAACGGACAATGGTATCATACTCGTTTGTTACAAAGTTGGCATGGTATCATCATAATAGTTGCGGAAAAAACTCTTCACTTTTTCTTCGCTTGTGTCATTTGCTTATTGCGCCGTAACCATGGATAATCTTCATCATTTATCAGGATGCTTGGGTCAGCCTTGACTTTGAAGGGAGGAATTTCATGAAACTTTTCATAATCTTCAGACATGTCTGTCTTGCCCTCCACTCCCAGGATGTCCCTTTTTCCTGAAAGAACTATGTGGCGCTTTGGCTCATCGTATGATGTATTCGCTTCCTTATCTTTTCTTTTTCTCGATCTGGTAGACATGTCACTAGTAGATAAAGGGGATTTAGCCCCGGTTCATTTGGCCTTTTAGCCCCGGTTCTGGAACCGGGGCAACAGGGTCGGTACTAATGCTCTGACCCTTTAGTCCCGGTTCAATCCAGAACCGGGGCAAAAGGGTGTCCACGTGGCCTGTGCACCGAGTCCAGGCAGGAGGGGCTTTAGTCCCGGTTGGTGGTACCAACCGGGACCAAAAGGCATCCACGTGTCAGCATTTCTGTAGCTGTGGTTTTTGTTTTTTTTTTTGAAAGGGGAGGGGGGGTTTTAGGTTTTGGGGGTTAATTTAGGTGTTTGATATATTGTGTTAGCTAGCTAATTAATAGAGAGAAGTGTTCTCTCTTATGTCCGTGCTTTTGGTCGACGCTACATACTACACATACGTATATATATGGACTAGAGTCACGCTAGCTAGCTAGCTAGCTGCTAGCTACTAAGCAAATGAAGGAACAGAAGATCTCGTATATATAATCAACATATATATATATGCATACAGAGAGAAGTAATAATATCGACCACCTCTCCTTCTCCGAGAGATTGGTCGAACAACAAGTTCTCGTATATCTATCCGACACTACCGGGCACATATATACAATAATTATCTCTTACAAAAATAATCTCCTAACACATGGATGCAGGGTCCACATAGTATTCTCCGTCTTTAGCGATCACGTGTTCAAGGAAGAATGCCGCCAATTCCTCTTGAATTGCTCGCAGACGATCTGGTGTTAGGAGTTCATCCCGCATCCGAAACATCTAATTTGAAGTAGGGGGTCAATACATGAAATGATGCTATAAATTTGTGAATATTATTGATTGCTTACGCACTTTAAATTGTTCATCAGTGTAGCCCCGCTCACAGGTCGTGTGGCGGATGGACTCGCAAATGTAGTATCCACAATAATCATTCCCGGGTTCCTCCCACAACCACTTTACAAGAAATAGAGCTCAATCAAACTGATAAGCAAGAATGCCAAATTGGTATTGATGAAACTATAGCTAGCGCTTGAATCAAGATATAGGAGATGCGCGCGCAGAACATGCTACTATATAGTACTTACTTTCGGGTATCTAAATTGTAGCTTCTTCGGCAGTCCCGGAGCTTTTTTGATGAATGTTTTCCAAGCCCTGCCAGACAAAGGAAACAATTAGTTGATATCAGAAATGAAGTTGCTGATATATATGCATGGTGGATAATATTGATCGATTTAACTTACCTGGCTAGTATTTGAGTCATGTCCGCATACTCCTCGGGATCTTTACGTTTAGAGTCGAAGACAGTTACTATTCCCTTCTCAAGCTTAATCTCTAAGAGAATATAGTGGAAGCTGCGCACGAATGCATGAGATCATTACATCACTATAAACTTGACTGATATATATAAGGGAAACCAAATATGCACAAGACATTAACACTCACTTGAAGTTGTAAGGAAAGAGTATTATATCTTTGTTTTCATTTACCACCAACGATCGTAGCAAGTTGGTCTCGGTATCGCCGGGACGCAATTTAACCTCGGTTGCATCTATGTGGTATGTGTTAATAAACCCAATATCACCTACTTGTCTTTTCTTCAATTCGACGATCTTCAATCTGCATAATATAGTGAGGATAATTATAAATACATGCAATGAAGATCAGCTATATAGAGAGACTTAATGACAGAAGTAGTACTACTTACAGACAGTAGCAGGTGATCGTTGTTTTATCGAGGGCCAATTGATTGAAAAATTGATAGAACTCCTCAAATGGAACAGGCAACAGGTCAATTCCAACGAGGTCATGCTCCGGTTTAACTGTCAAATACAAGTTATTCCTCCCCCCAGACTCTCTGCAGATTTTCAAGTACCAATCATGCAATCTTCGCATATTCGTTGATAGAGATCTTTCATTTTTGACGAGAGGCTTCCCGTACTCGTATCTTTGCATCTGCACTTCCATGAAATCATAGTGGACATCGTCGGACGCGTAATCTGCAAGATTGGTATAACCGGGCACCATCCTCGGATCATTAGCGACCATGTCTCTTCCGCCCTTGCTGATTAGGCGAAGGAGGAGCTGGCTGTCTGCTCGGGCGCGCCGGCGGCGAAGGAGGCGGAGTGCCGCCACGCGCCGGCGGCGAAGGAGGCGGTGTGCCGCCACGCGCCGGAGAAGGAGCCGGAGTGCCCTGATGGTCACTCGCCGGAGGAGGAGGCGGTGGAGGAGGCGGAGTGCCCTGACTCGTCGGAGGAGGAGGAGGAGGCGGAGGCGTCCAGTTCAGAATGTTGATTAGGTCCTTCCGCCATAGGCATGGAGTCTTCAGTGAAGAACCCAGCCGAGTCTCCCCTTCACCGGTAGGGTGGTCAAGCTGGAGCTCCTCAAATCCCTCCGTTATTTCGTCGACCATCACCCTAGCATATCCTTCTGGAATCGGCCGGCAGTGAAAAGTGTCGTCTGGTCCAGAAGGATAAACAGAGCCAGCAGCCGCCTTGACCTTCAGATTCATCCACTGTGCCATAAGGTGGCAATTTTGTGCCTGCGTGATAGCATCCACAGGATTCCTGGCAGTAGCCGTCAAGGCAAGCTCTGGCTGAGGCAGCTCGGTGGAAGCCACGCTGCTTCTCCGCTGAGATGGCGGGGTAGCTTCGGGGGAAGCTTCGGCAATTCTTTCCCGATCTGCTTCCCGTTCCTCTATCGCTTGTATTCTGGCCCGCAGCGCCTGGATTTCGGTCATCTCCATTTTCTTCCTCCTGTCGTGGCATTTGTAGCATCCTGCGTCCGGAAACCCAGCACGCCACGGAAGGGAGCCTGGCGTGCCTCGTGTCCGTCCAGGGTGCTCAGGATTCCCGAGGGCCATTGTCAGCTCGTCGTTCTCTCTGTCGGGGATGAACGTCCCTGCATGCGCTGCTTTGATATACTGCCGCATCTTCCTGAGTGGTGTTTCCAATTGCTTGTCCGTCCAAATGCACCACCCTGTTACAGGGTCCAAGGATCCGCCAGCCCCGAAGAACCAAGTCCGGCAACGTTCTGGCCAGTGCATTGTCTCTGGTTCGATCCCTTTCTGAAGCAGATCATTCTCAGCCCTGGCCCACTTAGGCCGGGCTACGAGGTAGCCGCCCGACCCCGTGCGATGGTGATGCATCTTCTTTGCAGCATTTATCCGGTTTGTCTCCGACATCTTCTGACTCTTTTCCGACTTCTTATGGGCCACAAATGCGGGCCAGTCATCTTTGATCTTCTCATATATGCCCACGAATTCTGGAGTCGTTTTCTCTCTGACAAACGTATTCAGTTTTTTCTTCCATGCCCTGAATTGGTCTGCCATCTTCTGAAGTGCAGCAGACTTGATTACGTCCTCTATAACTGGCTTCGCCGGATCAACCTCTCGCGGTAGGACGAAGTTTGTCTTCATCTCAGTCCAAAGATCTTCTTTCTGCATATCAGTGACATAAGTCACCTGAGCGTCTTTTGCAGCCGGCTTTAACCATTGATGGATGCTGATCGGGATCTTGTCCCTAACCAGAACCCCGCACTGATTAACAAATGCGTTCTTTGTGCGGATGGGTGCAATCGGCTCGCCGGAGCGCGAGATTTCTGAGATCTCAAACTTTTCATCCGGCCTCAACTTTTTCTTCGCTCCTCGTCTCTTTACCGAAGATTTGCTCGATCCGGAGGGCTAGAAAAGGAACAAAGACGAGAGTTAATGAATGAATCAATTAACTAGTCAGCACATGCTTAACTAACATATATACCTCCTGGCCGGACTCGGTTCGGTCACCGGAGCCAGCATCACGGTCTCCTTCTTGCACCGGCATTGGGTCACCGGAGCCGTCCTCACGGTCTACTTCTTACATGTGCATTGGGTCACCGAATTCATCAATATCATAGCCTAGATCTTCCAGCCGCAGCTCTTGTTCGACCTGCTCATCGGTGTCGTTGAGAAACGACCTGACGGCATTTTGTCCGTCTGCGATTATGTCCATCAACATCGCTTCTTGTGCTAGGTCTCGGGTGTTGTCGTCCATTGTTTCTACAAATATTTACAACATGCCAATTATTATTCAAACATGACAGATGGATATATTAATGGCAAACGTAGAACTAGCTTCAACCCTCGACTGCTCGGCGATCCACAAACCCTAGACCCCCTCATGTCACATTTTGTCTAGCTAGTGTCAAAGGATTCAACAAAACCAATACTTCATCATTAGGCAAAAGTAACAGTAGAATGATGGTACGAAGCTCTCCAAAGTTGTTTTGGAACGGAGTCCCAGATAAGATAATCCGTAACAAAAGACGGATTAACCTATCAGGAACTCCGTTCCAAAACATCTTTGCATAACTTCGTACCAACATGCCCCGGTTACTTCTGGCAAATGATGAAGTCATGGAATTTTTCAATACTTTGTCACTAGCTAGGCAACCTCTCTCGACCCCTCGACCCCCGACTGCTCGGCGATCCACAAACCCTAGACCCCCTCATGTCACATTTTGTCTAGCTATAGTGTCAAAGGATTCAACAAAACCAATACTTCATCATTAGGCGAAAGTAACAGTAGCATGATGGTACGAAGCTCTCCAAAGTTGTTTTGGAACGAAGTCCCAGATAAGATAATCCGTAACAAAAGACGGATTATCCTATCAGGAACTCCGTTCCAAAACATCTTTGCATAACTTCGTACCAAAATGCCCCGGTTACTTCTGGCAAATGATGAAGTCATGGAATTCTTCAATACTTTGACACTAGCTAGCTAGGCAACCTCTCTCGACCCCTCGACCCCCGACTGCTCGGCGATCCACAACCCTAGACCCCCTCATGTCACATTTTGTCGAGTGTCAAAGGATTCAACAAAACCAATACTTCATCATTAGGCGAAAGTAACAGTAGCATGATGGTACGAAGCTCTCCAAAGTTATTTTGGAACGGAGTCCCAGATAGGATAATTCGTAACAAAAGACGGATTATTCTATCAGGAACTCCGTTCCAAAATATCTTTGCATAACTTTGTACCAAAATGCCCCGGTTACTTCTGGCAAATGATGAAGTCACGGAATTCTTCAATACTTTGACCCCCGACTGCTCGGCGATCCACAACCCTAGACCCCCGACTGCTAGGCAACCTCTCGACCCCTCGCCCTTCAGCCTCTCGGTCCCTCGACGACCCTCGACCCCTCGACCTTCGGCCTCTCGGTCCCTCGACGACCCTCGACCCCGGCCCCCCCTAATGTCGAAGTTATCGAGGAGGGTGTATATCGACATAGACATATCTGATAAAAAAAGAGGAAGAAGAAGAAAAAAGGAACCGCTAGAGGAGAAGATCGAAGAAAAAAAAAAGAAAAAAAAGGAGAAGAAGAAAGGAATAGAGGAGAAGAAGAGAAAATTTCTCTTCTTCTCCTCTATTCCTTTCTTCTTCTCCTCTTTTTTTCTTTTTTTTCTTCTTCTTATTTATTTCTCCTCTTCTTCCTCTCCTCTTCTTCTTTCTTTCCTCTTTCTTATTTTCTTCTTTCCTATCCTTCTTTTTCTAAATTTGTAACTTTTGCATATATAAAACTTTCTATATATATTTAGCATATATAAACAAAAAACTATATAGCCACATACACATATATATACATCACATATACACACATCACATATATACATCAACTTCCTAAGAAAAAATATATTTATATACACATAAATATATATTTAACATATATATTTAGCAAATTCCTAAGAAAAAAAAAGATATACACATACATATAAATACA
>LR738715.1:71598159-71669104 GCA_902687465.1 Secale cereale | reverse complement strand
TTTTTCTAAATTTGTAACTTTTGCATATATATATAAAACTTTCTATATATATTTAGCATATATAAACAAAAAACTATATAGCCACATACACATATATATACATCACATATACACACATCACATATATACAGCAACTTCCTAAGAAAAAATATATTTATATACACATAAATATATATTTAACATATATATTTAGCAAATTCCTAAGAAAAAAAAAGATATACACATACATATAAATACAGCAACTGTATATACAGCAACTATATATACTGCAATTTATATAAACATAAAAAAAATATACACATATATACATATATATACACAGCAACTATATATATATATATATACAGCAATATTAAACATATAAAAAAAAGGGAGCCGGCCCTCACATCGGCAGGGCTGGGCGGCGCGACGGCGGCGGGGCGGGGCGGTGACGAGGCGGCGTCGGGGCGTGGCGGCGCGACGGCGGCGGGGCGCGGGGCGCGCGGCGGCGCGGGGCGACGGGCCGGCCGGGGCGCGGCGACGGCGCGGGGCGGGGCGACGGCGCGGGGCGGAGCGACGAGGCGGCGTCGGGGGCGACGGCGACGGGGCGACGGGGGCGACGGGGGCGACGGCGACGGCGACAGGGACGGAGCAGATCGAGGGAGGCGTCGGGGCGGGGAGAAGAAGGAAACTGACGAAAATTTGGCAAGTCCTTGTTATATAGGAGGGGCATTAGTCCCGGTTGGTGGCTGAAACCGGGACTAATGCCCCCCTTTAGTCCCGGTTGCTGCCACCAACCGGGACTAAAGGTCCCTTTTCAGCAGCCCAAAGGGCGGGAAGGTGGGGCCTTTAGTCCCGGTTGGTGGCAGCAACCGGGACTAATGCCACCCTTTAGTCCCGGTTGGTGGCAGCAACCGGGACTAAAGGCCTTGCCGCGGTGCGGTGGGAAGTTTAGTCCCACCTCGCTAGTTGAGGGAGAGCAGCACCAGTTTATAAGCCCCGCTGCCTCTGTCCACTCGAACTCCTCTAAACTGCAGGCCTAAGGGCCTAAACTGACACTGCTTTGCCTGTGGTCTTGCTGGGCTTTCTACGGGCCTGAATCCTGGCCCATGGTTGGGTTTCTAGTCGTATTCAGGCCGTGTGGGCCCAGCAGGTGGCATATTTTTTCCTTTTTTGCTTTATTTATTTCTAAGTTGTTTTTTGCTGTATTTAGAGTTGCTTTATTTATTTTATTTTCTTTGTTTATTTCTAAGTTGTTTTTTGCTGTATTTAGAGTTGCTTTATTTATTTTACTTTCTTTATTTATTTTCTTTGTTGCTTTATTTATTTTATTTTGTTTATACTTACAACAAAATACTTATTGTTGCTATTTATTTTTCAAGTTTGTTTTGTTTTGTTTTGTTTTGTTAGTGCATGTAGTATTGAAATTTGAATAGTACAAACGGACAATGGTATCATACTCGTTTGTTACAAAGTTGGCATGGTATCATCATAATAGTTGCGGAAATAACTCTTCACTTTTTCTTCGCTTGTGTCATTTGCTTATTGCGCCGTAACCATGGATAATCTTCATCGTTTATCAGGATGCTTGGGTCAGCCTTGACTTTGAAGGGAGGAATTTCATGAAACTTTTCATAATCTTCAGACATGTCTGTCTTGCCCTCCACTCCCAGGATGTCCCTTTTTCCTGAAAGAACTATGTGGCGCTTTGGCTCATCGTATGATGTATTCTCTTCCTTATCTTTTCTTTTTCTCGGTCTGGTAGACATGTCCTTCACATAGATAACCTGTGCCACATCATTGGCTAGGACGAACGGTTCGTCAGTGTATCCAAGATTTTTCAGATCCACTGTTGTCATTCCGTACTGTGGGTCTACCTGTACCCCGCCTCCTGACAGATTGACCCATTTGCACTTAAACAAAGGGACCTTAAAATCATGTCCGTAGTCAAGTTCCCATATGTCCACTATGTAACCATAATATGTGTCCTTTCCCCTCTCGGTTGTTGCATCAAAGCGGACACCGCTGTTTTGGTTGGTGCTCTTTTGATCTTGGACAATCGTGTAAAATGTATTCCCATTTATCTCGTATCCTTTGTAAATCAATACAGTCGAAGATGGTCCCCTGGACAACAAATACAACTCATCACAAACAGTGTTGTCACCTCTGAGACGTGTTTCCAACCAACTGCTGAAAGTCCTGATGTGTTCACGTGTAATCCAGTCGTCGCACTGCTCCGGGTGTTTGGAGCGCAGACTGTTCTTGTCACTAGTAGATAAAGGGGGATCAGACCCGGTTCATTTGGGCCTTTAGCCCCGGTTCTGGAACCGGGGCAACAGGGTCGGTACTAATACTCTGACCCTTTAGTCCCGGTTCAATCCAGAACCGGGGCAAAAGGGTGTCCACGTGGCCTGTGCACTGAGTCCAGGCAGGAGGGGCTTTAGTCCCGGTTGGTGGTACCAACCGGGACCAAAAGGCTTCCACGCGTCAGCATTTCTGTGGCTGTGGTTTTTGTTTTTTTTTTTGAAAGGGGAGGGGGGGTTTTAGGTTTTGGGGGGTTAATTTAGGTGTTTCATATATTGTGTTAGCTAGCTAATTAATAGAGAGAAGTGTTCTCTCTTATGTCCGTGCTTGGTCGACGCTACATACTACACATACGTATATAGAGAGGACTAGAGTCACGCTAGCTAGCTAGCTAGCTGCTAGCTACTAAGCAAACGAAGGAAACAGAAGATCGTATAATCAACATATATATATATATGCATACAGAGAGAAGTAATATCGACGACCTCTCCTTCTCCGAGAGATTGGTCGAACAACAAGTTCTCGTATATCTATCCGACACTACCGGGCACATATATACAACAATTATCTCTTACAAAAATAATCTCCTAACACATGGATGCATGGTCCACATAGTATTCTCCGTCTTCAGCGATCACGTGTTCAAGGAAGAATGCCGCCAATTCCTCTTGAATTGCTCGCAGTCGATCTGGTGTTAGGAGTTCATCCCGCATCCGAAACATCTAATTTGAAGTAGGGGGTCAATACATGAAATGATGCTATAAATTTGTGAATATTATTGATTGCTTACGCACTTCAAATTGTTCATCAGTGTAGCCCCGCTCACAGGTCGTGTGGCGGATGGACTCGCAAATGTAGTATCCACAATAATCATTCCCGGGTTCCTGCCACAACCACTTTACAAGAAATAGAGGTCAATCAAACTGATAAGCAAGAATGCCAAATTGGTATTGATGAAACTAGCGCTTGAATCAAGATATAGGAGATGCGTGCGCGGAACATGCTACTATATAGTACTTACTTTCGGGTATCTAAATTGTAGCTTCTTCGGCAGTCCCGGAGCTTTTTTGGTGAATTTTTTCCAAGCCCTGCCAGACAAAGGAAACAATTAGTTGATATCAGAAATGAAGTTGCTGATATATATATGCATGGTGGATAATATTGATCGATTTAACTTACCTGGCTAGCATTTGAGTCATGTCCGCATACTCCTCGGGATCTTTACGTTTAGAGTCGAAGACAGTTACTATTCCCTTCTCAAGCTTAATCTCTAAGAGAATATAGTGGAAGCTGCGCACGAATGCATGAGATCATCAATTACATCACTATAAACTTGACTGATATATAAGGGAAACCAAATATGCACAAGACATTAACACTCACTTGAAGTTGTAAGGAAAGAGTATTATATCTTTGTTTTCATTTACCACCAACGATCGTAGCAAGTTGGTCTCGGTATCGCCGGGACGCAATTTAACCTCGGTTGCATCTATGAGGTATGTGTTAATAAACCCAATATCACCTACTTGTCTTTTCTTCAATTCGACTTCTCGGCGATCCACAACCCTAGACACCCTCATGTCACATTTTGTCTAGTGTCAAAGGATTCAACAAACCAATACTTCATCATTAGGCGAAAGTAACAGTAGAATGATGGTACGAAGCTCTCCAAAGTTGTTTTGGAACGGAGTCCCAGATAAGATAATCCGTAACAAAAGACGGATTATCCTATCAGGAACTCCGTTCCAAAACATCTTTGCATAACTTCGTACCAACATGCCCCGGTTACTTCTGGCAAATGATGAAGTCATGGAATTTTTCAATACTTTGACACTAGCTAGGCAACCTCTCTCGACCCCTCGACCCCCGACTGCTCGGCGATCCACAAACCCTAGACCCCCTCATGTCACATTTTGTCGAGTGTCAAAGGATTCAACAAAACCAATACTTCATCATTAGGCGAAAGTAACAGTAGCATGATGGTACGAAGCTCTCCAAAGTTATTTTGGAACGGAGTCCCCGATAGGATAATTCGTAACAAAAGACGGATTATTCTATCAGGAACTCCGTTCCAAAATATCTTTGCATAACTTTGTACCAAAATGCCCCGGTTACTTCTGGCTAATGATGAAGTCACGGAATTCTTCAATACTTTGACCCCCGACTGCTCGGCGATCCACAACCCTAGACCCCCGACTGCTAGGCAACCTCTCGACCCCTCGCCCTTCGGCCTCTCGATCGGTCCCTCGACGACCCTCGACCCCTCGACCTTCGGCCTCGGTCCCTCGACGACCCTCGACCCCGGCCCCCCCTAATGTCGAAGTTATCGGGGAGAGGGTGTATACATATCCGATAAAAAAAGAGGAAGAAGAAGAAAAAAGGAACCGCTAGAGGAGAAGATCGAAGAAAAAAAAAGAAAAAAAAAGGAGAAGAAGAAAGGAATAGAGGAGAAGAAGAGAAAATTTCTCTTCTTCTCCTCTATTCCTTTCTTCTTCTCCTCTTTTTTTCTTTTTTTTCTTCTTCTTATTTATTTCTCCTCTTTCTTCCTCTCCTTCTTCTTCTTTCTTTCCTCTTTCTTATTTTCTTCTTTCCTATCCTTCTTTTTCTTTTTTTCTTCTTCTTATTTATTTCTCCTCTTCTTCCTCTCCTCTTCTTCTTTCTTTCCTCTTTCTTATTTTCTTCTTTCCTATCCTTCTTTTTCTAAATTTGTAACTTTTGCATATATATATAAAACTTTCTATATATATTTAGCATATATAAACAAAAAACTATATAGCCACATACACATATATATACATCACATATACACACATCACATATATACAGCAACTTCCTAAGAAAAAATATATTTATATACACATAAATATATATTTAACATATATATTTAGCAAATTCCTAAGAAAAAAAAAGATATACACATACATATAAATACAGCAACTATATATACAGCAACTATATATACTGCAATTTATATAAACATAAAAAAAATATACACATATATACATATATATACACAGCAACTATATATATATATACAGCAATATTAAACATATAAAAAAAGGGAGCCGGCCCTCACATCGGCAGGGCTGGGCGGCGCGACGGCGGCGGGGCGGGGCGGCGACGAGGCGGCGTCGGGGCGTGGCGGCGCAACGGCGGCGGGGCGCGGGGCGACGGGCCGGCCGGGGCGCTGCGACGGCGCGGGGCGGGGCGACGGCGCGGGGCGCGGCGACGGCGCGGGGCGGAGCGACGAGGCGGCGTCGGGGGCGACGGCGACGGGGCGACGGGGGCAACAGGGGCGACGGCGACGGCGACGGGGTCGGAGCAGATCGAGGGAGGCGTCGGGGCGGGGAGAAGAAGGAAACTGACGAAAATTTGGCAAGTCCTTGTTATATAGGAGGAGCATTAGTCCCGGTTGGTGGCTGAAACCGGGACTAATGCCCCCCTTTAGTCCCGGTTGCTGCCACCAACCGGGACTAAAGGTCCCTTTTCAGCAGCCCAAAGGGCGGGAAGGTGGGGCCTTTAGTCCCGGTTGGTGGCAGCAACCGGGACTAATGCCACCCTTTAGTCCCGGTTGGTGGCAGCAACCGGGACTAAAGGCCTTGCCGCGGTGCGGTGGGAAGTTTAGTCCCACCTCGCTAGTTGAGGGAGAGCAGCACCAGTTTATAAGCCCCGCTGCCTCTCTCCTCTCGAACTCCTCTAAACTGCAGGCCTAAGGGCCTAAACTGACACTGCTTTGCCTGTGGACTTGCTGGGCTTTCTACGGGCCTGAATCCTGGCCCATGGTTGGGTTTCTAGTCGTATTCAGGCCGTGTGGGCCCAGCAGGTGGCATATTTTTTCTTTGTTGCTTTATTTTTTAGTTTTGTTTCTACTTTCAACAAAGTACTTACTGTTGCTATTTTTATTTATTTGTTTTCTTTGTTTCTTTATTTATTTGATTTTGTTTCTACTTACAAAAAAATATTTATTGTTGCTATTTTTTTCAAGTTTTTTTGTTTTGTTTTCTGCATTATTTATTTTCTTTTGTAAAACCAATTATGTCGGGGGAAACTGTCCGCCACGAACACCTATGGGACCGGAGCCCCTTGTCTGTGCGGTACGAGGGCGGAGGGAGCACGAAGAGCAGATCGTAGCGAGCACGCGGGCAGTTTTACCCAGGTTCGGGCCGCGGTAGACGCGTAAAACCCTACTCCTGCTTAGTTGTGTATTGAGTTGGGGTGCTCGAGAGCTTGAAGAAGCAGCTACACCGAGCGTATGAGTGATCTAGGTTCCGAACCCACTCCACGTTGTGCATGGGCCTCCTTTTATAGTGTAAGGGGCACCGACAGGTGTCAACGTAGGAGAAAGGGGTAAAAACGTAAAAGAGGTGGTAGTTGTAACAGTGCGGGAACAGTGAAGCTACAGTGCGCGAACAGTGGTCGCTACCTACTTTGACAGTGGGGGACAAGGGCATTTAATGCCCGTCGCCGTCGACCCCAAAAGCTCCCGCCCTTGCGTCTCCATCCGCCACGGCGATGGATCCACCACCGTGGAGTGCCACCGTGTCCCCCAGGCTGCACAGCCATCCGCCACGCGTCCCTGGATAGGCCCCAGGGCGACGCGTGGGCCGATGAGCTGGAGCGCGGGCACACAGCGCAACTCTCCCGGCAAGCACCTTGCCGGGGCCTTGATCTTGCCGGGCCCGGGAGCTTGCCGCTCCCCGGGCCCTCGCCGGGGCGTATATAGCGCCGAGGCGTGTCTTCTAGTCTTCCTGGCAAGCTCCTCTTGCCAGGGCCTTGTGCTAGTGGGGCAGTCTTGAGCCTGGTACGGCCTTCCCGGCAAGCTCCGCTTGCCGGGGTCTCGATCTTCTGTCTTGCATACTTTGTTTTTGAATGGTTTAAATATGGAGCAGGAAGGTCTTCGGCGAGCACGTGGTAAACCCTGCCGCGGGGAGCTGCAACTGCCCGTGCACAAGTTGGGGTACTGAGGTACCCCTACCTTAGTACACCGACAGGAGCCCCCGGGCCTGGGCCACACACGGTGCCGAGCGCTGTTGGGCCAGGCCCAAAACAGTGCACGGGCACACGCGGCCCACGGCGCGCCGAATCCACTTCTGTATCCGCCGCATCCCCCTGTAACGGCACGCGTCGATTGCGGCGTCGTGGGATGGGACGTGCCCACGTTCCATCAATGAAAAAGGGCGAAACGCCCCCCACTTCCCCATAAAAGCAGAGGAAGCAGGAGCGGTTCCCCTCCTTGCGCTTTCATTGCATCGTCTTCTTCCTCCAGAAACCCCCCTGCGCTCCGCCTCCACACCTCCGTATCCGTCGTCTGCATCTCCGGCGTCGCCGGGCTCTTCGTCCCTCTCCTTCCGCCGCGTCCGCCATGGCCCCGAAGACTGACAAGGCGAAGGCGGAGTAGGCCAAGAGGGAGAAGTCGGAGCAAGCGGCGAAGCTCGCCGCGTATCGGAAGCGGAACCTCGTCTTCCCGCCGAGGCTCGGCGCGCGGGAGCTCTGGAACAAGTATTACCTGTTCTGGGCCAAGGAAACCAAGGCGCACCCCCGCACTCAAGCTTATCCGGCCGCCGCCAAGGACAACTACCCCGGCGGGTACTACTTCTTCGCAGCCTTCTTTCACTGCGGTCTTTGCCCTCCTTTCTCTAATTTCTTCTGCGACGTCATGCACACCTACGGCCTCCACCTCCTTGACTTCACCCCCAACGCCATCCTCACCATGGCGGTTTTCGCACACATGTGCAAAAACTTCATAGGGATACAGCCAAACGTAGCGCTGTTTAGGCACTTCTTCACTCCTAGAGCAGAGGCCGACGCCCCCCTCTCCGGAGGAATTTCTTGGGTTTTCCGTCTGAACAAGAAGGGGTCCTACTTGCCGGGGGAGCTCCGCGGCAAGTGGGAGGAATGGCGTGCGGAGTGGTGCTGGATTGTTGAGGACGAGCCGCAGGCCTTCACCGCGCCGCGCACAACGCCCATCGTGCGCGGCAGGGATTGGAGTGAGCTGGACTCGGACGACATCAAGCTCGACGTCGCCCTCGTCCGGATTCTTCGTCTTCGGACCGCCAGGCTGTCCGTTGCAGAGGTAGGCGCAGATTTCCTTCGCCGCCGCATCGCCCCTCTCCAAGACAGGAAAAGGCCGGCCTGGGAGTACGGCGGCCCGGCGGATATAATGAGGCTGCGCCCCGGGCTGAACTTCAACTTCACGACGCTGGAGCTGAAGGGGATGGTCCGGGAACTCTTCAAGTATGACCCGGCACATCCTGAGTGGTTCAGGCCTCCCCGGGGAGTGGTGCCCCTCTGCAACAGCACAGTCCGGGACCGTCTCTGCGCGATGATGCCCGCGTGCGATTCGCACGGCGTGGACCGCACGTGGATTCCGCCCAAGCCAATAGACGTCCTCAGCTTCTTCGACAACCTCGTGGAGGTGGCGAAGAACAAGAACGACATCAAGGAGCACACGCGGGACACCACCGAGCAGGAGCTTGCTTACATAGCTTCTCGGGCTGAGGAGGCCGCTGCAGCCGCAGCGGCAGGAGATTTTGGGTACACGCCTGACGAGGCGGAGGCTTCGGATGCGTCCAGCCGGGCGGAGGAGGCGGAGATCCGCAGACTGCTGCAACTCCCTCCCGACGCGCTCGCCGGGGTCCCCTCTCTGAGGCACTACGGGATCCACGGAATCGTGGCCGAGGCCGCGGCGATGGAGGGTGCCGCCGGAGGGAACAGAGGCGCTGCGAGGAGCGGAGGCGCCAGAGGGAGCGGAGGCGCCAAGGGAAAAGAGGCCGCAGCGCAGGGCGCTGGGCCCAGCGAGCCGGCCGGGGAGGAGGAGGAGGAGGAGGCCGAGGACTCCGACGGATCTACGGAGCTCTACGCCGACGACCTCTCCTCGTCGGAGAGCTCCCCGCCCCCGGCAAGCCCAAGGCAGTCTCCACCGAAGCGTCTCCGCAAGACGGCGACGGGAGAGAGGGCGCAGGCGCCCCGGCAACAACCAGCTCGCCGGGCAGCTCCCCGGGGGAGCCAAGCTGCGCCGGGGGCGACCGGCGCACAAGTCACAGCGGAGGCGGCCCGCGCGCGGGCCACGACGGAGGCGTCCCGCAAGCAGGCGCCGAGCCGACAGGGGTCTTCTCGGAGCGGAGCAGCGGCTCCGCCCGCTCCCCGGGCTTCGGCTACCACAGGGGCTGGGTCTTCGCAGCCCCCAGCCCCCGGGATCGCCAAGCGCCCGAGGGAATCTTCGTCTTCTACCCCTCGTGCCGACGCGCCCCAGGTGGAGTATGACTTCTCCGCCTTGAGCGAGGACGACGAGGAGGATCAGGAGTAAGGATCCAAGATCTTACGCCTTCTCGAGTTTCGTCTTGATTATTGTTGATGCTGATTTTGTTTGTTTGCTTTGATTTCAGGACCTTGGTTCAGCGCGTGGCGAAGAAAGCCAAGGCGCCTGTGGTCGAGGTCGCGGAAGACTCGGCCGCCGCGGCAACAGGGGACGTGCCGGAGCCAAGCCTGCCGGATCCGAGCGCTGCTCCGAGGAGCAGCCCCCAGCGCAGCCCCCAGCGTAAGTCTGGGTTCCATCCTTCCGCTCGTCGGGGTGCGCTTAGGGATTTTGTCTTGTTTCAACATCTTGATGTTTCTTGTCTTGACTCGTGCAGAGGTGGAGCCACAGCGGCAAGAGCGCCCGGAGACCGTCCTTGAGGAGCCGCAGGCCCCGCCGTCCCCGCCAAGGCCGAACTCTCCGGCAAGGGAGAGTGCCCCGCCAAGGGCGGGTACTCCGCCAAGGCAGAGTACCCCGCCAAGGGCGAGCAGCCCGGCGAGGGCGGTCACCCCGCCAAGGCAGAGCTCCCCGGCGAGGGAGCCCGCCGCTGACGACGTCCGCCAAGGTATGTCTTGTGATTTTATCTTCTTGGTGTTGTCTCTTTTTGGATTTTTGCTTGAACTTCTTTTTCTTCTTCTTCTTTTTAGATCCTCCTCCTCCCGAGCCGATGGAGACGGAAGTCATCAACATCGAGGATGAGGAGGGCGCGCAGGGCGGCGGCGGCGACGTCCCCGCCGCCGAGGACACGGCGAGGGCCGCCGAGCCGGCCGCGCAGGAGACCGCTCCGGCTGCGGACGCAGCGGCCGGGGAGGGGGACGGCGACCGCACCGCCGACCCGGAGGCGGCGGGAGCATCAAGTGCTGCGCCGGCCGCCGACCCCTCCGCCGGCAAGGAGCAGGGCTACTACCTTGAGGCCCCCAACGGCGTCTTCATCCAGGTGCCTTGGGGGTCTTCATCGCGAGCTCCCGCGGAGGGTGAGGCATTTGACGGGGAGGTCCTCGCCTCCGCGGGCCTGAAGATTGTCGAGGCGCCCGGCGGGAGTGAAGGGCCCGAGGAGGAGAAGCTACTTCACCAGCTCCTGGCCCTTTACCGGGCCAGGCAGGCGAAGCTTGCTTCCCGGGAAGCCCTTGCCGCCAAGGCCGCCGCGGAGATGGAGAAGCGCGCGGCGGAGCTCAGCGCCGCCAATCAGGCGGCCCTCCGTGAGGTGGCGGAGGAGCGCGAGCAACTCGCCGGCGAATACCAGGAGTGGGTGCTGGAGAAGGCCGAGGCTGAAGAACAGCAGCGGCTCGCCGGGGTGGAGCTGTCCCGGCGAGAAGGAGAACTCGCCCAGCGGAAGGTCCAACTCGACTCCCATGAGGAGGACCTTGCCGCTCGGGAGGAGGCCCTTGGCGGAGAACTGAAGGAGGCGAAAGCTGCCGCGGTTGCCGCGGAGACTGCCAAGAAGGAGCTCGCCGCCAAGGTCACGCAGCTGGAGAAGGCGCTGAAGGTGAGCGCGGAGAAGGTCGCCGCGCTCATCACGGAGCGCGAGAAGGACGCCCACACCAATTCAGAACTCCAGGTGCGTCTTTCTGAGAGGGGCGACGAGTTGAAGGCCGCCAAGGACTCCATCGAGGACTTGGAGTTGAAGGTCTCTACTCTGAAGGATTCACTCGACGCTGCCCGGGCCCGGGAGACCAAGTTGAAGGAGGAGCTCCGCAAGGAGCGGACCCTAGTGGACAGCGCCAACAAAGCGGCCGAGCTCTTCCGCAAAACTGTTGAAGTATGGACCGAGGACTTAGTGTCTTGTGCGTCCAACATCGACCAGGAGCTGCTGGCGCTGAAGCTGGAGCACCTCATCTACTCCCCGGATCCAAACCTCCCACACAGCGCCAAGCTCAGCCTCTTCTTCAGGGGAATCGCGCCGGCCCTTGCTGATCTGCGGAAGAAGATCCCCGCGCAACTGGCCGAGGAGACGCGCCTGCTCTGCACGGAAACTCTGGAGCGCGTGCTGACGAAGATCGTATACCGCAATCCGGGCATCAACCTCACCAACGTTCTTCGCAGCTTGCCGGCTGACGCGGACATGGAGGCTCTGAAGGAGCAGGTCGCCCACATCATTGCCAATGTGGCCAAGATCTCCAGGAAGGAGGGCGACCGCGTAGATTAGGCCTCCATTATCTTTATCTCTTTTTGTTGCTCCATATGATGTCCTGAACTCATTAGTCCATTGTGACAAGTTATCCTTTGTAAGATATTTATCTCAGTTTGATCAATCAGTGCAATGTTATCTTCCTTGTCTTAATCTTTGACTTTGTATGTTTTTCACCCTACGCTCCCGGGGAGCTTGCCGGCAAGGGACCTTTGCCGCGAGCGCTGAGTGCTGGACTCTGAGCAGCCTGCTGGCCAAGGTCTCACCGGCAAGCAACCTCGCCGCAGCTAGTCGCAACGCACTTAGCTTGCTGAGCGTACTCGGAAACGAAGCAAGGGCGCGACACTTGTCGCAGCTCACTTAAATCGTTGAGCGAACTCGGAAACAAGATAAGGGTGCGGCAAGCTACGGGTAGGTTCCTCCGCGCACAGGTTTTCCATACAAAGTGTGATTGTTCAAGGAAGACAACTAAAATTTAAAATTTGAACTGGTCAAATTCTAATAACTTAGCTTTCATATATTGTTTGCTTTCCGGTAAGGCTTCTCTTTCTTGAACAGCACTTGGTACCTCCCCCACCTCCTTCCCCCCGGCAAACTTGTGCGCGAGGAACGTTCCTTCTGCTTAAGAGGCAAGAAAAAAAAAGAGAGGGAGACAAGTATATTGCCTTTCGGCGTGCTAATGCTTACCGGATACTTGAGTGTTGCACCAAATGCCAAACAAAACATGCAAATAGCAAAGAAAAGCATGAAAAAGGCAATCAGCGCAAAACCCAAAAACTTTACTGATGCACGGGGTCTGCGCCCGGCTTTGTACAAAGGGTTACATGCAACAGCGGCAAAGCTTGTACAAAAGGTGGTTGCCGGAGCGGATCACGGCAACCGCGCCTTATGGGTGAAACTTGCGAAGATGCTCTATGTTCCAGGAGTTGCTCACCGGTAAGCCTTCTTCGGTCTCGAGGCGGACAGCGCCGGGCCTCGTAACTTGTCTCACCCGATAAGGGCCTTCCCACTTCGGCGTCAACTTGTTGGAATTCTTGGCGGACTGAACACGCCGAAGAACAAGGTCGCCTTCCTCGAGACTCCTGGCCTTGACCTTGCGGCTATGGTAGCGGCGCAAGGCTTGCTGGTATCGAGCAGCTCGTACAGCAGCCTGGAGACGTCCCTCCTCGAGGAGCAACGCGTCATCTTGCCGCAGTTGCTCTTGCTCGAGCTCATCATAAGCGAGCACTCGAGGAGATCCGTATACGAGTTCCGTGGGGAGAACTGCCTCTGCTCCATAGACTAGAGCAAAGGGTGTCTGTCCGGTGGCTCGACTTGGTGTCGTTCTTATTGACCAAAGAGCCGCCGGTAGCTCCTCTATCCAATTTCTTCCGCACTTGCGCAGCCTGTCAAAGGTCCTTGTCTTGAGTCCGCGCAGCACTTCAGCATTGGCCCTCTCCGCTTGACCGTTGCTCCTCGGGTGAGCAACAGAAGCGAAACAGACCTTGGCGCCAAGGTTTTGGACGTACTGCATGAAGGTGCGACTAGTGAATTGTGTACCGTTGTCGGTGATGATCCTGTTAGGGATTCCGAAACGGCAAACAATCGACCTGAAGAACCTGACTGCTGACTGTGTTGTCACCTTTCTCACCGGCTCCACTTCTGGCCACTTTGTGAACTTGTCGATTGCAACGTACAAGTACTCAAAGCCCCTGACAGCACGAGGGAAAGGGCCGAGGATATCGAGCCCCCAGACCGAGAAGGGCCAGGACAAAGGGATTGTTTGGAGAGCTTGAGCTGGCTGATGAATTTGCTTTGCATGGAACTGGCACGCTTCACACTTGGTTACTAGTGCAGTTGCATCTTGGAGGGCTTCTTGCCAAAAGAACCCTTGCCGGAAAGCTTTCCCGGCAAGCGCCCTTGCGCCAATGTGGTGGCCGCATATGCCTCCGTGTATTTCTGCCAACAGCTTCTGTCCATCTTCCCTGGAGATGCACTTCAGTCTGACACCATTGAGTCTTCTTCTGTACAGCTCGTTGTCCACGAACTGGTACATACTTGACTGTCTGGTTATCTTCTCTATTTCTTCTGGGTCGTCGGGAAGTTCTCCAATTTGAAGAAAACGGACGATTTGCTGCGCCCATGCCGGAGCCTGAGGCTCGACGGCAAGGACTAAAGGCTCGAGGGCCGCTGCGGGAACCTCAGCTTCTACGGCAAGGACCTCTGGTTCTGCCGGAGCTGATGGTCCCCCGGCAAGCTCGCCGGGGCGAGGCTTGTCGGGAACACTTGCTTCAACTGTACAGACCCGAGGATCTGCAGGAGCAAACTGTTCCTCAGCGTTGTGGTTGTTGACCTTGGGGACCTTGGCGGCGGTTTCAGGAAGATCCGCCAGCAAGTAGTCGCCGGAGACCAACTTCCTCTTCTTGGACTGCCCAATTGATGGTGTAACGGATGGTTGAGTCAGCTTGAGCAAGAAGATCCCTGGTTCCACAGGTAACTTCATCGAAGCACACTTTGAAAGGCCATCTGCAATTTCATTTTGGGCTCTCGGGACGTGCTCCATCTGCAGACCCTCAGAGTGCTCCTCAAGCTTCCTCACTTCATCGACATAAGCTTCCATCAAAGGGCTTTGATAGCTCTTGTTAACTTGTCGGACCACCAACTGAGAATCTCCCCGCACAATCAGCTTCCTGATCCCAAGTTCGGCCGCAATCCTGAGGCCGGCAAGCAAGCCTTCATATTCAGCAGTGTTGTTTGTTGCTTGCTCCCTGGGAAAGTGCATCTGGATAACATATTTGAGGTGCTCTCCGGTGGGCGCGATGAGTACCACGCCAGCACCGGCGCCTTGCAACGAGAAGGCACCGTCAAAATACATTACCCATTCACTTGTCGCTTCTTGTACGGGTGCACTTGTTTCTTGGACTTCTTCATCAGGCGTTGGGGTCCACTCAGCTATGAATTCTGCCAAAGCTCGGCTCTGTATAGTTGAAGTACTTTCAAACTTGAGTCCAAAGCTTGACAGCTCCAGTGCCCACTCAACGATCCTGCCTGTTGCTTCTGGGTTGTGCAATATCCTCTTCAGCGGAAAGCGAGTGACCACCGTTATCTCATGTGCTTGGAAGTAATGGCGCAGCTTTCTCGAGGCCATGAGGAGGCCGAAAAGCAACTTTTGCACCCTAGAGTATCTTGATCTAGCCCCCTGCAAGAGGGAACTTACAAAATACACCGGGCGCTGCACCATCCTTCTTCGCACTCCTTCTTGTTCCTGCGCAGAGTTATCCTTGTCGGGGCCAGAGCTTGCCGGAGCAGCCCCCTGCTTGTCGCTGGATTCGCTTGCCGGTGGTGCTGACTCCTCGTCGGACTCCCTCTCCGCTACTAACGCAGCACTAACCACCTGGTTGGTCGCCGCTAGGTATAGCAACAACTTTTCCTGTGGTCTAGGTGCGACAAGTATTGGAGTGGAGGACAGGTACCGTTTCAAATCCTGCAGCGCCGCCTCCGCTTCCGGAGTCCACTTCATGGGACCTGCCTTCTTCAAGATTTTGAAGAAAGGTAGGGCGCGTTCTGCAGACTTCGAAATGAACCTACTGAGGGCAGCCACACAACCTGCAAGACTCCTGACATCCTTGACGCGCTTTGGGGCCTCTATCTGCTCAATGGCTTTAATCTTGTCGGGGTTGGCTTCAATCCCCCTCTGTGACACAAAGAACCCGAGAAGCTTGCCGGAGGGGACTCCAAAGACGCACTTCTCGGGGTTCAACTTGAGCTGTATCCTGCGCAGGTTCTGAAATGTCTCTTCGAGATCTTGGATCAGGGTCTCCTTGCTCTTGCTCTTCACCACAATGTCATCCATGTAGGCCTCTACATTTCTGTGGATCTGTGGCTCGAAAGCAGTGTACACTACCCTTGCAAAGGTTGAGCCTGCATTCTTCAATCCAAATGGCATGCGTATGAAGCAATAAGTGCCACATGGAGTGATAAATGCAGTCTTCTCTTCATCCTCTTTGGCCATGAAAATCTGATGATAGCCTGAGTATGCATCAAGAAAATAGAGTAGCTCACATCCGGCAGTGGAGTCAACGATCTGGTCAATGCGTGGCAAAGGGAATGGATCCTTGGGACATGCTTTATTCACATCGGTGAAGTCTATACACAGTCTCCACTTCCCGTTGGCCTTGCGCACGACGACTGGATTTGCCAACCACGTCGGATGGATCACACCTCTAACTAGGCCTGCTGCCTCTAGCTTCTTGATTTCTTCGTTGATGAATTCTTGGCGCTCCACGGCTTGCTTCCTCACTTTCTGCTTGATGGGCCGCGCATGAGGACAAACAGCAAGCTTGTGCTCAATTACCTTCCTGGGAACACCGGGATGTCAGATGGTTGCCAGGCAAACACATCGACATTCGCCCGCAGGAAGGCAACGAGCGCGCTTTCCTATTTGCTGTCAAGGGTGGCACTGATGGTGAAGGTACCACCAGTGCCGTCCTCCTTGGCGGACACTTTCTTGGTTGCCGGAGGAGCGGCCATCCCTTTCTTACTCTTGCCGGTGGAGCTCGATGGAACGTCCTCGACGGCAGCGCAGCACTCCGAAGAGGTGCGGTTGCCGGAGTGGGCCCCAGAGCACTTGCCGGTCTTGGTCTTCGTCTTCTTCCCCCCGGGAGCTTCAGCGGCAAGTGTATCCTTCTCGGCCGCAGCTGCCGCATCCCGGTAGATCTTGTCGGCGCAGACAAGCGCATCCTTCTTGTCGCCATGGACAGTGATGACGCTTATCGGCCCCGGCATCTTGAGTACGTTGTAAGCATAATGGGAAGCTGCCATGAACTTGGCGAGGGCAGGACGGCCAAGTATTCCATTGTAGGGCAACGGAATATCGGCGACGTCGAAAGTGATGCGCTCAGTTCTGAAGTTGAGCTCCCCGCCAAAGGTCACCGGCAGAGTGATCTTTCCCTTGGGCTTGCTCCTTCCCGGGTTGATTCCTTGGAAAGAACCGGTTTCTTCGAGCTCGCCATCTGGAATTTGGAGTTTCTTGATCACAGCGGAGGAGATCAAGTTCAGCCCGGCCCCGCCGTCAACCAACATTTTGGTGACCTTGAGGTTGCGGATGGTGGGAGAAACCAGCATCGGCAAGCACCCGACCGCAGTGGTGCGGTCAGGGTGATCCTCAAGATCAAAAACGATGGGCGTGCTGGACCATTTGAGGAGCCTGCGCGACTCCACGGGCGGCTCTGCTGCGTTCACCTCACGCACCCACTGCTTTAGTTGGCGGTGGGAGGTGTGCAGAGAGGCGCCACCGTCGACGCAGAGGACCTCCGTGGCCTTCTGGAACTCCTGCTCGCTGTTATCCTCGTCCTCCATGTCTTCGTCGTCCTCTTCTTCATCCTTGTCGCGGCCCCGGGGAGGTCGATCTCCTTGCAGCTGCTTGGCCTTGCCGCGGCGTCCTCCCCGGCCGTTGAACGGCCGCTTCTTGCTTGTCTCTTCCCCGCCACCTTGGGCCTTCTCCTTGTCGCGCCTCTCGTACTCAGCTTTCTGCTGCTCGACGAGGTACTCGACGCGCTTGCAGTTGGAGAGATCGTGACCCTTGGTGCGGTGGATCTTACAGTATTGCTTGTCGGACCTGCCCGGCTTGTCGGCTGCCGCTACAGGGGCGGGCTCCTTGCCGGAGCCGCCAGCCTGCGTTTGCTTGGCGGGAGCCTCCTTGCCGGACTTCTCGACGGCAAGTACCTCTTTCTTGCCCTTCCTTCTGTTGTTCCGCCGCCGGCTCTTCTTTGCCGGGGCGGTGTCGTCGCTGTCGCTTCCTCCTGCGCCAGCATCCTCCCCGGGGAGTCTCCTCCCCTCTTCTGCGTGTGCGCACTTGTCAGCCAGAGCATAGAGCTCGCTGACATCCCGAATCTTGGTCATCGCCATTTCTTCACGCATGCGGCGGTTACGCACGTTCTGGTGGAACGCGCTGATAACCGCGGCAGGGTGGACATCAGGGATGTCGTGCTGCACACGGCTGAAGCGTTGGATGTACTTGCGCAGGGTTTCTCCTTCCTTCTGGGCCAGAATGTGGAGATCGCTCTCCTGGCCGTGGGGTTTGTGGCCGCCGGTGAAGGCGCCAACAAACTGGTGGCAAAGGTCGGCCCAAGAAGAGATGGAACCTTCCGGCAAGTGCATAAGCCACGAACGGACGTTCGGCTTAAGCACGAGCGGGAAGTAGTTTGCCAAGATCTTCTCGTCGCGCCCCCCGGCAGCTTGTACTGCGATGGTGTAGACGCTGAGGAATTCCGAGGGGTGCGTCTTGCCGTCGTACTTCTCCGGTACGTCGGGCTTAAAATTCTTCATGCTGGGCCACTGGACGCGCCGCAGCTCGCGGGTGAACGCAGGGCAGCCTGCCGCGTACGGCAAGTCGCCTGGTTCACCGGGCGCGTGCGCGTCGACAGCGTTCCCAGCTCTCTGGTCTGATTGTCGCCGAGCTTCTCGGCGGCGCTCGATTCTTGTCCGAGCGTCTTCTTGTTGCCGGTCGTCGAGGACCTGGCGCTGGTCCCGACGGGCCCGCGGGTCCGACGAGGCCGTGGAGCCGTCGTCGGCGTTGTTCCGGCGGGGCGGCGTCTTCTGCTTCTGCGGCGGGGAATGCACGCTTGTCGCACCCCCGGCTGTCTTGTCGCCGTCGGCCTTCGTCTTCTCAGCTTGCCGCGGCCGCGAGGCCGCCGGCTGCTGTGGAGAATCGTTGTTGGCGAAGGCTATCAGGCTCTGGATGGTGGCCCTCCAGTCTTCGGCCTTGTCTGCCGCTGGAGGGAAGTCGAGGAGCAGTTGCGCTCTCGCGAGTGCTTCCGCTGGAGTGGAGGGGAACGCGGGCGAGCGGTGCGAGGAGCGGGATACGCTCGGACTTCTAACGGCGTTAGAAGGAGCGGGGTCCCGCGCCGGCGCCTTCGCTTTGCTTGTGCCCGGACGAGGGTCCGGGGCGTCCCGCGAGCCTCCGGTTTGGCCTTGGCCCAGCAAACGGATGCCACCTCCTGTGACATGGCGCTGCTGGGTTGTTGTGTGCTGAGAGGGACGCGGTGCGTCCACGGAGACCGAGGTTCGGTCGTCCGTCCTGTTCTTGGATCTGGTGGCGCCGTGAGTGTCCTCGCCGGCGACCACCCTTCCGACGGCGTCTCCCCCGCCCACCGTTGGCTCCGGTGGCGGCGGGTGAGACGCGGACGGGCCTCCGACCTCCGAAGGCTTCTTCTTCGGGGCCATGGAGTTGCTGCTAGTGAAGTTGACGGATTCGGAGAGGTTGATGAAGAATGCGCCCGCGCGAACGCCGGATCAGGTTCGCACAACCTCGACGCCCCCTACCTGGCGCGCCAAAGATGTCGGGGGAAACTGTCCGCCACGAACACCTATGGGACCGGAGCCCCTTGTCTGTGCGGTACGAGGGCGGAGGGAGCACGAAGAGCAGATCGTAGCGAGCACGCGGGCAGTTTTACCTAGGTTCGGGCCGCGGTAGACGCGTAAAACCCTACTCCTGCTTAGTTGTGTATTGAGTTGGGGTGCTCGAGAGCTTGAAGAAGCAGCTACACCGAGCGTATGAGTGATCTAGGTTCCGAACCCCCTCCACGTTGTGCATGGGCCTCCTTTTATAGTGTAAGGGGCACCGACAGGTGTCAACGTAGGAGAAAGGGGTAAAAACGTAAAAGAGGTGGTAGTTGTAACAGTGCGGGAACAGTGAAGCTACAGTGCGCGAACAGTGGTCGCTACCTACTTTGACAGTGGGGGACAAGGGCATTTAATGCCCGTCGCCGTCGACCCCAAAAGCTCCCGCCCTTGCGTCTCCGTCCGCCACGGCGATGGATCCACCACCGTGGAGTGCCACCGTGTCCCCCAGGCTGCACAGCCATCCGCCACGCGTCCCTGGATAGGCCCCAGGGCGACGCGTGGGCCGATGAGCTGGAGCGCGGGCACACAGCGCAACTCTCCCGGCAAGCACCTTGCCGGGGCCTTGATCTTGCCGGGCCCGGGAGCTTGCCGCTCCCCGGGCCCTCGCCGGGGCGTATATAGCGCCGAGGCGTGTCTTCTAGTCTTCCTGGCAAGCTCCTCTTGCCAGGGCCTTGTGCTAGTGGGGCAGTCTTGAGCCTGGTACGGCCTTCCCGGCAAGCTCCGCTTGCCGGGGTCTCGATCTTCTGTCTTGCATACTTTGTTTTTGAATGGTTTAAATATGGAGCAGGAAGGTCTCCGGCGAGCACGTGGTAAACCCTGCCGCGGGGAGCTGCAACTGCCCGTGCACAAGTTGGGGTACTGAGGTACCCCTACCTTAGTACACCGACAAATTACGAACTTTCTGTTAGTGCAAGTAGTATTCAAATTTGAATAGTTTAAATTTGAAATTATTTGTTTTCTTTGTTGCTTTATTTATTTTATTTTGTTTCTTTTCAGCAGCCCAAAGGGCGGGAAGGAGGGGCCTTTAGTCCCGGTTGGTGGCAGCAACCGGGACTAAAGGGGGGCATTAGTCCCGGTTGGTGGCAGCAACCGGGACCAAAGGCCCTGAGCTGGCGCGGGTGCGGTGGGATGTTTAGTCCCACCTCGCTAGCTGAGGGAGCTCGAGAGTGGTTTATAAGGGCTGCTGCTCCCACCCTCTCGAGCTCCTCTCAAATGCAGGCTTCTGGGCCTGAGTCTGCGCGCTGCCCTGTGAGCTTGCTGGGCCTTATATTACAGGTGGATCCTGTGCTATAGGCCTTGCAGGCTCACTGGGCAGCGCCCAATTTTTTTTTTCCTTTTTTGCTTTATTTATTTCTAAGTTGTTTTTTGCTGTATTTAGAGTTGCTTTATTTATTTTATTTTCTTTGTTTATTTCTAAGTTGTTTTTTGCTGTATTTAGAGTTGCTTTATTTATTTTACTTCCTTTATTTATTTTCTTTGTTGCTTTATTTATTTTATTTTGTTTATACTTAATTACAACAAAATACTTATTGTTGCTATTTATTTCTAAGTTGTTTTTTGCTGTATTTAGAGTTGCTTTATTTATTTTATTTTCTTTGTTTATTTCTAAGTTGTTTTTTGCTGTATTCAGAGTTGCTTTATTTATTTTACATTCTTTATTTATTTTCTTTGTTGCTTTATTTATTTTATTTTGTTTATACTTACAACAAAATACTTATTGTTGCTATTTATTTTTCAAGTTTGTTTTGTTTTGTTTTGTTTTGTTAGTGCAAGTAGTATTGAAATTTGAATAGTACAAACGGACAATGGTATCATACTCGTTTGTTACAAAGTTGGCATGGTATCATCATAATAGTTGCGGAAATAACTCTTCACTTTTTCTTCGCTTGTGTCATTTGCTTATTGCGCCGTAACCATGGATAATCTTCATCGTTTATCAGGATGCTTGGGTCAGCCTTGACTTTGAAGGGAGGAATTTCATGAAACTTTTCATAATCTTCAGACTTGTCTGTCTTGCCCTCCACTCCCAGGATGTCCCTTTTTCCTGAAAGAACTATGTGGCGCTTTGGCTCATCGTATGATGTATTCGCTTCCTTATCTTTTCTTTTTCTCGGTCTGGTAGACATGTCCTTCACATAGATAACCTGTGCCACATCATTGGCTAGGACGAACGGTTCGTCATTGTATCCAAGATTTTTCAGATCCACTGTTGTCATTCCGTACTGTGGGTCTACCTGTACCCCGCCTCCTGACAGATTGACCCATTTACACTTAAACAAAGGGATCTTAAAATCATGTCCGTAGTCAAGTTCCCATATGTCCACTATGTAACCATAATATGTGTCCTTTCCCCTCTCGGTTGTTGCATCAAAGCGGACACCGCTGTTTTGGTTGGTGCTCTTTTGATCTTGGACAATCGTGTAAAATGTATTTCCATTTATCTCGTATCCTTTGTAAATCAATACAGTCGAAGATGGTCCCCTGGACAACAAGTACAACTCATCACAAACAGTGTTGTCACCTCTGAGACGTGTTTCCAACCAACTGCTGAAAGTCCTGATGTGTTCACGTGTAATCCAGTCGTCGCACTGCTCCGGGTGTTTGGAGCGCAGACTGTTCTTGTGTTCATCGACATACGGGGTCACCAATGTAGAGTTCTGTAGAACTGTGTAGTGTGCTTGAGACCAAGAATAATCGTCCCTGCATATAATTGAGTCCCTTCCAAGCGTGCCTTTTCCAGTCAGTCTGCCCTCGTACCGCGATTTAGGGAGACCTATCTTATTAAGGCCAGGAATGAAGTCAACACAAAACCCGATGACATCCTCTGTTTGATGGCCCATGGAGATGCTTCCTTCTGGTCTGGCGCGGTTACGGACATATTTCTTTAGGACTCCCATGAACCTCTCAAAGGGGAACATATTGTGTAGAAATACGGGCCCCAGAATGACAATCTCGTCGACTAGATGAACTAGGATGTGTGTCATGATATTGAAGAAGGATGGTGGGAACACAAGCTCGAAACTGACAAGACATTGCGCCACATCACTCCTTAGCCTTGGTACGATTTCTGGATCGATCACCTTCTGAGAGATTGCATTGAGGAATGCACATAGTTTCACAATGGCTAATCGGACGTTTTCCGGTAGAAGCCCCCTCAATGCAACCGGAAGCAGTTGCGTCATAATCACATGGCAGTCATGAGACTTTAGGTTCTGGAACTTTTTCTCTGCCATATTTATTATTCCTTTTATATTCGACGAGAAGCCAGTCGGGACCTTCATACTGAGAAGGCATTCAAAGAAGATTTCTTTCTCTTCTTTCGTAAGAGCATAGCTGGCAGGACCTTCATACTGCTTCGGAGGGATGCCGTCTTTTTCGTGCAAACGTTGCAGGTCCTCCCGTGCCTCAGCTGTATCTTTTGTCTTTCCATACACGCCCAAGAAGCCTAGCAGGTTCACGCAAAGGTTCTTCGTCACGTGCATCACGTCGATTGAAGAGTGGACCTCTAGGTCTTTCCAGTAGGGTAGGTCCCAAAATATAGATTTCTTCTTCCACATGGGTGCGTGTCCCTCATCGTCATTCGGAACAGCTAGTGCGCCGGGGCCCTTTCCGAAGATTACGTGTAAATCATTGACCATAGCAAGTACGTGATCACCGGTACGCATGGCGGGCTTCTTCCGGTGATCTGCCTCGCCTTTGAAATGCTTGCCTTTCTTTCGACATTGATGGTTGGTCGGAAGAAATCGACGATGGCCCAGGTACACATTCTTCCTGCACTTGTCCAGGTATATACTTTCAGTGTCATCTAAACAGTGCGTGCATGCGTGGTATCCTTTGTTTGTCTGTCCTGAAAGGTTACTGAGAGCGGGCCAATCGTTGATGGTCACGAACAGCAACGCCTTTAGGTCAAATTCCTCCTGTTTGTGCTCACCCCACGCACGTACACCGTTTCCATTCCACAGCTGTAAAAGTTCTTCAACTAATGGCCTTAGGTACACATCAATGTCGTTGCCGGGTTGCTTAGGGCCTTGGATGAGAACTGGCATCATAATGAACTTCCGCTTCATGCACATCCAAGGAGGAAGGTTATACATACATAGAGTCACGGGCCAGGTGCTGTGATTGCTGCTCTGCTCCCCGAAAGGATTAATGCCATCCGCGCTTAGAGCAAACCATACGTTCCTTGCGTCCTTTGCAAACTCCTCCCAGTACTTTCTCTCGATTTTTCTCCATTGCGACCCGTCAGCGGGTGCTCTCAACTTCCCGTCTTTCTTACGATCCTCACTGTGCCATCGCATCAACTTGGCATGCTCTCTGTTTCTAAACAAACGTTTCAACCGTGGTATTATAGGAGCATACCACATCACCTTCGCAGGAACCCTCTTCCTGGCGGGCTCGCCATCAACATCACCAGGGTCATCTCGTCTGATCTTATACCGCAATGCACCGCATACCGGGCATGCGTTCAGATCGTTGTATGCACCGCGGTAGAGGATGCAGTCATTAGGGCATGCATGTATCTTCTGCACCTCCAATCCTAGAGGGCATACGACCTTCTTTGCTGCGTATGTACTGTCGGGCAATTCGTTATCCTTCGGAAGCTTCTTCTTCAATATTTTCAGTAGCTTCTCAAATCCTTTGTCAGCCACAGCATTCTCTGCCTTCCATTGCAGCAATTCCAGTACGGTACCGAGCTTTGTGTTGCCATCTTCGCAATTGGGGTACAACCATTTTTTGTGATCCTCTAACATGCGATCGAACTTCAGCTTCTCCTTTTGACTTTCGCATTGTGTCCTTGCATCGACAATGACCCGGCGAAGATCATCATTTGGTTCCTCTTGATCTTCAGCAGCTTCACCCGTTGCAGCATCATTGGGCACATCGTCTGGTTCCTCTTGATCTTCACCAGCTCCCCCCATTGCAGCATCACCGTATTCAGGGGGCACATAGTTGTCATCGTACTCTTCTTCTTCGCCGTCTTCCATCATAACCCCTATTTCTCCGTGCCTTGTCCAAACATTATAGTGTGGCATGAAACCCTTGTAAAGCAGGTGGGAGTGAAGGATTTTTCGGTTAGAGTAAGACATCGTATTCACACATTGAGTGCATGGACAACACATAAAACCATTCTGCTTGTTTGCCTCTGCCACATTTAGAAACTCACGCACGCCCTTAATGTACTCGGAGGTGTGTCTGTCACCGTACATCCATTGGCGGTTCATCTGCGTGCATTTATATATAATTAAGTGTGTCAAAAACCATTACAGAACATCATAAATAGATAATTAAGTGACCAAATGGATAAAAGTTCATCATCACATTAAAACCAAAGTACATACATATATAGTTCTCATCTAACAACATATATAGCTCTCCATACACATCGAAACTATGTAAAACATATCAACGCGAAAACAAATGCTATCATAATCGCAACCAAGGTAACAATTGATCCAACGGCATAATGATACCAAGCCTCGGTATTAATGGCATATTTTCTAATCTTTTTAATCTTCAACCGCATTGCATCCATCTTGATCTTGTGATCATCGACGACATCCGCAACATGCAACTCCAATATCATCTTCTCGTCCACAATTTTTTTTATTTTTCCTTCAAGAATTTGTTTTCTTCTTCAACTAAATTTAACCTCTCGACAATAGGTTCCATCTTGATCTTGTGATCATCGATAACTTCCGCAACATGCAACTCCAATTCCATCTGCTCCTCCTCCATTTTTTCCAATTTTTTCTTTAACGAAATGTTTTCCTCTTCAACTAAATTTAACCTCTCCACAAGAGGGTCGGTTGGAATTTCCGGTTCAACTACCTCCTAGACATAATAAAACATCTATGCATGTCAGGTTGGTCGGCATAACTATCATAAGCACTAAAACAAATAGTTATAAATTAAAGATAATATACCACATCCGAATCGTAGACCGGACGAGGGCCCACGTGGGCGGATATCAAAACCATCGCACTATATAATAACAAGCAATAATAAACGTAAGAAAATTAGACAAATATCTATCTAAAGCAATAATAAAAGTAAGAAAAGCATGGACATAACAAGAGGCTCACCACGGTGGTGCCGGTGACGAGATCGGCGGGGGCGATCGACGGCGGCGAAGACGGGGACGGGACGTGACGGACCGCTAAACCTAGACAAATCTCGGAGAAAATAGAGCTTCGAGAGCAGAAAAGCTTAACTAGTGTGGCTCGGGCATTCCACCGAACATGTTGTGTGCATAGGAGGTGAGCTAGAGCACCACTAACCCCTCTCCCCCTCGGCCAGAAAAAAAAATAGAGCAGTGAGCTCTGCTCTTGAGTGAGGGGGTTTATATAGGCACCTCATTGGTCCCGGTTGGTGCTATGAACCGGGGCTAAAGGGGAGCCTTTGGTCCCGGTTCATAAAACAAACCGGGACTAATAGTGGTGGGCCAGGAGCAAGAGCCATTGGTCCCGGTTTTTAGCTCCAACCGGGACCAATAGGTCCAGACGAACCGGGACCAATGGCCCACGTGGCCCGGCCGGCCCCCTGGGCTAACGAACCGGGTCCAGTACCCCCATTGGTCCCGGTTCTAGATTGAACCGGGGCTAATGGGCTGGACCAATGCCCTGTTTTCTACTAGTTTGTAACACAGGCAAGAACCCTTTCTTTGATTGATCCATTTTGAACTTCTTCAAAACTTTATCAAGGTATGTGCTTTGTGAAAATCCAATTAAGCGTCTTGATCTATCTCTATAGATCTTGATGCCTAATATATAAGCAGCTTCACCGAGGTCTTTCATTGAAAAACTCTTATTCAAGTATCCTTTTATGCTATCCAGAAATTCTATATCATTTCCAATCAACAATATGTCATCCACATATAATATCAGAAATGCTACAGAGCTCCCACTCACTTTCTTGTAAATACAAGCTTCTCGAAAAGTCTGTATAAAACCATATGCTTTGATCACCTCATCAAAGCATATATTCCAACTCCAAGATGCATGCACCAGTCCATAGATGGATCGCTGGAGCTTGCATACTTTGTTAGAACCTTCTGGATTGACAAAACCTTCTGGTTGCATCATATACAACTCTTCTTTGAGATATCCATTCAGGAATGCAGTTTTGACATCCATTTGCCAAATTTCATAATCATAAAATGCGGCAATTGCTAACATGATTAGGACAGACTTAAGCATCGCTACAGGTGAGAAAGTCTCATCGTAGTCAACCCCTTGAACTTGTCGAAACCCTTTCGCAACAAGTCGAGCTTTGTAAACAGTAACATTACCATCTGCGTCGGTCTTCCTCTTGAAGATCCATTTATTTTTGATGGCTTACCGATCATTGGGCAAGTCAACCAAGTCCGCACTTTGTTCTCATACATGGATCCCATCTCAGATTTCATGGCCTCAAGCCATTTTGCGGAATCTGGGCTCATCATCGCTTCCTCATAGTTTGTAGGTTCATCATGGTCTAGTAACATGACTTCCAGAACTGGGTGGCCGTACCACTCTGGTGCGGAACGTACTCTGGTTGATCTACAACGTTCAGCAGAAACTTGATCTGAAGTTTCATGATCATCATCATTAGCTTCCTCACTAATTGGAGTAGGAATCACTCAAACAATTTTCTGTGATGTACAACTTTCCAATTCAGGAGAAGGTACAATTACCTCATCAAGTTCTACTTTCCTCCCACTCACTTCTTTCAAGAGAAACTCCTTCCCTAGAAAGGATCCATTCTTAGCAACGAATATCTTGCCTTCGGATCTGTGATAGAAGGTGTACCCAATAGTCTCTTTTGGGTATCCTATGAAGACACCTTTCTCCGACTTGGGTTCGAGCTTATCAGGTTGAAGCTTTTTCACATAAGCATCGCAGCCCCAAACTTTAAGAAACGACAACTTTGGTTTCTTGCCAAACCATAGTTCATAAGGTGTCGTCTCAACGTATTTAGATGGTGCCCTATTTAACGTGAATGCAGCTGTCTCTAAAGCATATCCCCAAAACGATAGTGGTAAATCGGTAAGAGACATCATAGATCGCACCATATCCAATAAAGTACGGTTACGACGTTCGGACACACCATTATGCTGTGGTGTTCCGGGTTGTGGGGATGCCGACTCATAAGTTGTGATCACCGAATGCACGTGTACAGTGATCCCAGAAATCAATGCTCACTGAACACATAGAAGCTGAATAACAAGAGTCTTACATCCATACATACCGTATTACACAAATAGGACCATTATGGTCAAGTCTTGAGTATATCGTTGCAGCGGAAATCTTCAATACCAACTTGGACCCATGCCATCTGCCTTAACCCTACAGGCATTCTGACTGGGAAGCGTCCTAGCTCGCATGTTCGTCACCAAGCAATCTTCATCATATCCTGTTCTCTCATGCCTGGCCAATAAAATAACCAGTGGCAAGCCATTGAGTACTTTGAATGTACTCGCAAGCAACCCAAGTGTGATGACAGAATAATATGCAAGGCTCTACTGCTAAATTGGCAGTTTTGCGGAAAGCTAGTTTTTCATATGCAAGTATGATCAACATATAACATGGACATGTATGTGTCTGCAACAAGTATCAGGAGGTTTCAGACATCAATATCGAGAAAGAGTCATGAACAACTCTTGCTCACGCTCATCGTGACTTTCTCACAATCACATCAACAGATTTATCCAAACCATGTTGTTTTCCATAAACTTATGGACATAGTCTAAGCAGCACCACCCAACTGTCCTTGACCATGGACACGGCTATTAGAATAGTTTGACACTCTGCAGAGGTTGCACACTTTACCCACAAGATCCGGGGAACTTCCGTGTCATCCACGTCCCGCGGTACCTCAAGTACCCGGGGTAAGCACCCAATCACTATCTTTCCCTAGACGACACCACCATAGAGTCCACTCGATTGGTAGTAACCCCCGTGCCCACATTTCACGTCTTAATAATTGTGGAGACACGCTCCCATATTCATCACATACCACTGACACGGGGTACCAACGGTGTGTTCGGTGCCCTGTGAAAACAGTCATGGCCGCCTATCCAAGCACGACCCTGTCCCGAGAGTGACCTCATGTCACCCCCGTCACTAGTAATGCGGGCACCATGCTAGTATCGACCTAGGTAATCAATAATGCCATTTCCCATATAAGGGTAGAGTGGTTACGCATGTTTGGTTGGGACAGTAATCACACATAAATCTAATCCATCTCTGTAAACAACACTTTCATCAAGCCTCGGCACACTACTTCTCTACCAAGTAGTGCCCTAGTTTCTCATCATCTCCCAGGGGCATTAGTGGCACCCACTGGGTTATTTGCAAGTATGTCAAACCACACTTGTTTCTCTCAATGCATAACCCTGACCCATTTTGCGTAGCCAACTACTATAGCACACATCTATCTACTCCCATCGGCATAACCCTCATAAGAAGGTAGGGTCATGCACAATGCAACTATCAACGAGGAAGTGCAGTGGAAAACCATCAAAGTGGTTCCACCTCATCATGATTCCGTAGCAACAACATTATGGTACTATATGACATGCATAAAAAGGTTTCTCAAACATGGTCAAAGGGCTACTTGCCTTGTCCTTCCGAGTCTTCAAACCTTCTGGTCCATCTCCGAGTACTCCATTTATTTCGTCAACTAACGATGGAAACAATCATAATAAGCAACACAACAAGGCAAAAATAAAAGTGCTCTAAATATAGGAGTTGGACTTTTCTAGGATACCTCTGGTCATATGAGAAATGACCAAGGTGGTTTCATAGGTATTGGATCAATGGATAGTTTGGAACATTTCAATATGATGGAATCAAGGGGTTTATGGATTTGAAAGAAGTGTACAGAAATATATTTTTGAAAAATGAGCAAAGGCACCCATTTAACAAGTCATGATTTTAGAAGCATCTAGGAGTTTGTTTCACTGGATTTCGAGTTCAAATGAATTTCCTAGGATTTTGCAAAGTTGATAAATATGAAGAAATGGCTCATTATTTTATGGGGTACAGAAAGTATTAATAAAAATGTTCATAAACTAAGTTATGAACTTAGAAGCATCTAGGAATTTGAACCGTTGCATTTGGATCAAATTTGAGATCTCTGTGATTTTCTAAAGTTTATCACAGAAATAGAAAAATGACATTTGATAAATATTTGTGAAGGAAAAGTCTCTGGAAAAATGTGCATGTTGCACCATGTGATAGAGCATGATTTATGGAGCCAGAAGAAATTTGAATCATCAAGTTTGGAGACTATTTGAATATTTGGGTGATTTTTGAAGTTGTCTGGTAAAAGAAAAAGGAAAGAGGTTTAGGTTTTACCTAAGGCGTGCACTAGGCGCAGGATAGCCACTCGGCCGGCCCAGAGGCTCAGCCTCGCGGCGCTCGGGCGACGCTGAAAGCGGCTTTCCGCAAGTGCGCCTTCGTGCGGGAGAGACGGGCTTGCTTGACGCCGTCTCCACTTAAACGAGCGGAGCCCTCCCGCTGGTTCACTGACGCGCGGGGCCCAGTACTCAGGCCGTCGCCTACCTCCCGCTTGAACAGAGCAGAGGCAGGGGAGGCGAGGCCGAGCGGCGCCGGCATTTCCCCTCCTAGCTGCCCCGGCTACCTCCGGCTATGCCCAGCACACTGGCGGGTTCAGGAGGCCACGCCGCATCCAGAGAGGTGCGCCACGACCGCTTGGGTGGTTGGACGCGAGCAGCGCATCGGCCGCGGTGGACGGCGGTGATGGCGGTGTTCTGCATGGCGAGGAAAGCAGGAGGAGGAGAGGATGGAGCACGGGGTGAGTTGGCGGTGGTGAGGAGAGGGTGTGGGAGTGCTCAGGGGGAAGAGAGAGAGGTCGAGGCCCAAAAATTTATGCGGCGGCCGGCGGCACTCCTCCGGCCATAGAGATGGCTGGAGGGCACGGGAAGAGCAGTAGGCAGGTCGGGGAGGTACACTAGAGGGAGAGGGGGCAAATGGAGCCGCGAGGAGAGTCTGGGTGGCCTATAAATAGGTGGGCGACGGTCCACCGAGGTCTCGTGCACCGGCGAGCTAGTTCCCGTCGCTGCAAGCCACGGCGGCGCCCGTGGGTGTGTCCGGGGTGTTTGTGGGGTTGGTCCAGGTCGAGGGGAAGGGGGAGAAGGAGCGGGGTAGCGCCCGGGCAGCGCGCGCGTGTGAGCTCGCTCACTGGAGCTCGTGGTCGGTCGGTGCGCGTGCGAGAGGAGCGGCAGGAGGAAGAGGGAGAATGGGGCCGACCAGCTGCCGTGTCCCGGGCGTTGAGGCGGCCTCGGGGGACACGATCCCAAAGCCCTAGGCTATCGGGTGCCTCGGGCAGGACGCGGCAACAGTGCGGGGGCACACTGTAACGCGCTCCAGAGCGCTCGTATGGCCGGCATGGCCGTGTCCTCACCGCTCTAGACGCGCCCACTTTGCCCAATGATGTCTAGGGGGTCAGGGGAGGAGTAAACAAAGAGGTTTTGGTCTTGGATGCCCTGGTGACCCAGTGGAAGAGGAGGGAGGTTGAGGGAGAGTGGGAATTGGGTTGTCCAGTAGAGTAAAATGGGGTTTTACCCCCCTCAATCATTGATCTGAGGAGGAGAAGGAGTTCCTGGAGGTAGAGGGTGACTAGGAGCAACTGTGGTAAAAAGTTGAGCTCAAGTAGAATAGTAAAAGGGGGCAAAACAGTGGTTTTGGTAAAATGGCAGAAGGTGTTTGATGTAGTTTTGGGCAAGCAAATGACTTCCAATTGACATGGGACTTAACAGGATGAAATGACACATAGATTTAGGCCCTTTCACCAAATTTGAGCTAATTTGGGCAAAGTTGCCAATGTAACTTTGGTGAACCCTAGAAATCAACAGAAATGGATTTTCCAAGATTAAGTTAAGCAAATCATCTCTCATTGATGCACCACTTGGTGTAGTGTCATTATTTGGGGTTGTGAGCATGTCCACAAAGTTGGAGGCCCCAAGTAAAAAGTTGGCAATGTAGAGTTGTTCAAATTTGGATCTGGTCAGAAAGGGCTTTGGGGCACTTAGATCAAGTTGTCCTTCTCCAAAACTTGTGCCATTTGGCATAGATGCATATTTACATCATTTTAGCATGTGCACCAAGTTTGAGAGCATTTGGACAAGTTTGGCAATGTAAAGTTGCTCAAACTCCAAAATGGGCAGAAATGGTTTTGATGCGATTAGATGATGTTTCCTTGATCTTCAAGGCATGACGCTTTGTAAGATCATCACATATGTCATATTTGACATGATGGAATTTCCCTGGAATTTTTAGAGAATATTTCCTTTGTAAATATTTCAAAAGCTTGAAATATCCAGAAAGGGTTAATGAAGGATTTTCCCAATATTTTGAACATGACCATGTGTTGAAACTCTTATATATGGACAATATATGTCCTATGAGTTTTCCTAAATTTTGGCAAATATTTTTGAAATAGTTAAATAATTTTTACCTATTAAAGACCATTTCTGGCCTAAAGAAAAGGCATTCAAATAAAATAGGAAAATAACTTTTAAACTTATAATTTTGTGGTTATGGGAGTCCTATACCTAATAGGATTCAAATATACCTTTTGAAATATTTTTCACACCCTAAATAAGGTACTTGTAGTGCAAACCTCAATTCAGGGGTTTTTGGATAACTAATTTTAGAAAATACTATTTGGCCAAAATATTTTGAAAAGAAAATACTATACTAGTCTATTCACATGGCATGATCATTGGGAAAAGGTTTTGGATCAAGGAGATGAAGTAGAAGAGTTGGAGGATTTTTTTTATTTTTAGAGCACTAGCAACAGCAAACATAAAACCAATCAAGCAAGATCAAAAACACTCAAAAGTTTTTGTTAAACCACATTTTAGCATGATTATCAGCTTAAGCAATGTGGCGTGAAAATCAGGGTGTGACACGGGTGGCGTGAGTTGTGAAACTATTCCACATTGTTTCAAATGAAGACCAAACTCGTAACTCAAATATTCACCTCCACGATCAGATCGCAGAAACTTTATTTTCTTGTTACGATGATTCTCTACTTCACGCTGAAATTCTTTGAACTTTTCAAATGTTTCAGACTTGTGTTTCATTAAGTAGATATATCCATATCTGCTCAAATCATCAGTGAAGGTCAGAAAATAACGATACCCGCCGCGAGCTTCAACACTCATTGGTCCGCATACATCAGTATGTATGATTTCCAACAAATCTGTTGCTCGCTCCATAGTTCCGCAGAACGGAGTTTTAGTCATCTTGCCCATGAGGCATGGTTCGCAAGCACCAAGTGATTCATAATCAAGTGATTCCAAAAGTCCATCACTATGGAGTTTCTTCATGCGTTTTACACCAATATAACCTAAATGGTACTGCCACAAATAAGTTGCACTATCATTATTAATCTTGCATCTTTTGGCTTCAATATTATGAATATGTGTATCACTACAATTGAGATCCAATAAGAATAGATCACTCTTCAAGGGTGCATGACCATAAAAGATATTATTCATAAAAATAGAACAACCATTATTCTCTGATTTAAATGAATAACCGTCTTGCAACAAACAAGATCCAGATATAATGTTCATGCTCAACGCTGGCACCAAATAACAATTATTTAGGTCTAAAACTAATCCCGAAGGTAGATGTAGAGGTAGCGTGCCGACGGCGATCACATCGACTTTGGAACCATTTCCCACACGCATCGTCACCTCGTCCTTAGCCAATCTTCGTTTAATCCGTAGTCCCTATTTCGAGTTACAAATATTAGCAACCGAACCGGTATCAAATACCCAGGTACTACTACGAGCATTAGTAAGGTACCCATCAATAACATGTATATCACATATACCTTTGTTCACCTTGCCATCCTTCTTATCCCCAAATACTTGGGGCAGTTCCGCTTCCAGTGTCTAGTCCCCTTGCAGTAGAAGCACTCAGTTTCAGGCTTGGCTCCAGACTTGGGTTTCTTCGCGGGAGTAGCAACTGTCTTGCTATTCTTTTTGAAGTTCCCCTTCTTTCCCTTGCCCTTTTTCTTGAAACTAGTGGTCTTGTTAAACATCAACACTTGATGCTCCTTTTTGATTTCTACCTCCGCAGCTTTGAGCATAGCGAAGAGCTCGGGAATTTTCTTATGCATCCTTTGCATATTATAGTTCATCACGAAGCCTTTATAGCTTGGTGGCAGTGATTGCAGAACTCTATCAATAACACTATCCTCGTAAACTTTGCAACCAAGTTGAGTCATATGATTGTAGTACCCAGACATTCGGAGCAAGTGTTCACTGATAGGACTATTCTCCTCCATCTTGCAGCTATAGAACTTATTGGAAATCTCATATTTCTCAATCCGGGAATTTGCTTGAAATATTAACTTCAACTCCTGGAACATCTCATATGGTCCATGACATTCAAAACGTCATTGAAGTCCCGGTTCTAAGCCGTAAAACATGGCACACTGAACTATCGTGTAGTCATCAGACCGCATCTGCCAGACGTTCAAAGCATCTACATTGGCGGGAGGGGGCTTGGCACCTAGCGGTGCTTCAAGGACATAATTCTTCTGTGCAGCAATGAGGATAATCCTCAAGTTACGGACCCAGTCCGTGTAATTGCTACCATCATCTTTCAACTTAGCTTTCTCTAGGAATGCATAGAAATTCAAAGGAACGGTAGCACGGGCCATTGATCTACAACAACATAGATATGCAAAAACTATCAGGACTAAGTTCATGATAAATTAAAGTTCAATTAATCATATTACTTAAAGAACTCCCACTTAGATAGACATCCCTCCGGTCATCTAAATGATCACATGATCCAAATCAACTAAACCATGTCCGATCATCACATGAGATGGAGTAGTTTCAATGGTGAACATCTTATGTTGATCATATCTACTATATGATTCACGCTCAACCTTTCGGTTTCCAGTGTTTCGAGGCCATATTTGCATATGCTAGGCTCGTCAAGTTTAACCCGAGTATTCTGCGTGTGCAAAACTGGCTTACACCCGTTGTATTTGAACGTAGAGCTTATCACACCCGATCAGCACGTGGTGTCTCGGCACGACGAACTTTCGCAACGGTGCATACTTAGGGACAACACTTTGTAATGCCCCGGATGTAATACTTTCCCTTTTGGGTATATAATATATCTCCGGCTTCATCTATTTCCATTCCGGGTTCTTTGTCTTTTGGGTTTTCGACGTTTTGTTGTGTGAGGTGTGGCATTCATTCATATCATGTAGACATGTGCATCGCATTGCATTTGTGTTGACGGTTGCATCCGGTTCCACGCGTTCCTTCCCGTTGTCCGTTTCGCGTTCCGGAGCTCCCTCACGTGTCCGTGACGTCCCGTAGGCCTACTTTGGTGTTTGGGCGTGTAACGTTACCGGTGTGCCGCGAGGTTGTTGTCGTGTGTTGTTGTTTTGTTGTGTGTAACCCACCTGTCAAATCTCGTCGCGTTTCGAGTCCGTTTGCTATCCCAACAGTTATTCGTGTGGGCTCAAAGTGCCTCCACTTTGTGGCCCAGAACACCCCCTCCAACAGCCCACCAACCACTCCTAGCCACTTCTATCATCTAGGCCATCCAAATCTGATCCGGTGGCCGAAAACCGCACTCCATTTGGACAACCCTAGCTACTTGTGCCTATATATTTGTCCACTCCCCTAAATTTGTGCCCCAAAACTAGGAAACCCTAGCCCCCACTTCTTCCACCTCCAGCCACCAGCCACCTCACCGGAGCTCGCCGGAGAGTCGCCGGAATTTCGCCGGAGTTCGCCGGAGTTCATCCACCTCGTCGGATTCTGCACCAAAACTCCTCTCCACTCCCCTCTCCACCTCACCACCGCCGCCCTCCGGCCAGATCCGGCAAGGAGCGCCGGATCCAGCCGGCCCCGAGCTCCTCCAGTCATCTAGAACTCCGCAGCCGGAATCCCCATCGAAGCCACCGCCTGGTTCCCGATCGAGCTACCAGATCGGGTCAATGCTGCGATTTTTCCCCGAGCCGTTCCACCGCATCGAGCGCTGGGCCTCCCGCCCGCTGAGGCTCGAGCCTCCCGTCGCCAGCTCTTCCGCAGCCACCTCCCGGCCCAAGGCCGCGTCCCCTTCGCCAGGGCCCAGCGGCCCGACCGCTGCCAGCCCCTCCTTCGATTCGCCGCGCGAGGGCGTTTTCCCCTCCGCTAGGTCGCCAGGGGGCCGTCCCACCCAGGCGCGGCGCTTCCCTCCTCCGCAGGCCCCCAGCGCTCCCGCGGGCCAGCGCGCCTCCTCCGCGGGCCGTCTGCCTCCAAGGGCCCGTCTCCGCCTGCCGCGTCGCTCCAGGCCGCCGGGCCCCCTTCGCTCCTTCGACCGCCAGGCCTCCCGCCTCGCTGGGCCTTCCCCGCCGCGCGGGCCGAAGCCAGCCTCTCCAGGCTCTTGTTTGTTTTTTCTACAGATCTGGATCTGAGGTTGTCTCCCCAATCCTCTAAGTCCTTGTTGTTATTTGTGTGCTGATGCTATATTCATACTGCTATATCTTTTAGTGTGGTGCTCCGATTCGCAAATATAGCATGTCCAGACGTTCGTGGGATCGTGCACTACGTTTTATCTTTTATTGTCATGCATGTTAGAGATCATCTAGGTGCTTGTTTTGCTGTTGCAAGAGTGCATCATGATATAAACTGTTGTTATGTGATGTTTTTATGTCATCTTTGCCATGTGATATCTTTTAGCTCGTTTGTCCGAATGATGCAAATGACATGTCCACGTGTTCGTCTTGCCATGATCTACATGTCGTATGTGGTAGGTTGCATGATAGATTTATTCTTTCCATATTTATCATCATTGCAAAGTGCCATGTGGCTGTGATGTTGTTTCACTTGTTATGAAATGCCATCTTGTTGAGCTCGTTGCTATCGTTGTGTTTATCTCCATGAAGCATGCTTGTGTGTTTCGGAATCACCTTCATGTGTACTTTGATGAGGTGCTTACCACTTGCCATGTTTAGTTTAGAGGTGACTTAAACATGCTATTTTAGATGCCATGATGAAATTGCTATTTTAGGCCTTAGTGGATTTTCACTAAGTCTGAAATCTGTAACGTTCCGATGCCATGTTTGAGTGATGTTCTAGGACAAACCATGTTAGTTTTGGAGTGGATCTTGATTGTTCCTTGTAGTAGATATTGTTGGCTTTCCATTCATGCCCTCACATGCCTATTTGAGTGGCTGTAGAATGTTTATCTTTTGCTCCAAAGTTTCAATAAAATTCTGTTGCCAGAATTTTATTGTCAAGTTCAATATGTCCAAGTTCATTGCTATTGATCCGCGGCTCCTTTGGGGGTGCACCTTTGGACTTAGTTGTTGTAGTATATGTCTAGTTTGTGTTCATGTCCTTTTCCATGTTATTTGAATGCTGTAGCTCAATTATTTTGTGCTCCGAAGTTGCTATGTTGCTGTAATTTTCAGCTTTCGCTCATTTCTTGTTTCGGGCATAACTTTTAGCCCGTAACTCCGATTTCAGCGAATCTTATATGAACCTTGATTGATTTTCTGTGTAGATGCATAATATCATATTTTTATCATGTTTTGAGGTGTTTTGCTTGAGTGATATTTTACGTGCTCCGTGTGCATCCTTAGTGCATCCTTCATGCATCCATCATTTTCGAGTGCGCATTGCATCTTGTTGATTTGTGCTTGGTGTGATTGTTTTGTTTAGAGCCGGAAGCAGAGTCTGAGTTCGAGTACGAGCACGAGGTTACCAACGAGGTTGAGCACGAGGACCCTTCTTACGATCCGAACGACTTCACTTCAGGCAAGATGACCGAACCCCGATAACATTACTATCTTTGCCTATTGCTAGAAGTTCCGCTCTATAGTTTTGCCTCGATGCCCATGATCGTCTTGTCAGCCTCCTACTTGTAAACCATTGCCATGTTTAACCAACCTACCTATGAAAACCGTTGCTTGGCTAAGTACGCTTCGCTCAGCCCTTCTTATAGCATTGCTAGTTGCAGGTGAAGATCGAAGATGCTTGCTTCATGTTGAAGTTTGGTTGGGTTTTATCACACTATATAAATGCTTAAATGAAATCATCTATATATTGGCAAGGGTGGAAGGCTAAGCCTTTTGCTTGGTGATTTGTTCCACTCATGCCGTTAGGAACCGTGTAAACCGGTGTTATGTTCCTTGATTATGCGTTCCTAACACGGTTGGGGTGTATGGGACCCCCTCGATAAACCGCTAAGTGCTAAGTCTTTTCCAGTAAGTCCCAACATTGGTACTATTTGCCTAAACAACTAAAACTTTCCGAGGGAGTAATTAACCCGAGGCTTAATTAATTCAACCCCCCCTGGGCCAGTGCTCGATTTGAGTGTTGGTCCAAACTAGAGTCGTGTGAGGGGCCCCCCTTGGCAAGTTGGGTATTTCGGCCATTGTACGCTGTGCTCATCCGGTCGTGGCCTGAGACGAGATACGCGCGGCTACTATCAGGGTGTCGGCACGCCGGGAGGATTTGCTGGATTAGCCTTACCTTAGCTCGGTATATCTTGAGCACGGGATTCCGATAATACTCGGGTCTTCCCACTTTGGAGTTGCGACTCCGCGGATCGTGGGCTTGTAATGGGTCAAGTTGGAACACCCCTGCAGGGTTTGAACTTTCGAAAGCCGTGCCCGCGGTTATGTGGCATATGGGAGCTTGTTAATATCCGGTTGTAGATAACTTGACACAATGTTTCTATTACACTACCAGCGTGTGTTCCGTGACCGTCAGTTTCCGAATAGGGATTCGGGAGTTGAACACGGAGGGGTTATGTTTGTTGAGCTTGTAGCTAGGATCACTTCGTGATCACTTCTCGTCTGAGGCTTTCTCTTCTCGCTCTCACTCACGTAAGCTAGTTGCTAGTTGCTGCTGCAGACTTATTCTTTTCTTCAGCCTTTATCCTCTCCCAAGGCTTGAATAGTCTTGTTACCCGGGAACGGGATTGCTGAGTCCTCTGTGGCTCACAGTTACTTCACCACACCAGATGCAGGTCCAGCTGTGAGCTATCCAGGTGATGGCACCGAGCTGGATTGGGAGTACGACGAGGAGCGTAGTCGGTACTATGTTCGATATCCGGATGATTAGTAGTGGAGACTCCTACTAGGATTCGATCCGCCTGTGGTTTATTTATCTAAGTTTGGTATCTTGACATTTGGATTTTGCCCTTAGAGGGTTGTGATGTTCTTAATGTATGATGATTGAGACTTGAATTGTAATTATGTGACGTGGCGAGTGTAAGCCAACTATTTATGTTTACAATCCCCTCTTTTACATGAGATGTGCAAAGATTACCAAACTTGAGATCATTCTAGGATGGATTTATGCCTTTAAGTCGTGCCTCGACACGTAGGAGGTATAACTCCATCCTGGGCATTACAAGTTGGTATTCAGAGCCTTCTCCGACCTAGGAGCCCCCACTGTTTGATCGAATCGTTGACGGTCGAGTCTAGGCACACACTGAAAACATTTTGAGTCCTATATTATATCGGAGAGTAGGATTTCTTTGCTTCTCATCCCTTTTCTCTCTGGTGAGGACTCCTGACGACTACTCTTGTCTCTCCTATCTTCAAAAATTGCACCAAATTTTTTTTAGGAATCCCGCGAGTATTCTGGGATTGTTTCGATGTTCTTGTGACGAGGATATTGTTCTCGATGCCTCCTGACATTAGGGGTTGTGGCAGTGTCCCGGGGAGTTGAGCTTCGGGGTATTGTCGTCACAAGCATATCGCGGCAGTACTAAATACTTAAGACGGCCGACATCGAAAATCTCTCCTATACGACCAGTGGCAAGATAACCCCGACATCACCCATTACTGGGGAGGTAGTTCGGGAGTATTGCCATAGCTTGTTATAGTGGATGCTTTTCGAAGGTCCGAGGTACACAGTTTCCGAGAAAGACTGGTTATGTGTTGAAGGATGGATACACCTGGATGTAGGTTTAGAGTTGATTGCGCGGTGCTTCCCGTGTATCCCCAACACCTGATTGCATAACTGGAATCTTTCGGAAATTTATAGGTGGGCTTATCCAGTAGATCATAGGCATTCTTCCAACGGATGCAGGTTAGTGAGTTTGGGGTTCTACATTGAGTGAAGTGGTTTATGACCGATGTTACTATCAGGAGTTGCATCTTAAAGGGTCCTTGGCTATGCTGATCCGGGATTGCAAAACCTTTTTCGTAACGCGTTCATATGCTTTCAGCACAAAGATGTTAGAACAAAACTCCTCTCTTGTGTTTGTTCCCATCTGTACCTTGTTGTTTTTCTTATTTTCATTTTTTCCCCTATGTGGCTTCTCGTGAAGATTGATGTTATCATTTAACTGAGAATTTCATTCGTTCCTCTTGTTCGAATGATTTCATTCGTTCTTATTGTCCGAATGATTATTGTGAAGACTTGTTGCAATTCATTCCATTGATTCAGCTTATACCTTTTGTCAATCAATTGCTGATTCGTGGTCATCTCTTTCAGGATGGCTACGAAAAAGGTTCCCAACGCTAACCCAGAGGTGGAAGAGGTCCCAGATCGTCCTCCTTCCCCTCCTCCTCCGCCTGAGGCTTGGAGAGCGATTATGCAGACTACAGCTCAGAACACCCAGTTGTTGATGCAGATGATGCAACAGATGCAAGCTAATCAAGCTAATCAGGGTGTTCCAGGGAACCAAGGCAACTTCTTCAACCAGCAGCACCATGCTACTCTCAACTAGTTCTTGGCCAACAATCCTAAAGCTTTCAGTTACTGTGTCGACCCTCTTGATGCTGAAGATTGGTTAACCGACATAAAGAAGCATTTTGAGTGCAGTAACGTGAAGGAAGATGATTATGTGAAGTTTGCAGCCTTCCAACTGAAAGATCAAGCAGCTGATTGGTGGCAGCAGTACAAAGACTCCAGGCCAGGTCAAGTGATCTCTTGGGAGAATTTCTGCAAGGACTTTCGCTCGCACCACATTGCTACAAGTGTCATCGAGGGTATGCGTGAGCAATTCCGCAACCTGAAGCAAGGCTCCATGACAGTCTATCAGTATAATGTCAAGTTCCAAAACCTCGCTCGCTATGCTAAGCAAGACATTCCTGATGCCAAGAGTAAAATCTACCAGTTTCGTGGAGGTCTCAAAGATGAACTTCAGCTTGCTCTCACTTTGTTCGAACCCGATGAATTCAACAAGTTCTATAACATGGCTTTGAAATAAGAAGCAGCTCAGCTTAAGATGGAGGCTTCTAAGAAGAGAATTCGAGATGCCGTTCACTCTTCCTCATCGTCTCAGTTGGTCTCGAAGCATCAGAAATTTTGGCTTCCTCCTCCTCCAGTGATTCGAGCTCCATACAACAACTCCAACAACTCCAACAACAAGAACTCTAGTGGTCGTGGTTTCTCCCACCCACCCAACACGAGCTACAAGTCGAAGAACCAGTTTCAGTCTCAAGGCTCCAAGTCAAGTGGCTCTCATTTCCGTCCTCTCTCTGAAGTGGTGTGCAACAAGTGTGGCCAGAAGGGTCATTATGCCAACCGTTGTCTGAATCCGAAGCGTCTTCCACCTCCTCCGCCTGTGAGTTCAGCTATTGTCAAGCATGATCCAAAGGCTGCTAGGGTCAATCTGATGAGTGCAGCTGAAGCGGAGAATTCTTCTGATGTCATTTTGGGTAACCTCTCAGTTAACTCTTTTCCAGCTAAAGTTTTGTTCGATTCAGGTGCTTCACATTCTTTCATGTCAAGACCTTTTGCATTGTCACATGATATGCCATTCCAAGCTTTGCCGATTCCGATGTCTGTGCTTTCTCCGGGTTTGCTCATGAACTCCAACAACTTTGTTCCGAATGTGTCTATTCGCATGGGTGATTATCGATTTCTGGCTAATCCGGTGGTTCTTGGTAATTCCGACATTGACCTCATCCTCGGAATGGATTGGCTTTCTCAGCACGATGCTCACATTGATTGTGCACAGAAGGAAGTCAAGATGACTCATTCTGATGAAGATGTGATTATCTTTGCCTCAAGGGATAACACTATCAGGCTTTTCTCTCTCAATGATAAGGGCGAAATTAATGCCATATCTCAAATTCCGGTGGTGAACGAATATCAAGACGTCTTTCCTGAAGAACTTCCAGGCATGCCTCCACACCGCCAGGTGGAATTTGTCATTGAACTCAAGCCGGGTACTGAGCCAGCATGCCGGCGTCCGTACAAGCTCTCTCCGGATGAATTAAAGGAATTGAAGAAGCAGCTTGATGAACAGGAGCGTATGGGTCTCATCAGACCTAGTACGTCTCCTTGGGGCTGTGGTGTCTTATTTGTCAAGAAGAAAGATGGCACGGAGCGTCTCTGCGTTGATTACCGGCCATTGAACAAGAAGACAATAAAGAACAAGTATCCGCTCCCCAACATCAACGAACTCTTCGAGCAGCTCAAAGGATCTAAAGTGTTCTCTAAGCTTGACCTCCGAGTGGGCTATCATCAAATTCGCATTCGCGAGGAAGACATTGCCAAGACGGCCTTCAGAACGAGCTACGGTTGATACGAGTATACCGTCATGTCCTTCGGTCTCGCCAATGCTCCTCCTACCTTTTCGAGGATGATGCATTACATCTTCAACCCCTATACTGGCGAGTTTGTGCTTGTGTATCTGGATGATATTCTGGTGTTTTCCAAGAATGAAGAAGATCACGAAAAGCACTTACGTCTGGTTCTTGATCGACTCCGAGAGCATAAATTCTATGCCAAGTTCTCCAAGTGCGAGTTTTGGCTCGATAAGGTTTTGTACCTGGGCCACATCATCTCAGCTGACGGTATTGCGGTTAATCCCGAGAAAGTTGAAGCAATTGTCAACTAGGAAGCTCCTCAGAACGTCAAGCAGCTCCGCAGTTTTCTGGGTCTTGCCAGCTATTGCAGAAGGTTCGTTGAGAACTTCTCCAAGATTGCCAAGCCTCTTTCCAACCTGCTTCAGAAGAATGTCAAATACTTTTGGTCTCCAGAGTGTGAAGTGGCATTCAAAACTCTCAAAGAGAAGCTCGTCTCTGCTCCAGTTCTGACTCCTCCAGATGAATCCAAGCCCTATGAAGTGTTCTGTGATGCTTCTCTTCAAGGTCTTGGTGGTGTGCTTATGCAAGATAAGAGAATTGTGGCATACACTTCTCGTCAGCTCAAGCCAAGTGAGAAGAACTATCCCACACATGATCTCGAGCTAGCAGCTGTGGTACATGCTCTGATTATGTGGAGACATCTGTTGTTGGGCAGAAAGGTCGACATCTTCACTGATCACAAGAGCTTGAAGTACATCTTCACACAGCCGCATCTGAACCTCCGTCAGACTCGTTGGGTTGAAATGATCCAAGAGTATAATCCCAGCATTGAATACACTCCTGGCAAGGCGAATGTGATTGCATATGCTTTGAGCAGAAAGGCATATTGGAACAGCCTTCTTATCAAGCCGTACCAGCCTGAGCTTTGTGAAGCATTCAGGAAGCTCAACCTCCAAGTTGTTCCGCAGGGTTTTCTTGCAAATCTTCAAATTGCTCCTACCTTGGAAGATCAAGTCCGTGAGGCCCAGCTCAGTGATATCATGGTGAAGAAGGTGAAACATGGTATTGCAAAGGGCACTCCGAAATACAAGTGCTTCCGTGTTGATGAGAGAGATACCTTGTTCTTCGAGGACAGACTCGTTGTTCCCAAAGGTGATCTCAGGGAGCTCATAATGGAAGAAGCTCATGATTCTCTCCTTTCCATTCATCCTAGCAGTTCCAAGATGTATCAAGACCTCAAGCAATCTTACTGGTGGACACGCATGAAAAGCGAGATTGCCCAATTCGTGAATGAATGTGATGTGTGCAGAAGAGTCAAAGCAGAACATCAACGTCCAGCCGGTCTTCTCCAACCTCTTCCTATTCCTGAGTGGAAGTTCGACCACATTGAAATGGACTTCGTCACTGGTTTTCCTAAGTCCAAGCGAGGAAATGATGCTATCTTTGTGGTGATTGACAAGCTTACCAAAGTCGCTCACTTCCTGCCAATCAAAGAATCCATCAATGCAGCTCAATTGGCAGAGCTATACACTTCCAGAATTGTGTCCCTACATGGCATTCCTCAAGTTATTTCCTCAGACCGTGGAAGCTTGTTCACATCAAGGTTCTGGGACTCCTTTCAGTCCGCCATGGGCACTAAGATCAGGTTCAGCACTGCTTTTCACCCTCAGACTAGTGGTCAAGTCGAGCGCGTGAATCAGATTCTAGAAGACATGCTCAGAGCCTGTGTCATCTCCTTTGGCATGAAATGGGAAGACTGCCTTCCATTTGCCGAGTTTTCTTACAACAACAGCTTTCAAGCAAGTGCAGGCAAAGCACCGTTTGAAATCCTCTATGGCAGAAAGTGTCGTACCCCTCTCAACTGGTCTGAAACAGGCGAACGTCAACTTCTTGGCAATGACTTGATCTCAGAAGCCGAAGAAATGTGCAAAGTCATACGTGAGAATCTCAAGGCCGCTCAGTCGCGTCAGAAGAGCTACTATGATGGCAAGCATCGTGATTTGGCATTCAACATTGATGATCATGTCTATCTCCGTGTGTCTCCGATCAAAGGCACCCAAAGATTCGGTATCAAAGGAAAGCTTGCTCCTAGATACGTCGGGCCTTTCAAGATTCTTGGCAAGAGAGGCGATCTAGCCTATCAACTTGAGCTCCCTTCAAACTTCGCCAAAGTTCATGATGTCTTCCATGTGTCTCAACTCCGCAAATGCTTCAAGGCACCTGAGCGCATGATTCCGTTTGAAGAAATTGATCTTCAACAAGACCTGTCTTACCGAGAGCATCCCGTTGCCATTCTCGAAGAAACCGAATGCAAGACCCGCAACAAGTCCATCAAATTTCTGAAAGTCAAGTGGTCACATCACACCGACCAAGAGGCTACCTGGGAACGAGAAGATCATCTTCGTTCCGAGTACCCTTCCTTTTTCCAGTCCTAGATCTCGGGACGAGATCTTTTTGTAGTAGAGGAGAGTTTGTAATGCCCCGGATGTAATACTTTCCCTTTTGGGTATATAATATATCTCCGGCTTCATCTATTTCCATTCCGGGTTCTTTGTCTTTTGGGTTTTCGACGTTTTGTTGTGTGAGGTGTGGCATTCATTCATATCATGTAGACATGTGCATCGCATTGCATTTGTGTTGACGGTTGCATCCGGTTCCACGCGTTCCTTCCTGTTGTCCGTTTCGCATTCCGGAGCTCCCTCACGTGTCCGTGACGTCCCGTAGGCCTACTTTGGTGGTTGGGCGTGTAACGTTACCGGTGTGCCGCGAGGTTGTTGTCGTGTGTTGTTGTTTTGTTGTGTGTAACCCGCCTGTCAAATCTCGTCGCGTTTCGAGTCCGTTTGCTATCCCAACAGTTATTCGTGTGGGCTCAAAGTGCCTCCACTTTGTGGCCCCGAACACCCCCTCCAACAGCCCACCAACCACTCCTAGCCACTTCTATCATCTAGGCCATCCAAATCTGATCCGGTGGCCGAAAACCGCACTCCATTTGGACAACCCTAGCTACTTGTGCCTATATATTTGTCCACTCCCCTAAATTTGTGCCCCAAAACTAGGAAACCCTAGCCCCCACTTCTTCCACCTCCAGCCACCAGCCACCTCACCGGAGCTCGCCGGAGAGTCGCCGGAATTTCGCCGGAGTTCGCCGGAGTTCATCCACCTCGTCGGATTCCGCACCAAAACTCCTCTCCACTCCCCTCTCCACCTCACCACCGCCGCCCTCCGGCCAGATCCGGCAAGGAGCGCCGGATCTAGCCGGCCCCGAGCTCCTCCAGTCATCTGGAACTCCGCAGCCGGAATCCCCATCGAAGCCACCGCCTGGTTCCCGATCGAGCTACCAGATCGGGTCAACGCTGCGATTTTTCCCCGAGCCGTTCCACCGCATCGAGCGCTGGGCCTCCCGCCCGCTGAGGCTCGAGCCTCCCGTCGCCAGCTCCTCCGCAGCCGCCTCCCGGCCCAAGGCCGCGTCCACTTCGCCAGGGCCCAGCGGCCCGACCGCTGCCAGCCCCTCCTTTGATTCGTCGCGCGAGGGCGTTTTGCCCTCCGCTAGGTCGCCAGGGGGCCGGCCCACCCAGGCGCGGCGCTTCCCTCCTCCACGGGCCCCCAGCGCTCCCGTGGGCCAGCGCGCCTCCTCCGCGGGCCGTCCGCCTCCCAGGGCCCGTCTCCGCCTGCCGCGTCGCTCCAGGCCGCCGGGCCCCCTTCGCTCCTTCGACCGCCAGGCCTCCCGCCTCGCTGGGCCTTCCTCGTCGCGCGGGCCGAAGCCAGCCTCTCCGGGCCCTTGTTTGTTTTTTCTGCAGATCTGGATCTGAGGTTGTCTCCCCAATCCTCTAAGTCCTTGTTGTTATTTGTGTGCTGATGCTATATTCATACTGCTATATCTTTTAGTGTGGTGCTCCGATTCGCGCATATAGCATGTCCAGACGTTCGTGGGATCGTGCACTACGTTTTATCTTTTATTTTCATGCATGTTAGAGATCATCTAGGTGCTTGTTTTGCTGTTGCAAGAGTGCATCATGATATAAACTGCTGTTATGTGATGTTTTTATGTCATCTTTGCCATGTGATATCTTTTAGCTCGTTTGTCCGAATGATGCAAATGACATGTCCACGTGTTCGTCTTGCCATGATCTACATGTCGTATGTGGTAGGTTGCATGATAGATTTAGTCTTGCCGTATTTATCATCGTTGCAAAGTGCCATGTGGCTGTGATGTTGTTTCACTTGTTATGAAATGCCATCTTGTTGAGCTCGTTGCTATCGTTGTGTTTATCTCCATGAAGCATGCTTGTGTGTTTCGGAATCACCTTCATGTGTACTTTGATGAGGTGCTTACCACTTGCCATGTTTAGTTTCGAGGTGACTTAAACATGCTCTTTTAGATGCCATGATGAAATTGCTATTTTAGGACTTCGTGGATTTTCACTAAGTCTGAAATCTGTAACGTTCTGATGCCATGTTTGAGTGATGTTCTAGGACAAACCATGTTAGTTTTGGAGTGGATCTTGATTGTTCCTTGTAGTAGATATTGTTGGCTTTCCATTCATGCCCTCAAAGGCCTATTTGAGTGGCTGTAGCATGTTTATCTTTTCTCCAAAGTTTCAATAAAATTCTGCTGCCAGAATTTTATTGTCAAGTTCAATATGTCCAAGTTCATTGCTATTGATCCGTGGCTCCTTTGGGGGTGCACCTTTGGACTTAGTTGCTGTAGTATATGTCTAGTTTGTGTTCATGTCCTTTGCCATGTTATTTGAATGCTGTAGCTCAATTATTTTGTGCTCCGAAGTTGCTATGTTGCTGTAATTTTCAGCTTTCGCTCATTTCTTGTTTCGGGCATAACTTTTAGCCCGTAACTCCGATTTCAGCGAATCTTATATGAAACTTGATTGATTTTCTGTGTAGATGCATAATATCATATTGTTAGCATGTTTTGAGGTGTTTTGCTTGAGTGATATTTTACGTGCTCCGTGTGCATCCTTAGTGCATCCTTCATGCATCCATCATTTTCGAGTGCGCATTGCATCTTGTTGATTTGTGCTTGGTGTGATTGTTTTGTTTAGAGCCGGAAGCAGAGTCTGAGTTCGAGTACGAGCACGAGGTTACCAACGAGGTTGAGCACGAGGACCCTTCTTATGATCCGAACGACTTCACTTCAGGCAAGATGACCGAACCCCGATAACATTACTATCTTTGCCTATTGCTAGAAGTTCCGCTCTATAGTTTTGCCTCGATGCCCATGATCTTCTTGTCAGCCTCCTACTTGTAAACCATTGCCATGTTTAACCAACCTACCTATGCAAACCGTTGCTTGGCTAAGTACGCTTCGCTCAGCCCTTCTTATAGCATTGCTAGTTGCAGGTGAAGATCGAAGATGCATGCTTCATGTTGAAGTTTGGTTGGGTTTTATCACACTATATAAATGCTTAAATGAAATCATCTATATATTGGCAAGGGTGGAAGGCTAAGCCTTTTGCTTGGTGATTTGTTCCACTCATGCCGTTAGGAACCGTATAAACCGGTGTTATGTTCCTTGATTATGCATTCCTAACACGGTTGGGGTGTATGGGACCCCCTCGATAAACCGCTAAGTGCTAAGTCTTTTCCAGCAAGTCCCAACATTGGTACTATTCGCCTAAACAACTAAAACTTTCCGAGGGAGTAATTAACCCGAGGCTTAATTAATTCAACCCCCCCTGGGCCAGTGCTCGATTTGAGTGTTGGTCCAAACTAGAGTCGTGTGCGGGGCCCCCCTTGGCAACTTGGGTATTTCGGCCACTGTACGTTGTGCTCATCCGGTCGTGGCCTGAGACGAGATACGCGCGGCTACTATCAGGGTGTCGGCACGCCGGGAGGATTTGCTGGATTAGCCTTACCTTAGCTCGGTAAATCTTGAGCACGGGATTCCGAGAATACTCGGGTCTTCCCACTTTGGAGTTGCGACTCCGCGGATCGTGGGCTTGTAATGGGTCAAGTTGGAACACCCCTGCAGGGTTTGAACTTTCGAAAGCCGTGCCCGCGGTTATGTGGCAGATGGGAGCTTGTTAATATCCGGTTGTAGATAACTTGACACAATGTTTCTATTACACTACCAGCGTGTGTTCCGTGACCATCAGTTTCCGAATAGGGATTCGGGAGTTGAACACGGAGGGGTTATGTTTGTTGAGCTTGTAGCTAGGATCACTTCGTGATCACTTCTCGTCCGAGGCTTTCTCTTCTCGCTCTCACTCACGTAAGCTAGTTGCTAGTTGCTGCTGCAGACTTATTCTTTTCTTCAGCCTTTATGCTCTCCCAAGGCTTGACTAGTCTTGTTACCCGGGAATGGGATTGCTGAGTCCTCTGTGGCTCACAGTTACTTCACCACACCAGATGCAGGTCCAGCTGTGAGCTATCCAGGTGATGGCACCGAGATGGATTGGGAGTACGACGAGGAGCGTAGTCGGTACTATGTTCGATATCCGGATGATCAGTAGTGGAGACTCCTACTAGGATTCGATCCGCCTGTGGTTTATTTATCTAAGTTTGGTATCTTGACATTTGGATTTTGCCCTTAGAGGGTTGTGATGTTCTTAATGTATGATGATTGAGACTTGAATTGTAATTATGTGACGTGGCGAGTGTAAGCCAACTATTTATGTTTACAATCCCCTCTTTTACATGAGATGTGCAAAGATTACCAAACTTGAGACCATTCTAGGATGGATTTATGCCTTTAAGTCGTGCCTCGACACGTAGGAGGTATAACTCCATCCTGGGCATTACACACTTATACCTTGAAATTTAGTAATGGATCATCTTATAATGCTACCGTCGTTCTAAGCAAAATAAGAAGCATAATAAGATAAACATCACATGCAATCAAAATATGTGACATGATATGGTTATCATCATCTTGTGCTTTTGATATCCATCTCCAAAGCACCGTCATGATCACCTTCGTCACCGGCGCGACACCTTGATCTCCATCGTAGTATTGTTGTCGCTTCGCCAACTATTGCTTCTACGACTATCGCTACCGCTTAGTGATAGTAAAGCAATTACATGGCGATTGCATTTCATACAATAAAGCGACAACCATATGGCTCCTACCAGTTGCCGATAACTTTATAAAACATGATCATCTCATACAATACCATGTAACTCATCATGTCTTGACCATATCACATCACAACATGCCCTGCAAAAACAAGTTAGACGTCCTCTACTTTGTTGTTGCAAGTTTTACGTGGCTACTACGGGCTTAGTAAGAACCGTTCTTACCTACGCATACAAAAACCACAACGATGTTTCGTCAAGTATGTGATGTTTTAACCTTCACAAGGACCGGGCATAGCCACACTTGATTCAGCTAAAGTGAGAGAGACAGACACCCTCCAGTCACCTTTAAGCAACGAGTGCTCATAATGGTGAAACCAGTCTCGCGTAAGCGTATGCGTAATGTCGGTCCGGGCCGCTTCATCTCACAATACCGCCGAAGCAAAGTATGACATGCTGGTAAGCAGTATGACTAGTATCGCCCACAACTCATTGTGTTCTACTCATGCATATCATCTACGCATAGACCTGGCTCTGATACCATTGTTGGGGAACGTAGTATTTTAAAATTTTCCTATGATCACGCAAGATCTATCTACCAGATGCATAGCAACGAGAGGGGAGAGTGTGTCTACGTACCCTCGTAGACCGGGAGCGGAAGCGTCAAGTGACGCGATTGATGTAGTCGAACTTCTTCGCGATCCAACCGATCAAGCACCGAACGTACGGCACCTCCGCGTTCAGCACACGTTCAGCTTGATGACGTCCCACGAGCTCTTGATCCAGTTGAGCTTCACGGGAGAGTTTCGTCAGCACGACGGCATGGTGACGGATATGATGAAGTTACCGGCGCTGGGCTTCGCCTAAGCACTGCGACAGTATGACCGAGGTGTGTTTCTGTGGAGGGGGGCACCGCACACGGCTAAAACAATTCAACTTGTGTGTTTTTGGGTGCCCCCTGCCCCCGTATATAAAGGAGCAAGGAGGGAGGCCGGCCGGCCCCTTGTGGCGCGCCTAGGAGGTGTAATCCTACTAGGAATAGGATTGCAATCCTTTTCCTAGTAGGAACTACCAAAAGGGAGAAGGGGGAAAGGAAGGAGAGGGGGAAGGAGAAGGAAAGGGGCGCCCCCCCCTCCTTCCTTGTCCAATTCGGACCAAGGGGTGGGGGCGCACGGCCCAGCCCTGGCCCTCCTTCCCTCTTTCTCCTACGGCACATTAAGGCCCATAGCTTCCCCAGGGGTTCCGGTAACCCCCCCCCCCCCGGTACTCCGGTTAATTCCGAAACTTTACGGGACACTTCCGGTGTCCGAATATAGTCGTCCAATATATCAATCTTTACGTCTCGGACATTCCGAGACTCCTCGTCATGTCCGTGATCTCATCCGGGACTCCGAAGTACCTTCGGTACATCAAAACTCATAAACTCATAATACAGATCGTCATCAAACGTTAAGCGTGCGGACCCTACCGGTTCGAGAACTATGTAGACATGACCGAGACTCATCTCCGGTCAATAACCAATAGTGGAACCTGGATGCTCATATTGGCTCCTACATATTCTACGAAGATCTTTATCGGTCAAACCGCATAACAACATACGTTGTTCCTTTTGTCATCGGTATGTTACTTGCCCGAGATTCGATCGTCGGTATCTCTATACCTAGTTCAATCTCGTTACCGGTAAGTCTCTTTACTCGTTCCGTAATACATCATCTCGTGACTAACTCATTAGTCATTTGCTTGCAAGGCTTATTATGATGTGCATTACTGAGAGGGCCCAGAGATACCTCTCCGACACTCGGAGTGAAAAATCCTAGTCTTGATCTATGCCAACACCACGAATACTTTCGGAGACACCTGTAGAGCATCTTTATGATCACCCAGTTATGTTGTGACGTTTGATAGCACACAAGGTGTTCCTACGGTATTCAGGAGTTGCATAATCTCATAGTCATAGGAACATGTATAAGTCATGAAGAAAGCAATAGCAGTAAAACTAAACAGTCATAGTGCTAAGCTAACGGATGTGTCTAGTCCATCACATCATTCTCCTAATGATGTGATCCCGTTGATCAAATGACAACTCATGTCTATGGCTAGGAAACATAGCCATCTTTGATCAATCAGCTAGTCTAGTAGAGGCATACTAGGGACATACTATTTTGTCTATGTATTCACACATGTACTAAGTTTCCGGTTAATACAATTCTAGCATGAATAAAAGACATTTATCATGATATAAGGAAATACAAATAACATCTTTATTATTGCCTCTAGGGCATATTTCCTTCAAAAAGTAGATACATTGAAGACGTATCATGCACCAGGTGGGCACAACCCACCTGGGCGCGTGAGGACCCCCAGGCACGCCCTGGTGGGTTGTGGTCCCCACGTGGGCCCCCTCACTTATCTCTTTACACCACATCATCACCTACCTCCATAAAAAATCACCATTGCTCTCTCTCTCTCTCTCTCTCTCTCTCTCTCTCTCTCTCGTGTTCTTACTCTCAAACCAGCGGATTTCAATCTCTTTGCTCGAAGCTCCATTTTCGAAACTGTTTTGGGGGATTGTTGCTTGGTATGTGACTCCTCCGTTTGGCCAATTAGTTTTGGTTTTAGTGGTTTATATTTTTATTAATTAGCTACTCTTGGTGCTGCTGTAGATGAGCTTGCATGTTGAATTCTTAGAGTTCTAAGTAGTTTGAATGCTTTCTATGGCCTCTAGGAATCCCTATAAGTAGTTGCTATCATTCTTGTAAAGTTTTGTTGAGAAAAAAATTTGTGGACTAAATTTTTTAGAATTTCATTCATAGGAAAAACATGAGTATCTTTAGGAAGTTTGCTTCCAAGAAGAACTCCAAGGGAGTGATTGGGGAGTCAGCTGATAGTGATCTCCACATCCGGAGATTGGCGGAGCTACGACCATGGGAATTGCTGCATACCCCGTTCATGGAAGATGTTGGAATCCTTCAAGAGTTTGCACAATATGCTGCTAATGCCGGCCTCACTGATTTCATTACGGCTGAATGTGAACAGTATCATCTCCTCACAAACACCTGTGTGCAAAGTTTTAATTTTTCTCCTAGGAATAATCCCCCTGGGGTGCAATTTAATTTATATGCTGAACCCCATCAGATACCGCTTACTGAATTTTGTGAAATTGTAGCGACCCGACCTGAATTGATCGAAGTCTTTGTGCTTAAGTGTCATCCCCGGATCGGTATGTTGACACACACAGTACTCGAGGATTTATAACAGAGTTAAATCACTTGTATAAAGTAAAGTAAATACTATTACCTCAATCCATATAGCATAAGTAACAACAAAGTTGTGGAGTCCCAACAACACCAACGGCAAAGTTGAGTGTAAACATCGCAACCCTGACATATCACTTACTCGTCGAATAATTCCTACAACATGAGATGTTGCAGCCATGTAGGTCAGTACATTGAATGTACTGGCAATTTCGCACCATAGAATAATAATGAAAATGTCTATCTCTATATGCATATTTGGCAGGTGGAGGCTCTAAGTTTAATTTTGCATAAAGCTAAAAAAATCCTACAACAAAGGAATAAATTTTATTTTACTACCACGTTTATGCCATTATTGAGAAGGTTCCTCCAACTCAATCCCAAAATTTCCAAGTCATTAATAACCCAAAAATTTCATTAGATAAATTGGTGAGATCAATAAATAATTCACTTCTAGATACTCAAAGTTGTCCATTGCCGGGGATACGGCTAATCATGATTAGTTTGTACACTCTACAGAGGTTTGCACACTTTTCCCCACAAGACTCGATCTCCTTTGTTGATTTACTCGCACTGATTGATGTTTGAGAATCTATGATCGAGACATAGTCTTGCCGAAGAGGTCCCCTTAACCGATAGATAGGCCGGTACACCTACAATTCCCCTACATCTGCTAGTCTATCATGGAAAGGTTTCCCACAACTTACTCAACTATGCCAGAACCCAAAATGGCTTGTGGTTGCACATGGAAGTTTCTAGGCATGAAATATCATATGATCCCTTTGAGCCTGGGTCGCATTCCATAGGGTGATCACACGGGTCCTCCGGGATCCCCTAGGGCAAACACTGGTTTCTCCAAGTGCCCGGGCAAGCCACTGGTTACTCCAGGGTGCCCCAACCATTCCACCCAGATGTGTGTTAATGTTGCCACCTTAAACTTTCCCTTAATTATTATTACTCTCATAACTTGCATGAAACTCACATACCAACCCCGTCTACGAGCATGGCTAAGCAAACATATAACACAACGAATATTCCCGGGATGTTTCAAGGGTCATAGGTTCCTACCTCATGAAGTACATAGCAAAGCCCCAATTCCCAATCCTACTCATGCAAACTTGTAAGGGCGTGAACTAATGCATAGTAAAAACAGTGTATAGGAAAAATATGATCAAAGTGTGAACTTGCCTTGTACTGTTGATGAAGATTATTCGCACTCATAATTCTAGATAGTTCTACTCGTCACACTCCGATCAATCTATCGTAAGCAAGCAATTTTACCCAAACATAAGCAATCACTTAAAGACCCAAAAGAAAATGCAAAGGAAGATTGCGAAAAAAAGAACCAAATCAAATTAATTTGCAAGATCATATCCTAATTTTGGTGAAAAGTGTGGTTATGGCTCAAGATGTTAGATTACGCCTAGGGATTCAATTTGAAAAAGAAATCAATTAAAAATACGCTACAGTTTACAAGATATGATCAAGTGAAACTTCAAGTTCAAATTTGAAAAGATCAAAAGTTGAAACTAATGATGCTACTGGATGTAGGAAGTCAATATGAACACGTAGGAAAAGAATCGGTGTATTCAGAATAACGAAACAAAAGATACAAGTAATTCAATATGGCATTGAATCTGCTTAGAAAGTTGTGTGGCAACGCGTTTGTGGACTAGTAGAGTAATTTGACAATGATTAAAAATTACATATTGAAAAGATAACACTAATAGCACGAACGGAAAGATTTCTTTGATACGAATTCGACGCAGTTGGGTTCATCAAAAATGGAGCTACGGATAAAAAGATATGATCAAAAAAGTTTGAATATAAATCTGAGCAAATTTCGAAATTTGGAAATTGCAAAAAGTGTATTTGTTAGATTCACTGGATAGGTGGGATCAAGACGAAAATCTAGACGTTGGTTTCATCCAATTTTGATGAACGAGTAAAAAGTTATGCCTATTTGAAAAATCAGGGTCAAGCTCTTTTACGGAAAGAAATAGCTACGGCTAAAGAAATTCTAGGTCTAATGTATAAATCCAGAGAATAATTAATAATCTAATTATTCTACCGCACTAGTCTAGAAATAATAAGCTACGAGAGTACATAAAAAAATACGAAGAAAGATACATTTATAAGGTAGAGAAAAGACGACTTCAGAGAGAGGAGACGACTTTCAGAATTACTGCCGAAGAGGAGAAATATATATTTCTTTTGTGAAACTAGTCAAACCAAAATATAGATTTAACCTGCAGTGGATGATTTTTTTGGGCTCTATGGGTCTATATTTATAGGTGGAAGAGCGACTTAGGTGTCAAAGGCTAGGCAACGTGGGACTAAACGTAGACGAAAATAAACGAAACAGGGGAGAAAAGCGAAACGCCTCGCACGGGCCTAAAGGCCATCGGTCGGCCACGCGCGTACGCGCTGCAGTTGTTTTTACCAAACAAAGAAGAGAAAAAAATCTGGAAAGGAAAAAGCTGGCTGGGCCTGGCCCATTTAGGAGAGAAGAAAAAATGATGGGGCACCAGATGCTCCTATGTTGCGCATGTGGGCGATAGCACGAGCAGTTTGTTTTAAAGAAACAGAAAGGAAAATTGAGTAACGAAACTAAAATAAAATTTTACATAGTGATAATATATATAAAAAATTTCATATATTTTTTTCCTAAAACATGAACATATTGTCAGCGGCAAATAAATTCTACAAAAAAAATAAATAAAGCAAACAGTGCTACTGGTTCATTTAAAATCCAAATAAAAAATATTTTAAAATACCAAAATGATTGCAAAGTCATTTTTCTCCACTTTTCTATTGTACTGGGTCATTTTACCCTATTTTCCATATATTTTAATTTTGGAGAAAAAATAATTTGAATAAAAAACAAATAACTCCAAATTAAAAGTGGGTTACAAAATAACTCCAAAGGGACTTGCAATTTGATTCTTTGAAACTTCCAACTCTCTTTCTGAGCATTTGAAGAAGTCATTTTATCTTCTCTCATGAAACTCATTGAGTAGCATAAAGTTTCTGAATTTTGAAATATTTCCAAATGGAATTCAAATCTTTTCAAAACCCTTTTCCTTTATTTAAATGGAAAAAGTCATATCATCTTCACTCTAGGGTTTTGTGATGAAATGAATTTGAAATCATGGAGATCAAAAATGCAAGGTGAAAGTTTGGGAAAGTTATTTCATTCAACTTTCAAAAAGTTTCAAATTTCACTCAATTTCACACAAGCAACCACACGACAATCGAACAAACAATCAAAGCTATTCATTTAATATAACATTCCAAAATTTAAAATTTTGGGATGTTACAAACCTACCACACTTAAAATGAATCTCGTCCTCGAGATTCGAAGAGGCTAGCAAGAAAGGTTAGGGTTTGGGGGTCTTCTAGCAAATACATTGATTGGTATGGTCTAGTGTGCTACCACACTTAGAAGCATGGATATGGTTCAGACAAAACTCATGTACTCCATTCTTTGGGTTGACGGTGTCGGTCTTCTTATTTCTTCGGGATAACTCCTACTCTAGGGTTCACCTGGTGGAGGCATACCTTTTCCACTATTTTTTGTGTCCTTGCATCATGGTAATTAAGGTTCTTCCGAGATAGTGTATTCTCAGCTGACAGGTCTGGCGCCAATACTAAACAAATATCGATATCTGATGGTGGTCATCAAACAATTTGACTAGGTCCCTGCAGAAAATAGTTCCGGGCTTCATTCCCACCGTATGGTCTACGATTGGCAACAACTACCTTGTACAAGGGAAAAATATGTTATACCATTATAAGGTTCAAACAAGGTTTTTGATATCGTCATCTCTCTACTATGGGTAAGTCACTCGGATTTGCCATCCCATATAGCAGAGGCGAATAGTAAAAGTAGGTTGGCATGGTGATCAATCCATTTCGCACCCAAATCGTTACCTTCTATATGGTTTAGTGAATCTCGCATTCTAACACTCGGTCATCCTCACAAGCATTGCAGAATTTATCTTGTCGACGAACTGAGTTCGGATATATCCATTGCTTCTGCAAGCTGAACAAAACATCTATCGTTATTCACAACTATCAGGTTTTCGTATCCTCCTAAGAAACGTTTGCTGATCAAATCATAGCTTATTCCGAAATTTCTTCTTCTAGGGAGTACTTGATCCTTATTAATTCCTTGGCATGTGGGTTATGGGCGCACTTCAACACATGTATAGCTTTAACTCATCATGGGGTTACAATTGTTCCATATTCCCACCATTATACCTCATTTATATCCAATAGTACTTCATCCCTTCATATTCTTGGGGTATCCCACATATTGAGATAAAACTCATACTTATTATGTCCAAAGTCCACTCTGTGGAATATCATTATCCTTTCCAGGGGTCAAGTGTCCTCACAGGGTACTACCACCCTTGAAATGCACAAATTCTTCCATAGACCATATTTCGCATATCCTCGAAAATGGTCAAAATCTTTGTTATAGAGTAAAACCTCATAAAATTCAACGTATGAAATCATGACACATGAACTTTATTGATTTCATGAATTTATTACAATCTCTGAGCACCCATTACATAGTTCAACTCATCGAAATTATGAAAATAAAATTGCTTTCTACTACTTTTATTATCCATATCGAAATATCAACTACTCAGCTCCAGCTTTCATCTGATTTGAACATTCCCAAGCAAAATGTCCTACTTCTTTGCAGCGAAAACAATTGACTTCCGACATGTCTCGGGGCTTCTTTGTGATTATGTAGGCTCCTTGGATTTTTTAGCTTCTTTTTCGGACATTTATAAGCGTAATGACCTAAATCCTTGCACCTGTAACATGTGATATGACTCGGGTCATTCTTTGTAGAAATTGGGTTGTTCTGGGGATACATTATGTTTCTCTTCCTGGACTTTTCCGTACCAATCAGGACTTCTATTTCCTGTGGGTCATACTCTACTTCCATTGTCGGGAATTCTAATAGATACTTTTTCAGACAATACTGGGAGATATGTCCTTCTTCTCCACATGAATAGCATGACTTGGTGTAAAGTTTCATTGGATCTTCTTTGGTTGTGCCCTCAACATCTTCCTTCATCACAAGTTCTTCTAAAATTTCCACGAGGGCTTCTTTCATTGGTTCTTTCTTCTGCTGGATAGTTCGTTGTACCATGGGGTAAATGTGACACTGAGCAGGGTAGTGGGTAGTCCCTTCACACAAGAAACAAGTAATCTACCTAGTTGGGCATTCTTCAGCTAGGTGACTTTCTTCACAATGAGGGCATTCATCCTTGTGATCCTCATGGGTGTGTCCTATGTCTCCACAAATCCTGCAGACAAAAGGTTTCTTTTTCGGGTTATCACCACACTTTCAGATGAGACGGGATTTTAACAGAGTCTTCTTGAATTCCTCCCAACTTTTTTCTCCATTACATCCTCGTATGGCTTGATGCATTTTCCACTATGTTGTAGCACTTTTTGTAAAGTACTGAAGAGCGTATTGAACCTCATACTTCCTTACAATCAATTTTTTTCTGAAGTGATCCTCAATGTTTTGTATCCACAGCTCTGCCTCCGGCTGGGTCATTGGTCCAGAAAATACAAGTCCATCTTCATTCATCCTCTATTGGTTCCAAGGATTTTGCTATAAAACTATTGATGCACTTGCTATAAAACTATTGCTATCACTGTTACCGTTACTATTACTGCTACCACTACTATCGAAACTGTCATATTAATGTGATGTTGATCACTTTGCGGCAGATAATTAATCTCCAGGTGTGGTTGAATTGACAACTCAGCTGCTAATACTTACAAATATTCTTTGGCTCCCCTTGTGTTGAATCTATAAATTTGGGTTGAATATTCTACCCTCGAAAACTGTTGTGATCACCCCTACTTGTGGGTTATCAGTGTCATTGTCTTTGGAGCCGGCAATGGGGGTTGTTGGCTCTGCCGGGTTCTCCGGGCGCGGGCCCCGCCGGGTCCTCCAGGTGTGGTCCGTACCGGGTCCGCCGGGCGGGGGTACGGCCGGCTACTTGGTACTGTGTCACGCCTCGTCTTGCGTCACGGGGCGCCTGGCGCCGCCCAGCTATAGGGTTGCATCGCCTAGACATCGCCCAGCCCAGGTGGAGGGGCAGGGTGTACTGTTGCCATGCCCGCCTAGTCCGGCATAAAGGGCGGGGCGATGTAGCCACGTTCGTCTTGTCGCTCGGAGTTTGCCGACACACGGTCTGCTGAGTAGCCGTTCCAGGTGCGAGCCGGCACGTGGTCCAGCCGGGTTGAGGGGCTCGGCCTGCTCCGATGTTTTGAAGAGAGCTCCAGGTTTGATTGCCTACCCGGGGGTCATCCCCTGACAGTAGTACCTGAAGCTGTAAAGGTCAGCCGGCATCGAGCGGGAGGGCCTTTGTAGCTTTCCCCCCGCTGGAAGGCGACTATGTTGGTGAAGTGTGCTTGCTCACACCGAGTGGTGCTCGGCACCCTTTGCCGGCTTGCGCTCGCCGGGTTCGCGACCGTATCCGCTAGAGGCCGGCTTCTGAAGATCGGGAAACTGAAATGCCAGTCGAGTTTTGATTTGAGTGGAGGTCTGCGCCCGCCATGGCCTAACATCGCACCACGTGGTGAACAGCGGCAGGCGAGGCCCTACCAGGCCACGCGCGCGACGGGACGTGACGGTGGGCCGGGCCCCACCACGCCACGTCCTTGGCCCATGCACGAGGGAATGATTGCGGCAGCGGTGGGCGGTTGCGCTTCCCAAGGTAGTTAAAGCGCATGAGGGAACGCAACCGCACGGTGTGGGGAAGTGGGAACGTGGGTGCAAATGATCCCACTCCCCCACAATCTCTCAAGGGTATAAATGAGGGGTTGGGGCACGGCGGTGACGCTCACGCACGCGCCCTTGTTTTTTCCTCCTTCTTCCTCTTCTCTTCTCGTGGAGCCCGAGAAAGCCTCAGCCGCATCGCATAGCCGCCGCCAGAGCCCCGCTCTGCAGTACACACCGACCGCATCGAGTGGTGCCCTCTTCTTCGCCTGTCAGCTTGCGCCTTCGGGGGGCTTGTGCTATGGCGCATCCGAAGGGATCCCGGGAGGGCTCTGAGATTGTCCTGGACGCTGATACGTCTCCAACATATCTATAATTTTTGATTGTTCCATGTTGTTATATTATCATTATTGGATGTTTTACAATCATTTTATAGTCATTCTATATCATTTTTTGGGACTAACCTATTGACATAGTGCCAAGTGTCAGTTGTTGTTTTTTGCATGTTTTTTACACCGCAGAAAATCAATATCAAACGGAGTCCAAAGACCGTGAAACTTTTTGGAGATTTTTTATGGGCTAGAAGACACCCAGTGGGCTAAAGCTGCACGGGGGGGTGCCCCGAGGGGGGCACAACCCACCAGGGCACGCCAGGCCCCCCTGGCGTACCCAGATGGGTTGTGCCCACCTCGGTGGCCTCCCGCACCGCCTCTTTACTCTATAAATTCCCAAATATTCCGAAACCCTTCGGGGGTAGACCTAGATCAGAAGTTCCGCCACCGCAGGCCTCTGTAGCCACCGAAAACCAATCTAGACCCTTTCCGGCACTCCACCAGAGGGGGAAATCATCACTGGTGGCCATCTTCATCATCCCGGCGGCCACCGTGATGAGGAGGGATTAGTCCACCCTCGGGGCTGAGGGTATGTACCAGTAGCTATGTGTTGTATCTCTCTCTCTCATGTTCTTGATGGCACGATCTTGATGTATCGGGGACTTCGTTAATATAGTTGGATCATATGGTGTTTTCCCCTCTCTATCTTGTGATGAGTTGAGTTTTCCCTTTGAGATTTCTTTGGATTGAATACTTTTATGGATTTGAGAACACTTGATATATGTCTTGCTATTGAATACTCATGGTGACAATGGGGTATCGTATTGATCCACTTGATATATGTTTTGGCACTCAAGTTGCGGATTCCCGGAGTGACATTGGGGTAATCTATCCATAGGGGTTGTTGCACGTTCTTGTCATTGTTTCTCTGGTAGAAATCTTGGGGCACTCTTTGAGTATCATGAATCTGAATTTGTCTTGGGTTTATGATTAGTACGGACTCTTGATAGATATATCGAAAAGGATAACTTTATGTTGTTTTAGTACAAACTCTTGATAGATTGAACGGAAAGGATAACTTTGACATGGTTTTGTTGAGGGGTGGTTATGTGATCCAATTATATTAGCATTATTGAGAGATTGCACTAGTGGAAGTACGGACCCTAGGCCTTGTTTTCCATCATTGCAATACCGTTTGTGCTCACTTTTGTTACTTGCTACCTTGCTGTTTTTTATTGCTCGCACTACAGAAACTCATATCTACTATCCATATTACACTTGTATCACCATCTCTTCGCCAAACTAGTGCACCTATACAATTTCCCATTGTATTTTGTGTGCTGGGGACACAAGAGACATTTTATTATTTGGTTGCAGGGTTGTTTGAGAGAGACCATCTTCATCCTACACCTCCTACGGATTGATAAACCATAGGTCATCCACTTGAGGGAAAATTGCTACTGTCCTACAAAACTCTGCGCTTGGAGGCCCAACACGTGTCTACAAGATAAAGTTACATAGTAGACATCAAGCTCTTTTCTGGCGCCATTGCCGAGGAGGTGAGTGCTTGAAGGTATATCTTTAGATCATGCAATCAAATATTTTAGTTTCTTGTTTTATCACTACTTTGGTTTTGTAAAAGAAAACTATAAAAAATGGAATTGAGGTTGCATCATATTATTGATCATCTTTATAATATCTTTCTTGAAAATGATGGATCAGAAAATTGTGCTCAATTGTTAGAAGAAGAAGTCAATAAAATGTTTGGCACAAAATATTTGAATGATGACCATGATTGCAATGTTGTTAGTGTGAATTCCTTGGATATCCATGATGCTAATGATATGCAAAGCTACAAGCTTGGGATGCTATGTTTGATGAAGATGATATTTTTAGTCCCCCAAGTTTTGATGAGAAAACTTATTATGATGATATCATGCCTCCTATTTATGATGGTTATATTGATATAAAAGTGGATTTGAAGAGGTAATGACTTTATTCAGTGATGAATCCACTACTTTGGAGGATGTTGCAATTGATTATGACAACAAAGTTCCTATATATGATGATTATGGTGATGACATGTATGCTATATTGAATAATTATAAACATGAAACTTGTCATCATGATTTTAATTACCAATCTCATGATAGTTATTTTGTTGAGTTTGCTCCCAACACTATTCATGAGAATAAATCTGCTTAGAGCAAGTACAATAAGGTGATGTAGGCGGGCTGTAAGACATTAAATATTATATTTTTGCTTACTTGGAAGAGAGAGAAGAGGAGAGAGAAGAGAAGCGGGCTACTATTTAACAGCCGGCAGCAGCACGTGCTCCTGGGTACTTTGTGAGAGAGTGGGGTGGGCCATGTATCAACAAAGTAGTACATATTTATATCTAGCTATTGTACTTGTTAGCTATAAGCTTGGCTATATGTGACATGACAACATCATATAGCCAGCAGCTGGCTATATTATTAACCATGATCTTATGGGGAGAGTAATAAAATCTCTATGCTTGTGGATCATGAAAAGCATGCTTTATGTGATAGCTATATTGTTGAATTCATTCATGATGCTACTGAAAATTATTATGAGAGAGGGACATATGTTGTTTTAGTACGAACTCTTGATAGATTGAACGGAAAGGATAACTTTGAGGTGGTTTCGTTGAGGGGTGATTATGTGATCCAATTATATTAGCATCGTTGAAAGATTGCACTAGCGAAAGTACGAACCCTAGGCCTTGTTTTCCATCATTGAAATACCGTTTGTGCTCACTTTTGTTACTTGCTACCTTGCTGTTTTTTATTGTTCGCACTACAAAAACTCATATCTACTATCCATATTACACTTGTATCACCATCTCTTCACCGAACTAGTGCACCTATACAATTTCCCATAGTATTTGGTGTATTGGGAACACAAGAGACTTTTTATTATTTGGTTGCAGGATTGTTTGAGAGAGACCATCTTCATCCAACACCTCCTACGGATTGATAAACCTTAGGTCATCCACTTGAGGGAAAATTGCTACTGTCCTACAAAACTCTGCGCTTGGAGGCCCAACACGTGTCTACAAGAATAAAGTTGCATAGTAGATATCAGACGCCATCCAGTATCTATAGGGTACCAAGCGGCTACCGCCGGCGACGTCGGTGGCAGTGTGTGTGCCCGCCGAGGAGAGGGTGACGGCACCGTAAGAGGGCAAGCATGTGGTCTTCTCTCCCCACTTCAAGCGCAGGTTCGGCCTCCCCTCAAACCTCTTCTTCCTCGACTTCTTCTGGCTGCAGCCGCACCATCTAGGCGCGAACGTTGTTCTATAGCTCTCCGGCTCCGCCATACTCTATGAGGGCTATCTGGGCCTGATGCCGGATACGGAGCTCTAGGCCTAGCTCTTTTTCCTCAAGCTACAGGGGACGTACGTAGGTCGGTATCATGTCCGACTGCAGGGCCGCTGTGGTCTTGGCCCGGACGAACGGGTCGTTCCCCAAGATGCCTCTAGAGCATTCTGCCAAGAAGTGGCAGAATTCGTTCCACTATGTGAGCAACGTCGACCCGAAGGTGGACCGCATCAATTTGCCGTCGTTCGTCAACGAGCGCCCCCCTCCCGCGGCAAGGTGAACTGGGGCTATCAGCCCAAGAACCCGCCGCAGGAGATGTTGAATATCTGTAGCCGGATCACCGAGATGACGACACAGGAGGGGCTGTCGGGGGTGGATCTCGCCACCGCCTTCATTGTGCGTAGAGTGTTGCCGCTGTAGCGCCGCGCGCACAAGATGAGCGAGATGAGTGGCCAGCATGACACCTGCCGGATGTCAACCGGGGAACTGACATCAGAGCAGATTGCCGACCGGGTCAACCACATCTCCAAGGCCGGGTTGCGCGCGGAGATGTGGTGCTTCGAGAAGATGTGGTGCTTCGACCCTGTCGGTGAGTCCATAATCCCATTTTTGCTATGTTCGGGTTGTTCATGCGTCCTGACGCGGCGGGGAAGCTGCAACTCTTCGCAGCCCAGGAGGTTCACGACCAGCCAAGGTAGCAGGTCCTACTGTACGACCTGTCGGACTCGTACGGGGGCAAGTTTGACGTCGAGAATGACGGGGAGGCCGACACGCAGCTGGATGGTGCAGAAGTAGGCGCGATGCGCCACATAGGTAAGTCTTCGGCTCCGGATCTTCGGCGCGACTGACCCGATAACGAGGAGGAGGTCCTGAAGGTCATTGACGGTGCAACCCCTCAACAAGGAAGATACGACAATGTTGACCCGCCAAGACGGCCGAGGAAGATGGCAGTGGCCGAGCCATCGCGCGAGCCGGCAGCCAGACATCGGTCGGACGGGAAGGAGGCAGTGGCGCCACAGCTGTCCATGAAGCGCGCAGCAGAGGCGTAGCTCGTGCACGAAAAGGGTGCCACTAAGAAGATGTGCCAGGTCACCCTAGCCGTGGTGCCGAGGCGGACGATCCCGACGGTCATTGTGTAAGTGTATCTTGCTAGATTCTTTTATAGTGTGAGCGCACCCTTCTAATGTTATCTTCGCGATGTGCAGGTCACCCCTTGAGCCAGGCGCTAGCGGTGATGGTAGATGCGTCTGGGACTGAGGCCGTCTGGAGGAGGACCTGGAGCAGTGCCATCAAGCGCATAGCAATATCGGAGCGAATATCTCAATTTTAATGAAATATCTCGGTTTAAACAAAGGGTGAATGAGTGTAAAAACATTACTCATCTACTAGGGTTTAAGCTTCTATCACTCTCGCAACCCATCATCACTTACTACTCCACAACACTTACCCCTGGGCCCAAGCATGGTAATGTGTCGTGTAGTCGACGTTCACAAGACACCACTAGAGGAAGAACAACATACACCTCCAAAAATATTGAATAAATACCAACTTATAACAAGACTTCACCCATGTCCTGAAGAACAAGCGGAAATACTCACAAATCGTATTCGTATTCATGATCATAGGAGAATAATATATGATTAACAATATGAACATATGATCTTCCACCAAATAATCCAACAAGCATTAACTACAAGATGTAATCAACACTACAAGAAACCCATGGGTACAATCTAAGAGCATCTCCAGCCGCGCCCCCAATAGGCCCCTCAAGGCCGTTTTTATAAACCCCGTCAGAGATAAGTGGGGCAATGGAAGTAGGGGTGTACCCCTCCCATTTAGTGTTTTTGGTAGAACTCATAGTAGCAAGCAAGCAAGATAACTATTTTTGTAATTTTTGATAAAAGGAACTAAAGCAAATATGAAAGGTAAACTAACAAGACTAATAAGCAAAGGTAAAAGATAGCATGCAACTCCCCTATCCTGAAGAGTGGAGTCCCCGGCAACGGCGCCAGAAAATACTCCTTGATGGGCCTCGAACCCCTCGTTGGATTACCCCAAGTGGAAGGTGTAAGATGCAGTAAGTAGAAGTGTTTTCCCTTAGCAAAGATGCCAAGGATCGAATCCCCAGAGACTCCTAGGTTCAACAGGTAGGTGTCAACTGCTAACGGCGCAATTAGCAATCAATGTGGACCTGCACACAGATACAAATAACTTTGCTCCCAACGAGTACAGAGAGGTTGTCAATCTCTCCGGCCTTGTAGTTCACAAAGGGTTAAAAGCAATATGATAGTAGTGATAGATAGTAATTTGCAATAGTAAGTAAAATAGCGAAAAGTAAAATAGTGTATGTGATCAATGATAGTAATATGGACCGGAGTCACATGATGTTCACTAGTGATGTCTCTCTCCCAAAAGACGATAACACAGCTATGTGAGGTAACAAATTACAGCTAGGCAATTGACAGGACCACGAACGCAAACCAATGCTGACTACATTGCAAGAAAGGTTGAGGTTCAAAGCATGGGCGGTACGCCAAAGTAAGTAGACCGAAATCTATCTGCATCTACTACTAATCATCCACCTTGAGATATCTATCCAGAACATCTCGCTGGTATTAAGTTACGAGTCCCACCCATAGTGTAAACTCAATGCAACAGACAACTGCATTAAAAGAACTTTGCGTAAAGTAAACAATCCTTGCACCCGCGGGCACAAGCACCGTTGTTTTCCCCCTTGTGGCAACAGCACATCCCCTAGACTCATGTTTCTGTCACTCAAGCTAGTCATCGAGGGGCATGAACCCACAATCGAGCATAACGTTCCCTCTTGGAGTCACTACCTACTACTTGGCCAAAGCAATAAATAACAACGGAGAACATGCAAGAATTACTTATGAACTAAAATATAAAAGAGGTGAATCAAATATATTACTCAAGATCAATCTTAACATAATCTCATAATCCATCGGATCCCAGCAAACTCAACATAGCAACAACACAAGGATTACATAGGTGCCTCGATCATGTAAGGCAGCTCACGAGGACTAATTAGTGAAGCACAAGAACGGGAGGAGAACATCACATAGCTACTGGTCATGGACTCATGGTCCAAGGGAGACTACTCACGAGTCATCCGGGAGGCGTCCATGGTGGTGGAGAAGCTCCCGGTGGTGATCCTCCCCTTCGGCAGGGTGCCGGGAAGAGTTCTCCTGGTTCTCCCGATCTTGGAAGCGGCGGCAGCGGCGGAACAGAGATGGGATCGCGAAAAGAAGTCATGTTTCAAGGGTTACGGGGGACCCTTTAAATATCTGCCAAAGTAGGACACCGGGGGGCTCTCGGGGTGCCGAGGCGCCCCCCCCCCCCCGGCGCGGCCCAGGGGGGGGGGCGCCCACAGGGCGCCTAGGGCCCCAGTGGCCCCCCCAGGCTCCCCTTCGGAAGCAGTGTCATTCCCGATACGCTGATTTTTTATATATATTTTTCTGGATTTTTCTAGGCAGTTCTCGAAATGTGAAAACCTGAAATACAAAAACAGCCGAAAACAGAAACTGGCACTGGGGTGCACTGGATTAGTAAGTTAGTCCAAATATGATCAAAAGTGTATGGAAGTGTATGAATATCATAGCAATATCACCCAAAAGTGGCATGGAGCAAGCAGAAATTATAGATACGTTTTGGACGTATCAACATCCCCAAGCTTAATTCCTGCTCGTCCTCGAGTAGGTAAATGATAACAAGAATAATTTCTGTGGTGACATGCTATTAACCATATAAGACTTTCTCATAGTCATATGACAAATGCTTACTGAGACAATGATTCTAAAGTAATTAAGTTGTCTCAAGAGAAAATCACAAATGACTGAAAGTTTTACAACATGAAACTGAAACATCAAAAAGATTTGCAATGAACATGATGTGCAAATATGATCAAGTGATATCTAGATTGCCCCCTTTAGTGATGCAAAACATAAGTGCAGGGGCACCTTCAAGGTTTAAGTGATGACTAGATACAATCATTTCAGAATAAACGATATCATAATCATGCAAAAGACAATGCTACTTTGGGACAATGATTACACTCGGAATGACAATCATGCTCTCAGTAGTTGATGCTTGAAGTGCTAGAGCTTTTTATTTTGAAACATGGAAGCAATTGTGTCAACGGTAGTGGTACTTCATATGTGTCATGCATAAAACATCTTATAAGTTGCAAGCCTCATGCATCGAATACTAATAGTGCTCGCTCCTTGTCCTAATTAGCTCGGATTCCCATGGGTTATCATTGCATTGCATATGTTTTTACCAAGTGTCACAAAGGGGTACCTCTATGCCACCTGTACAAAGGTCCAAGGAGATAGATCGCATTTGATTTCTCGCTTTTGATAAATCTCAACTTGAGGACATCCATACCGGGACAACATAGAAAATAGATGATGGACTCCTCTTTAATGCATAAGCATATTCTCATGAGAGATTGAGGATTAAGGTCCAAGCTAAAACTTCCACCATGATGCATGGCTTTGGTTGGCGGCCCAATGTTCTTCTCTAACAATATGCATATTAATTCAACCCACGGTAAATCACCCTTACTTCAGACAAGACGAACATGCATAGCAACTCACATGATATTCAACAAAAGTGTGACAGTTGATGGCGTCCCCAGAAACATGGTTACCGCTCAGCAAGCAACTCATAAGAAATAAGATACATAAGCAACATATTCTTTACCACAATAGTTTTTAGGCTACTTTCCCATGAGCTATGTATTGCATGGTTAATTTGCTTAGTGCAGGTGAGGTTAGCAAAAGACTGGGAGCGACCAACTAAGAGAGCAATGACGGTCATAATCATGGAGAGCGACAAAGCAATATTGAATCAGGCATGGTAGTTATATCGCTACTCAGAAACAAAAGATCATCAAGGCTTGACAGACTTTCTTTACAGTCTTGAATATGCGTGAGCATACGCCAAGTCAATCAAAAAAAAATCTCAAAGGAAGATATTACTAAACCATACCACATCATAGGCAAACAAACCAAGTTGGTACTCCAATGACACATTGGGAACCCCCCAGCTATCTGTGATTAACCATAAGAAAACCTGAACTACTAAGCACCATCATGAAAGTAGCATCTTTATCATAGACACATTAACCAATGCAACGCAATCAAACTCTCTTAATAAGGTGATCATGATAATTAAAAAGAGTTCAAGCAACCAACTAAACAAAAGCTCTTGAAAAGATAAGCATGAATACTAAGAGCAAAGCACGATAGTAGCTATTTAAAAGGTAAAGAACACACACAGCATAGATAGACATGAAAATTCTATGTAATGTTCTAGGTAGAGGTGGAGCGTGTTTCTCTCCCACATAAAGGAATGCTGGGTTCCGACTCGTTATGAAAAACTAAAAATAAAACTAAAAGCAAGACGCTCCAAGCATAGCACATAACACATGAAGTGATAAAAATATAGCGGAACGAAAGACGAACTGATAATGTTGATGGAGAAGGGGATGCACGGGGGCATCCCCAAGCTTAGACGCTTGAGTCTCCTTGAATATTTCTTGGGGGTGCACGGGGGCATCCCCAAGCTTGAGCACTTGACACTCCTGAATCTTTTTATCATCTTCCCTCGCACACTTGAAAACTCCCTTCATACATAACTCATCATAATCTGATTAGCGAGGTTAGTACCCTTAATAAAAAAATTGTACCTTGCTGGAAATAAGGATATTCTTGAAGTTCTAATGTTTCTCAAGATTGCCAAAAGGTTTTTGCAAAGAAAAAGCAAGTTCTTAATTTGCAAAGTGCAGGTAAGGCAAAACAGGACAGAATCTGTGAAAAACAGAACAGCAGGCAGTAATTGACCTGTTCGGGATACTTCTGCAACTCAAATCAAAAAACTCAGAACTGACGCACGAAAGACAATTATATAGAGAACGCTGTCGAAAAAATTAAACCAAAAAGATGATCTGGTGATTTTATACGAATTTTTCTATCCAAGGACAGAATCTGTTTCCTGGACAGCACCTCACAACTTTTGAACTTTCTAGCAATCAGAGGCTATACTTGGCACAAATATGAAAAGCAAAGATACAATGATGATGCTACAGCAGTAAACAACATCAAGACACAACAAAAGCAAAAAATTTATTCATGTGGGCTGCCTCCCAAAAGCGCTTTCTTTTATGCCTTTAAGCTAGGCATAATGCAAAGACCAAGTTTTATCAAGAGTAAAAGAATAACTAGCCCGTACAACGGACTCAAAAGTTAACTTGACCTTCTTACGAGGGAAGTGTTCCATCCCTTTCTTGAGAGGAAACTGAAATTTAATATTACCCTCTTTCATGTCAATGACAGCACCAACGGTGCGCAAAAAGGGACGTCCCAAAATAATTGGACATGAAGGATCACATTCAATATCCATAATAGTGAAATCAACGGGCACATAATTATCATTGACAACAATAAGAACATCGTCGATCCTCCCCAAAGGTTTCTTTATGGAAGAATCAACAAGAGCATTACCAAAAGAACAAGAATCAAAAGATTTCAATTTAAGCATATCATATAGTCTTTTGGGCATAATAGAAGTACAAACTACAATATCACATAAAGCAAAGCATGAGAAGTTATTTATCTTAATTTTAATCATAGAATCCTAACCATCTCCTATCTTTCTAGGTATGGAGGCTTCTACTCTGAGTTTCTCCTCCCTAGCTTTGATGAGAGCATTAGTGATATGCTCTGTGAAGGCAAGATTAAGCGTGCTAGTGTTGGGATCCTTAGCCATTCCTTGTAGGAAGGTGATAACTTCTGAAATACTACAATTATCAAAATCAATTTTATCATTAGTGGGCAGAATTGTAGTGTCATCCTCTTTGTTTAGTTCGCTTTCTATTATAAGAGTTTGAACATCTTCCCAAGTTTCGGGAAGCGTAGGAGCAATTTTAAACTGAGGCTCATACTTTTTTCCTGGAAGGCCATGCCATGGGCATAAGTCTCCGTCATAACTAGTGTAATCACAAGGTTTATCTTTTTTATAAACCCCGTCAGAGATAAGTGGGGAAATGGAAGTAGGGGTGTACCCCTCCCATTTAGTGTTTTTGGTAGAACTCATAGTAGCAAGCAAGCAAGATAACTATTTTTGTAATTTTTGATAAAAGGAACTAAAGCAAATATGAAAGGTAAACTAACAAGACTAATAAGCAAAGGTAAAAGATAGCATGCAACTCCCCTATCCTGAAGAGTGGAGTCCCCGGCAACGGCGCCAGAAAATACTCCTTGATGGGCCTCGAACCCGCGTTGGATTACCCCAAGTGGAAGGTGTAAGATGCAGTAAGTAGAAGTGTTTTCCCTTAGCAAAGATGCCAAGGATCGAATCCCCAGAGACTCCTAGGTTCAACAGGTAGGTGTCAACTGCTAACGGCGCAATTAGCAATCAACGAGGACCTGCACACAGATACAAATAACTTTGCTCCCAACGAGTACAGAGAGGTTGTCAATCTCTCCGGCCTTGTAGTTCACAAAGGGTTAAAAGCAATATGATAGTAGTGATAGATAGTAATTTGCAATAGTAAGTAAAATAGCGAAAAGTAAAATAGTGTATGTGATCAATGATAGTAATATGGACCGGAGTCACATGATGTTCACTAGTGATGTCTCTCTCCCAAAAGACGATAACACAGCTATGTGAGGTAACAAATTACAGCTGGGCAATTGACAGGACCATGAACGCAAACCAATGCTGACTACATTGCAAGAAAGGTTGAGGTTCAAAGCATGGGCGGTACGCCAAAGTAAGTAGACCGAAATGCATCTGCATCTACTACTAATCATCCGCCTTGAGATATCTATCCAGAACATCTCGCTGGTATTAAGTTGCGAGTCCCACCCATAGTGTAAACTCAATGCAACAGACAACTGCATTAAAAGAACTTTGCGTAAAGTAAACAATCCTTGCACCCGCGGGCACAAGCACCGTTGTTTTCCCCCTTGTGGCAATAGCACATCCCCTAGACTCATGTTTCTGTCACTCAAGCTAGTCATCGAGGGGCATGAACCCACAATCGAGCATAACGTTCCCTCTTGGAGTCACTACCTACTACTTGGCCAAAGCAATAAATAACAACGGAGAACATGCAAGAATTACTTATGAACTAAAATATAGAAGAGGTGAATCAAATATATTACTCAAGATCAATCTGAACATAATCTCATAATCCATCGGATCCCAGCAAACTCAACATAGCAACAATACAAGGATTACATAGGTGCCTCGATCATGTAAGGCAGCTCACGAGGACTAATTAGTGAAGCACAAGAATGGGAGGAGAACATCACATAGCTACTGGTCATGGACTCATGGTCCAAGGGAGACTACTCACGAGTCATCCGGGAGGCATCCATGGTGGTGGAGAAGCTCCCGATGGTGATCCTCCCCTCCGGCAGGGTGCCGGGAAGAGTTCTCCTGGTGCTCCCGATCTTGGAAGCGGCGGCGGCGGCGGAACAGAGATGGGATCGCGAAAAGAAGTCTTGTTTCAAGGGTTATGGGGGACCCTTTAAATATCTGCCAAAGTAGGGCACCGGGGGGCTCTCGGGGTGCCGAGGCG
>LR738715.1:71510824-71598082 GCA_902687465.1 Secale cereale | reverse complement strand
CCCCCCAGGCTCCCCTTCGGAAGCAGTGTCGTTCCCGATACGCTGATTTTTTATATATTTTTTCTGGATTTTTCTGGGCAGTTCTCGAAACGTGAAAACCTGAAATACAAAAACAGCCGAAAACAGAAACTGGCACTGGGGTGCACTGGATTAGTAAGTTAGTCCAAATATGATCAAAAGTCTATGGAAGTGTATGAATATCATAGCAATATCACCCGAAAGTGGCATGGAGCAAGCAGAAATTATAGATACGTTTTGGACGTATCACTCGCCGCCGCACTTCCCCCCCTCTCTCCCCCTCCTCGCCGGCACATTGAGCTGGACCGCCAGCGCCGCGCCCTGGAGGAGATCGCCGAACGCCGCCGCCGTGAAGCAGCGCGCTGCGGTGAGGGGTCGAGCAGCGGCGCCGGCCGTGTCAAGGAGGAGAAGCAGGAGGACGACACCGGCGATGACTACGCCCTGCTCAGCGCCTACTTCGACCCGTAGTTTAGGGTTTTTCCGCCCCTTTTTCGTGTAAAAACGCCTAAATTTATCAGAAATATGTCGTGTTTGTTCAAATTTGGTCGTGTTTGCTGAATTCTGGCCATGTTTGCTGAATTTTGGCCGAATTGTGGGGTGGCCTGGGGGGCGGCGGCTGGGAACGTGCTCGCCCCCACGCCTAAAATAGCGTCGGCTCGCCCCCAAGCGGCGGTTTTCGGCGTGTCTTGGGGGCACAACGGCTGGAGATGCTCTAAGGTTTTGAGACAAAGATTGAATACAAAGGATGAACTGGGGATTGAGATGAGATGGTGTTGGTGAAGATGTTGGCGGAGATGAGTCTTCCCACGATGAGAGGAACGTTGGTGATGATGATGACTTTGATTTCCCCCTCCCGAAGGGAAGTATACCTGGCGGAATCGCTCCGCTAGGGAGAAAAGTGCTCCAGGCCTAGTTTCGCCTCGAGACAGTGGCGCTTCGACCCGAAAGTCTTATCTTCATTTTTTTCTATTGCAAATGGTTTCATATAGGAGAATGAGGGTCACGCAGGCCTCACTACTGGGAAAGGGCTTATAAGCGAACCCAAATGTGTGGCAGGCGAGGCAGGTCACCGTCACTACTAGTTAGCAAAAGTAGTAGTGACGGGTGCCACAACGCGGCCGCTAGAGCTACTAGCCTAGTAGTGGCGGGTGCCGTACATGAACCACCACAAAAAACACCGTTGAGCATGGCCATATGATGAATGTTGTCAGTGGCGGGTTTTTAGACTCACTCACCACTGCTCTAGAAGGCAACAGTGTTGGGCGCATGATAGGGCTTGCCATAGTTTAGTGCCTGCAATCGAAACCAAAAAATATTTTATACAAATATTCATTGTGGCGGGCAACTGCCAGCACCCGTCACAACTAAGTTATCTATGTGGTCCACCCAAATCAAATCTACTTTGCCACCCGCCACACCAAAATTGTAGTGGTGGGCAGGTTCGCGCGCCCGTCGCACAAGACGAACTCAATCCACTATGTACACGCGCACGCTCCCTCCCCCACCCCGCTCCATTCTCTCACTCTCACTCTTCCCCATATCATCTCCGTCGGCTCAACCACGTTGTCGTCGTCGCCGTCAGCCTCTCCATCCGCTGCTGTCATCGCCTTCCGCTGCCTCCGTCCTCCTCGCCCACGATCGGCCCCGTCACCCTCCTGGTAAAACATCGACATCCACGTTGTCCCTGACTCTCTCTTTCTCTCTCCAGCTTTCCTCCTCGCCATCCTCGGTCGCGGTCGCTGATACGTCTCCAACGTATCTATATTTTTTAGGGATAATTGGTTTTATACCCTTAGTTGTGTACCCCTCATCATCATTTCCCCTAGTTTCTGAAAACATGTGGTCTGGCTCAACCCACTTTAGTGTGTTCTTCTTTTTCCCTTTGACCGTTTGACCTTCACTTTGAAAAATTCATAACTAATTCATACTAAATCAGAATAAGGCAAATAAGATACCAAAATGTTCAAAAAAACATTGCTACTTCTTGAGCTTGCGTTGTATTCCCTCGAAGAGGAAAGGGTGATGCAGCACAGTAGCGTAAGTATTTCCCTCAGTTTTTGAGAACCAGGGTATCAATCCAGTAGGAGACCACTCACGAGTCCCTCGCACCTGCACAAACAAATAAAACTTCGCAGCCAACGTGATAAGGGGTTGTCAATCCCTTTACGGTCACTTACGAAAGTGAGATCTGATAGAGATGATAGTTTGATATTTCTGGTATTTTTGGATATAAGAACAGAAAGTAAAAGCGGAAAACTAAAGTAGATTGTAGATTGATATGTTGAGAATAGACCCGGGGGCCATAGTGTTCTCTAGTGGCTTATCTCGTGATAGCGATATTCTACGCCAGGTAAACAAATTACTGTCGAGCAATTGATAGAAAAGCGAATAATTATGAGACTATCTAGGCATGATCATTATATATAGGCATCATGTCCGAGACAACTACACCGAAATGATCCTGCATCTACTACTATTACTCCACACATCGACCGCTATCCAGCATGCATCTAGAGTATTAAGTTCATAAGAACAGAGTAACGCCTTAAGCAAGCTGACATGATGTAGAGGGATAAACTCAAACATAGTGATATAAACCCCATCTTTTTATACTTGATGGCAACAATATGTGCCTTGCTGCCCCTACTGTCACTGGGAAAGGACACCACAAGATTGAACCCAAAGCCAAGCACTTCTCCCATTGCAAGAACTATAGATCGGGTAGGCCAAACCAAACCAATAATTCGAAGAGACTTGCAAGGATATTATAATCATACATAAAGAGTTCAGAGAAGAACCAAATATTTCTCATAGATAATCTTGAGAAAGTTATCCCTACAAAATCATATAGTCTGGCTATGCTCCCTCTTCATCACACAAAATATTCATATCATGCACAACCCGGTTTCAGCCAAGCACTTGTTTTCATACTCTATTCTTTCAAACCTTTCAACTTTCACGCAATACATGAGCGTGAGCCATGGATATAGCACTATGTGGAATAGAGAGGTGGTTGTGTAGAAGACAAAAAGGAGGGAGATAGTTTCACATCGACTAGGCGTATCAATGGGCTATCGAGATGCCCATCAATAGATATCAATGTGAGTGAGTAGGGATTGCCATGAAACGGATGCACTAGAGCTAAAAATGTATGAAATCTCAACAAAAGAAACTAAGTGGGTGTGCATCCAATTTGCTTGCTCACGAAGACCTAGGGCATTTGAGGAAGCCATCTTTGGAATATACAAGCCAAGTTCTATAATGAAAATTCCCACTAGTATATGAAAGTGACTAAACATGAGACTCTCTATCATGAAGAACATGGTGCTACTTTGAAGCACAAGTGTGGAAAAGGATAGTAGCAATTGTCCCTTTTTTGGGCCTTTCTTTTTTCTTTGGCCTTTCTTTTTTTTCTCTTTTTTTTACTTTTTTGGAGGGGCTTTCTTTATTTAGCCTCTCCTCACATGGGACAATGCTCTAATAATGATGATCATCATAGTTTCATTAAATTACAACTCGATACTAGAACAAAGTATGACCTATATGAATGCCTCCGGCGGTGTACTGGGATGTGCAATGAATCAAGAGTGACATGTGTGAAAAATTATGCATGGTGGCCTAGCCACATATACGATGTCAACTACATGATCATGCATGGCAATATGACAATATGAAGCGTGTCATATGAACGGAATGGTGAAAAGTTGCATGGCAATATATCTCGGAATGGCTATGGAAATGCCATGATAGGTAGGTATGGTGGCTGTTTTGAGGAAGATATATGGTGGCTGTTTTGAGGAAGGATATATAGTGGATGTATGGTACCGGCGAAAGTTGCGCGGTACAAGAGAGGCTAGCAATGGTGGAAGGGTGAGAGTGCGTAATATCCATGGACTCAACATTAGTCATAAGAACTCAAATACTTATTGCAAAAATTTACGAGACATCAAAACAAAGCAATCAACGCATGCTCCTAGGGGGAGGTTGGTAGGAGTTAACCATCGCGCTCCCCCGACCTCCACACAAAGGATGACACTCTACAAATACCTCATGCTCTAACTTCGTCACATAGCGGTTCACCATACGTGCATGCTACGGGAATCACTAACTTTAACACAAGCATTTCTCAATTTCATAATAACTCCACTAGCATGACTTTAATATCACTATCCTCATATGTCAAAACAATTATCAAGCATCCAACTTCTCATCATATTCAATGCACTTAGTGTGAAAGTTTTTACTACATTGATCTTGGATGCCTATCATGTTAAGGCTAGTTTTATAGCCAAAGCACATTACCATGCTGTTTTAATAGACTCTCAAAAGTATATAAGTGAAGCATGAGAGATCAACAATTTCTACAAAATATAATCACCACCGTGCTCTAAAAGATATAAGTGAAGCACTAGAGCAAACACTATTCAACTCAAAAGATATAAGTGAAGCACATAGAGTGTTCTATCAATTCCTAGGCCATATTTAACTCTCTCAAAAAGGTGTGTCCAGCAAGGATAATTGTGGCAAACTAACAAGCAAATACTCAAATTATACATGACGCTCCAAGTAAAACACATATCATGTGGTGAATAAAAATATAGCTCCGAATATAGTTACCGATAGATGAAGACGAAAGAGGGGATGCCTTCCCGGGGCATCCCCAAGCTTAGGCTCTTGGTTGTCCTTGAATTTTACCTTGGGGTGCCTTGGGCATCCCCAAGCTTAGGCTCTTGCCACTCTTTGTTCCATAGTCCATCAAAGCAATACTCAAAACTTGAAAACTTCACAACACAAAACATAGACAAAAATCTCATGGGCTCCGTTAGTATAAGAAAACAAACCACTACTCAAAGGTACTGCAATGAATTCATTCTTTGTTTATATTGGTGTTAAACCTACTGTATTCAACTTCTCTACGATTCATACTTCCCAATACTACTCATAGATGCATTGAAATAAGCAAACAACACACGAAAAACAGAATCTGTCAAAAACAGAACAGTTTGTAGTAATCTATAAATTTCGCATACTTCTGTAACTCCAAAAAAATTGAAATAAATTGGTAAACATGAGGAATTTGTCTACTAATCATCTGCAAATAGAATCAACTAAATAGCACACTCCTCTAAAATTTGGTGACCATTTTAGCGAGCGCTAACGATTCTGTTTTTCACAGCACGATCATATAAACTTCACACAAGTCTTTTCCCAAAGGTTCTACTTGGCACAAACACTAATTAAAGCACAAAACCACATCTAAACAGAATCTAGATGCAATATTTATTCCTAAACAGAAGCAAAAACAAAAATATAAAATTGGGTTGCCTCCCAACAAGCTCTTTCTTTATAGCCGGTAAGATAGGCTTGCTAATTCAATGATGCTCACATGAAAGATAAGAATTGTAGCACAAAGAGAGCATCATATAGCATGTGAAAATCACATCTAAGTCTAACATACTTCCTATGCATAGGCATCTTATAGGAAAACAAATTAGCAATACAATCAAGATCTAGCATATGCACAGAAGAAGAAAGAGCCAATAGCAATCTCAACATAACGAGAGGTAATTTAGTAACATGAAAATTTTTACAACCATATTTTCCTCTCTCAGATAATTGCATGTAGGATCATAAGCAAATTCAACAATAAAGGTATCACAAAACATATTCTCGACACGATCCACATGCATACAAAGTTGACACTCTTCCAAAATAGTGGGATTAGCATTAACTAAAGTCATGACCTCTCCAAACCCACTTTCAATATTATTGCAAACATTATTATCAATCTTACATTCATCATGGGGATTACATAAATATTCAAGATCATAAGAAGAATCACCCCAATCATGATCATTGCATCAAGTAGTGGACATATCAAAACTAGCATCCCCAAGCTTAGGGTTTGGCATATCATTAGCACAATTGAAATTAATAGAATTTACAATAACATCATTGCAATCATGCTTTTTATTTAAGGAGCTATCATGAATCACTTTTTCTTTTAACAATTCCTCACAATTTTCAGATTCATGAATTTCAAGCAAAACCTCATAAAGATAATCTAGTGCACGCAGCTCATTAGCAATAGGTTCAACATAATTGGATCTCTTAAAGAGATTGGCAAGTGGATGAGGATCCATACTTTAGCAAGCGAAGATGCAAGCTAATTGAGGGCACATAGCAACACAAGCAAACAAGAGGCAAGTGCACGGTAAACACCCCGAAAAAGAAGGGCGAATAAAATGGCAAGGGTGAAGTGGGGGAGAGGAAAACAAGAGGCAAAAATGTAATGCGAAGGATATGGGTTTGTGATAGGTACTTGGTATATGACTTTTGCGTAAGCCTCCCCGGCAACGGCGCCATAAATTCTTCTTGCTACTTCTCGAGCTTGTGTTGTATTCCCTCGAAGAGGAAAGGGTGATGCAGCACAGTAGCGTAAGTATTTCCCTCAGTTTTTTAGAACCAAGGTATCAATCCAGTAGGATACCACGCGCGAGTCCCTCGCACCTGCACAAACAAATAAGAACTTCGCAGCCAACGTGATAAGGGGTTGTCAATCCCTTTACGGTCACTTACGAAAGTGAGATCTGATAGAGATGATAGTTTGATATTTTTGGTATTTTGGAAATAAGAACAAAAAGTAAAAGCGGAAAAGTAAAGTAGATTGTATATTGATATGTTGAGAATAGACCCGGGGGCCATAGTGTTCTCTAGTGGATTCTCTCATGATAGCGATATTCTACGGCGGGCAAACAAATTACTGTCGAGCAATTGATAGAAAAGCGAATAATTATGAGACTAACTAGGCATGATCATTATATATAGGCATCACATCCGAGACAAGTAGACCGAAACGATCCTGCATCTACTACTATTACTCCACACATCGACCACTATCCAGCATGCATCTAGAGTATTAAGTTCATAAGAATAGAGTAACGCCTTAAGCAAGATGACATGATGTAGAGGGATAAACTCAAACATAATGGTATAAACCCCATCTTTTTATCCTCGATGGCAACAATACAATATGTACCTTGCTGCCCCTACTGTCACTGGGAAAGGACACTGCAAGATTGAACCCAAAGCCAAGCACTTCTCCCATTGCAAGAACTATGGATCTAGTAGGCCAAACCAAACCAATAATTCGAAGAGACTTGCAAGGATATTATAATCATACATAAAGAGTTCAGAGAAGAACCAAATATTTCTCATAGATAATCTTGATCATAAACCCACAATTCATCGGATCTCGACAAACACACCGCAGAAAGAGATTACATCGAATAGATCTCCTCGAAGACCGAGGAGAACTTGTTATTGAGATCCAAAGAGAGAGAAGAAGCCATCTAGATACTAGCTATGGACCCGAAGGCAAGGTTGTCAGAATCGCGATTCTGTTATACGATTCTACGACCTTACGATCCAAACTAACCCCTATGATTCTACGACTTTAGTTCATAGAATCTACGTTTCTACGATCCTGATAGTGAAGATTCTACGATTTGCGATCCTACCATCGGGGCTCCGATCCGATTCAAAATCGCAATTCTGACAACCTTGCCCGAAGGTCAGTGGTAAACTACTCACAACTCATGGTGAGGCGATGATGATGATGTAGAAGCACTCCGTGGTAGATCCCCCCTCCGACGGAGCTCTGGAACAGGCCCCAAGATGGGATCTCACGGGAACAGAAGATTGCAGCGGTGGAACTAGGGTTTTTTCTGTTGTTTTGATGGTTTCGGGGTACGTAGATATATATAGGAAGAATGAGGCACCGGGGGCCAAACGTGGGGCCCACGAGGTAGGAGGCGCCCTGTAGGGGGAGCACGCCCCCCACCCTCGTGGACGCCACATGTGCCCTATTATGTGGTTCTCAGGTCTCCCGTGCGTATTTTGCTCCAAAAATATCTCTCCCAAAGTTTCATTCCGTTTGCACTCCGTTTGATATTCCTTTTCTGTAAAACCCTAAAATAGGCAAAAAAAAAAGCAATCTGGACTAGCCTTTGGGTTAATAGGTTAGTCCCAAAAATAATATAAAAGTGTATAACAAAGCCCATTAAACATCCAAAACATCATAAATAATAGCATGGAACAATCAAAAATCATAGATACGTTGGAGACGTATCAAACATCACATGTATGTCAACGTTACTTGCATTCATGACAAAAGTGCTGGTAAGTGCCCATCCGAGGTTTAGCTCTTGTGATACCACCATGAATAGTAAAATCTAAAAAAACCAAAAAAAAATCAAAACAATGTTGGTGGCAAAGAATGACAAATGTTTTAAGTGCTTGCCAAGTTTCATCAGGGAATGACATCCGTGGAAGTCGTGGCAAACAAAACAATCTATTTTCCAATGTTAATTGTTTTTGCCACCACTTCCACGAATGTCATTCCCTGATAAAACTTGGTAAGAACTTAAAACATTTGTCATTCTTTGCAACCAACCATTTTTTTATTATTTTTTTAGATTTTATTGTTCATGGTGTTATCGTAAGAGCTAAAATTCGGATGGGCACTTACCAACACTTTTGTCATGAATGCAAGTGACATTGACATACATGTGATCTTTCCCCGAACCTTTTTGTATCTCATTTGCATTTTTCAATTTAGTGTGAATTGGTTATGAAGTTTTCAAAGTGATGGTCAAACGGTCAAAGGGCAAAAGCACAAGACGCCAAAGTGGGTTGAGCAAGACCACGTGTTTTCACAAACTAGGGGAAATCCTGACGAGGGGGACACAACTAAGGGTATAAAACCAGTTATCCCATTTTTTATACCATGCTATTATAGTATCAATCTTGGATGTTTTATGTGCAACTATATGCAGTATTGTATTATTTTTTGGGACTAACCTATTAACTTAGTGCAAGTGTCAGTTGTTGTTTTTGATTGTTTTCGATTTTCCAGGAATTCTGTACCAAACGAAGTCTGAATGCCATGAAACTTTTTAACAATTTTTTCTGGATATAAGAAACCCTAGAAGCTTCGGGAGGAGGGCAGAAGGCGAAGGAGTAGGCCATAAGCCACATGGGCGTGCACAGGGGTAGGCACGCCCATGTGCCTTGTGGGGCCCTCGTTCCTCCGTTTGACCTAATTTCACCCCTACAAATTCTCTAAAATTGGGAAACCAATAGAGAGCCACCCAAAATACTTTTTCCGCAGCCGCAAGTTTCTATTCTCGTGAGATCCCATCTGGAGGCATTTTCTGGTACTCTGCCGGAGGGGAAATTTACCACAGAGGGCTTCTACATCAACCTTGCTGCTCTTCTAAAGATGTGTGAGCTAGTAGTTTACCACAAACCTATGGGTCCATAGCTAGTAGCTAGATTGCTTCTTCTATCTCTTTGAAATTCAATACAATCTTTTCCTCGATGTTCTTGAAGATCTATTTGATGTAATCTTCTTTTGCGGTGTCTTTGTTGGGATCCAATAATTTGTGGGTTTATGATCAGATTATCTATGAATATTATTTGAGTCCTCTCTGAACTATTTTATGCATGATTATTATAGCTTTGTATTTCTCTTTGATCTATCCACTTAGTTTGGCCAATTAGATTGATTTATCCTGGATTGGGAGAGGTGCTTTGTGATGGATTCAATCTTGCGGTGCTCTATATCCCAGTGACAGAAAGGGACAAGAAATGTAATTGTATTGTTTCCATTAAAGATAAAAATATGGGGTTTATTCATATTGATTAGATTTACTTTGTCTACATCAGGTCATCTTGCTTAAGGCGTTACTCCATTCTTTATGAACTTAATATTCTAGATGTATGATGGATAGTGGTCGATGTATGGAGCAATAGTAGTAGATCCAGGTAGGAGTCGGTCTACTTGTCTCGGATGTGATGCATATATACATGATCATTGCCTTGGATATCGTCATAACTATGCGCTTTTCTATGAATTGCCCAACAATAATATTTTTACCCACCGTATGTTTTTTTGTTCAAGAGAGAAGCCTCTAGTGAAAACTATGGCCCCCGAGTCTATCTTTATCATATATTAAAATCCAAAAATACCTTGCTGCAATTTATTTACATTTATTTTATTTTGTATTTTTTTATCTATCTAACACTACGAGATTTTATCCTTGCAATTAACCGCCAAGGGATTGACAATCCCTTGTTTCGTTGGATGCAAGTATTTGTTATTTTGTGTGTAGGTGTTGTTCATGAGGTATTGTGTGGTTCTCTTACTGGACTAATAACCTTGGTTTTTAACGGAGGGAAACACTTATCTCTATTGTACTGCATCATCATCCCCTCTTCGAGAAAATCTCAACACGGCTTACAAGTGGCAGTCGCCATGCATATCGCCGGACAGCCGCACAAGCACACGGACAACCACACATGCACATGGACACGGTCGCCGCGATCGCCACACACACGCACATGCACACAGACGTTCGACTAGGGTTAGAGGTTCGGGTATATATTGCTATTATGCTTGTTCATATTCGTTAATGAGTTCAGTTTATTCATACTAGAGTTCAATTATAGTTGTAGTTTCTAGTTCTATAGTTTTGAAGGCACGCATCAAAAAAATTATAGTTGTAGCAGCCACATACGTAACCATCAATGGAAAACCCGATTTGTTCATATTAGAGGTCAATTATATAGTCTCGCATATATATCCTATTATTTTGTACATTATTTCTATTCATACCGAGTTCAATAATATGCTGCAGTAGATGTCTTTAGTTAATTAAAGTATACATGCTATAAGCGCTAAAGTTTTGGCCAAGCGTTGATTAATTTCTGTTTCGCCAAATTAATAGCACTTAATGTGTCCAGTTTTGCAAAGAGGTCATGCCAAATTTATTTGTTTATTTTTTATTTATATTGTGTTGTACTAGATGTCTTCATTTCTTTATAGTGATCCATACTATAAACACTAAATTTTTGGTGAAATGTTGATTTACTTCCATTTTGCTAAATTTCTAGCTCTTAATGTGTCTATTTTTATGTAGAGGCTATGCCAAATTTTTGTTATTTTTAATTCATATTGTGTTGTTGAAGATTTCTTTAGTTCTTTCGCCAAATTTATTTATCTACATGTTTTAGGTCATTTTTCCTGAAATGGCAAACAACGGCAGGTACCGTGGTGTTTTCTAGAGGCCCTAGCGGAAGTGGGGCGCCCAAATCTGAAACCTTGTCACTCGCAAGAAACAATGGCTCGATACATTCGACTTAGCCGAGGATGCGGCGCGCGCTTATGATGCCATGGCGCTCGAGTACCAGGGCGAAGGGCCCAGCTCAACTTTCCCCAAGATGCTTGGCGCGCGAGTGAGATAGTGCCTCCTAACACAAGGATAGTCTCCAAGACCGAGGAGTAGGAGCACCTGAAGGCTAAGGTGCTCATCAGGGCCCGTGAATGTCAAAGCACCGATCCCTTGGAGGAGCGGTATCTTTGGGAGGATCCGAATCCGTACACCATTAACGAGGCCTTGATGGTGACCGCATGCAACCAGAAGGATGCTGAGGATGACCCAATAAACTAGGATATCGATGATCTTGTCGAGGAGTCCAACGAGGATGACGATGACGAATCCAGCTCTGATGTTGACTTAGATTAGGATTTGATCTCTCCATGCATCATGCCTATTCGTATTACTCCGTCCATCGGATATTTGAACCTTTAATGTAGTACTTATGAAACTTGATATGGCATACTATATATGTCTGTGACTTCATCATAATATTACTTTCATGACATAGCACCAATGATAACAATGTTTAACTTCTTGAAGGAGGGGATCATGGTGCTTTGTGTGCAAAAATCCCTCTAGGGATAGTTTATCCCATGCAGTAGAATTCGGGCTCTTCTTGAGGGATGGATTTGAAAAATCCGTGGTAACAATGTTCATCATTCAATTCTAACCAGTTGTTGAATTTTGTACTGTGCATACCATTAATTATAAATGTGATATTCTTAATTGTTACATAGTGTATCCCATGCAACGTAAGTGTCCAACTCAATAATTTAATCGATGACAGTTTCAACTTTTCAGATGGTCAAGGTAAATCATACAAAATTGACGTTCGTATTCAAAAGGATAAAACCATCATAGGAGGCGATGGATGGAACAAGTACATTTCAAATAATAAGCTCACCAGGGGAGAGTACATAGGCTTTTACTTGAAGAAAGCGACCAACAAGTTAAGAATTAAGTGTTTCTCTGACCAAGATGATGAGCTTGATGAAGATGATGCTGAGGATTCCTAGGATGATGACGATGATGAGGATGATGATGATGATGATGTTGAGAGACAAGATGATGATCATGCTAGCGAGGATGACGATAGGAAGGAGCATGAGGATGAGGAAGATGACCAGGGTACCGGAGATGATGATGATGATCCATACAATTATGCAATTTCTCTCAAATAATGAAAGCGCTTAATGAGGAGGCCAAACTCATCGCGATCCTACCATCAAGTGTGCACTACTTGGGGAGGACATTTGTGCATCGTTTTACCAAGACCAACATCGTGAAACACACCATGGTATGTTTTGTATCTTTTTTGTTTTCTTTTGTTCATAACACTATATGGCAAGATCTCTAACATTGCGTGCTCTATTTTGCTTTTAATCACGGGGATCATAAGAATTACCTATGAAGATGATTTCTGCCAAGGACCTCCTTGTTGCCGACATGGCTGGAGTAAGCTTTCGAGCAGCAGGTCCTGTCACCAACGTTCGATACAAGATGGACATAGACGGCCGCATGTCGTTCTATGAGCTTGGCTGGCGGGAATTATTGAAAGGAAAGAGACGATGACTAATGGTTGACACGGTAGTGGTCATCACGATAAGGAGTAACAGAATTAACAACTTCTAGATGATGGTTGTTGTAGATCTTATTTAAAAATAAGGTCTAGTCACATACCTCCTAGCCGATGAACTCTTAGTTACTTAGTTAAGATGTCTGTGATACTTTGATGTTGCTTTTTTAACTGGAACAAACTTGAAGTGTTACTAGTTGCTATGAAAAGTACTAATTACCTAGTAAACTTGCAGTCTTGCATGCCTAAGCGTACAATGCATGCTTTATTTGATTTTATATTGGATTTATGCAAAACGCATCCATGATAGCACAATTGGTGTCATGGTTGCAAAATTTTAATTCCCATGAATAAGCCTGCAGTGGCAGGCGCTCCAATATGCCCATCAGTGCAACATGAGTAAATAGTGGCGGCAAGCAAGCGTCGCCCACCACTGAAGGAAGAAAACCAGTGGAGGGCAAGTATGCACACCCGCCATTGAAGTGCTCTACCAATGGTGGGTGGGCGGCCCGCCACTGATGAGGTTATAGCATTGGCAGGAGGTCGGTGGCGAGCACCCCCCTGACAGCCTGGCCCGCCACTACTGGCATTTTGAGCCCACCACTGCTAGGCATTCCTACAGTAGTGCCTTTTGGTGGTCCCACAAGCTCACATGGCGAGCCCTTGGTGGCGCCACCTGAGCTTGTAGCTCACTAGTGGGGCCTCTCCTGGTGATTCTTCTCCCAGTATTTTGTATTAATTCAAATAATTATCCATAAATTTTTAGGCCATTTGGAGCTCTGAAGAATAGCTATATCTATTGTAGCTCTTTTCAAGTTCAGAATTCCATCTGTCGACAATTTCCCTCCTCATGTATATCTTGCATAATAAGAGAGCAAATGCATTATATTTGAATCATAGAGTGAAATTGTGATGCCCCGAGTCCGATGCGCCAGGTGTCTTCCAGTTATTCGCCGTCGTTGCCATGTCATTTGCTTGCGTGTTGCATCTTGCCATGTCATCATGTGCATTCCATCTGCATTGTTTTCTAAACTTGCATTCGTTCGGGTTCCCCAGTCTTCTTCGTTGTCTGTCCTGAGCCCAAACACACTCACACGCGCCCGCCGCACCTCAGAATATTTATTTTATAAGTGGCTGGAAAATTTTCTCGGAATGAGGTGAAACTTGACGTGTGGTCTTGTTATATTGTAGGTAGACCACCTGGCAAATTTCATCGCATTCGGAGCTCGTTTGATAGCCCAACAGTTAAACCTATAGCGGCAATATCGCCGGACAAAACATCGGAAGTTTTCGGTCTTCGAAACTGCCATCAAGCCTCTCTTCTCTTGTCTCCTCTCAGCCCACTAGACCTCTCTACACAGCCCACTAAGCCTGCCTAGCCCCCTTGCGATCGGTGCCGTCCGATCGGCATTCGAGGGTCCGAATCGGGGCAAAACCCCCCAACCCTAGACCCCTTTCCTATTTAAGTAGCTTCCCTTGTCCAAAAATGGGCTAAACCTAGCCCCTACTCCTTCCCCTACCTCCCAGCTGCCCCCCACCTCGAAATCCGCGCGCACAGCCTCCTCCACCTCTGAATCCGCCGCCGTCCACCTCCTCCCTGCCACTTGGCACCTCGCCATAGGCCAGCCGCCGGCCGAGCCCTCCGCCCAGCCAACCGGGGAGCGCCACGCATCCCTCCCTGGGTCAACCCCGCCGCCAGCCCCTCCACAGCCCGTAGTCGGCCCGCCCGGGCCCCAATCTGGGCCCGAGGACCGCTCCACTCCGTCGCCTGACTCCCTGCACGCCCGAGCGCCTTCCTGCTCGCTCCCATCCCCGAGCTCCCGTCGACGACCCGCACCGGGCCGCCTCGCCCGTGCCGCACCGCGCCTCCACCGCCCGCCTCGGCTCGGCCCTTCCCGCAGCGCCTCCTGGCTTGGAGTTCCTCCATCGACCATCGCCGGAGCGCGTCGCCGCCGTCATGCCGATCCCGCCTCTGCGCTCGCTCCTCCTGCCGGTGAACCTGCCGCCTTGCCTCAACGCCGGATGGTTGTTGCCGCCCCGATCTCCACCGTGGAGCCCCGCCGGTGCGCCGCCTCCCCTCCGTACCCGCGAACTCACCGGAGCTCCTCATCGTCGACATCGGGCTCGACCTCCAGATCTGCATGGCTCCGTGTCGGTACGGCAATGTCCCACGAACCAAACATCATCCCGCACCAGCTCGTCCCGCACCGGCCAGGCCGGACGTGTCCGGTGGGATCCGGACAGTGTCCGCACCCGAGACCTCGAGGTTGTCTTTTTGACCAAGTCCCTGGAATTTCACATTATGTGCCCATGTTCATCATGTCATAACACCATGCATATAGCTTCGATTTGCGCATATGATATATGGAAATGTTTGTCTCTAAATGCTCTACATGATAGTTGCATTTGTATGCATGTTACTGTTCATCTTGCCATGCTAATCTTTGTTGCAAAAGTGCTAAGTGTTGTTTACTGCTGAAACTTATTATAACTTGTTGTTTTGTCATTTTCATATCTTTTTATGTGATTTTTGTTTGAGCATCATGTCAACATGTGTTAGGAGGACAATCATGCCATCTTTGCTGTGGTGCAATCCACTTTTCATGATATGCCTTGTGGTGAGTGAAACAAGCTTGCAAAGTGGCCTACTCGTTGTTTGCTGATTTCTGCGACTTGTTGAAAACTGCTAAGTCTGAAACTGTTATATTATGATGCCATGTTTGCTTGATGCTACAGTCAAATCCATGAAAGTTTTGGAATGTCGAGTGACCATGACTTGAAGTCCATGTTATGCTCTATCCATCCATGCCCTTGTTTGCAATTATAGGTCGCTGTAGCTTGTCTCTTTCTTGCTCTCAAATTGCTATATAATGTTTTTGTCAGCCTGTTATCAGTAAGTTCAGTTTTTCCATGTGAATAGCGAGTGTTCTATGCATCCTATGACCATGTTCTTGCCATGAGTAGCTGCATAAACATGTCTTCTTGTTGTTGATTATATTCACCTGCCATGGTATGCTTTGAGATGAGTTCCACAAGCTTGCAAACATGCCTACTTGTCGTTGTTGCTGTCATGTTCAGTTTATTTCACTAAGTCTGTGAAACTGTTATCATTTGCAATCTTGCCATGATGTTTTGAGCATGTTCTACTGGTGTTTGGCAGTAGCTCAATGATCATGTTTGTAGTTCTTGACATGTACAAGTCTGCCATGCCCTTTGATGCCATGAAGTGTTCATGTACCATGTTGTTTTCATGATTGCAAAGTGCGTAGTTGCTGTTTTGGGGACAGATTGTTGTTATATCTTGTTTCATGTGTATGTGTTGAACCATTACTCCGTTTTGATCATGTCCTATATGAAACTTGCTTGGTTTTGCATGTAGATGCATCATGTCATGTTGTATACATGTTTGGAGTGTGTTTGCTTGATGTTTGAATGCATCTTGCATCTTTTCCATGCTTAACTTGTTTTGCTCATATCTTCTAGGCCGTAGCTCCTAATTAAATGAACTTTATATGTAACTTGACTAGAATTTCGAGTAGATCATCATGGTTGTCGGTGTACTAAGATAGGGGTACCTTAGTACCCCAACTTGTGCACGGGCAGTAGCAGCTTCCCGCGGCAGGGTTTACCACGTGCTCGCCAAGAACCTTTCTGGTCCCTATGAAGCCATTCAAAAACAAAGTATACAAGTCAGAAGATCAAGACCCCGGCAAGTGGAGCTTGCCGGGAAGGCCGCACCAGGCTCAAGGTTGTCACTTTAGCACAAGACCCTGGCAAGAGGAGCTTGCCAGGAAGGCCAAGGAACACGTACCTCAAGAGATGCCTCGGCGCATCATGCGCCCCGGCAGGGCCCGGGAAGCGGCAAGCTTCCGGGCCCGGCAAGGCAGAGGCCCCGGCAAGGTGCTTGCCGGGGGAAGCTCGCTGTGTGCCCGCGCTCCAGCTCGTATGCCCACGCGTCGCCCTGGGGCCCTTCCAGGGACGCGTGGCAGATGGCTGTGCAGCCTGGGGCGCACGGTGGCAAACCACGGTGACGAGGCTACCGTCGTGGCGAAGGGAGGCGCATGGACAGACGCTTTTGGGGTCAACGGCGACAGGAATTTAATGCCCTTGTCCCCCACTGTCAAAGTTAGGTGAAGACCACTGTTCCTCCACTGTTCATGCACTGTTTATGCACTATTACAACTACCACCAAATTTACACTTTTACCCTCCTCTACGTTGACACCTGTCGGTGACCCCTTTGAGCTATAAAAGGAGGCCCATGCACAACGTAAAGGGGGTTCGGAACCTAGTTCACTCTCTCGCTCGGTGTAGCTAGCACTGTAGATCTTCAAGCTCCCGAGCTCCAAAATCTCAATAAAACCAAGGTAGGAGTAGGGTTTTACGCGTCCGCGCGGCCCGAACCTGGGTAAAACTGCCCGCGTGTGCCCCTCGATCTGCTCTCCGTGCTCCCTCCGCTCCCTTACCGCAACATAGAAGGGGCTCCGGTCCCATAGGTGCTCGTGGGAGGACAGTTTCCCCCGACATCTTTGGCGCGCCAGGTAGGGGGCGTCGAGGTTGTGCGAACCTGATCCGGTGCTCACGCGGGCGCATCCTTCATCAACCTCTCCAACTTCATCAGCCACATCAACATGCCTCCGAAGAAGAAGGCTTCGGAGGTCGGAGGCCCGTCTGCATCGATTCCACCACCACCAGAGCCAACGGTTGGTGGGGGAGACGCCGGCGGAAGGGTGGTCGCCGGCGAGGAAACTCGCGGCGCCACCAAGTCCAAGGACAAGACGGACGACCGGGCGAATTCCAAAGCCTCGGCGTCCGTGCACGCACCACGTCCCTCCCAGGAGGTGCCGGACCAGCAGCGCCGTGGTACGGGAGGTACCATACGCTTGCTGGGCCGTAGCCAAGCCGGAGGATCGCGGGATGCTCAAGGCCAGCGCGCTGGCACGAGCAAGGCGCGGTCGCCAGGACAGGAACATGCTCCTTCTAACGTAGTTAGAAGTCCGAGCGTGTCCCGCTCCTCGCACCGTTCACCACCGCTCCCCTCTTCTCCAGCAGAAGCTCTAGCAAGAGCACAGCTGCTCCTCGATTTCCCTCCAGCGGCAGACAAGGCCGAAGACTGGAGGGCAACGATCCAGAGTATCATCGCCTTCGCCAACAACGACGCGCCTTAGCAGCCGGCAACTTCACGGCCGCGGCAAGTCGACCAAGCGATGGCCGATGGCAACAAGACCGCCGGGGGTGCAACTACCGTGCACTCCCCGCCGCGGAAGCAGAAATCGCCACCCCGCCGGATCAACGTCGACAACGACTCTACGGTGTCGCCGGATCCGGGAGCTCGCCGCGATCAGCGCCAAGTCCTAGATGACCGGCGACAAGAGGACGCTCGGACTCGCATCGAGCGTCGACGAGAAGCCCGAAGACCGTCAGATCAGCGCGCTGGGACCACTGTCGACATGCACGCGCCCGGTGAACCAGGCGACTTGCCGTACGCGGCAGGCTGCCCTGCGTTCACCCGAGAGCTGCGGCAAGTCCAGTGGCCCAGCATGAAGAATTTCAAGCCCGACGTACCCGAGAAGTACGACGGCAAGACGCACCCCTTGGAGTTCCTCAGCATCTACACCATCGCGGTGCAGGCTGCCGGGGGGCGCGACGAGAAGATCTTAGCCAACTACTTCCCGCTCGTGCTTAAGCCAAACGTCCGGCCTTGGCTTATGCACTTGCCGGAGAACTCCATTTCTTCATGGGCGGATCTGTGCCACCAGTTTGTTGGCGCCTTCACGGGCGGCCATAAACCCCACGGCCAGGAAAGCGATCTCCACATCCTCACCCAGAAGGAGGGAGAGTCCCTGCGCAAGTACATCCAAAGATTCAGCCGCGTCCAGCACAACATTCCCGACGTCCACCCCGCCACGGTTATCAGCGCGTTTCACCAGAACGTGCGTAACCGCCGGATGAGGGAGGAGATGGCCTTGACCAAGATCCGGGATGTCAGCGAGCTCTACGCTCTGGCTGACAAGTGCACGCGCGCAGAAGAGGGGAGGAGACTCCCCGGAGAGGATACTGGCACAGGAGGAAGCGACAGTGAGGATGCCGCCCCGGCAAGGAAAAACCGGCGGCGGAACAACAGAAAGAAGAAGAACAAGGAAGTGCTAGTTGTCGAGCAGTCCGGCAAGGAGGCTCCCGCCAAGAAGACACAGGCTGGCGGCTCCGGCAAGGAGCCCGCCCCTGTAGCGGCAGCCGACAAGCAGGACGGCTCCGACAAGCAGTACTGCAAGATCCACCGCACCAAGGGCCACGATCTTCAGAACTGCAAAAGAGTCGAGTACCTCGTAGAGCAGCAGAAGGCTGAATACGAGCGTCGCGACAAAGAGAAGGCCCGAGGAGGCGGAGGAGAACCCAGCAAGAAGCGGCCGTTCAATGGCCGGGGAGGACGCCGCGGCAAGGCCAAGCAGCGGCAAGGTGATAGACCTCCCCGGGGCCGCCACAAGGATGAGGATGAAGACGACGATGATGACATGGAAGAAGGAGATAACAGCGAGCAGGAGTTCCAGAAGGCCACAGAGGTTCTGTGTGTCGACGGAGGCGCCTCTCTGCACACTTCCCACCACCAGCTCAAGCAGTGGGTGCGGGAAGTGAATGTAGCTGAGCCGCCCGTCGAGTTACGCAGGCTGCTGAAGTGGTCCAGCACGCCCATCATCTTTGACCTTGAGGACCATCCTGACCGCACAACTGCGGTCGGGTGCTTGCCGATGTTGGTCTCACCAACTATCCGCAACCTCAAGGTCACCAAGATGTTGGTTGACGGCGGGGCCGGCCTGAACTTGATCTCCTCAGCTGTGATCAAGAAGCTATAGATCCCAGACGGCGAGCTCGAGGAAACCGGGTCGTTCCAAGGGATCAACCCGGGAAGGAGCAAGCCGAAGGGGAAGATTACGTTGCCAGTGACCTTTGGCGGGGAGCTCAACTTCAGGACAGAGAAGATCACGTTCGACATTGCCGATATCCCATTGCCATACAATGGGATACTTGGCCGTCCTGCCCTCGCCAAGTTCATGGCAGCTTCCCACTATGCATACAACGTTCTCAAGATGCCGGGGCCGATAAGCGTCATCTCTGTCCCTGGCGACAAGAAGGACGCGCTTATCTGCGCCGACAAGATCTACCGGGATGCAGCAGCCGCAGCAGAAAGCAACACACTTACCGCTGAAGCTCCCGGGGGGAAGACCAAGACCAAGTCCGGCAAGAGCTCTGGGGCCCACTCCGGCAAACGCACCTCTTCGGAGTGCTGCGTTGCCGTCGAGGACGCACCATCGAGCTCCACCGGCAAGTGCAAGAAAGGAATGGCAGCTCCACCGGCAACCAAGAAGGTGTCCGCCAAGGAGGACGGCACTGGTGGCACCTTCACCATCAGTGCTACACTCGACAACAAATAGGAAAGCGCGCTCGTTGCCTTCCTGCGGGCGAATGTCGACGTGTTTGCATGGCAACCGTCTGACATCCCCGGTGTTCCCAGGAAGGTAATTGAGCACAAGCTTGCTGTTTGTCCTCATGCGCGGCCCGTCAAGCAGAAGGTCAGGAAGCAAGCCGTGGAGCGCCAAGAATTCATCGCCGAAGAGATAAAGAAGTTAGAAGCAGCAGGCCTGGTTAGAGGCGTAATACATCCCACGTGGTTGGCCAATCCAGTTGTTGTGCGCAAGGCTAATGGAAAATGGAGACTTTGTATAGATTTCACCGACGTGAACAAAGCGTGTCCCAAAGATCCATTTCCCTTGCCGCGTATCGACCAGATTGTTGACTCCACAGCTGGATGTGAGTTGCTTTCCTTCCTTGATGCATACTCAGGTTACCACCAGATATTCATGGCCAAGGAAGATGAAGAGAAGACTGCATTCATTACTCCATGCGGCACATATTGCTTCATACGCATGCCCTTTGGATTGAAGAATGCAGGCTCGACATTTGCAAGGGTGGTGCACACTGCTTTTGAGCCACAGATACACAGAAATGTAGAAGCCTACATGGACGACATAGTGGTCAAGAGCAAGAGTAAGGATACCCTAATCCAAGATTTAGAGGAAACCTTTGAGAATCTGCGCAAGATACAGCTCAAGTTGAACCCCGAGAAGTGCGTCTTCGGAGTCCCCTCCGGCAAGCTTCTCGGGTTCTTTGTGTCCCAGAGGGGGATTGAAGCCAATCCCGACAAGATAAAAGCCATCGAGCAGATTGAAGCCCCGACGCGCGTCAAGGACTTAAGGAGACTTGCTGGTTGTGTGGTTGCCCTCAGTAGGTTCATTTCAAAGTCTGCAGAACGCGCCCTGCCTTTCTTCAAAATCTTGAAAAAGGCAGGTCCTATGAAATGGACTCCTGAAGCGGAGGCAGCGCTGCAAGACTTGAAAGGATACCTATCCTCCACTCCAATACTTGTCGCACCTAGGCCACAAGAGAAGTTGCTGTTGTACCTAGCGGCAACCAATCAAGTGGTTAGTGCTACGTTAGTAGTGGAGAGGGAGGCAGAGGAAGAGCCCACATCCCCGGCAAGCACTTCCAGCGACAAGCAGGTGGCTTCCCCGACAAGCTCTGGCCCCGACAAGGACAAGTCTGCGCAGGAACAAGGAGAAGTGCGAAAGAAGATGGTGCAGCGCCCAGTGTATTTTGTAAGTTCCCTCCTGCAGGGGGCTAGGTCAAGATACTCTGGGGTGCAAAAGTTGCTTTTCGGCCTCCTCATGGCCTCAAGGAAGCTGCGCCATTACTTCCAAGCACACGAAATAACAGTGGTCACTCGCTTTCCGTTGAAGAGGATATTGCAAAATCCAGAAGCAACAGGCAGGATCGTCGAGTGGGCACTGGAACTGTCAAGCTTTGGTCTCAAGTTTGAGAGTACTTCAACCATACAGAGCAGAGCTTTGGCAGAATTCATAGCGGAATTGACCCCAACGCCAGATGAAGAAGTTCCAGAGACAAGCGTCCCCGTCCAAGAAGCGAGCAGCGAATGGATAATGTACTTTGATGGTGCTTTCTCGCTGCAAGGCGCCGGTGCCGGCGTGGTACTCATAGCGCCCACCGGAGAGCACCTCAAGTATGTTGTCCAGATGCACTTTCCCAAGGAACAAGCGACAAACAATACTGCTGAGTATGAAGGCTTGCTTGCCAGCCTCAGAATTGCGGCCGAGCTTGGGATCAAGAAGTTGATTGTGCGGGGAGATTCACAATTGGTGGTCCGACAAGTGAATAAGAGTTACCAGAGCCCTTTGATGGAAGCTTATGTTGATGAAGTGAGGAAGCTTGAAGAACACTTTGAAGGTCTGCAAATGGAGCACGTCCCAAGAGCTCAGAATGATATTGCAGATGGCCTCTCAAAGTGTGCTGCAATGAAGTTACCTGTGGAACCAGGAACCTTCGTGCTCAAATTAACTCAGCCATCCGTTACACCATCAGTTGGGCAAAACAAGAAGAGAAAGTTGGTCTCCGGCAACTACTTGCCGGCGGATCTTCCCGAAGCCGCCGCCAAGGTCCTCAAGATCAACAGCCAAGATGCTGAGGAACAGTCTGCTCCTGCAGATCCAAGGGTCTGTACAGTTGAAGCAGGCGTTCCCGACAAGCCTTGCCCCGGCAGGCTTGCCGGGGGACCATCAGCTCCGGCAGAGCCGCAGGTTCTTGTCGTAGAAGCTGAGGTTCCCGCAGCAGCCCTCATGCCTTTAGTCCTTGCTGTTGAGCCTCAGGCTCCAGCATGGGCACAGCAAATCGTCCGTTTTCTGCAAACTGGAGAACTTCCCGACGAGCCAGAAGAGATAGAGAAAATAACCAGGCAGTCAAGTATGTACCAGTTCGTTGACAATGAACTGTACAGAAGAAGACTCAATGGTGTCAGGTTGAAGTGCATTTCCAGGGAAGATGGACAGAAGCTGTTGGCAGAAATACATGGAGGCATATGCGGTCACCACATTGGCGCAAGGGCACTTGCCGGGAAGGCGTTCCGGCAAGGATTCTTCTGGCCAGAAGCCCTCCAAGATGCAACTGCACAAGTAACCAAGTGTGAAGCGTGCCAGTTCCATGCCAAGCAAATTCACCAGCCAGCTCAAGCTCTCCAGACGATCCCTTTGTCCTGGCCCTTCTCGGTCTGGGGGCTCGATATTCTCGGCCCCTTTCCCCGCGCAGTCGGGGGCTTTGAGTACTTGTACGTAGCAATCGACAAGTTCACAAAGTGGCCAGAAGCAGAACCAGTGAGAAAGGTGACAGCACAGTCAGCAGTCAGGTTCTTCAGGTCGATTGTTTGCCGTTTCGGAATCCCTAACAGGATCATCACCGACAACGGCACACAGTTTACAAGTCGCACCTTCATGCAGTACGTCCAAGACCTTGGCGCCAAGGTCTGCTTCGCTTCTGTTGCTCACCCGAGGAGCAATGGTCAAGCGGAGAGGGCCAATGCTGAAGTGCTGCGCGGACTCAAGACAAGAACCTTCGACAGGCTGCACAAGTGCGGAAGAAACTGGATAGAGGAGTTGCCGGCGGCTCTTTGGTCAATCAGGACGACACCAAATCGAGCCACCGGACAGACACCCTTTGCTCTTGTCTATGGAGCAGAGGCAGTTATCCCCACGGAACTCGTATACGGATCTCCTCGAGTGCTCGCTTTTGATGAGCTCGAGGAAGAGCAACTGCGACAAGATGATGCATTGCTCCTTGAGGAGGAACGTCTCCAGGCTGCTGTACGAGCTGCTCGATACCAGCAGGCCTTGCGTCGCTATCATAGCCGCAAGGTCAAGGCCAGGAGTCTCGAGGAAGGCGACCTTGTTCTTCGGCGTGTTCAGTCCGCCAAGAATTCCAACAAGTTGACGCCGAACTGGGAAGGCCCTTATCGGGTGAGACAAGTCACAAGGCCCGGCGCTGTCCGCCTTCAGACCGAAGAAGGCTTACCGGTGAGCAACTCCTGGAACATAGAGCATCTTCGCAAGTTTCACCCATAAGGCGCGGTTGCCGTGATCCGCTCCGGCAACCACCTTTTGTACAAGTATTGCCGCTGTTGCATGTAAACCTTTGTACAAAACCGGGCGCAGACCCCGTGCATCAGTAAAGCTTTTGTGCTTCGCACTATTTGTCATTTCCATGCTTTTCTTTGTTATTTGCATACATCATCTGACACCTTGTGCAACGCACATCCCCGGTGAGCACTAGCAAGCTGTGAGGCCATATACTTGTTTTTCCTCCTCTTTTTCCCTCTTAAGCGGAAGGAGTATTCCTCGCGCACAAATTTGCCGGGGGGGAAGGAGATGGAGGCATGAACCAAGTGTTGTTCAAGAAAGAGAAGCCTTGTCGGGGAGCAAACAATATATGAAAGCTAAGTTACCAAAGTTTGAGTAATTCAAATTTTTTTAAATTTTTAGTTATCTTCCTTGAACAAGCACACTTTGTATGGAAAACATGTGCGCGAGGGAACCTACCCGTAGCTAGCCGCGCCCTTACTTTGTTTCGAGCACGCTCAACGGCTTAAGTGAGCTGCGACAAGTGTCGTGCCTTTACTTCGTTTTCGAGTTCGCTCAGCAATGTAAGTGTGCTGCGACTAGTTGCGGCAAGGTTACTTGCCGACAAGGTCTTTGCCAGCAGGCTGCTTAGAGTCCCGCACTCAGCGCCGCGTAGGGCGAAAAGAATACAAAGTAAAGGACCAAGAGCAAGGAAGATAGCACAGCATTGATTACCCAAAATAAGAGTATATATTACAAAGATAGCTTGCCGCTGTTCTAATCAAACTACTGCCTATGACTTAATTGGCAGCGGCAAAGGAAGCAGAAAGAAAGGAATCTAATCTACCCGATCGCCTTCACGCCTCGTGATCTTGCCCACCTTGGCGACGATGTGGGCAACCTGCGCCTTCAACGCCTCCTGATCAACTTCGGGCGGCAAGGTGCGGAGGACGTTGACGAGGTTGATGCCGGGGTTGCGGTAGACGATCTACGACAAGACACGCTCCATGGTGCCCATGCAGAGCCGACGCGCCTCGTCGGCCAGCTGCACAGGGATCTTCTCCCGCAGCCGCGCAAGCGCCGGCGCGATTCCCCGGAAGAACAGACTTAACTTAGCGCTGTGGGGGAGACTCTCGTCCGGGGAGTACACAAGATGTTCAGCCCTCAGCGCCATCATCTCCATGTCAATACTGGCAGCGGAGGTGACCAGTTCCTCAGTCCATTGCTCCACTGCCCGGCTGAAGTTGTTCGCCGAGACGGCGGCGCTCTCCACCAAGCCCCGTTCCTTGCGGAGTTCGTCCTTCAGTTTCGTCTCGCGATCCCGGGCGGCGTCGAGCGAATCAGTAAGAGTGGAGACCTTCAACTCTAAGTCAGCAATGGAGTCCTTGGCGGCAGTGAGCTCGTCGCCTTTCTTGGAGAGACGTACCTGCAAGTCAGAGTTGGTGTGGGCGTCTTTCTCCCGCTCCACGTTGAGCGCGGTGACCCTGTCTTCGCTCGCCTTCAGGAACAACTCCAGCTGCTTCACCCTGGCCTCCAGGTCCTTCTTGGCGGTCTCTGCGGCGGCTGCGGCGCTCCTCGCCTCCTTCAGAGCCCCGCCAATGGCTTGCTCCCGGGCGGCGAGGTCGTCCTCGTGGGCATCGAGGTCGACCTTCCGCTGGTTGAGTACTCCTTCTCGCCGGGACAGCTCTTCGGCGGCCAACCGCTGCTGCTCCTCGGCCTCAGCTTTTTCAAGAAGGAAGGCTTGCTGCTCCCCGGCAAGCTCTTCGCGCTCCTCCGCCAAGTTGCGGAGGGCCGCCTGGTTGGCGGCGCGGAGCTCCGCGGCGCGCTTCTCCAAGTCGACTCCAGCCTTGGCGGCGAGAGCCTCCCGAGACTCTAACTTCGCCTGCCTGGCCCGGTACAAAGCCAGGAGCCGGCGAAGGAGTTTCTCCTCTTCGGGCTCATCGCTGCTGCCGGGCGTTTCAACGACCTTCAATCCGGCGGAGGCGAGGACCTCCCCGTCAGAGGTCTCTCCCTCCGCGGGTGCTCGAGACGAGGACGCCCACGGGACTTGTATGAAAACCCCGTTGGCGGCCTCCAGGTAGACGCCCTGCCCAGCCGTGGAGGCGGAAGGGTCGGCGGCCGGTGCAGCGCTTGACGCTTCTGCAGCCTCCGGGCCAGCAGTGTGGTCGCCGGGCCCTTCCCCAGCCGCGGCGTCTGCGGGCGGGGCGGTCTCCTCGACGGCCGGCTCGTCAGCTCCAGCCACCTCCTCGGCGGTAGTGGCGTTGCCGCCGTCGCCATGCACGCCCTCCTCGCCGGTGGTCTCCGTTTCCATCCGCTTCGGTGCAGGAGGATCTAGCAGAAGAAAAAGAAAAGAAAGGATCAAGCAAATATCCAAAAAGACAAGTTCAAGAAGAAGAAGCTACAAGGTTTACCTTCGCGGACTTCTTCAACGACGGGGTCCCTCGCTGGGGAATTCTCCCTTGGCGGTGGAGCAGTAGCCCCTGCTGGCGGAGGGCCGCCCGCGCCCTCCCTTGGCGGGGTGCTCACCCTTGTCGGGCTGCTCGCCCTTGGCGGGGTACTCGCCCTTGGCGGGGTACTCGCCCTTGGCGGAGTGCCCGTCCTTGGCGGAGCGTTCTCCCTTGCCGGGGAGTTCACCCTTGGCGGGGAGGATGGAGCAAGTGGCTCGTCGGGGGCGACCTCCGGGTGCTCCTGCGGCTGCGGCTCCACTTCTGCACAAGACAACAAAATATCAGTACAAGCAACAACCTCGAGCACGCCCGTCAAGCAGAAAGATAAATACCAGCCTTACGCTGGGGGCTACTCCTCGGAGCAACAGGTTGATCCGACAAGTTTGCCGCTGGCGCGTCTCCCGTCGCCGCGGCGGGCGAGTTGTCTTCAATCTCGACCGCAGGGATCTTGGCCCTCTTCGCCATCCGCTGGGTCAAGGTCCTGTGAAGCAAAACAAAAGCAAGATCAGAACCAGCAAGGAAAATCAAGACAAAATCAAAGAAACTAAAAGAATTGCAAGTACTTACTCCTCTTCCTCTTCGTCGGAGCTGAGGGCGGAGAAGTCAAACTCCGCCTGGGGAGCTCCCGCGCGAGGAGCTGGAGGAGAAGGCTCCCTCGGGCGCTTGGCGGTCTCCGGGGCTACGGGCTGTGAAGACCCAGCCCCCGTCGTCGCCGGGGCCCGAGGAGCAGAAGGAACACCCATTCCACTCCGGGAAGATCCTCCTCCGCTTGGCGCACGAGCACGGGGTGCCTCCTTGACGACTTCGCTCGTCTTGGTGGCGCGCGTCGCACGGCGCGCCGGCTGCTGTCGAGGCGCCTATGGCCTCGCCGCCTCAGCCGCCTTGCGGAGGCGCTTCTTCGGTTGTTGCGTAGGACTTGCCGGAGGCGGGGAGTTCTCTGAGGATGAGGAGGCGTCGTCATCGAGATTCAGAGATCCACCAGAGTCTTCATCAGCCTCGGCGTCCTCCTCCTCCTCGGCAGGCCCGCTGGACTCAGCACCATGCCCAGCGGCCTCGCTCCCTCCGGCGACCTCGCTCGTCCCGACAAACTTCACGGAAGGCTCCCCGGCAAACTCCTCGGGCGGAAGTTTCAGTAGCTTGAGGATTTCCGCCTCCTCTGCTTGACTCACAGCGTCCGCGGCCTGTGCCTCTTCCACAGTGTACCCAAAAGCACCCGCAGCCGCAGCTGCGGCGGCCTCCTCCATCCTGGAGGCGATGTAAGCTAAATCCCGCTCAGTAGTAGCCCGGGTGAGGCCCTTGTTCTCCTCGGCGTTGTGGGGTTTCTCGACCAAGTTGTCGAAGAAGGTCAGCACGGTATCCGGTGGAGGCTCCAGCCAAGTGGGGGCGACGCCATGGGAGTCGCACGCGGGCATCATCGCGCGTAAGGAATCGCGGGCAGTGCTGTTGCACAGCGGCACCACTCCCCGGGAAGGTCTGAACCACTCCGGGTGGTTGGGGTCGTGCTTGAAGAGCTCCCGAACCATCCCCTTTAACTCCAAGGTTGTGAAGTTATAGTTTAATCCAGGGCGCAGCCTCATGATATCTACCGCATTGCCAAATTCCCTAGCGGGCCTCTTCCTTTCTTGTAAAGGGGCGATGCGGCGGCGGAGGAAATCTGCCCCAACTTCTCCGATAGTCAAATTGGCGACCCGGAGACGAATGATCCTAATGAGGGCGATATTAAGCTTGCTGTCCTCCGGGGCCAATTCACTCCAATCCCTGCCGCGCACTATGGCAGTTGTGCACGGCACGGTAAAGGGCTCTCGCTTATCTTCCACCACCCAGCACCAATCGGCTCTCCATTCCTCCCACTTGCCGCGAAGCTCGCCCTTCAGGTACGAGTCCTTCTTGTTCAGCCTGAAGATCCAGGAGATGCCGCCGGAGAGAGGGGCACCTGATTCTACTCTAGGCATAAAGAAGTGGCGGAAAAGGGCTACGTTTGGATGAACCCCAACATAGTTTTCGCATAGATGTACGAAAACGGCCATCGTAAGGATGGCGTTGGGGGTGAAATCTAGGAGGTGGAGGCCGTATGTGTTCATTACATCACAAAAGAACTCCGAGAACGGAGGGCACAGACCACAATGGAAGAATGCAGCAAAGAAAAAGTACCCGCCGGGGAACATGTCAGCGGCGACGGCGGGGAAGACTCTGGTGCGGGGATGAGCTTTGGTCTCCCTCGCCCAGAACAGATAGTATTTGTTCCGCAGCTCCCTCGCTCCAAGCCTCGGTGCGAAGACCACGCACCTCTTCCGCAGGGCGGCCACCTTCGCCGCCTGCTCGGACTTCTCCTTCTTGGCCTTGTCGCTCTTCGCCTTGTCGCTCTTCGGAGCCATGGCGGGGGCAGCGAGGAAAGAGGCGAGGAGGTCGACGGCGCCGCGGATGCGGGAGACGGTGGAGGAAGGGCGGAGGCAAGAAGCAGCGGAGGTTTCTGGAGAATCAAGGCGCGATGAAGACGATGGAGGGGAACTGCCCCTGCTTCCTCTGCTTTTAAGGGGGGGTGGGGGACGTTCCGCATTTCCCATTAAAGAAACAGGCCACGATCTCTCCCACGACGCCGCAATCGACGCGTGTCGTTAGGGAGGGATGCGGCGGATACGGAAGGGGATACGGCTTGCCGTGGGCCGCGCGTGCCCGTGCACTGTTTTGGGCCTGGCCCAACAGCGCTCGGCACCGTGTGTGGCCCAGGCCCGGGGGCTCCTGTCGGTGTACTAAGATAGGGGTACCTTAGTACCCCAACTTGTGCACGGGCAGTAGCAGCTTCCCGCGGCAGGGTTTACCACGTGCTCGCCAAGAACCTTTCTGGTCCCTATGAAGCCATTCAAAAACAAAGTATACAAGTCAGAAGATCAAGACCCCGGCAAGTGGAGCTTGCCGGGAAGGCCGCACCAGGCTCAAGGTTGTCACTTTAGCACAAGACCCTGGCAAGAGGAGCTTGCCAGGAAGGCCAAGGAACACGTACCTCAAGAGATGCCTCGGCGCATCATGCGCCCCGGCAGGGCCCGGGAAGCGGCAAGCTTCCGGGCCCGACAAGGCAGAGGCCCCGGCAAGGTGCTTGCCGGGGGAAGCTCGCTGTGTGCCCGCGCTCCAGCTCGTATGCCCACGCGTCGCCCTGGGGCCCTTCCAGGGACGTGTGGCAGACGGCTGTGCAGCCTGGGGCGCACGGTGGCAAACCACGGTGACGAGGCTACCGTCGTGGCGAACGGAGGCGCATGCACAGACGCTTTTGGGGTCGACGGCGACGGGCATTTAATGCCCTTGTCCCCCACTGTCAAAGTTAGGTGAAGACCACTGTTCCTCCACTGTTCATGCACTGTTTATGCACTGTTACAACTACCACCAAATTTACACTTTTACCCTCCTCTACGTTGACACCTGTCGGTGACCCCTTTGAGCTATAAAAGGAGGCCCATGCACAACGTAGAGGGGGTTCGGAACCTAGTTCACTCTCTCGCTCGGTGTAGCTAGCACTGTAGATCTTCAAGCTCCCGAGCTCCAAAATCGCAATAAAACCAAGGCAGGAGTAGGGTTTTACGCGTCCGCGCGGCCCGAACCTGGGTAAAACTGCCCGCGTGTGCCCCTCGATCTACTCTCCGTGCTCCCTCCGCTCCCTTACCGCAACATAGAAGGGGCTCCGGTCCCATAGGTGCTCGTGGGAAGACAGTTTCCCCCGACAATGGTGTATGTTAACTTGTTGTTTAATAACTTCAACATAAGGTATGTTCAGATCTGGACCAATTTCAAAATTTTCATATGAGGACTTACCGGATTTGTTATATGTTGTTTTCGGCCTCATTTATACTTGCTTTGTGTGTTGATCTTCTGTGCTTCATATCTTGCCATGTTTTGCATCAAGTAGCCTTGTCATGCATCATACTTGGTTGAGCATCTTGTCTTGTTCATGTGTGGTGTGTTTACCATGTAGTTTGCTTCTTCTCGCTAGTTCATGTTTCGTTGCGATGGTGAGGATTCATTCGACTACGCTTGGTTCGACTTCGTGGCTTCTTCTTCTTCATGGACTCGTTCTTCTTCCTAGCGGGATCTCAGGCAAGATGACCGTCACCTTGTATCTCATTACTATCATTGCTAAGCTAGTTGTCTCGATGCTATCGCTATATGACGCGCTGCCTATCTATTGTTGTCAGTCTCTCATTGTTGCCATGAAACTTCTAACCTTTGACACCATCCCAGCAAACCATTGTTTTGCTATGTTATCGCTTGCTCGGACCCTCTTATAGCGTTGTCAGTTGTAGGTGAAGATGAATATTGCTCCATGTCGGAACTTGGATTTTTTGAAAAATCACAATATCTATTAATTAAATTATTGCACCTATATACTTGGCAATGGGTGGAAGGCTTCGCCTTTTGCTCAGAGTTTGCGTTCCTAACACGGTTGGGGGTTATGGGACCCCCTTGACAGTTCGCTTTGAATAAAACTCCTCGAGCAAGGCCCAACTTTGGTTTTACCATTTGCCTAATAACTAAAAACTTGCATAGGGAGGACCCCGAGGACTTAATTTACAATACGGGCCAGTGCTCCACATGAGTGTTGGTCCAAACTAGAGCACTGTGCGGGGCCACCACGGGGAAACTCGAGGATTCGTTTTACCTATATGCGTCGCTTATCCGATCGTGGCCTGAGACGAGAAACGCGCGGCTACTATCAGGGTGTCGGCACGCCGGGAGGTCTTGTTGGACTTGTTTTACCATTGTCGAAATGTCTTGTGCACCGGGATTCCGAGTCTGATCGGGTTGTCCCTAAGATAAGGGGGTTTTACCTCTGCTGATCGTGAGAGCTTGTGATGGGCTAAGTTGGGACACCCCTGCAGGGTTATGATCTTTCGAAAGCCGTGCCCGTGGTTATGTGGCAGATTGGAATTTGTTAATGTTCGGTTGTAGAAAACTTGGCAGAGGATCCAAAATAAAATACACCAACCGTGTGAGTAATCGTGGCCGTCTCTTTTCATTTTGAGAAGAGAACACGGTGGGGTTTGCTACCTCTTGAGCTTGCGTTGTTTTTCCCTTGAAGACGAAAGGGTGATGCAGCAAAGTAGCGTAAGTATTTCCCTCAGTTTTTGAGAACCAAGGTATCGATCTAGTAGGAGACTACACGCGAGTCCCTCGTACCTACAGAAACAAATAAGAACCTTGCAACCAACGCGATAAAGGGGTTGTCAATCCCTTCTTGGCCACTTGCAAAAGTGAGATCTGATAGAGATAATTAGATAAATATTTTTTGTATTTTGTTATATAGATTGAAAAGTAAAGATTGCAAAATAAAAGTAAAGTAAAGATAAATAGTTGATGGAAGATTGATATGATGGAGATAGACCCGAGGGCCATAGGTTTCACCTACGAAGCACCAATACGTCAAAAACTGTTGTATCCCCGCACCGGACGACGCCGATACTTCGATACGCAGGATACGGCGTCGATACGGGTATCTTAGAGGTATCGTGATTTCCGATTTAAAAAGAAAGGGAAATAAATCTGATACGTCGCCGGCACGCCGTCGACACGCCCGAGATACGGGGACGACGGAAGCACAACCTGAGACCAGTAGAAGCCCACTCCTAACCATGATAGCCTACCACCGGGTCCTCATCTCCTCGATCGAAAGACCAGCGACTCGATCTAGTCTCGCAATGTGGTCCTGTGCACGCGCCGCCACCGCCGGTTGGTCTCGCTGCTGCTGCCGCCTGGAGTCGTCGCCGCCGACACTCGTTGCTGAATATCCATCGGCAGCAAGCAAGCAAGGTAACTTTTTGCTGCCGTCTGTCGCTCCCGTTGCTGCCCACTCGCAAGTCACAACTGAAGATAAATTTTTTACATGGTTCCTGTGATGCGCAGTTCCTGCTAAAGCTAGCCATGTTTTTTTATATAACCCTAAGTTGTTGCTGGCCTGTTGTTGTTGCTGGCTTGCGGGTACTGCTAGGGAGGTAAATTCGAAATGGCATCAGCAGGGAGTGGCATGGCAGCCAGCTGATCTTCAGTTGGCAGTATGCAAGCAACAGTATGGATGGTGATCTCGTAGGTGAAAAGGATGGGGCATGCTTGTTGGGTGTTATGTGATCATGTCTATCCCAAATTGACAAATTTTAATACTATCATATGATGTATTTTGCATACACCAGGAGGATTGAGGACATCATGAGCATTCACGACTTCAAAAGAAGCATGGAGGCAACCAATGGGGTTGTATTTGATCTCATCACATGCATCAATTAGTTTTTGTCTTTATAACATGTCATTTTATTAATTTTATATATATACTAGCCGTATCACCGTATTGCTGTTTTTAGAAATTGTCGTATCCCGTATCCCCGTACCCATATCGCCGTATCCATGTCGCTGTATCGGTGCTTCATAGGGTTTCACTAGTGGCTTCTCTCAAGATAGCAGATTTCTACGGTGGGTGAACAAATTACTGTCGAGCAATTGATAGAAAAGCGCATAGTTATGAGAATATCTAGGCATGATCATTGTATATAGGCATCACGTCCGTGACAAGTAGACCGAAATGATTCTGCATCTACTACTATTACTTCACACATCGACCGCTATCCAACATGCATCTAGAGTATTAAGTTCATAAGAACAGAATAATGCTTTAAGCAAGATGACATGATGTAGAGGGATAAACTCATGCAATATGATATAAACCCCATCTTTTTATCCTCGATGGAAACAATACAATACGTGCCTTGATGCCCCTGCTATCACTGGGAAAGGACACCGCAAGATTGAACCCAAACCTAAGCACTTCTCCCATTGCAAGAAAGATCAATCTAGTATGCCAAACAAAACTGATAATTCAAAGAGACTTGCAAAGATATTTAAATCATGCATAAAAGATTCCAGAGAAGAATCAAATATTGTTCATAGATAATCTTGATAATAAACCCACAATTCATCGGATCTCGACAAACACACCGCAAAAAGAATTACATCAAATAGATCTCCAAGAAGATCGAGGAGAACTTTGTATTGAGATCCAAAGAGAGAGAAGAAGCCATCTAGCTAATAACTATGGACCTGAAGGTCTGTGGTAAACTACTCACAACTCATCGGAGAGGCTATGGTGTTGATGTAGAAGCCCTCCGTGATCGATTCCCCCTCCAGTGGAGCTCCAGAACATGCCCCAAGATGGGATCTCATGGGAACAGAAGGTTGCGGCAGTGGAATTAGGGTTTCGTGGTGCTCTCGGATGTTTTCAGGGTATATGAGTATATATAGGCTGAAGAGGCATCTCGGTGGAGCTACGGAGGGCCATGAGGGTGGGGGGCGCCTACCCCCTGGGCGCGCCCCCTTCTTTTGGGGAATGTAGTATTTTAAAATTTTCCTACGATCACGCAAGATCTATCTACCAGATGCATAGCAACAAGAGGGGAGAGTGAGTCTACGTACCCTCGTAGACCGAAAGCGGAAGCGTTAGAACAACGCGGTTGATGTAGTCGTACGTCTTCACGGCCCGACCGATCAAGCACCTAAACTACGGCACCTGCGAGTTCTAGCACACGTTCAGCTCGATGACGTCCCTCGAACTCTGATCCAGCCGAGTGTCGAGGGAGAGTTCCGTCAGCACGACGGCGTGGTGACGATCTTGATGTTCTACCGTCGCAGGGCTTCGCCTAAGCACCGCTACAATATTATCGAGGAGAACTATGGTGGAGGGGGGCACCGCACACGGCTAAGAGATCAAGAGATCAATTGTTGTGTCTAGAGGAGCCCCCCTACCCCCGTATATAAAGGAGGGAGGGAGAGGCTGGCCCTAGAGGGGGCGCGCCAAGTGTGGGAGTCCTACTAGGACTCCCAAGTCCTAGTAGGATTCCCCTTTCCTTTCTGGAGTAGGAGAGAAGGAAAGAGGGGGAGAGGGAGAAGGAAAAGGGGGCTGCACCCCTTGTCCAATTCGGACCAGAAGGGGGGCGCGCGCCTCTTTCCTTTTGGCCTCTCTCCTCTATTCCCGTAACTCCTCAATACTCTGAAAATACCCAAATCACTCGGAACCTTTCCGATGTCCGAATATAGTCGTCCTATATATCGATTTTTACGTCTCGACCATTTCGAGACTCCTCGTCATGTCCCCGATCTCATCCGGGACTCCGAACTCCTTCGGTACATCAAAACTCATAAACTCATAATAAAACTATCATCGAAACCTTAAGCGTGCGGACCCTACGGGTTCGAGAACTATGTAGACATGACCGAGACACGTCTCCGGTCAATAACCAATAGCGGAACCTGGATGCTCATATTGGCTCCCACATATTCTACGAACATCTTTATCGGTCAAACCGCATAACAACATATGTTGTTCCCTTTGTCATCGGTATGTTACTTGCCCGAGATTCGATCGTAGGTATCTCAATACCTAGTTCAATCTCGTTACCGGCAAGTCTCTTTACTCGTTCCGTAATACATCATCCCGCAACTAACTCATTAGCTGTAATGCTTGCAAGGCTTATAGTGATGTGCATTACCGAGTGGGCCCAGAGATACCTCTCCGACAATCGGAGTGACAAATCCTAATCTCGAAATACGCCAACCCAACAAGTACCTTCGGAGACACCTGTAGAGTACCTTTATAATCACCCAGTTACGTTGTGATGTTTGGTAGCACACAAAGTGTTCCTCCGGTATTCGGGAGTTGCATAATCTCATAGTCATAGGAACATGTATAAGTCATGAAGAAAGCAATAGCAGTAAAACTTAAACGATCATAGTGCTAAGATAACGGATGGGTATTGTCCATCACATCATTCTCCTAATGATGTGATCCCGTTGATCAAATGACAACTCATGTCTATGGTTAGGAAACATAACCATCTTTGATCAATGAGCTAGTCTAGAAGAGGCATACTAGGTACACTCTGTTTTGTCTATGTATTCACACATGTACTAAGTTTCCGGTTAATACAATTCTAGCATGAATAAAAGACTTTTATCATGATATAAGGAAATACAAATAACATCTTTATTATTGCCTCTAGGGCATATTTCCTTCAGTCTCCCACTTGCACTAGAGTCAATAATCTAGCTCACATCGCCATGTGATTCAACACCGATAGTTCACATTGTTATGTGAGTAACACCCATAGTTCACATCGCTATGTGATTAATACCCAAGAGTAATAAGGTGTGATCATGTTTTGCTTGTGAGAGAAGTTTAGTCAACGGGTCTGTCACATTCAGATCCGTATGTATTTCACAAATTTCTATGTCTACAATGCTCTGCATGGAGCTACTCTAGCTAATTGCTCCCACTTTCAATACACATCCAGATTGATACTTAGAGTCATCTGGATTTAGTGTCAAAGCTTGCATCGGCGTAACCCTTTACGACGAACTCTTTATCACCTCCATAATCGAGAAACATTTCCTTAGTCATCCAGTTACTAAGGATAATTTTGACCGATGTACAGTGATCTACTCCTGGATCACTATTGTACCTCCCTGTCAAACTCATGGCAAGGTACACAACATGTTTGGTACACAGCATGGCATACTTTATAGAACCTATGGCTGAGGCATAGGGAATGACTTTCATTCTCTCTATATTTTTCTGCCGTGGTCTGGCTTTGAGTCTTACTCAACTTCACAACCTAACAAGTCAGGCAATAACTCCTTCTTTGACTGATCTATTTTGAACTACTTCAAAATCTTATCAAGGTATGTACTCATCGAAAGTCTTATCAAGCGTCTTGATCTATCTCTATAGATCTTGATGCCCAATATGTAAGTAGCTTCACCAAGGTCTTTCTTTGAAAAACTCCTTTCAAACACTCCTTTATGCTTTCCAGAAAATTCTACATCATTTCCGATCGACAATATGTCATTCACATATACTTATCAGAAAGGTTGTAGTGCTCCCACTCACTTCTTGTAAATACAGGCTTCACCGTAAGTCTGTATAAATCTATATGCTTTGATCAACTTATCAAAGCGTATATTCCAACTCCGAGATGATTGCACCAGTCCATAGATGGATCGCTGGAGCTTGCACATTTTTGTTAGCACCTTTAGGATTGACAAAACCTTCTGGTTGCATCATATACAAGTCTTCTTTAATAAATCCATTAAAGAATGCAGTTTTTGTTATCCATTTGCCAGATTTCATAAAATGCGGCAATTGCTAACATGATTCGGACAGACTTAAGCATCGCTACGGGTGAGAAAGTCTCATCGTAGTCAACTCCTTGAACTTGTTGAAAAACTTTCGCAACAAGTCGAGCTTTGTAAACAGTAACATTACCGTCAGGTCAGTCTTCCTCTTGAAGATCCATTTATTTTCGATGGCTTGCCGATCATCGGGCAAGTCAACCAAAGTCCACACTTTGTTCTCATACATGGATCCCATCTCAGATTTCATGGCCTCTAGCCATTTTGCGGAATCTGGGCTCATCATCGCTTCCTCATAGTTCGTAGGTTCATCATGGTCTAGTAACATGATTTCCAGAACTGGGTTGTCGTACCACTCTGGTGCGGAACGTACTCTGGTTGATCTACGACGTTCAGCAGAAACTTGATCTGAAGTTTCATGATCATCATCATTAGCTTCCTCACTAATTGGTGTAGGAATCACTGGAACTAGTTTCTGTGATGTTCCACTTTCCAATTCGGGAGAAGGTACAATTACCTCATCAAGTTCTACTTTCCTCCCACTCACTTCTTTCGAGAGAAACTCCTTCTCTAGAAAGGATCCACTCTTAGCAACAAATACCTTGCCTTCGGATCTGTGATAGAAGGTGTACCCAACAGTTTCTTTTGGGTATCCTATGAAGATTTACTTCTCCGATTTGGGTTCGATCTTATCATGTTGAAACTTTTTCACATAAGCATCGTAGTCCCAAACTTAAAAAATGACAGCTTAGGTTTCTCGTCAAACCACAGTTCATACGGTGTCATCTCCACGGATTTAGATGGTGCCCTATTTAACGTGAATGTAGTTGTCTCTAATGCATAACCCCAAAAGCAATAGTGGTAGATCGGTAAGAGACATCATTGATCGCACCATATCTAATAAAGTACGGTTATGACGTTCGGACACACCATTACACTTTGGTGCTCTAGGTGGCGTGAGTAGTGAAACTATTTCACATTGTTTTTACTGAAGGCCAAACTCGCTAACTCAAATATTTTACCTCTACGATCATATCGTAGAAACTCTTATTTTCTTGTTACGATGATTCTCCACTTCACTCTGAAATTCTTTGAACTTTTCAAATGTTTCAGACTTGTGCTTCATTAAGTAGATATACCCATATCTGCTCAAATCATCAGTGAAGGTCAGAAAATAACAATTCCCGCCGTGAGCTTCAACACTCATTGGTCTGCATACTTCAGTATGTATGATTTCCAACAACTCTGTTGCTCGCTCCACAGTTCCGTAGAACGGAGTTTTAGTCATCTTGCCCATGAGGCATGGTTCGCAAGCACCAAGTGATTCATAATCAAGTGATTCCAAAAAGTCCATCACTATGGAGTTTCTTCATGCGCTTTACACCAATATGACCTAAACGGCAGTGCCACAAATAAGTTGCACTATCATTATTAACCTTGCATCTTTTGGCTTCAATATTATGAATATGTGTATCACACGATCGAGATCCAACAAACTATTTTCATTGGGTGTATGACCATAGAAGGTTTTATTCATGTAAACAGAACAACAATTATTCTCTAACTTACATGAATAACCGTATTGCAATAAACATGATCAAATCATATTCATGCTCAACACAAACACCAAATAACACTTATTTAGGTTCAACACTAATCCCGAAAGTATAGGGAGTGTGCGATGATGATCATATCAATCTTGGAACTGCTTCCAATACACATCGTCACTTCCTCCTTTAACTAGTTTCTGTTCATTATGCAACTCCCATTTCGAATTACTACTCTTTAGCAACTAAACCAGTATCAAATACCGAGGGGTTGCTATGAACACTAGTAAAATACACATCAATAATCTGTATATCAAATATACCTTTGTTCACTTTGCCATCCTTCTTATCCGCCAAGTATCTAGGGCAGTTCCACTTCCAGTGACCATTTCCTTTGCAGTAGAAGCACTTAGTTTCAGGCTTGAGTTTAGCTTTGGGTTTCTTCATGGGAGTGACAACTTGCTTGTCATTCTTCTTAAAGTTCCATTTCTATCCTTTTGCCCTTTACTTGAAACAAGTGGTCTCGTTAACCATCAACACTTGATGTTGTTTCTTGATTTCTACCTTCGCCGATTTCAGCATCGCGAAGAGCTCGGGAATTACTTTCGTCATCCCTTGCATATTACAGTTCATCACGAAGTTCTACTAACTTGGTGATAGTGTCTAGAGAATTTTGTCAATTACTATCTTATCTGGAAGATTAACTCCCACTTGATTCAAGCAATTGTAGTACCCAGACAATCTGAGCATATGCTCACTGGTTGAGCTATTCTCCTCCATCTTGTAGGCAAAGTACTGTCAAAGGTCTCATACCTCTCGACACGGGCATGAGTATGAAATACTAATTTCAACTCTTGGAACATCTTATATGCTCCGTGGTGTTCAAAAACAGTTTTGAAGTCCCGGTTCTAAGCTGTAAAGCATGGTGCACTAAACTATCAAGTAGTCATCATACTGAGCTTTTGTCAAAACGTTCATAATGTCTGTATCTACTCCTGCAATAGGTTTGTCACCTAGCGGTGCATCAAGGACATAATTCTTCTGTGCAGCAATGAGGATAATCCTCAGATCACGGAACAATTCCGCATCATTGCTACTAACATCTTTCAACTTAGTTTTCTCTAGGAACATATAAAAATAAACGTGGAGCAACATCGTGAGCTATTGATCTACAACATAGATATGCTAATACTATGAGGACTAAGTTCATGATAAATTAAAGTTCAATTTAATCATATTAATTAAAGAACTCCCACTTAGATAGACATCCCTCCGGTTATCTAAATGATCACGTGATCCAAATCAACTAAACCATGTCCGATCTTCACGTGAGATGGAGTAGTTTCAATGGTGAACATCTTATGTTGATCATATCTACTATATGATTCACGCTCGACCTTTCGGTCTCCAGTGTTCCGAGGCCATATCTGCATATGCTAGGCTCGTCAAGTTTAACCCGAGTATTCTGCTTGTGCAAAACTGGCTTACACCCGTTGTATTTGAACGTAGAGCTTATCACACCCGATCATCACGTGGTGTCTCGGCAGGACGAACTTTCGCAAAGGTGCATACTCAGGGAGAACACTTATACCTTGAAATTTTGTAAGGGATCATCTTATAATGCTACCGTCGTACTAAGCAAAATAAGAAGCATAATAAGATAAACATCACATGCAATCAAAATATGTGACATGATATGGCCATCATCATCTTGTGCTTTTGATCTCCATCTCCAAAGCACCGTCATGATCACCTTCGTCACCGGCGCGACACCTTGATCTCCATCGTAGCATTGTTGTCGTCTCGCCAACTATTGCTTCTACGACAATCGCTACCGCTTAGTGATAAAGTAAAGCAATTACATGGCGATTGCATTTCATACAATAAAGCGACAACCATATGGCTCCTGCCAGTTGCCGATAACATTACAAAACATGATCATCTCATACAAAACCGTATAACTCATCATGTCTTGACCATATCACATCACAACATGCCCTGCAAAAACAAGTTAGACGTCCTCTACTTTGTTGTTGCAAGTTTTACGTGGCTGCTATGGGCTTAGCAAGAACCGTTCTTACCTACGCATACAAAACCACAACGATGTTTCGTCAAGTATGTGCTGTTTTAACCTTCACAAGGACCGGGCGTAGCCACACTTGATTCAGCTAAAGTGAGAGAGACAGACACCCACCAGTCACCTTTAAGCAACGAGTGCTCATAACGGTGAAACCAGTCTCGCGTAAGCGTACGCGTAATGTCGGTCCGGGCCGCTTCATCTCACAATACCGCCAAAGCAAAGTTTGACATGCTGGTAAGCAGTATGACTAGTATCGTCCACAACTCACTTGTGTTCTACTCGTGCATATCATCTACGCATAGACCTGGCTCATGATGCCATTGTTGGGGAACGTAGTGTTTTAAAATTTTCCTACGATCACGCAAGATCTATCTACCAGATGCATAGCAACAAGAGGGGAGAGTGAGTCTACGTACCCTCGTAGACCGAAAGCGGAAGCGTTAGAACAACGCGGTTGATGTAGTCGTACGTCTTCACGGCCCGACCGATCAAGCACCGAAACTACGGCACCTCCGAGTTCTAGCACACGTTCAGCTCGATGACGTCCCTCGAACTCCGATCCAGCCGAGTGTCGAGGGAGAGTTCCGTCAGCACGACGGCGTGGTGACGATCTTGATGTTCTACCGTTGCAGGGCTTCGCCTAAGCACCGCTACAATATTATCGAGGAGAACTATGGTGGAGGGGGGCACCGCACACGGCTAAGAGATCAAGAGATCAATTATTGTGTCTAGAGGTGCCCCCCTACCCCCGTATATAAAGGAGGGAGGGAGAGGCTGGCCCTAGAGGGGGCGCGCCAAGTGTGGGGAGTCCTACTAGGACTCCCAAGTCCTAGTAGGATTCCCCTTTCCTTTCCGGAGTAGGAGAGAAGGAAAGAGGGGGAGAGGGAGAAGGAAAAGGGGGCTGCACCCCTTGTCCAATTCGGACCAGAAGGGGGGCACGCGCCTCTTTCCTTTTGGCCTCTCTCCTCTATTCCCGTAACTTCCCAATACTCCGAAAATACCCGAATCACTCGGAACCTTTCCGATGTCCGAATATAGTTGTCCAATATATCGATTTCTACGTCTCGACCATTTCGAGACTCCTCGTCATGTCCCCGATCTCATCCGGGACTCCGAACTCCTTCGGTACATCAAAACTCATAAACTCATAATAAAACTATCATCGAAACCTTAAGCGTGCGGACCCTACGGGTTCGAGAACTATGTAGACATGACCGAGACACGTCTCCGGTCAATAACCAATAGCGGAACCTGGATGCTCATATTGGCTCCCACATATTCTACGAAGATCTTTATCGGTCAAACTGCATAACAACATACGTTGTTCCCTTTGTCATCGGTATGTTACTTGCCCGAGATTCGATCGTCGGTATCTCAATACCTAGTTCAATCTCGTTACCGGCAAGTCTCTTTACTCGTTCCGTAATACATCATCCCGCAACTAACTCATTAGCTGTAATGCTTGCAAGGCTTATAGTGATGTGCATTACCGAGTGGGCCCAGAGATACCTCTCCGACAATCGGAGTGACAAATCCTAATCTCGAAATACGCCAATCCAACAAGTACCTTCGGAGACACCTGTAGAGTACCTTTATAATCACCCAGTTACGTTGTGACGTTTGGTAGCACACAAAGTGTTCCTCCGGTATTCGGGAGTTGCATAATCTCATAGTCATAGGAACATGTATAAGTCATGAAGAAAGCAATAACAGTAAAACTTAAACGATCATAGTGCTAAGCTAACGGATGGGTATTGTCCATCACATCATTCTCCTAATGATGTGATCCCGTTGATCAAATGACAACTCATGTCTATGGTTAGGAAACATAACCATCTTTGATCAATGAGCTAGTCTAGAAGAGGCATACTAGGGACACTCTGTTTTGTCTATGTATTCACACATGTACTAAGTTTCCGGTTAATACAATTCTAGCATGAATAAAAGACATTTATCATGATATAAGGAAATACAAATAACATCTTTATTATTGCCTCTAGGGCATATTTCCTTCACCTTCCTCGTGGACACCCCATGGCTTCCCTGGCGTGTACTCCAAGTCTTCTGGGTTGCGTTTGTTCCAAAAACGATCCTCCCGAAGGTTTCATTCCATTTGGACTAAGTTTGATATTCCTTTTCTGCGAAACACTGAAATAGGCAAAAACAGCAATTTGCACTGGGCCTTGGGTTAGTAGGTTTGTCCCAAAAATAATATAAAAGTGTATAATAAAGCCCATTAAACATCCAAAACAGATAATATAATAGCATGGAACAATCAAAAATTATAGATACGTTGGAGACGTATTAGGGTTATTGTCGTGGATTTAGCACGGCAGATGTCCGAGCAAAAGGACTTAGTCGTGAGGCCATCACTATGGGTTAGCTTAAAGGGGTTAAAGCGGACGAAGGACACAGGGATTTTATACTAGTTCGGCCCCTTCGATGAAGGTAAAAGCCTACGTCTAGTTTGGTGTGGTATTGCTTGGGCTTCGATGACCAGGGAGAGAATCCGCTTTGCCTATGTCTCGAGCTGTTGTTCTCTGCCTTGAACCGTCGCCGAGTCGTCCCTTTATATAAGAGGTGACGCCCGATCCGGTTTACAGAGTCCCGAGGCCGGCTCATAAACGTGTCCGCCTCGGTCTCTGCTCTTTCTATCTTACATCCCAAGTTACACAGTATGACGGTTTACAAATCATGGGCCCTAACATATGGGCTCTAAGCCTCTTGGGCTACAATCTTTTACTTCATACTCCGCTGGGCTTCTGATAATATAATCTTGATAACTTAAACCGGACCCTCCTGGCCGGTTTATACTTGGTAGTAATATCCCTGACATTAGGCCCCAGATTGATTTGAACCTGTTCATGTCAATCTCCAAAGTCTTGTACAGCTCTTTCTTTCCGCGGCTTCAGTATGCTTAGTAAACCGGCATGACGTCATCCCCTTGAGTCACTTTAAACCGTCGTGACGCCATCCGCGCATTTAATGCATGTACCTATTTCTTACCTTTATGTATTAAAACTGCGAAGATCGAGGCGACAGCACTATCCATATCCAATTTTCGATCTCCTCGATTCCCGCGCTTGCCGTTTTATCCCCTCAGCTTATAAATAGGGCCCAAAGGGCATCTCTTTTCCCCTCTGCTTCGTCTTCCTCTGTCTTCCAGTGATCAAGCTCCGCCGCCGTCCTTTGAGCTCGTCGTCTTCACCAAGCCCGGCCGCTGCATCGACCTGAGCGTGTCCAGAGTTTCACCGCCGTCCTTCCACTTCTGTTTCCTCAGGTGCGTTACTCCTTCTTCCCCATAGATATTAATTCTAGGGTTTCGCAATAGCTCGTAGACGAACCTCCGTTCTTCGCAGCTCATCACCATAGGTGGTTCCTAGCCGTAGATGGTAAACCTTTTAGGGCGATTCTTGTATGCATAACTCCGCTCCGTCCTGATAATCTTAGTTCCCCCAATACTGTTAGTTAGACTGGATCTGTAAAAAGCCTCTGCTGCCTTCAACGAATATGACTTGAATTTATCTTGAGTTTTCCATGCGCTATAGATCCATATTTCACCACTGCTCATGTGAAAGTTGTTTTTCCCATCTTAGATCCGCGTCTTATTTGCCTATGTCGACGGTTTAGCTTTAGATCTGCACCTTACCTGCCTGTATTTGGCAGTTTAATTTTTTTCCCTAAGCTTCATAACCCGGTAACTGTTTCATTCATAGTTGTCCCGGATCAGTAGATACCATTAGTCCCCTGCTTAAACTGTCAATTAGATCAATGCCTTCATAGAACATGCCGATTTATATCTAGTGGATCGTAAACCGGATCTTGTATTGTATTTTTCAGCATTTCCCCTTTGAAAAAGATGACTTCCACGGCGAAGCAGTTTGTTGCCTGAAACTGGGTCCCGTCCCGGATTACCGAGGACGACTTAGAAAAGGCAGCATCAATTGGCATTCTAGGTCCGAAGGAGGTTCTGCACTGGCGAGCCCTTGGGAAAGAGTGGCCTCCTCACCCTAAGGAGGGAGAGACCATCGTCTTTTTCGATCACCTGGCCCGGGGCTTTAGCCCTCCCGGTTCAAAGTTTTTCCGCGACGTTTTAGCCGACTTTCAACTCCATCCACAAGACATAGGTCCCAATTCCATATCAAACATCTGCAATTTCCAAGTCTTCTCAGAAGCCTATCTGCAAGAGGAGCCATCCGTGGAGTTATTCCGGGACTTCTTCCATCTGAATCGCCGGACTGAATTACATGATGGACCCAATACTGAACTTGGCGGAATGAGCATCCCAAAGAGAAAAGATGTCAGTTTTCCTCACGCCACTCTTCACAGCCATCCCAAGGAGTGGAATCAGACTTGGTTCTACTGCATCGACACTTCACCAGAAGGAGAGAATCCACTGTCGAGTTACCGCCCTTATCGTCTGACAATTGATCATCCCTTTCCGCAGCGTCTGAGTGCCCAAGACCGGTCCCGATACGCCCCCAACTTTCCAAACTCAGGGCTTTTGTGGCCAACGGCTTAACTGGTGTTGACTTTGTTCGCTGCTGGCTCTCCTAGAGCATCCTCCCGTTAAGCCGACGCTCCGGTTTAATGTGCGATTATACTGGCAATCCAAAGGACCCTCGGCGCCACACGGATATGGTACTTCCAGACAATGAAGTTACCGAATATGCTAAGAAAATGCTAAATATACCTCTGGAGGAGTGCAGCCGGACCGGCTTAGCACCTTTCTGCGTGAACAACAAACCGCCATCAGTAAGATTCTTGTGTCCCTTTCTCTTTGTTTTTAATCCATCCATATTGCTTATCTTCAGCATGCTTTTATTCCTTTATACAGGCTAATGACCCCTTCTGGAAGAGGAAGGCCCAGGACAAACCGGCGAAGCCAACTCGCAAGAAAAGCTTGGCCGTAAAGAAACATAAGAGAAGACCTGCCGCGCTGCTTCCAGTTCAAACGCTGAAGAAGATGATCCGGCTTCTGAGGTACTGGTTGGTTCCTATGTCTTTAAACTTTCCCTTGTTTGTATTTATATTAACAATGACCTTTCCCAGGATCCGGCGGAAGGGAGTAAAGCGGATGAAGTTGAGGTAATCTCTCTTTCCACTGATTCAGAACCATTACCACCCAAAGTTCGACGGGTAGGCCGGGAATATCCATTTTCTCACCCTTATGCTCAATTGGATCCCAATTTTCTTTTGAAGAAGCAGCAACATGAGGCTCGCCAGACCACACGCCACAGTGGTCACGTGGTCAAATCAACCGGATTAACCCACACTCCGGCTCGAAGACGCCGCTCAGAAGTTCTGCCTATTCCAACCATTCTTCATCCAAAAATCGGTCTTATTCGTAAACCTCTTAAACCGTCTGATCCAAACTATCAGGAAACTCCTCTATCTTCTTCTGGCGCTTAATGAAGTACCTAAAACCAAACATTAATCTCTTGTAGGTGTTTCCTTCCAGTGGAGTGTCATGGTTGCTTGATAGCGGAGCAACAAATCATATGAACGAAATCAAGGACTTGATGGTGGACGTGCATCCAATTCCATCTATGCCCATCCATGTCCAATTTGGTGATGCTTCAACATCTAAGGTCACTAGTACGCTTTGCTGCTCTACAAATGGTCTTAAACCCCTTTCCACGACGGCATTTGGAACCGTCGCGTAGTGAGTGACGGCGATGCGGGGGGGGGGGGTCCTTCTCACACGACCTAGAAACCGTTGGGGATATGCCCTCCTGGCAGACACACTCGGCAAAATGAGGTCGTGTGCGACCGGCAAGCGCTCAAATATGGAAATACGTACAGTACAACTAAAAAATATAATTATATAGGGGAAATTGTTTCCGGTCGCAAGTACATCCCACACAGTCAGTCCCCGCTAAACGTTTCCGTTCGTATGTACATCCCACACAGTCGCTCCAAGGAAAAATTTTCCGTTCACAAGTACATCACACACAATTTTTCCCATTAAATCGTTTGTGACAACGTTGCCATTGCACACAATATTAACAATTTTATCATTTGAGTTATTGAATGCATCACACACGGTGCGTAGAAGAAACTGTGTCGCAAAGGCTGTCCATCACACATAGATTTTATGTGGTAAACGTTTGCACAAGGTGGCCTAACGCAAACAGTTTTCAAAAGGATGACGTGTGTGCAGTGGAGATTGATCGCACACGTAGTGAATCCTAGAAACGTTTCTGATCTCCACGTCTATCGCAGATGTTTCGCTTTCGCAAACTGTGTGCAGTGTAATCCCTAATTAATCCTAATTTAAAAATCACATGTTTTGAATTTGAAAGTAGGCAATCACTTATTTCATATCCAACCATGTTTATTACTAATATAGGTTCAACCACGAATGCATAATTCGATGCGCAAGTACATATACTAAAGAACTACAGAAGCACCAAGTAAATAATGATGAGGCACAGTTGTACTAAAGATTGTAAAGAGAGAGGCGAAAGACATTCTAGTTGCTGGAGAAGGTGAAGCGGAATGCCCATATTGTGCCCTCCTCCATGCGTAATGCGCGCATGACTCTAGGCCAACCCCTTGTGATGGCTGCCCATCCATCCTTCACTATCTTCATTACGACTTCTCAATGCTCATTGTAACCTGGATGAAATACTTTAACCTTCATTGTGTGTCTACCAATCATGTACTTTGTGAGGTAATCGTGAGTGAACTGCTTCGGGAACCACTGGGAACAAAAAAGATTCAGACATTGTTGTCTAACAACTCATTATGGGCAGTAAAAAGATAAGGTTGCAGAGTTTGTAGTTACCATTCTATAGCTCACGGTTGTGTTGGATAGAGCATAAACAAATAATTTTCTTGCCACCATTCGTATATTTTTGCTAATAATCCTTATCAGTTTCCTCACTTGAGGCTTGTTCATGAATATCTCATTGCCCCATACGCAAAAAGGGTCGATGTGTGGATCCTCGCCAAGGGCATATGTACCTACAAGAAACAAGTCAATATTAGAAGCTAACAAGTGTCCAGGTCTGGATCTATATGCACTACATTATGGAACGACGCGGGGAGTACAAGCCGAGGGATGAAGCTAACCTCGGCGGAAAATGGTGGCCACTCCCGTTGTTGTCCTGCATAAGTAGTGGAAAGGTATGATAAGTACATCAACCTTAACATCAAACAAATATAGCAGAGGTAAACAACATCATCTCCAAATGATAGCCTGAATGTGTTGGTTTCAACATGCTGTTAAAGCAGATATAAAATGGAAGGCAATGTTACCGACAGCAGGCTTAACAGCCATCAAATATTGCAATTCAAACTAGTATTGTTGAAAATGAATAGAACGTAGATAATGCTTAAACATCACACTAGATAAATGTGTAAAACTGAAATAAAGGGCATGTGTTAACTACACTAGGAATAACTGGAACCAAATATAGCCGTTCAAACTGGTATTGATGTAGTCGAGCGGCACAGTTCCGACTTGCACATAATGAACAACACATTGTGAATGACTGAAATAAACAAGGCATAAATGACCAGTATAACAACCAAATATAGCCATTGAGAAATGGACAGAGTCTCACTGCAACCAACCTAACAAGCAAATATAGATAAACAGGGCATATGCTTGAAAACTGGACAAATGATCACTGCAACCAACCTAACAAGCAGAAAAAGATAAACAAGGCATCTGCTTGATAACTGGACAAATGCTAAAAAAAGGGAACCTAACAACAAAATACAGATAAACAAGGCATCTGCTTGATAACTAGACAAATGCTAAAAAAAAGCAACCTAACAACCAAATCCAGATAAATAAGGCATCTGCTTGATAACTGGACAAATGCTCATTGCAACCCAACTAAGAACCAAATACATATAAACAAGACATCTGCCAAATAACTGGAAAAATTCTCACTCCAACCAACCTAATAACCAAATACAGATAAACAAGGCATCTACTCATTATAAACAACCAAATATAGCCATTCGTGAAACTGAAGTGAACAATTCATACTTAAACACACATAGCCCTATTGAACAATACGTTTTTGCATAACTGAAATAATTAAGCACGGCACAGTTAAAGCACCGCACGACAAATGCTACTACAACAAAGGGTACGGGTTGGCAAGCTACAAAAGGTAAGATTTGCTGATAGAATGTTGCCTCACAATTCATGGACGGGATCCTTCCAGTTGGAAGAGCACAAACCCATGGTGTGCTCTCTAATGTCACAGATGGGCTGTTTCACCTTGGAAGAATCTTTGTGGGTGCCCTCCTCGTGGTCGTGGTCATGGTCGATGAGATCTGACTTGGCAATGGAGGATCCCAAGCCGTCGCCATAGAACGTGTCCTTCGGAAATGAAAAAATGGGCTTTATGGCGCATAAAGCTCGCAAATCCTTGACCGCTTGGCGGAGGAGATCAGCGGCAGGGCCATCGAAGAGATCGACGGCGGTTGAACTAGAGGGGTTGGGGATGGACCACTTAATGAGCTTGATGTCGTAGCCAGCTTTCCCAAGATACAGTAATACGATAGCCCGCTGACATGAAGCCTTCGGCATGAAAACGTAGTCAACATCTTCGCCGGCTTCCATGGCGACGTGTTGCTTCGGGGTCGACAGGTCGGGGCGAACGGCGGCCACCTCAGCAACGTCCGTCGGCGAGGTCATGATAAACCTCTTCTTTGCCGAATGCTCGTCGGGCTCCCCGGGATACATGGTCGAGCTTAGGCTGCGACATTCCGGAGCAGGGGATGTGGATCTGGCGGGGAGGGACACCGCATGTCTCATCTAAAAACTCAGGGGAGTGCGGCGACGGTATGCGTATCGCTGGGTAACCTGAACTTTATTATCTAAGCTAGGAGGAACGGGCAGACCGGCAGGGGATGGCGGCGGCGCGACACCTTCCACCCAAATTACCGACCCCTCCACCAAATAAGAACCGCCCTAAGCCATGGTGCACGTAGTATAGCCAAGATCTCAAGGAGCATTTGGCACCGGAGAAGCAAATCCTGGCCTCATGCGAGGATGATGTCGCAATGGCTGCCATTCGTGCCGACCCCCAGATCTTGGAGGAGGACCTTGCCATTTGCTAGCTAGCCGGTTCAGCATGCTCGATTTTCCCATTGCGTGTGCTTCTCCTACCTTTCCTGAACAAATTCTAGTGAATTGTGCTATCTAACTTTACCATGCAATTTGTTGCTCTAGTGTATATGCTCTATATGTCGTGCAGTGTGGTGCTCACTTATTAACTGTTTGGTTAATTAGTTGTCGTCTTCAGTTAACTGTTTGGTTCAATTCTGTAAATGTGATGTTCAATTCTTCAGGCTGCAATTTTGTATTGTCTTCCATGTGAGAAATAAATCGAATTTATCTTTACAAAATACATGGGAAACAAATACAATTGCTATATTTCCAAGTTGTCAAGCATGCTTGGTTTGGTTATACATTGTGCAATGTGGTGCTCAGTTAACGTTTGGTTCATTTGTGTTGTGGTGTTTAGTTAATTGTTTGGTTCAATTCTGCAATGTGATGTTCAATTGTTGTGGGTACATTCTATTATTGTATACCATGTGAGAAGTAAATCAAATTCGGCTGTACTAAATACATGAGAAACAAGTACAATTGCTATATTTCCAAGTTGTTAAGCATGCTTGGTTTGGTTAACTGTCTGATCTTCTATTAGAAGTATGTTATACTGTGCAATGTGGTGCTCAGTTAATGTTTGGTTCATTTCTTGTGGTGTTTAGTTAACTGTTTGGTTTAATTCTGCAATGCGATGTTCAATAGTTGTGGATGCATTCTGTTATTGTATACCATATGAGGAATAAATTGAATTTGGCTGTAATAAATACATGAGAAACAAATACAATTGCTATATTTCCATGTTGTTAAGCATGCTTGGTTTGGTTAACTGCATGGTCTTCTATCAGGAGTATGTTATATTGTGCAATGTGGTGCTCAGTTAATGTTTAGTTCATTTGTTGTGGTCTTTAGTTAACTGCTTGGTTCAATCTTGCAATGCGATGTTCAATTGTCGTGGGTAGAATTTTGTATTGTTTTGCATGTGCGGAATAAATCAAATTTGGCTGCACTTAATACATGTGAAACATATACAAGTGCTATATTTCCTAGATCTTAATCATGCTTTGTTTGGATAAATGGGTTTTCCATGTGGCTTAAATTAATCTGATCAATCTGCAATGTGCTTATTTTTCATCAACATATTTTACTGATAGCATGCGAACCCTTACTTAACCTGATGACTAACTACCTTATATGTGTTGTATGGAAACAATGGGAAGCACTGAGGTTTACAATCAACGTTAACACATGCATGGTCCGTTGTCTAATAGCACATTATTGTGCAATTGCAGGAACAATTCTAATATTTAGGTTTTTAACAATTTGGTCTTGCACATGTAGGTCCTGCTGTCAGAGGTTTTGACCCACTGTTCGACCTTTTTGCATATGGGGAAATGAGTTGTCCATGATTATCAATCAAATCAAGAAACTCAGAAAGGTTGTTAGGATAAATAAATTAGCGACAAAAAACAACAAGATCTTTGTCTGCACAATGAAGAAGATATCAGTTCACTACAAGATGGTACTAACTATTATACCTTGCCTTTTTTATTCCTTTGTCACATTTCCAATATATGGAAGATATTTATGCACATCCTTATTTTCAGGCCTTTCCAAAGCAGTTCACTGATGATTACCTCTCAAACCACCTCTATGGTCAGGAGGCGAGGAAGGTTTTCATACAACACCCACGGTTCAATATTGAAGTGTTCCTGAAGAGGACGAAGGACGGGTGGTCAATCATCCACAGGCACTGGCCTAAAGTTGCAAAGATCTTCAACATGAATGAAGGCTCATTATTCGCCTTACACTTCAGTAGTTTTCCAGACGAGATGCATCTGTCTATACACCGTCTATGATGCTAATTTTGAAAGGTTCTACATATTGCATATGAAACTTGGTGCTGGTACAGTTGTGTAATGAGGTAGCTGAATGCTGAAGCTATATCATGTTGTACTCGGATGTATTTCAATTATGAAATTATGCTTCCTTAATATCGAAATGAAATATATTATGTGCTTAATATGAATGTCAATTAGATTAATAAATAGATTATTAATAATAGAGCAATTAGCCTACTAATGGCGAATTAGCCTGCTAATTGGGTTTTGCTATTGCAAACGTTTATTGAAAAAATACCGTGGGCGATGACCTCAGGCAATGCACACAGTTTCTAGGAATAAACCGTGTTGGATCAATGAATATTCACACACAACTTTATCTTGAAAATTGTTTGCGTTAGGCCATCTTGCGCAAACATTTACCACATAAAGACTGTATGTGATGGACATTCTTTCCCACATAGTTTCTTCTACGGACCGTGTGTGGTGTATTCAATAACACAAACGATAAAATTGTTAATATCGTGCGCAATGGCAACACTATCACAAACGATTTAACGGGAAAAAATGTGTGTGATGTACCTATGAACAAAAATGTTTTTCTTGGAGCGACTGTGTGGGATGTATATACGAACGGAAATGTTTAGCGGGGACTGACTGTGTGGGAAGTACTTGCAACCGGAAACAATTTCGCATGTATAATTGTATTTTTTTAGCTTTATTGTATGTATTTCCGCATTTGAGCGCTCGCCAGTCGCACACGACCTCATTTTGCCGAGCATGTGTGCCAGAAGGGCATATCCCCGACGGTTTCTGAGTCGTGTCGGAAAGACCCCCTATCGCCCACACTCACTAGGCGACGGTTTCAAATGCCATCACGGAAAGGGTTAAAAACCGTTTGTATAGCATCGACGTTTACTAGTACAGGCTTCTTCTCATAAACCGGGTTACTATGGGCTGAGTGGCCGCGGGGGGACCGATGAGCTCTGATCGGGCTGATGATCATTGTTCCCTTTTTAGCCACGATGTAGAGGAACACAAATGTTAAATGTGATCAATGTGCCTAAAAACGTCTAAAAATGTCGCCCAAGGACATGTAACAGTGATGAACCAACCTATGGTTGGATGGTCAGAGGGATAGTGGTATCCCAGCCCACCAGGGTTCAACTCATGGTGCTCGCGATATTCCTGGATTCATTTCAAGATTTCCGGCGACGCGCTTTTAGTGGAGGAGATGTTTCCATCGACGACGAGGCGCCTATGATATGGCGGCTCAGTCTCTTGAATGTGCTCATAGGGTTAGAGTGTGTGTATATGCATTTATAGGGGTGAGTGTATGCGCATATGTATAAGTGTTTGCGTCTATACTGTGTTTAAAAAAAAGTAACATTGTAGTTTATAACCAGCAGTCGGTGCTACGCTGTGGAGGCAAAGACCCGTGTGGTGTAGCACGGCCCTTGTAGCAACGATTTGGCTTTGGATCCCACTACCAAAAAGAAAAACAATTTGACTTGGGATGTCATTTAATGGAAAGCTCTGTTTCCAAGTTACAAATATAAAAAGTCTGCAAAAAAATTGTGGCTAACAGGAACTTGTCAAAATTGATCACAACTGCTATACAATCTGCCATTCTGCCTGCCTGCATCCTAAGAGCATCTACAACCCCAAGTAGCTAATTTGAGCCTCTATATGCGCCGAACAGGTTCCCATTGGCCCTCTCCACAATCACACTCCACAAATCTGGATACACAAATCAATGCACGACGATCATACAATGCAAATTCATCATACATTCAATGATACAAAGATAGTGTAACCCCGAATAAATTCATTACATGCCAATATAAAATTTAATAGTTCATTCATAAATAAGCGATACACGAATGAATCAATGACTTCAGTAAACGCGGTTATTGATCCTCTTCTTCATGTGGAGCAACCACTTCTTCCCTTCCTCATCCAAGAGGTTGATGCCGTACAACATAATTGTCGACTCCACCGTCTCTCTGGCAAGCCGCAACCTCTCTTTCTCGTTCTCAAGACCATGCATTGTCACCGTTTTCTCAAGCTCCCATGTCACCGTTTGCTCAAGCTCCCATTAGTTAACCTTCTCTTGCCTCTCCAATTCGACTTTGTTCTTCTCCAAGAACAACCTTCACAACTTTCTTCTTTTCAGTATGTGATGTTTGCCCAACTTCAAACATCGACGAATTGGTATCCTCCATGGTAAATTGCAAAGACTCCTGGCCATTATTTATCATGTCATGGAATATTTGTTTGTGCAATAGGCATCACAATTTAACTATCGTCCTACTAATACGATCCGATGATATGTGCAACAAAAGAATCTATGAATGCAAATGTGAAAGGGCCAAAAAATTAAATCGAATCTTGGTCGGGAGTTTTGTTGAACATGAAGTAGGCATGCCCGGAGCCGACATTTTTTAAGGACGCCCCATGCATTTGGAGCCCCAACGAGTTGGCCATCATGTCCGCCTCGGGGACGGCTTGCAAAAAAGTTCAACTCCAGGACGCCCATCCACTAGGAGGGTGGAACGGAGTCATGCAACGAAGACAAGTTGTTTGTCTCCGTGGACACGATCGACGGATTAGCCTGGGTCATCTTCATTTCCCCAGCAGCGTCCACAAAGATCGCGTCGCAGGTGCCTTCGCCGACGCTATCTTCTCCGCCGCCTCATGCTCGTGTTGCCTCTAAAGGCGCTCCTTCTGGGCAAGGTTCTCTACCATGCAAGTATCATTGTCAACTCGGGCACCCCGATTGATTCCTCCGAGGCATCATCCGTGGGCATGGAGGCAGACATGATCATCGGTGACGACATTAAAGAAGGCATACGAGGACGACGACAAAGGGAGGGTGTGGGCGGCAGCAAGAAAAATAGTGGAGGGAGGCGGGATGAGTTTGATACATGCGGAGAACTAGTCTAGTTGGTTCCGATTTGGGATGGGCCCACCTTGACAAAGCTTGCATGGCGGGCATATCTAGGCCTCCCCATATCCGCCTCAGATATGGGCTGGGTATGGGGAGCGTCGGTCTGTCCGGGCGTTTAGGCCATAAATGGGGCGCCTGGTTGGGTGGCGTTATTTTGTCCGGTCACTAACTGGGCAGCCCGTCCAGGCATTTGGGACGGGTATGTGGGGTCCGGTTGTAGATGCTCTAACCATGTAGTGATCAAGTGTGCCCTTTGTTTGTGTATCCCTATGATGATTTATTTTGAGTCAATAAAATTCACCCTTTCTCAAAAAACAAACCGGGTATACTATCACTCGCCGATCATAACATGCCTTTACACAGGTTTGAACAATGGGTGGGTGGGGGGCAATCTCATAAGTGTTGCTCCTCATTAGAAATCATATATGCTTGCAACGCTCATTCAAATATCATACCAAATGTTCTATTTAGACATAACAATGACATTCCAATGTTGTTTATATGGCAGTGTTACATGTGTCGATTTTGCAATGTATGCCTAATATTACCCATTACAACTGAGCTGTTTTGTTCTTCTATTTTTTCTATAAGCCCTATGATATTTTACATCCCATCACACACCCTACGATATTTTGTTATGACATTTCTCTACTAGTGGACGAAAGGCACTCGGCTTACGTCGGTATGCGAACATGACGTGCCCTGAGTGCGTTATGCCAAGTGTTAAACCCGGCGTAGCTCTTGTCGAGGTGAAATCAGCCTTTGCCGGGTGGTTTGCACCCACGGCTTAATATGTTTTTCTTGTAGTGGAGCATCTTCAATAGATGATATAAAATAGCCGGCGTGTCAATTTTTTGGCATTTATGTCATATTGGGCAAAAAAAGTGTTCAAGAGATGCTTTTTATACCTATATGTCGCCAATGAAAATTACCCAATATTTTGCTACAAGTGTTGCATATTTGCAACACATGTAGGAGGTACGCTAAAACCAACAACAATGCAGCAGGAATCCAACCACTCCCGATGAGACTATCCCACTACCGACAGTCACCACCCCACGCCTACTCTGACCGACTATTGCATCGCATGCCGCCCTCGCGACTCAATCAGCCGTTCTCATCCACGCCACCACTCTGCCGCTCGGGACGTCCGCTACCGAATCTTGAGACACCATAGCCGATTCCACCGATTCTAGCTATAGAAAGTTGGTGTACCTACCGAAACATCTCCCCTTCAGTATTTTGGCTAAATTTGAACTTTTTGTCCGGATCACAAGGAAATATTTAGTTTCGTCCATGTTGCAGAATGGGAATTACTACTTGGGGATTTGATCACTGAATATTGGAATATACTTACTTTATGCATGTCATCAATTATAGCTGATCCCCTGAAAGAACAAAGATCGTTGATGTTTTTTCCATAGTTTTATAGAAAAATGTTGATCTTTTTCAGAGAAATGCATTGATTATTTTTAGAGAACATCCTGCAAATCAACGAAATAAGAGTCTAGGCATTCTTCTTGTTTTTGCGTGGGGAAGGTGTCTAGGCATTTACTAACATGTAGAGCTTACAATGCATGGGGAATGAAAGATCAAATATATCTTGCTCTCCTTTCTTATTTTAGTGGTTGTTAATGTCAAATATCATAAAGAATATTACATATCAGGATTCAGTTGTTTTGCTCTTCTATTTTTGAGTAAGCCTGCGATATTTTACAACCCATCGAACACCCTTGGATCTGATGCTATGTAGGTTAAGGTTATTTCTAATTACCTGCGAGATTCCGGTAGAGTATATCATGTGGAGTTTCTTGTTCCTATTGTTAGGAGGAACCATTGCAACATCTCGCAATAAACAATTGGGCCAAAAAAAATATGATCGACACAATAATATTAGGTCCTGGAACCGTGTCTTATTACACAATCAGTTTATTCATTGTACATAAAGCAGCGGACTCACAGAGATATATGCATACTGGATACATTATATGAAAGCATGCGTGCCTCCCTAATCGACCAGGCCCTTAGTTGCACCTTGGGCTCTGCACGAAGTTGCTAACTGGAAAGGACTGGTCGAATAAGGCCGCATGGTCACCACCAGTAAACCTGAGCTTGTCACCAACGCGTTCAACCGTGTGGAATGCGGGAAAATCCCACTCCAGTTGTATCCTCACGCCGCCCAGTTGGGTTATGGATCCGGGCTGGATAACCCCACTGACTAGGCTGTCAAACCGAATCTTGTGTTGTCCGCCGGCAACCGTAACGTTGAAGTCACACGAGTTGGGGAGGCTCACCTGAAGGGCGCCCCCATGGTTCACGTACGACTTCACCCCCAGGGGCAGGAGAGCCCGCGGGAAGTTGTTTTGTGCTAAAACATCGTACGCTGTGTCGGAGGTGGCTGCTTGGAGGATGGAAGCCATGAAGACGATGAGGAGCAGATGCTGGATGGCCATGGCTAACTTTTGCTTACAAATTGTATCAATATAGTAATATGAGGAATAGGGAAGTGCGTCTAGACCGAGACACTGGCCGCGTATTATATATGTTGCCCAACGGAATCAAAGACAATCAAACTTCAATTTCATTTATTTTGTTCCTAATTATCGTTCCATCAACCGCCTCATCAAATACCCTAAATATAGCATCCAATTAAATCATATTTATTTTTGGCCTAGTCAAATCTGCACAATCAATACATACCGCAATATGACTTTTAAACGATATTTCACTAGTATACAAAATCGGGGGAATTTGAGAATTTGCTACAAGTTTGTTTACACTTTGAGGATTTGCCACTGTTTTCCTTGTCACTGATAATTTGACATGCCTTTTCCAGATCCTTGATGATTTGCCCCTTATGCACGGTATGGAATTACAATATACTAGTAGAATGCCCGTGCGTTGTCACGGGCTTTTTAGCAATGGAGATAGCTTACGTTGTTGTATAAAACTCGATGAATTGTTGGCTCCTTCCAACGAAATTGACCCTGCCCCTTTTCGAAGTATTGTTTTGGAACATCAACGTAATCTATATCCATCTCTCTCATATCCCGCAAAAAAAGTATTATCATGTGCAACATATATACGAGGAAGAACAATTATTTGTATGCATCTCATCGTGTAAAACTGGATGACTTTTGAGTCCAGTCGCTCATAGTTACATTTGTGACTTTGTCAATCGACATTTTCAAAGCATCATCCAAAGCCATCAATTTTTATTATCTCTAGCCTACAAAAGTGAGCATATAAAAATATATTAAATAGAAAAAGACAACGCAACATGTAGCACTGTTGTCACTTAGAAGGTATGTCATCTCACCGCACCATTTCTTGCATCTTTTCTAAACTTCCTCACATAAACCGAGAGATGATGGTGTATTGTACATCTGATTGAAAAAATGAGACGGCTATCACTACCTCAAGTGATGATGGCGTGTCGAATTAGTTAACTGCCCGTGCATTGGAACATGTCATAAACATTTCAATGGTTTAACACTAATTGTGTCTATTGTATACCAGTGTGCATCTGACTTGCAATCTTTCCTACCACCGCCTACTATACACACTTTTAATTCGAAGCACGTAACCATGCAGTTGTACCTGGAGATTTCTGAGGGAAAATAGGATATGTAATAGGTCCACGTTGTTATATACATGACCATAAGGTCAAAGGAACCCCATCCTAATCTAACTTAAGCAAAATTGTATAAGAGGTCACAAGTGGACCTGAAGCTATGATAAGAACAAAATATGAATGGTGTTCCTCTTGAACATCCTACAAGGAATAACAATATTAAGCAAAACCCAAAACAAATTACTATTGCCTGATAAACTTCAACTTCAGGAGTATCAACATTAAGAATAGTCCTCGGTACTCTTTTGTAGCACTTGCACACAAAGCAAGGGAGTCACTGAGAAGAAAACATGATTTCATTCAACTGAGTAGATGCAGGTAAATATGTTCGAGTGGACGGATAATTAAGAACTCATACTTTTTCCATGAGATACAAGGGGAATAATAATATATTCCATTAGGAGAAAAAAAATCGCTCAAGGGAGTAGATGAGATATATGATTGGGCAGAATAGTTGGGAGCTCATATTTGTTTTTGAAGGCCTGTGGGAAACAGTAAACGCACTGGTCCAAACTCCAGAAACTAAAGTGGGTGGCGCCATGCATGGTACATATGATGCCACTAATTAAAAGTGACATCAGTAAAAAAATGAAGAACATAAACACATAAAAAAATTAATTGCTACTAAAATTACCGGCAAGCTTGCATTGAAAGAGGACAGAGTCTCTTTAAGACCTTCTAGATGTGCTACTCTATTTTAATGAAGCTTCATTCACTGATAACCTTCAGAAACAATAACTATACGCTGGTACAAAATGAAAACCAACCATCATGGACAACTAAACCTGGACCAGAGATAAGTGGAGACACGCACACGCACACGCGCGCACGCACACACACACAAGGTAGACCAGTTCCAGTTCCTCCTGCGGTACTTTCATAAGTATTTTGGTCCCCCATTCTACATTCACTAAAAAAGTGGGAACATGAAGCGATCTTGTATATATAAAACAATCTTGGATATTCTTACATACAACTTTATTTTGCTTCACAATAAAATTTTAAAGCGGATAAAAAACATGTACAAGCACTGCCAATGGGATAACTGATGGTCATATTTTTCTGAAAGGTGATTGATGGTTATATGAAACATCTAAAACTTTAGGAACCAGATATTATCCGAGGAAGTGACACACATCTGCATGTACCTAATAACAAAAGCCATAGGAAAGATAACCTTTATTGATTGTAATATTGCGAGATCCACTCACCATTTCGAATCTCGGTTTTTAAGTCCTCATAAATTCAAAACTCACCAGAAAGTCATCAAAGATGGCATGGTGTCACGTCATGACACATATATGTCATGTTAAAAACATTGCCAATTTGGGCCAAACTTTATTACAAACCTCTTACAAACCGGACCCTGTCGCAAGAACCCTCGTGGTTTCGATAGGGAAACGTGTCCCCTTGTGGACCAAACGATAATCACTCCCTCTTCTAACCTCGTATTTTCTTCTACATGTGACACGGAACAACGGGAGATTCACGCTGAACTTTGAAATTATTCAGGGTTCGTTTGACCTTTTTTATTCATTAATTGAGTTTTCTAGGCATTTAATGTCCATAATTCAAATCTGAACTACAAATACATGCTCCAGTGCACCAAAATGGCTAGAAAAAACATACAGGTTTCCTTGGTGTGCATGTTTAGGTCTCATGGAACGAATGGGAACGAATTCAACCGTCTCGCCGTCCTGGCTAGGCCACAAATATTGCGAATCTTGGTTTTTAAATCTCTGTAAATCCAAAACTCACCAGGAAATCATGAAACTTGGCATGGTGTCACTACATGGTACATATAATTGTCCAATTTGGGCGAAGCTATATTACAAGCCTCTTACAAACCAGAGCCTGTCGCAACCCTTGTGGTTACGGTAGGGAAACATGCCCCTCTTGTGGGCGAAACGATAATCGCTGCCTCTTCTCGCCTTGAACTTAGTTTTTTACAGGCAACATAGAATAACAGGAGTGTCGGGCTGAAATTTGAAATTGTTCAGGGTTCGTTTGGCCATTGTATATATATTACTAATATATATACAAGATTACTAATTACTAAGTTTTCTACGCATTTAATGTAGTCCATAATTCAAATTTGAACTACAACACATGCTCCAGTGAAGCAAAATGGGTGGGAAATCGTATATGTGTCATTGGGTGCATGTTTAGGTCTCATTTAAGGAATGAGAATGAATTACAAACTTGTCGTCGTCCTGAAACATTGAGAATCTCGGTTTTTAAATCCCAGTAAATCAAAAACTCACCCAAAAAATATGAAACTTGCCATGGTTTCATGACATGGCACATATATGTCATGGTAAAAAAATGTCCAGTTTGGGAAGAGGTGTACACATTAGTAGCCAACAAAGTCCTTTTTAAACAAAAAGCTGACACGTTAATATCGCAAACGGTTGCATTATATTAATCATGTCGAAATTTAACCATACTCGGTGGCATGCGTGCAGCTGTTTGATTAGACGGGACAAGCGCGAGAAGTCCGCCATGCAGGCTCGACGGGACGCATGCGAGCAGTCCACCGCGCAGGCCCGACGGGACGCGTGCCTCCTATCTACCTCGCACTCACAGGCTCGACGGGACCGTGCGAGCAGCAAGGCCGCCCATGCTCATCGGGAAGCGAGCTCTTTGACCTTCATGCACCAGCCGCGGCCCGCCTCGCTCACAACTTATTGATTAATGGGTTAATTAAAGCACCTGGACTGAGGGTGTTTGCTTGTGATCCCATGGCAGGATTTGCCTTGTTCGTGTTTTCAACTCGTATTCCGCCCTAATTAAATTGCCACATAGCGCAACGGGTAATACAACCACAAATAAAATGGCAATGGATAATACGACGACAAATTTACAATGGCGCAGATAATAATGGTCTTACATATTCTGGATAATTTAAAATGCCACATGCGGCAAAGCCCGGAAGACACGGGGGCAAGAGAAGAAGGAAATTGCAGACAACAATCTAGGTCGCTATTGTCTCTACTCGTCGATGGATCGCCGGGCGATGACATCATCCAGCTCCTTCTTCAATTCCTCACGACTTTGCTTGAAAGCAGCCACGGATTCCTCCACCTCCTGCTCGTGCTCGATCCGGAGCTTCCTCAAGTCACACATCAGTTCCTCGACGACCGCTGTCAGCGTTATCCCCGAGGCACTGCTCTGCTCATGCAACATTTTCCAGCCGGCGGCCTCCTCGTCCTTCTCGGTGAGCGGCTTGAGGAGCTTCGCATTGTCACCCATGAGTTGCTCGACGAGGCCGGTTGCCTTGTCAACCGAGGCATCGCTGATCTTGAGCAGCTTCATCAAGCCGTCGACCAGCTCCTGCTGCATAGTGACGCTAGCGAGAATCTCGTCATCGCCGGCGAAGGACTTCAGGAACGCCGGCTCGTCACGATGGCCGACGCCGCGAATGCGCTTGTGAGAGCCCTCGCGTGCCCGTGAGAGCTCATTCGAGGGCTCCGCGGCGTGCCGGGACATCTCTGCTGCGGCTGCGGCTTCGCGGCGGGACCTCTCTAATGCTTCCACGGCCTTGGTCTTTGCTGCCTGGTTATATGTCCACCCTAAACTCCTCCTACCGGTCATGGCGGAACGACTTGACAGGAAAGACCAGTTTTGTGGGTGATGAGGAGAGGAACTATGAAGTAATTTTCGAGTGGGTAGTTTTTATAGCCCAGTGCTAAGTGTGAACACATATTAGTTTGATAGATGTGAACAAATTTGCAATTACTTATTGTGTTGTAATCTGCAATGTGACGAGAAACAAGGTCAAAATTTATTGATGGCAGAAGGTTGACCACGTGGTTGCTCGCCGTTGAGTCGGCTATTTGCCACGTATCACACACATCTTGTTAAGTTGAACGGTTTATGTTGTGTTCGCTAAACGAAAATAGTTCATCTGAGTGAACAGTATGCTCTATATCACACGCACCTTGATCTAGCTAACCGTTTCTATTGCACTCCCTAATAGCAAACAGTTCATCGGAGCGAACTATATGCCCTATATCGCACACACATTGATCTGGCTGCCCGTTTCTGTTGTTCTGTCTCATCGCAAATAGTTCGAACGAGTCAACAGTGTGCCCTGGATCACACACGCAACTACAATCTGAACCGTGTTTCATGTATCATTCATCGCAAATGTTTTGCACCTTTTTTGACGGTTTATTTACATCCCCGTTTGTGATTAATGCATCGCACACAGTTTCGTCAAAGGGTCACTGATCGTAGTGTCGCGTTAGCAGCATCCTGCAGTAGTGGGTATTGGGACTTGGCAAGGTGATCATCCGTGTCAGGAGGATGGTACTGAAGCCATTTAACTTATAAACTCTTTTAATTCATAAAATAAAAGGTAGCAAACTGAGCATAGCTCAAATGGTTAAATTCCTTGTGGTGGAACCAGTCCAGTCGTGTTAAAGTCTTAGACGTGTTTGCCTTTTCCAAAATGTATCACAATCTTTCAGGTGAAGTTTGTTCAATGCTAGACAACATTCCAGTCGACTACTAGACACATGTGGTAACTTCGTCAATGTTAAGATTTGTTGCTTAGTCTTTCAAAGATACTCAGTAAAAAATCCAACCATTGGAGGGCTTGCATTGGTCACCCGCGTGGCTAGATCGAGGAGGGAGGAAATGGGAGACCGACAAGGAGAAGAGAGCAGGGGTGGCGGCCAAGATGTTAGGCAAGTTCGTCGATATCATGGCGAATAAGGAGAAGGTGTGTGTCAAGCGCAATGAGGTTAAGGAAGAAAAGAAGGCGGAGAGGTTTGACATCTTCACGGAGATGCAAAACAAGAAGATTAAGCTTGAGGAGACGAAGATTGCTATCAAGGCCGCTTCCGAGGAGCAAAGTTGTTCATGAATGCGACGGACTTAGATCTTGATGCGGCAAAGTTTTATGAAAACATATGTGCTAGCATGCACAAACGCTTTGCGCAAAAGGAGTGTGGAAAGGAGGCCGAAACTTGAGGTCTTTGGCACGAACAACCAGACCGGGGGCTTTTGGGATCAACGGATGTTTAAGCCTTAATGACCATCCGATGATTTTGGTAGTAGTTGCATTTGTTTGGGATGTGGCGTTTTGGCTCGCGGGCTCAGATGAGTTTGGGAGTGAACAATAAATTTGTAAAAATACTAGAAAAAAATATCAAAAAATCCCCCCAAAAAATTGTGGTGTAAGATGCGCGAGTTCATGATGTCCGTGCAAAAATTCAGCGCATTTGAACATCTGACGAGCTTTCAGTAAGAAAGTTTACTATTTTGTACCGTTTGGAGGTGATTGTTTTTTTTTAGAACTACTGAGATATCCGAATGAGCTGAAACTTGGCACGTCTATGGTAAGATGTGCTTGCGTGTGTTTAAGCCGGCAATCGTCGTGTGTGTAGCAATGCTCCCAAGAAGAAGCCATCCAGCCGAAGGGGAACACAAAGCATCATCAGGCTGCACCATTGAAGATCCTCACTTGTCCTATAGATCCAAAGCAGCTCTTGCTTTCGTCCCATTTCTTTATGCATCAATAAGCTCAATCCCTTTCGAGTTGACAAAGTTGCACACACTGGAATGCACCACGCCCAAAATGCGTTTCCTTGTGTTCAACGGAGCCCTCTATACATCAGTATGCATCCATGGGGATAAGGAGCTGAACATGCTATAAAAGAGAAAACCTTCGGCTCAGATCAGATCCGCGGTTAAAATAGCAGCCGGGGTCGCTCGGTCTGCTCCACTCATGACCTGCTTAGACATATAATGTTCTGTCTGTAATTACCATTTTAACATCATTGCATCGTCTCTTTGATGAACAGAACGGGTGGCTCTGCCCCAAGCTCGGTATGTGGTTTCAAATCCAGCTGCAAGTTGGCACGTTGCCGCGAGACTGAAGATGCTACCGCCGCTTTAGAGTCACATCCCCGTTGCCGCAGAACAGATAACAAGTGGCTTCAAAGTGAGATTCTGCACCTGTGGCGCACGTTCTGTCTGTCTGTGTGTCTGTCTCTGCTGCCAAATCCAAATGATTCGGCGGCCGCTGTTGTGCTGTGCCCGCCCAACGCCATCTTCTCTGCTGCAGTTTCTGTTCTTGCTGTTTACTTTCCTGTACAAGGAATGGAACGGCTGGCCCAACATCCCCCTGTGAAACACATGCCCTCACTGCTGGAAACGGATAGCGGTGGCCGAGCCTATGCCCCAGTCACGCTGTGGCGCCAACGGGGAACAGGGTAATTACTAGGGGCGCGTTTGGTTGCACGTATTTGGACCAATCATGCCCGCGTAAGATTGAAACGGTCTATTTGGTTGGTCTGCATACGTCTGCACGGCACAAACTTTAAAGTATCCTCCAGCCAGGTCCGCGAGTACGCTTGAATAGACAGTTTCTCGTGAGCCAGGTCCGATTGACCGCCACAGCCCTTGCACCAGAGGAGACGAGACAGATGCGAGCTGTGTAGGTGCTCCTTCCTTCACTAAGCTCATGCCTAATCTCCTTTCTTCCTTTTCCTCTCTAAGCTACACAACGGTGCTTTGATTCGAGATAACCTCTACACACAAAAGATGCATATCGATATTACGGTTCCATTCAGACTATCAGTTCGTAGTTTCATCGACTGTAAATGCTCAATTTTGTGTTCATGTTCGAAGCTATTCTGAATGAATTTTGTTAGATTCGTCACCTACGATCGACCGTTTAGAATTTCCTTTGATCGACAGCTTCATCATGCAGTTTCACATGACGTTCGTGTTGCAAATTACGCGCGCACTATATTTTTTTTCTCCTCTGTCTTCTATCTTAGAGCCCTCCTGCTCAGCCCTTTCAACTCCGGTGTCGTTCCTCTTAGCTTCCTTGCCCACATCCTACTATATTGAAGTCGTCTCCGGCGTAAGTCATCTTGGCCTCCTCACTCTCTCGTCCTACTGCACAGACGCTGCCACGGCACAAGCACTGCATTTCATCTCCTCTGTCCATTGTCTCCGTGCGAACTTTCTATTGGACGACGAGGCTAGCAACTAGTTCGCCATGTCGCCGATGGGCTCACTCGACTCCGTGCACGTCGTGTCGGACGCGGCGCCACGACCACAATCACCCGCAGTCGTCATGGTCCGACACACACTACATTTCTCCTCCCCTGTCCTCTGCATCAACGCTCCTTCGCATGGACTTTCTCTACGGCAGCGACACTAGCAACCAGTTCGCCGCGGCGTCGGTAGGAACGCTTGCCTGAAACTACGTGCTTAGGAACGCTTGCCTGAAACTACGTGCTCGTCGTGTAGGACACGGGGCCGCGGTCACCGTCCACCGCAATTACGAGGCACGGTGTAACTGTGTGTGTTAAATCTAAGTGTTAGCACTAATCATGTCCCGCATATATAACCAAACACCGTGTAGTTGCGTGAGCCGAGGCAATACAGGCAACCAAACACTGTGTCAAAATTGCTACCCTAATGCGAGAGGTTTAGATACGGGCAACCAAACAATGTGCAGATATTAGTTTTTACCATGTATTTCCTCACCCAGCCTCGAGTGAACCAGGCTGAGCTAAGCCAGGGCTGGCTGCTATGGCTGCCAAACACGCTCTAGGTGGACAGATAGCGTCCGCTATTTTGATTGTTGGTGTAAAATGTAAGTTTTCTGGCTCGAGATCTGAGCTCACTGCCCACCAGATTCAGACACCTTCCGCTGCACAGTTCTAGCAATGATGGACCCGATTAAATTAGCACCTAACAAGGACATGGCAAGGTGCGCGTCTTATTATTTCACACCACTACGGAGCACAGCATTTTAGGTCCGCACAGCCTGGAGAGCCCCTTGTTTTTCGATGCTATTTTGTTTCTTTTCTTCTCAGTGCACCTACAAAAATACTCCTACTTGACACTGTCCGAGTCTCAATTATTCAGCAAAACCATCATGCATGACGTGCCCCGTTCAATAATCTGGGTGTTAAGTTATTTGTCCAAACACAGTGCAATGATTTGTGTTCAAAAGCGAAGTAAAGAGGAGAGGAAATGCCATGACACGAGGTGCCTTGGAAACACCTGAATAGCAGTGCTGTTGCTTGATTTTGTAACGTGGGTGATGTTCATTATGGAAACAAATAGTGGTACCGGTGGATGGCCTGTGAGTGTGACCTTTAAATTCCAGCAGCGGCCGAGGCGTGACCCTCACCTCCCCTGGCCTCTCCCTCCTCTTCCTCTCTTCTGTCGGCTGTAGCAATGGCAAATGGATGTCGCCAGCACTGCAAGGCTCTCTCCGTTGCTCGGCCAGCAGCGCCACCGTCGCCGAGGCGCCAAGATCATCGTCGTCGTCGTCGACACCGCCGGAGACTCGCGTGGATGGAGTCTGTCGCTGCCCCCGTGGAGGGGGCGAGGTGCAAGAAGAGAAAGAGCTGGTCGAGTCCATCGACGGATTGACTGATCTGTTGGAGCTCTGTGCGAGTGTCCATGTCATCGGCAGGTCTAAATCTTGGCTGTTTTGTTGGTCCGATTTGCAACCAGATTTGATTCCTCGCGCCGTGCGAGCGTCTTCTCTGAAGCTGGTATATCAGAGAGTTCATATCTGCTTCCCTCGTTGCTTTGCGCTAGTTGGTCTGTTGGTTATGGTCCTGCTGCTTGGTTGGTTGATATTTAGTACAAAATTCACATTCGTAATTTCTTATGACTGGCTCATATGTTGGCTGAATTTGATCTGGTTATCAAAAAGTCCGCATCATCGATGATACAATTTCTCATCATTATCTTGTCGTTCCACCTTGAGTTAATAAATTTGCTCGCTGCCGCAATCAAGTCTAAATCTATTGGAAATGTTAATTAGCAAAGTACTTCTCCTTTATACTTGACAGTGTGACAGTACTCCTAATGCAAGCCACCAAGAACAAATGTTTTTATTAACAATGAATTTGATGCATCTTCAAGTTCACTTCGCGTTGAAGAATCTTTCTTAGGTCATCTGGATGTGAAAGATACCATCGGACAAGAATTGTTTGGTGTTCTATATGAAGAATTGAAGAGTTTTGAGCTCAATGTGGACAATGCGAGAGAACAAGGATATGATAATGTGTCGAATATGGAAGAATAAAAAAACATCAAGGGGTACAAAATAAACTTCTGAAATTAATCCGAGAGCTTTTTTATCCAGCTTGTGCTTGTTATAGTCTGAATTCAACACTGTGTGATATGGGCATAAGGCAAAGTCTTGTTGTAAAACAACGGAATTTGGGGAGTTACAAAAAATGGAGAATTCTTGAAGATAACACAAGGGATTGAGAAAAATATATATTATTTTTATAAAAAATTCCAAAAATGTATGCCCTGGTTAAAATCAATTATATGACCCCGGCGGCTTTCCCGAAGCAGAAGAGGAATTTTTCGGTCATTCTTGAGCCAAAGAGGCACTTTTGGGTCTTCGCTAAGCCGGAGACAGCTCTTCGGTGTACAACCGAGAAGTCTTCGGCTTCGCATAGGCCGAAGAGTGCTCTTCGGTTAACTTCTTCCCAAAGTGTCCTCTGGGGTCCACCTCCTCGGTAAAGCCTAGACCGAAGTCGCATGTGATGCCCGGATAATTACGCTACAGTAATTCCGTGCTAATGACGCCACGTCACCACGATCACTGTTGCTAATCTCGTGTTAGTTCGAAATCGATCCAAATTAAAAATTGAGTTACAAGAAAACAACAAAAGATTTCAAATATCAAACTAAAATGTTCAAGTTGTGTCAAATAAATCGTAAGTAAATAAGCTGGAGAAACCACACCTTTTTAAAATTCTTAAATAATATGAGATGAATAAAACAGCAGCAAAGACAATTATTTAAATACCTTTTGTAATTAATAAAATGTCAAACTAATTTATTGAGGACTGGACTTTTTGAGTATGGACGAAGTTGAATTACTAATTTATATAATAAGTATATATTTTACTAAAACTAAAATAATAGGATACAAAACTATAACAGAAAAAGAAAAATAGATAAAAGAAAAAAAAACAAAAGAAAGGACCCCCTGCTGGACCGCGGCCCAGATGGCCATCGGGCCAAACAGGCCGGCCCAGCCGGCCCACCCCGCCCCTGGCCTATATGGCCTACCTCTCCATCGCCCGATCCACCACTCCCCCTCGTTCCTCACTCCCTCCCCCGATCTGGATCCGGAGCACGACCCCATCGTGGTCCACCCCGACACCGCACCGTCCCCGGCGCCCCGACACCGTCGTCGCTGACCGCAGACACCCGACGCCTCCCCGACCCCGAGTCGGCGCACCGCCACCTCGCCACCGTCGCTCTGGGCTTCGCCTCCCCGTCCGCGACCGCGTCGTCGCCGGACGGCCTCATCCCCGTCGCCGTCTTCCGCCTCGTCCTCTTCCTCGCCTTTCCCTCGTCGACCACCTCTCCTACCCGCCGGCCTCCTCGAACGCCCTCGCTGTGAGCTCCCCGTCGGCCCCTTCTCTTCCCCCTCCATCCTACAGCGCCTTCACCCGCACACTATGACCGATGTGGTCGCGCCCGTTCGCCGGAGGCCACGGTCGCCGCGCCCCCACCGCTTCGGCCGCGCCCTGGCCTCGCCCACTCGCACCCGCGCGCTGACCCACGCCCCAGCCCCGCTCCCTCGCCCCCATCGCCGCCCCTCGTCCACCTGCCGTGGTCGACCGCCCCGCCATCGTCTACAAGTGCGCCGGTGCCCGAGCACGCCTCTGGTGGCTCCTTCGGCCGCGCCTCTCCTAGCCACGCCCGCGTCGGCTCCAACCGCCCCGCTCATGCCGCATCGCCGCCACCGGCCCGCTCGTGCCGCACGCATCCCCCTGCTCCCGCTCACCCCCACCCCCGCGCCGGCGTGGCCTCACCTCCCCTCCGCCCGCCGGGCCGCGGCCACCCCTCCGCCGCTTCCCCTGGTTCACGCCGTGGCCGCCGGTGCCCAGCCGCGGCGGGCTTAAGGCCTCTACAGGCGATCGGGCACCCGCACGCCCGTTACCGCATAGCCCGGTGACCGCTAACCCCCCTGCAAATGACACATGGGGCCCAGCCCCTGAAACATTTAAAAAAAGATTAAAAAATAAATAATAATTATTAAAATAATAATTAATTAATTAATTAAAGAATTAATTAACTTAATTAATCCTGATTAGATTAACCTAATCACTAGTTAACTTAATTAAACCCTGATTAGACTAAACAGTCAATGAAGAACGGGACCCACATGTCAGTTTGACCCAGTCAACCCCTGTTGACTGCTGACGTCATGACGACATCGGCAGACACTATTCTGGATAATGTTAGATTTAAATAAATAATTAATTCTAGAAAATGTTATAAACTTTAGAAAATCATATAAAATAATCCGTAACTCGGATGAAAATACATTATATATGAAAGTTGCTCAGAATTTCGAGACACATCCGAATACGCAGACCGTTCGTCAACCACACGTCCCTAGCATACCGAACCTGTAACTTTCCCCCTCCGTTTCATCCGCCCGAAAACGCGAAACACCGGGAATACTTGCCCGGATGTTATTCCTCTTCGCCTGTATCACCGAGCACCGCGTTAGGTCACACGTAGCACCGCCTTTTGCCATGTTATGCTTTGTGATGCTATTGTTTGCTCTGTTATTTATTTGTTTTACCTTTGTTGCTTATTTTCGGTAGACTCCGATACTGTGATAGACCCCGAGACCATTGATGCTTCGGTGTTCGACTACGGCTACGCTTCCGAAGATTCCTTTCGTCTGCAGAGCTTCCAGGCAAGCCCCCCCCCCCCCTTGATCACCAGATATCGCCCATTATCCTCTCTCTTATTCTTGCATTAGATTTGCTACTGTTGATGTTTCGATAGCTCCTATTCTATTGCATAGCCTGTCATTGTTGCTACCACTGTTGATACCTTACCTGCTATCCTAATGCTTAGTATAGGATGCTAGTACTCCATCAGTGGCCCTACATTCTTGTTCGTCTGCCATGCTATACTATCGGGCCGTGATCACTCGGGTGGTGATCATGGGTATATACTATACTATTACAAACTCATGATGATGATTCGGATATGTGGGCTGAAGGGGCAGGTGGTTCCACCTAGGTAGTGGTGGGCCTGGGTTCCCGGCAACCCCCTGATGGTTACTTTGTGGCGGAGCGACAGGGCGGGTTGCGACCACCTAGGAGACAGGTGGGCCTAGCCCTAGTCGTTGTCCGTGGTTATTTCATAATAACACGTTAAACGAGATCTTGGTATTTGATCTGAGTCTGGCCATTGGCCTATACGCACTAACCAACTATGTGGGAATAGTTATGGGCACTCGACGTCGTGGTATCAGCCGAAGCCTTCTTGACGTCAGCGACTTAGCGGCGCGCGCCGGATTGGACCGAAACGCCTACTCTGGTATTAGGAGAGGCTAGGTCTGCTTACCGGCCGCCTTCGCAACGTGCAGGTGTGCATTGGGCGATGGGCCCAGAACCCCGTGCGCTTAGGGTTTAGACCGGTGTGCTGACCTCTCTGTTGTGCTTAGGTAGGGTTGCGACGTGTTGACCTTCCGAGGCCGGGCATGACCCTGGAAAGTGTGTCCGGCCAAATGGGATCGAGCGTGCTGGGTTATGTGGTGCACCCCTGCAGGGAAGTTAATCTATTCGAATAGCCGTGTCCCTCGGTAAAAGGACGACCCGGAGTTGTACTCTGACCTCATGACAACTAGAACCGGATACTTAAGAAAACACACCCAGATAAGTTCCAGATATAACTCGGTGGTTGCTCTCTCACAGGGTGATGTGCGGGAGGATTGCCGAGTAGGATTATGCTATATGTTGTTACTTGGTGAACTTACCATCTACTCCCTTCTACTACTGCAAGATGGAGGCTGCGAGAAGCGAGGATGCTTGTTACTTACCATCTACTCTCTTCTACTGCTGCAAGATGGAGGTTACTAGAAGCGTAGTCTTCGATCGGATTAGCTATCCCCCTCTTATTCTGGCATTCTGCAGTTTAACCCACATATATTACCCCTTTACACAGATACCATTGCATATGTAGTATAGATCCTTGCTTGCGAGTACTTTGGATGAGTACTCACGGTTGCTTTGCTCCCCCTTTTCCCCCTTCTTTCTTCTTTCTGGTTGATGCAACCAGATCGGTGGAGTCCAGGAGCCAGAAGATCCCGAGGATGATTCTACGTGGAGTTCGGCTTCGAGGAGTAGTTAGAGGGTCCCAGGCAGGAGGCCTTGCCTTTTCGATCGTTGTTATTTTTGTGCTAGCTTTCTTAAGGCAGACTTGTTTAACTTATGTCTGTACTCAGATATTTTTGCTTCCGCTGACTCTTGTGTTATTCGAGCTTATGTATTCGAGCCCTCGAGGCCCCTGGCTTGTAATATAAAGTTGGTATTATTTTAATTTGTGTCTAGAGTTGTGTTGTGATATCTTCAAGTGAGTCCCTGATCTTGGTCGTACACATTTGCGTGCATGATTAGTGTACGGTCAAATAGGGGGCGTCACAAGTTGGTATCAGAGCCGACTGCCTGTAGGAATCCCCCTTTCCAACTCCTTGGCCGAAGTTGAGTCTAGTCGTTGAAAAACTTTTTACTAACTTGGCGGTGTGGCTTACGGGCGCACGTCGCCTTTGGGTGGTATTAGGATATTTTATTCCTCGTCTATACTCCGGGACTCTGATCTCTCTTCTATTCAGGTTAAAAGATTTTATTAACTCTAACTCTAGGTTCTCGCAACTATTTCTCTCGGAGAGCCCTCATTACGGAAGATCACCTGCTTCGTCAGGAGATTCTGAGGATATCCCTCGATATTTTCCCGAGACCCTTGTGCTCATCGCATTTGCAATTCACTGCCACCGATATATCCCTATGGATATTTGCATGCACTTGTCATGGTCATGATCATTCCTCGTCGCTCTTGTTGTTACAAGATGCCTCGAAATATTCCCCGTTGTCCCGAGAATCCTTTGAGTTTACTGTCTTGTAGTTTTATTTCGCATGAAAACCCTTACGGTTATTTCCTAACATTTATCGAGGATCCGTACTTCTCAATTGTTCATGCGTCTCACAAAATTCTACGGAATACTTTTCGATTTTTCGAAAATCCTATGCACCCTGTTACTCTTGAAATTCTTACCTGCTTGCATTATGGCTAATTCCAAATGACTACTAGTCTTCGTTAACATCCCTTGCCTTATCCATTTTGAGCCTATTGATTCAATGTGTGCGTATGCACACAGTCATCCGGTTATCCTTTCTAAAAAATATCTTTCTAGCTCAGACGTCATTCCGGACATGAGTTGGTTCTCGGCAATTCAAACCTTTATTGATTGTCTAACTAAGTGTTTTCAACTTATCCATCCTTGATCAGAGCGTCTGCTTTTGATCCTTCCTTTTGGAAACCATAATTTCTTTCTATTGCAAGCATCAGACTAATAAGGTGATTCTTGAATCTGATGCCTCTGCATTCTTTCTTCCTCTGAGTGAGTATCGATACTCACATCAGCTCCGTTGTGGATTGCCCGATCCATTGTTGGATTGTTATCCGACAGTATCCTTCATATTCAATCACCTTGTGAGTTCTTCCCCTGATACATAATGCCTTTGGTAAATTATATCCTCTGCTTGACCAACCATGCTCTGCTTTCGAGCTTGTGTTTTGACTTTTGAAACTTGTGGTATATGTTACTAAGATGCCCGATGGGTTGAAACTATGCCTTCCCCTAATTCGTGAGAATCCGAAAGTTTTCACAAGTCATACTCTTCCGGTGTCCCACCAAATGAAATTCCAACACTACAGTTTTATCAAAGCGAGAGGTGAATGAAATAATATGCATTAAAGAAGTGGGAGTCGACCTTGAACTTGTGTTCATGCCCATGAAAATAATGTAGACCATCTCGGAAGCTTCTTGCAAAATGATTATCCAGCTTTATAATTTATGCGGTATTCTTGAATTGATTCCTTACAGTTATGGTTCCGACCATGCTGTCCTGATCTGATATATCTGATGGGAATTCATTCCCGTGCCTCGTCTATGTTGGCAAGGTTGAAGTATCTACCGTCATAGGTCAATGACCCGGTTCTACTTCTATCATGTTCTACATTCGAGTATTACCCACTGGTATCTCGAAGATGTCTTGCCATTGCAACACATCTTACTAACTTTGTCGAAGAAATGTCTTTCCTTGTCGTAATCACTCTACAGGTTCTGGGTTGTTGTCAACCGAGGACACTGACTAGTGGAATTATTCTGCACTACAAATCAAATACCCCCAGTATTTTATTGGGAAATTCTAAACTCAATCTGGTCATTCCTATACTATTGGCTGCATCCTGGTCTCGCTATCTTTGACTGTGCTACATCGTCCTTCTCTGGTGCACGAATTCTTCAGTGTGAGAGCACGACTTACGTCGGGCTTTCAACATCATGTTGCTTGTCTTGAAAGGCAACTTTGGTTCCGAGCTTGCATCTTATATATTGATCCTATAACTTGCCACTTCGTCATTCCCTTGCTTGTTGCCGTTGTCGTTTGATTGCATCCCCTTGAAACCCTCCCGACAAATGTGTCGGATCACCTTCAACACTTTGACTACTTCTGAGATGTCAACTGTGTTCGTGATGAGAAATACCCTCCTTGCCCTCGATGATTTCTATTATCATCGACAACACCCTTGACTTCCTTTCATCGCGAACTTGTCCACATTATAATTGCAACTTGCTCTCCAGGTAGTGTTGTGTTCTGCCTTGAAGTATTAATGTCTTTTATGTCGAGAACGTTGTGGGGATTGCCCCACCTCTTGGAAATTCTTGGTATGAAGATACATCTCATCATCACCATTCCTCCTTGGTCCCCGTGTTGTTTTCAACCGGAATACCAATATGCTAAAGATGCTGCTTGAGTTCTGCACTTCTAACAACCGTATTGCTTTGAAGTTAACGATCGACAGTTCGTTCTTAGACTGTTGGTTATTGAATCGTCACTCTAACATTGATCTTGCTGCCTAAGGTCATATTTCGGGCACACCTTTCACCTAATGATTATTGGTGTATGTTTTTCCTCGAGCATACAACATTATATCATTTGAATTGATAAGTGTCATCCTCTTGTTCACATTATTCTGGAAATCCCTCCGTTTGGAATTCTCGATGAATTGTCGCTGAGCCCATCAGCCACCTCCTCATCCTCTCCTTGGTTTAATGACGAACTGTTGTTTCAGGAACCCGCTCCCATAGTTCATTTCCCGAGAATCTTGCAATGTCATTTTGTCGATTTGTGATGCACCTTTTCTTCTCGAACATCCTGAGTCTGAGGTATCATGACACCAATCGGATCTGAATCTCGGTCAGATATGATGGTTGGGACAACTTTCCAGTAGTTATAATGTTGGTCCTTTGATGACCCGGTAATCTGATGTCATGTCTAGCACCCTGGCTGGAGGACCCATCATTATAATTTATTTTCCAAGGATAACCATTCTTCCAGGAGGAGATTGTAAGACTTATTCTATAAGTTGCTTCTGATGGATCATTTGTGTATCCAAGGTATGTCCCTTGATTGAAACACCATATCATTGCTACCTCGAAGCATGACTATGATACCCCGCTCATCAACAAGAACATTGGAGGCGTGATGCTAAATGTTTCTTGGTCAGTTATCCAGACACCGTTGTATGGGTAACATCTTGATTAATCCTTGCCTCTTTATCTGAATGGTTGGGTACTTTCTCTCCTAGCCTGCATGCCATGTTCTTGTCCATCGGAAGGATATACTCCTAATAATTGTGTGTAATCACAATTTTCCTTTCCATTTGTTTGTTTAACCTTTCTTTGATCTATATATAATCTAAGCAGTAATAATTCTCTGCTTATGTAAACACCTCGTTGTACAACTCTGTCAGTAAGACCTCGTTACTATTGTTGTCACATTCCATTAACTGCCGGTGAACAAGATCCTTGCCTATTGGTCCGCCTCGTTGCAATGAGCAAGAAAATGGTTCTCTTCGTTCCCCGTCCTTGGTACCGACATTGTTGGCGACATAGCTGACAAGCTACCCACTGACAGGCTGATACGTCCAAAACGTATCTATAATTTCTGCTTGCTCCATGCCACTTTTGGGTGATATTGCTATGATATTCATACACTTCCATACACTTTTGATCATATTTGGACTAACTTACTAATCCAGTGCACCCCAGTGCCAGTTTTTGTTTTCGGCTGTTTTTGTGTTTCAGGTTTTCACATTACGAGAACTGCCAGGAAAAATCCAGAAAAAATATAAAAAAAATCAGCGTTCCAGGAGCTACCGTGCGGCCAAAGTACATCTGGGGGGACCCACAGGGGCTCCAGGCGCCCTGTGGGCGCCCCCCCCCCCCCCCCTGGGCCGCGCCGGGGGGGCGCCTGGGCCACCCGAGGCACCTCCGATGCCCCCCTTTGGCATATATTTAAAGCGTGTCGAGGAAACCCTGATTCCAGAACCCTTTTCTCCAGACGCGATTCCGATCTCCGCCGCCATCGCCATCAAGCTTCGGGGGACCAGAATTCCTGCGCCGGCACCCTGCCGGGACGGGGAAGTGCCCCCGGATTCATCTCCATCGACGTTGCTTCCTCCCTCCATGATGCGGGAGTAGTTCCCCCTCGGGGCTGAGGTTCTTACCAGTAGCTATGTGGTCAATTCTCTCTCCCATGATGTGATCTTCGTTGTGATCATAGGCTATGTTAATCTAGGGTGTTTCCCCTTCCTCTATGTATTGGATTGATGTACTCACTTGTCTTTATCTAGTATAATCCCCGAGACCAAGGTGACATCGGTCTATTGGACATGGATTAGAACAATATTTTCATGAGTGATTTCCTCTCTTGTGTGTTGATTGAAGATTGAGAGTCTCTTGGTGCTTGTCTTTGACTATCCTTTAGATATGTTGTGGTGATTGTGGGACTCTCTTTGGATGGCCGCGGTGACATTGGGAAATCCTTAGATTGAGAACTACGAACTTTGAGGTGTGCTTTTGTAGCCCTACATAATTCTCGTCCTCTCTTGACCACGAAGGAATGACCTCCGAGTGCGTCCCCTTTGCATGTTTTATGGGAAATATCATGTGATTCGATTATGTTAATGTTGTTGGGAGTTGCCACTAGTGAAAGTATGAACCCTAGGCCTTGTTTCCACCATTGCAATACCATTTGTGCTCACGTTTACCACTTGTTCGCTTGCTGCACTTTTTATTACAGATTTATATTACTTTGTTTTGCCATCCATATCACTTGCCATTTAACATCTCTTCGCCGAACTAGTGCGCCTATACATCTAACAAGTGTATTAGGTGTGTTGGGGACACAAGAGACTTCTTGTATCTTAGTTGCAGGGTTGCTTGAGAGAGACCATCTTCAACCTCTACTTCCCTGAGTTCGATAAACCTTAGGTCATCCACTTGAGGGGAATTTGCTGCTGTCCTACAAACCACTGCGCTTGGAGGCCCAACATAGTCTACAAGAGTAGAAGCGTGTGTAGACATCAAGCTATTTCTGGCGCCGTTGCCGGGGAGGTGAGCGCTTGAAGGTATATCTTTAGATCTTGCAATTAAATCTTTTTGTTTCTTGTTTTTATTTCACTAGTTATGTTACCTTGCTATTGGATCGTTGCTTGCGGGAGGACGCCCCACACCTGTGGTGGTTGCTCCTCCTCCTACTGAAATTGTGCCCTATAAAATACCGGCTGGTATTATCGATCATGTTTTGGCTAATCGTTATGCAGGAGATAGACATCCCGATGAACACTTGCTATATCTGTCACAACTATGTTCATTATTTAAGCTTGCAGGTGTATCGAGGGAGTTTGTCATGAGGAAATTATTTGCCTTGTCACTGAAAGGAAAAGCATTGGAATGGTATAGGCTACTAAATGACTCTCACCTGCTGGAGTGGGAAGAGATCCAGTCTCTCTTTTACTCCAAATTTTATCTTCTTCATGAAGTCCATAAGAATAGGAATTATGTTTATAATTTTTATCCTCATGACGGAGAGAGCATGGCTCAAGCTTGGGGGAGACTGAAAACATTAATGCTAAAATGTCCTAACCATGGGCTCCCCAAAGATATTATTAATACTAACTTCTATGCGAGGCTCTCTCGACAGGATAAAGATTTGCTCGATGCTTCCTCTATGGGTTCTTTCACAAACGAAAAGATTGATGCTAAATGGGAACTCCTTGAAAGAATTCAACGCAACACTGAAGATTGGGAGATCGACAAAGGTAAAGAGTCAGGTATAATTTATGAGTATGATTGCATTAAGTCCTTTGTTGAAACTACAAGTTTTAATAAGTTTAGTGCTAAGTTTGGGCTTGATTCTCAACTCCTTGTTGATCTCCTCAAATCTTTTGCTTCACATCATAATATGCCTAAGGAGGATTGGATCAAGCATCATAAACCTTTTAAAGAGACTTGCAAAGAAAATGAAATTGTTCATGATGATTGCAACATGCATGATCCAATTCCTAAAAATGAAGTTTTATATAAGCATGTTAATTTTTGTGGAGTGGATAGACCTTGTGAAAGGCCTATGATTGAAAAAGAGAAGTATTGTAAGCAACATAAGCATGAAAGAACAATCACTTGGGTCAGAGATTTAAATGAAATTGCTAGAGAATTGTGTGACCTTTATCCTTTTACTTGTGAACTTTGCCGTATAGAGGGTCACTTTAATTTTCAATGCATGAACTTTCAAAACATAACTGTTAATCGGTTGTGTGATAACATGATCATCTCTGATCTTTATGATGAGCTTATGTTATTTTTGATGTGTGAAGAGTTATCAGAAAAGACTTCTTGGCTGGATGATAATGCCATAGGAATAAAAAACACTTTGCAAAATTGCCATCTCTATTGTGTTGTTAATTGCCATGAAAATGATTACATAAGTAAGATTAGAAAGGAGGGAACTTTACCAAAGTATAAAAATGTCTCTTATATTTCTGCTAATAAAAAGGAGAGTTTCTCCCAAGTTTCCCCTATTGTTTCTAATGATAAACCAGGATATGTGAAGAAGCTTCATCTCCAACCACCCCCTCCTAAGGTGAAGAAGAAGAAAAAGAAGAGGAGGAGGAGGAGGAGCAAGAAGGAAGAAGAATGGGCATCAACCTGGCCTGAGCATATTCCTCCAATCAACTTTTATCCTAACGGTTGTAAGTTTAAAGAAGAAGGTGAAGTTTATTGCCTTAATTATCATCTTGATGATACGTCCGTAGGTACTATTGAAGATGATTTTGATTATGATATGCATGTTACTTATTGTGATTGGGAAAATGATAATGCTACTTATGATCTTGAAAATCTTTTTGTTACCAACTCTGAAAGTGATGATATGGGAAGCTCTAAGCTTGGGGATGATAGGATTGCAAATCCTATCCCCACTAGTGATGTCATGATTGATAATTCTCTTGCTAGTAAGAATAAAGACAACATGTTTACAAATATAGTTGCTAGCAATGATAATGCTCTTCTCTACCATGATGATGTTATAACTCCAATCTATAGTGTTCAAGTTGTTTATGATAGTCCTACTCCCACTATTACCAATGAGAAAGATTATGCTTATGTGGGGAGTGAGAGTACCTTTTTGCATGTGGATCATGGTAACAATGCTTTATGTGATGCTTATATTGTTGAGTTCATCCATGATGCCACTGAAATTTATAATGAGAGAGGGAGGCTTGGTTCTAAATATCTTAATAATAAGAAGTTTCCTCTCTTTATGGTGAATATTTTGAAGTTATGCTTGTTTTGCCTTCCTATGCTAGTTGCTTCGTGCTTCAATGAATTATTCTACTGCAATATTCCTATGCATAGGAAGCATGTTAGGCTTAAATGTATTTGGCATTTGCTTCTTGATGCCCTTTTTTGTTCTTCAGCTCTTATTCTTACAAGAGCATCATTAAAGTCCTATGCCTAGCTTAAAGGCATAAAAGAAAGCGTTTTTGGGAGGCAGCCCACATGAATAATTTTTTATATTTTGCTTTTGTTGTGTCTTGATGTTGTTTACTACTGTAGCATCATCATTGTATCTTTGCTTTTCATATTTGTGCCAAGTATAGCCTCTGATTGCTAGAAAGTTCAAAAGTTGTGAGGTGCTGTCTAGGAAACAGATTCTGTCCTTGGATAGAAAAATTCGTATAAAATCACCAGATCATCTTTTTGGTCTGAATTTTTTCGACAGCGTTCTCTATATAATTTTCTTTCGTGCGTCTGTTCTGAGTTTTTTTATTTGAGTTGCAGAAGTATCCCGAACAGATCAATTACTACCTGCTGTTCTGTTTTTCACAAATTCTGTCCTGTTTTGCCTTTCCTTCATTTTGCAAATCAAGAGCTTGCTTTTTTTTGCTAAAACCTTTTGGCAATCTTGAGAAACAGTAGAACTTCAAGAATATCTTTATTTCCAGCAAGGTATAATTATTTTATTAAGGGTACTAACCTCGCTAATCAGATTATGATGAGTTATGTATGAAGGGAGTTTTCAAGTGTGCGAGGGAAGATGATAAAAAAGATTCAGGAGTGTCAAGCGCTCAAGCTTGGGGATGCCCCCGTGCACCCCCAAGAAATATTCAAGGAGACTCAAGCGTCTAAGCTTGGGGATGCCCCTGTGCATCCCCTTCTCCATCAACATTATCAGTTCGTCTTTCGTTCCACTATATTTTTATCACTTCATGTGTTATGTGCTATGCTTGGAGCGTCTTGCTTCTAGTTTTCTTTTTAGTTTTTCATAACGAGTCGGAACTCAGCATTCTTTATGTGGGAGAGAAACACGCTCCACTTCTACCTAGAACATAACATAGAATTTTCATGTCTATCTATGATGTGTGTGTTCTTTGTCTTTTAATAGCTACTATCATGCTCTGCTCTTAGTATTCATGCTTATCTTTTCAAAGAGCTTTTGTTTAGTTGCTTGCTTGAACTCTCTTTAATTATCATGCTCGCCTTATTAAGAGAGTTTGCTTCCGTTGCATTGGTTAATGTGTCTATGATAAAGATGCTACTTGCATAATGGTGCTTAGTAGTTCAGGTTTTCTTATGGTTAATCTCAAATAGCTGGGGGGTTCCCAATGTGTTATTGGAGTACCAACTTGATTTGTTTGCCTATGATGTGTTATGGTTTAGTAATATCTTCCTTCAAGAATTTATTTTGATTGACTTGGCGTATGCTCACGCATATTTAAGACTGTAAAGAAAGTCTGTCAAGCCTTGATGATCTTTTGTTTCTAAGTAGCGATATAACTACCATGCCTGATTCAATGCTGCTTTGTCGCTCTGCATGATTATGACCGTCATTGCTCTCTTAGTTGGTCGCTCCCAGTCTTTTGCTAACCTTCGCCTGTACTAAGCGGACTGACTGCTTGTGCATCCACATTCTTTTAAACCAGTTATGCCATATGAGTCCACCATACCTTCTTACATGGTATTTACCTGCCATTCCTAACGGAGACTTGCATGTACGATCTCGAAATTATTCAAAGAAAAGCATTCCTATTTTGTGCCTCTGTTTTAGCTCATGAGGAAGTAGTAGTTAATTCATGATCTTTTTAAGTTGGACAAGCTTCACCCCGGGATTGCATGTATAATGTGTAAACCCATAATACGAGAAGGAACTGGCATTGAGTGTGCCCGGCTCAAAATTAATATAACAAACAAACCCTCCTTCACGCTTTGTTCATGAGAAATCAGAAAACTTTGGCAGTGATAAACAAAGGAGATTAAGAGGATGTGATCGTCCTCATTCGGGAGCCGTTCCTCGAAACTTGTCCATCTCAAGAAGTAATTGAGTTGTCTGCTAGCATTCGTTGACGAAACATGCATATTCAAAAAAAAATTATTACCTCTGTTTTTAAAACCAAGAGCTCTGGTACATGTTTTGTCTTTGTTTCCGACTACGAGTTTTCAACTTTGCCAACAAAAGCCACGGTGCGAGAGTCTCCACCTTCTTTTAAAGCACCAACTACTGAGAGCATGATTGTCATTCTGAGTGTAATGTGCATGGTCCCAAAGTAACATTGTCTTTTGCATGATTGTCATATCGTTTATTTTGAAATCATTGTATCTAGTCATCACTTAAACCTTGGAGGTGCCCCTGCATTTATGTTTTGCTTCACTAAAGGGGGCAAGCGAGATATCACTTTATCATATTTGCACACCATGCTCATTACAAATCTATTTGATGTTCCAGTATCATATTGTAAAACTTTCAATTCTTTGTGATTTTCTCATGAGGCAACTTAATTACTATAGATTCATTGTCTCAGTAAGCTTTTGTCATATGACTATGAAAAAGTCCTATATGGTTAATAGCATGTCACCATAGAAATTATTCTTGTTATCATTTACCTACTCGAGTACGAGCAGGAATTAAGCTTGGGGATGTTGATACGTCCAAAACGTATCTATAATTTCTGTTTGCTCCATGCCACTTTTGGTGATATTGCTATGATATTCATACACTTCCATACACTTTTGATCATATTTGGACTAACTTACTAATCCAGTGCACCCCAGTGCCAGTTTCTGTTTTCGGCTGTTTTTGTATTTCAGGTTTTCACATTACGAGAACTGCCAGGAAAAATCCAGAAAAAATATATAAAAAATCAGTGTTCCAGGAGCTACCATGCGGCCAAAGTACAGCCGGGGGGGACCCACAGGGGCTCCAGGCGCCCTGTGGGCGCCCCCCCCCCCCCTGGGCCGCGCCGGGGGGGCGCCTGGGCCACCCGAGGCACCTCCGATGCCCCCCTTTGACATATATTTAAAGCGTGTCGAGGAAACCCTGATTCCAGAACCCTTTTCTCCAGACGCGATTCCGATCTCCGCCGCCATCGCCATCAAGCTTCGGGGGACCAGAATTCCTGCGCCGGCACCCTGCCGGGACGGGGAAGTGCCCCCGGATTCATCTCCATCGACGTTGCTTCCTCCCTCCATGATGCGGGAGTAGTTCCCCCTCGGGGCTGAGGTTCTTACCAGTAGCTATGTGGTCAATTCTCTCTCCCATGATGTGATCTTCGTTGTGATCATAGGCTATGTTAATCTAGGGTGTTTCCCCTTCCTCTATGTATTGGATTGATGTACTCACTTGTCTTTATCTAGTATAATCCCCGAGACCAAGGTGACAGCGGTCTATTGGACATGGATTAGAACAATATTTTCATGAGTGATTTCCTCTCTTGTGTGTTGATTGAAGATTGAGAGTCTCTTGGTGCTTGTCTTTGACTATGCTTTAGATATGTTGTGGTGATTGTGGGACTCTCTTTGGATGGCCGCGGTGACATTGGGAAATCCTTAGATTGAGAACTACGAACTTTGAGGTGTGCTTTTGTAGCCCTACATAATTCTCGTCCTCTCTTGACCACGAAGGAATGACCTCCGAGTGCGTCCCCTTTGCATGTTTTATGGGAAATATCATGTGATTCGATTATGTTAATGTTGTTGGGAGTTGCCACTAGTGAAAGTATGAACCCTAGGCCTTGTTTCCACCATTGCAATACCATTTGTGCTCACGTTTACCACTTGTTCGCTTGCTGCACTTTTTATTACAGATTTATATTACTTTGTTTTGCCATCCATATCACTTGCCATTTAACATCTCTTCGCCGAACTAGTGCACCTATACATCTAACAAGTGTATTAGGTGTGTTGGGGACACAAGAGACTTCTTGTATCTTAGTTGCAGGGTTGCTTGAGAGATACCGTCTTCAACCTCTACTTCCCTGAGTTCGATAAACCTTAGGTCATCCACTTGAGGGAAATTTGCTGCTGTCCTACAAACCTCTGCGCTTGGAGGCCCAACATAGTCTACAAGAGTAGAAGCGTGTGTAGACATCACATGCCTCCCTGTCGCGGCTGTGAAATATGTCGTCGCCCTTCCCACTCTTAAACCACATGATGGGCCCATAACCCACAGGTCCACTGGATCAAAACCTAACTCTTCTTTACCACTCTGATTCTAATGTATTCTTTGCACTTGGCTTCGTGTATAATTCATGAGCTAAATTCTACCATGTTTCATCCTGGTATCAAACACCATATTATTCTCATTGATCAAGACCCCATTCCAGCTTCGGGTTAGGCATCGAATGACTGCCTACCAGATTGAAACTTTGGTACCATCGCTTATTGTTCTCAAGGCATTCACTGAAATACTACTCATAGGGTACTTCATATATCACTTTCTGAATTTGCCGTCGGATGCACAGACTTCGTGGAGATTCGTTCCTCCAAAGTTTTTCCCCCTGGTAGCGTTCGTAGGACGATGGAGATCCTGAAGAAAGGATGACGACTTGATCACGATGACTTGAAGAAGAGAAATGAAGACATCAACGGAAGGGATCAACCTCTTCGAAAGGGCAGTCAAGACCGAGAAGACTCGTTAGAATTTCGCTACCAGCACTCCCCCCCCCCCCTTACTCCACCGCTTAAACCTCAGGACGAGCTTTCTTGTAGTGGAGGAGAATTGTGACGCCCGGATAATTACGCTACAGTAATTCCGCGCTAATGACGCCACATCACCACGATCACTGTTGCTAATCTCGTGTTAGTTCGAAACCGATCCAAATTAAAAATTGAGTTAAAAGAAAACAACAAAAGATTTCAAATATCAAACTAAAATGTTCAAGTTGTGTCAAATAAATCGTAAGTAAATATGCTGGAGAAACCACACCTTTTTAAAATTCTTAAATAATATGAGATGAATAAAACAGCAGCAAAAACAATTATTTAAATACCTTTTGTAATTAATAAAATGTCAAACTAATTTATTGAGGACTGGACTTTTTGAGTATGGACGAAGTTGAATTACTAATTTATATAATAAGTATATATTTTACTAAAACTAAAATAATAGGATACAAAACTATAACACAAAAAGTAAAATAGATAAAAGAAAAAAAAAAGAAAACAAAAGAAAGGACCCCTCCCTGCTGGACCGCGGCCCAGATGGCCATCGGGCCAACCAGGCCGGCCCAGCCGGCCCACCCCGCCCCTGGCCTATATGGACTACCTCTCCATCGCCCGATCCACCACTACCCCTCGTTCCCCACTCTCTTCCCCGATCTGGATCCGGAGCACGACCCCATCGTGGTCCACCCCGACACCGCACCGTCCCCGGCGCCTCGACGCCGTCGTCGCTGACCGGAGACACCCGACGCCTCCCCGACCCCGAGTCGGCGCACCGCCACCTCGCCACCGTCGCTCTGGGCTTCGCCTCCCCGTCTGCGACCGCGTCGTCGCCGGACGGCCTCGTCCCCGTCGCCGTCTTCCGCCTCGGCCTCTTCCTCGCCTCTCCCTCGTCGACCACCTCTCCTACCCGCCGGCCTCCTCGAACGCCCTCGCTGTGAGCTCCCCGTCGGCCCCTTCTCTTCCCCCTCCATCCTACAGCGCCGTCACCCGCACACTATGACCGATGTGGTCGCGCCCTGGCCTCGCCCACTCGCGCCCGCGCGCTGACCCACGCCCCAGCCCCGCTCCCGCGCCCACGTCGCCGCCCCGTGTCCACCTGCCGTGGTCGACCGCCCCGCCGTCGTCTACAAGTGCGCCGGTGCCCGAGCACGCCTCCGGCGGCTCCTCCGGCCGCGCCTCTCCTAGCCACACCCGCGTCGGCTCCAACCGCCCCGCTCGTGCCGCATCGCCGCCACCGGCCCGCTCGCGCCGCACGCATCCCCCTGCTCCCGCTCACCCCCACCCTCGCGCCGGCGTGGCCTCACCTCCCCTCCGCCCACCGGGCCGCGGCCACCCCTCCGCCGCTTCCCCTGGTTCACGCCGTGGCCGCCGGTGCCCAGCCGCGGCGGGCTTAAGGCCTCTGCGGGCGACCGGGCACCCGCACGCCCGTTACCGCACAGCCCGGTGCCCGCTAACCCCCCTGCCAATGACACATGGGGCCCAGCCCCTGAAATGTTTAAAAAAAGATTAAAAAAATAAATAATAATAATTAAAATAATAATTAATTAATTAATTAAAGAATTAATTAATTTAATTAATCTTGATTAGATTAACCTAATCACTAGTTAACTTAATTAAACCCTGATTAGACTAAACAGTCAATGAAGAACGGGACCCACATGTCAGTTTGACCCAGTCAACCCCTGTTGACTGCTGACGTCATGATGACATCAGCAGACACTATTCTAGATAATGTTAGATTTAAATAAATAATTAATTCTAGAAAATGTTATAAACTTTAGAAAATCATATAAAATAATCCGTAACTCGGATGAAAATACATTATATATGAAAGTTGCTCAGAATTTCGAGACGCATCCGAATACGCAGACCATTCGTCAACCACACGTACCTAGCATACCGAACCTGCAACTTTTCCCCTCCGTTTCATCCGCCCGAAAACGCGAAACACCGGGAATACTTGCCCGGATGTTATTCCTCTTCGCCTGTATCACCGAGCACCGCGTTAGGTCACACGTAGCACCGCCTTTTGCCATGTTATGCTTTGTGATGCTATTGTTTGCTCTGTTATTTATTTGTTTCCCCTTCGTTGCTTATTTTCGGTAGACTCCGATACTGTGATAGACCCCGAGACCATTGATGCTTCGGTGTTCGACTACGGCTACGCTTCCGAAGATTCCTTTCGTCTGCAGAGCTTCCAGGCAAGCCCCCCCCCCCCTTGATCACCAGATATCGCCCATTCTCCTCTCTCTTATTCTTGCATTAGATTTGCTACTGTTGATGTTTCGATAGCTCCTATTCTATTGCATAGCCTGTCATTGTTGCTACCACTGTTGATACCTTACCTGCTATCCTAATGCTTAGTATAGGATGCTAGTACTCCATCAGTGGCCCTACATTCTTGTCCGTCTGCCATGCTATACTATCGGGCCGTGATCACTCGGGTGGTGATCACGGGTATATACTATACTATTACATACTCATGATGTTGATTCGGATATGGGGGCTGATGGGGCAGGTGGTTCCACCCAGGTAGTGGTGGGCCTGGGTTCCCGACAGCTCCCTCATGGTTACTTTGTGGCGGAGCGACAGGGCAGGTTGCGATCACCTAGGAGACAGGTGGGCCTAGCCCTAGTCGTTGTCCGCGGTTATTTCATAATAAAACGTTTAACGAGATCTTTGTATTTGATTTGAGTCTGGCCATTGGCCTATACGCACTAACCAGCTACGTGGGAATAGTTATGGGCACTCGACGTCGTGGTATCAGCCGAAGCCTTCTTGACGTCGGCGACTTAGCGGGGCGCGCCGGATTGGACCGGAACGCCTACTCTGGTATTAGGAGAGGCTAGGTCTGCTTACCGGCCGCCCTCGCAACGTGCAGGCGTGCATTGGGCGATGGGCCCAGACCCCCGTGTGCTTAGGGTTTAGACTGGCGTGCTGACCTCTCTGTTGTGCTTAGGTAGGGCTGCGACGTGTTGATCTTCCGAGGCCGGGCATGACCCTGGAAAGTGTGTCCGGCCAAATGGGATCGAGCATGCTTGGTTATGTGGTGCACCCCTGCAGGGAAGTTAATCTATTCGAATAGCTGTGTCCCTCGGTAAAAGGACGACCCGGAGTTGTACTCTGACCTCATGACAACTAGAATCGGATACTTAATAAAACACACCCAGATAAGTTCCAGATATAACTCGGTGGTTGCTCTCTCATAGGGTGATGTGCGGGAGGATTGCCGAGTAGGATTATGCTATATGTTGTTACTTGGTGAACTTATCATCTACTCCATTCTACTGCTGCAAGATGGAGGTTGCGAGAAGCGAGGATGCTTGTTACTTACCATCTACTCTCTTCTACTGCTGCAAGATGGAGGTTACTAGAAGCGTAGTCTTCGATCGGATTAGCTATCCCCCTCTTATTCTGGCATTCTGCAGTTTAACCCACATATATTACCCCTTTACACAGATACCATTGCATATGTAGTATAGATCCTTGCTTGCGAGTACTTTGGATGAGTACTCACGGTTGCTTTGCTCCCCCCTTTCCCCCCTTCTTTCTTATTTCTGATTGATGCAACCAGATCGGTGGAGTCCAGGAGCCAGAAGATCCCGAGGATGATTCTACGTGGAGTTCGGCTTCGAGGAGTAGTTAGGAGGTCCCAGGCAGGAGGCCTTGCCTTTTCGATCGTTGTTATTTTTGTGCTAGCCATCTTAAGGCAGACTTGTTTAACTTATGTCTGTACTCAAATATTTTTGCTTCCGCTGACTCTTGTGTTATTCAAGCTTATGTATTCGAGCCCTCGAGGCCCCTGGCTTGTAATATAAAGCTTGTATTATTTTAATTTTTGTCTAGAGTTGTGTTGTGATATCTTCCAGTGAGTCCCTGATCTTGGTCGTAAACATTTGCGTGCATGATTAATGTACGGTCAAATCGGGGGTGTCACATCGCATGGCACCACTCTTCGGTTTTTAGTAGCGAGGAGTCATCAGCAGTAGATATATTGTCGACGATGATAGTTGCAGCGACAAATATGCTTTTTAATACGCATGAAACCCCGTGATCCTACCTCTCCAGCTATATCAGTTACTAACTTACTGCCGAGGACCACACGACGTGATCTTGCTGAATGTGTTGGGTCGAAGGTCCCCTTCAGGGATTCAACCTTTGCTTGAACTCATGGGTGCTCGTGTTATGGTCCCTTTGAAGGGTTTTTTTCTAGGAGTAATGTATTTTACATTTTTCGGCCATATGTCGCAGGGTTTGTGGTAGGATGAGTGAGATTCTGATGCAAGGCAGACCACCTTGTGTCTTTTTCGTCTGCACGCCGATTCGTTTGACATTAGTGTTTCACTTTACTTAGGGAATCTCCAGCCGCCCCCC